>OY856415.1:642101240-642823740 GCA_963693085.1 Alisma plantago-aquatica
ACCCTAACGTCCACCCATATCTTCTTTCCTTGTCACCTTACACCCATTCACTGGACACAAACCTACAAGCACCCCATTGTTCTCAAAAACCTTGATCTAGATTTTATAAGCACTCACACACATAACAAATGGCATATTTTTGAGAGAGACGACTCTCTATTGATGTTGAGCGGTCGACTGCAAGGGATTGTTTTGTCTAGTAGTAGTTCAAACTTTGCAATGACTATTGTTGATAGCCAATTTAAGATCCACCATAACTACCTAATGATCTAGTATGAAGGATCTATTATAGTGCAATCTATTCCAAGCCATGATAACTAGTATTTAATACCTAGAGAGGTCCTAACAAGCCCTAAAGTTACCTAATCATTGGAGCAAATCATCCTTGGAACTAGATAACTGAGAGAAGTTAGAGTTTAGGATACCCGCAACCACAACAACTCGATCTAGATACTCCGTCATTAAAGACTTGATCATTTTTCAATTTCTATAGGTAAAAAACTTCCATATAGTATCCCAACTTCTATAAAATAGGTAAACAAAGTAACAAGTTAACGCGGATTCAAGCAATCATAATACTATGTTGACAACTTACTTGATTTTCCCTAGTGTGTATCTAGATATATATAGACATGTAGACTGATATATTAAATAAGCAGATTCATATTAATCAAGGTGTTAATAATGTAAGACTTTGATGTGGTTTTATACTATCGACTACCCTAACACTTATTACATCAGTATACATGCTAGGGTGACTATATATAAATAGTAGGTCGGTAGTATACGGTTTTGGAAACTAGTTAGTACATTAGTATAAAATGTAGTTATAATTCAAACTCTTATTTATTGAAGTGAACATTCATGGTTATCATATAGGTATACACATTAGCACATTCATATTACGAAGTTACTGGTTCTAGAAATTTTGTAATTCTATCTCCTAAATACCAATCTTATCTTTCATAAATTAAAAGCCATGCATACAATCACACACACACACACACACACACACACTATATATATATATATATATATATATATATATATATATATATATATATATATATATATATATATATATATATATATATATATATATGATGGCAATTTGAAGTGCATATGAATGTAGGAAATACATCAATATATGTTGATTCATTTTAAATATTATGGAATCATATGATTTCAGGGAGAGTATAGCATTCTGAGACCTATATTTAGCACATATTATTACTAACAAATATATGTAACTTATACGTATTTAGACTTGTGTGACTATAGAAGTATATTGAAAATAAAATAGTTTTGATGGATCATAAATTTACTTCATAAGATTAAAACCCATAATATATTGTTAGGTTATCAGAATTAGGATAAGAGCTATATATATAACAATACTAGGAATTCAAACATATGTTTTCTTTGGTTCTACTAACATACCAAATGTGTTTGCAGGATAAAAACTAACATTGTGGACCAATTATATATATTGAGTTAACTGTTAGTTGTCAACCATGTATCATCAACTTATGTATTAATTTGAGCATTCATATGACTATAAACCCGCATTTATTAAAATGAGTAATCATCCTTTATTTGATTGTTATTATTGTTATTCCATTGGACCCTTCTTATTCCTAAAATGTTATTCTTTGATTTCATTAAATATGCTAAACATAGAATCTATGACCCCACTTGCATTGAAATATGGAAATGAAAAATAACCGTATATCTTTCTATTCAATTATGCTTTCTTGGTGTTAAACTATATAACTAAGGTGATGGTGCTTATACACAACCATTTATATATTAGGGTGTATGTTTTATGACCAGGGTGTGTGTTTCCACCCTAACATTTTAGGCTATGATGCAATGGTTTTATGGCCTTGTTTTATGTAACATAGTCTATCTCATACATGCATGTAAATATTTTGATTTATGATAATGTTATAGATTTACTAAATTGCAAGACAATTTATGATTTGTTATGGCTCTTACTTATAAATGCCTCATTTTCTTATTTAATTTAATTGGATGTACCTAAATGTTAGTAGCTCCACTTGCATGAGAACCCTCTCTTTTGTACTTTTCTATCGTATAATGTCCAAATCATCTATTATGAACATACTTAGTAGTTTTTGATGCATAGCTTTTGTTCCCTATTCTGGGTGTTGTCTTAAAGCCACCCAGATGTAGGTGTTTATGAGAGATGACTTGGAGGACCTTGAGCCTTGACTATAGACATTGAAGGATAGATTGAGAGGGTCATGTTTCCCTTAAACTTGTCTTAGGAATAATTTTGATGTAGTCTTTATCTTTTTATAATACCACCCTTGAGTGAGGAACTATGTAATAAGACAAATGTTGTATGAGTCAACTTTAATGCTAAATAAAGACTATGCTTGATATACCATACATGATAAACTAAAGTACATCCTATACACAATACATAATAGGGTGTTTGGGTTGAGTGGGTTTTTTCCTCAATTGATTAAGGAGTGAATTCCCTCACGGGTCCCACTCTTTACAATATAATTTTAGAGCCATTGTAAGCGATGAACCTAACTATCTATTGTTCATGTACATATTCGTTGACTAGGAAGTTAATTGACCACATATATAATGTTTTTACCCATTATTGAGTTTTTGAATATCAATTAATTTTCAATCCCTATTTAAATTGGTTACTATGACTCCTCAAACCACTTATGTGGATGAGACTTAGTTTTTGGTAACCTTAATCACCCCTACTCTCTCTATGGTGATAGGAAATTTTTTCCGTGAAAGAATTCACTCTTCCCATGATAATATTTATATACTACTTTAAGGGAAGTTAGTTCAATTACTATGGAGTGTGGTCTAGATTTAACACTCATATCTTGTCTTGACCCTAGTTCCCTCCTTAAGCCCCCTTCTTTGTTATCTTTCAAGCATGACTGAACTATATCTATGTTAAAAAAGAGGTTGCATGGATAAAAATGTTGAATTTTGACTTGAATTCTAGAATTATGATGTAGATCCATTATGGTTAGGAAAGACTTGCCTCTAACAAGGAGTTATTTCAACATATCTTTGACTAAACCATTGAATAACATGCCTATCGAGTTCTAGTTCTCTCATACAATAGGGTCAATTGGAGTAAGTTGTACATTTCTAGTGAAGATCTAGGATTTCATCTATATTAGTTTCACTGTGATGGTATAATACCTAGATGATTCCGTTTGGGAATATGGATACATAATTACCCAAGAAGATCAAGTGTTGAATTCCTATCGGTTGGATGTGGTAATGATGAAACTACTTCTAAATATCAGTTATGGTGAAAGGTTGTTTATTTGATTCTCATAATGATTTTGGCACCACTTTTCAACTCCAAATCACAAGAGTTTTCATCATAAAAATTATTTTCTTTATTATACTATACATAAAAATAGAAAAGTAATTTGAATTTATCAGTGACTTGATGACCCAAGTCACAATTGCATGAATTAAATTAAATATTTTCTTTATTATATCTATACATAAAAATACAAGGATAATGGTGTGGATAAATTTACTTTGGAAACTAATTTACAAATTGTAGGACATGATAAAACATAATAAAATTACACCTTGGCCCCACATGGTAGTAAAAAAACTAAGGTGATGAACAATTAAGTACCTACCAATAATAGTAGGATTCCTTACACATGTATAGTTAATGTGTAACTAGCTAAACCCTAAAGTGACATCTTACCTAATATGTTACATGTAATGTCTTAGTCATGTGAAAGAAAGTAATTGACCTCTCTTGATGAATATAATCAGAATGGATAAGATAATAAGTACCACAAATAAGTATGTGCAATTTGGTTTGTAACATGTGATATGGTGGCGTACATTGTGGATGGATGGATCTCATAGACGAAATCCTCTTACCAAGATGAAGTGTTGTAAGATACCCAAACCTAAACTCATACCTTAACCCTCCCTTTCCTTAGGTCCTTTTTTATTATGTCAGTATATTTGTCAATTTTCTAGGTTAAATAAAAAATTGAAGTAGTAGTATTCAAGAAACATAATATTTTACTAAATATCCTAATTTATGAGGTTCTAGGAAAGATCGATTAATTACTTTGATTGGGTGTTAATTGTGCAAAGTCAAGAATTAGTTAGTTTTGACCCTAATTTGAAAATCTAAGATAATCCTGAGCTTGGTGAATGGAGGGAAATAGATAAACACCCTTTATAATATCAAATTGATTTAAAAATAAAAGAAATATATATACTACACACTTATCACCCTAGTAGAAAATACTACATGTTTCCAAAATAAGAACTTAATTTTAATATTGGATTTCTCATATCTTGATTACCATAATTACAAATTTTCATGAAATCAAATAGTGGTAGCCCTCTTACTGATGTAGACATGTAAGACCATGACTAATTATCAACTCCCTACTGTGTATTGACTTGTGCTTCAGATTTGGAGGATCCTGACAACCCCTAATGCCACCTAATAACATGAGTAGCTCCTCCTTGGAACCATAAAAGTAGTAATGAATTTTTAGTATCCTACAACCACAACAACTCAACCTAGACAATGATTAGTAAGGACATGTTCATTTTAAAATGTCTACATGTCATATATATTTTTGTATAATGTTTCGAGTCTACAAAATAAGTAAACAGAATAACAAGTTAATTTTGATTCTAACAATCACAATAATGTGCATGCTACTTAAATAGATTTTCTCTACAATGTATTATATATTTATAGGGATGTATTATGACCAATAAATAAGGAGTCTGTAATTTGTTTGACTGATATGCTAAATTGGCATATTAGGATTAAACCAGGTATTAAGAGTATACGACTTGGATGTGGTAATAACATGTATCTTTAAATTGACGACCCTAATACTTATTACATTACCATACACCTAGGGTCATAGATTTAGGTAAATAAAGGTATGTAATATACATTTTTAGGAAAGTTGTTAATACATTGATATAAAATGTACTTATAATTTGAATCCTTATTTATTTATGTGATTACATTAATGATGATTATATACGTATACACAATAGTACATTCATAGTAGTAAGTTACTAATTCTAAAAATTTAGTAATAACATATCCTAGATATCACTCTCATTCTTTTCATGAATTAAAAGCCATGGATACACATATATTTATATATTTCATAGTAATTTGAAATACATACGAATCTAAAAAACACATATATCTATATTGATTCATTTTGAATATTATTATTACTAACACATATTTGTAACCTAGACATATTTAGACTTACATGACTTAAAATGGATACTAGAACCAAATTATATATTTAATGTATCATACGTTTGTGTAATAAGATTAAAACTGACAATCTATTATTATATGATCAAATTAAGGGTAAGATATATATGTATATATAACTACTCTGGGAATGTGAAAATATATTTTCTTTGGGTTGAGTAACACACCTAATGTGCTCCTAGGATGAAAAATGACTTTTTGGACCAAGTATATCTATCAGTTTAACTATTAGTTGTGAAGTCGGTTAGGTGCAACTTACATTTATATTTGGATATTATATGACTAACCTACATTTCCTATAATGAGACAATCATCTTTTTATTTGATTGTTTTTCTTATATCATTGGACATTTCTGATTATGAAAATTTTATTCTCTTATTTAATTGAAAATGGATAGGTTCTATGACCCCAATTGTCTTTCTATATGGAAATGTGAAATGATTGAACTATTTTTCTTGCCACTCAATTATATGCATGCCCAATGTTAGATTATATATCTAGAGCAGCGGTTCTTAATGCAATTATTTACATATTAGGGTTCACATTTCCCTCGCAAGGTGTAAATTTTCACTAAAACATTTTAGTCCATGATTCCATGGTGTTATGGCCCTATTTTAGGATCTTAGTCATCTAACATATGGATGCAATATTTTTTTTGTAATATTATAAATTAATTAAGGAAAAATATTATATGATTCTTTCTGCCTCTTACAAATAAAGGCCTTCTCTTGTTTATTATTTTTAATTGACCTACATGTCCATAGCCTCCTCTTGAATGTGAACCCCCAATTTTTAGCTACTTATCATGATGTAGTGCCCAAAATTTTTACTAAGCACATGCTTAATAGATTTTGACACATGTGTTTTGTTTCCTATTGTGCATGTTGTTCCCAACCCACACATATGTAGGTGTGGTAGAGAAATATGACCTAGGAAAATATTGAACCATGACTGTGGACATTGAATGATAACTTGAGATGGTCAGGTTTCCCTCTGCACATGTCCAATAAATAAATTTGATATACTCATTATATTCTTTATAATATAACAAATGTGAGGAATTTTGTAATGAGAATAATGTTGTATTAGTCAATTTTTCATTGCTACATAAAGACTCTATTTGATACATCATACTTGAGGAATTAAAATATACTTTTACATCATCCATCAAAGGATGTTTGGATTGGATTGGTTTATTCCTCCATGTTGTAAGGAGTGGATCCCATTTTAGGTCCTACTATTTACACATAGACTAGTAGGAGTCATGTATCATTGCAGCAATACATACTTTGTTTAGATATATAAAATCAATTAGTAACACAAATAACTAGAGGTAAAATCCATACAACCCTTCCCAAAAATTCTCGTATATAGTATAAGGGATAATATGTAATACTTGAATAATTAAAAGAAAAAATCACATTGGAGCAAACTTTCATATAAATTTTTAATACAAAAATGATAGATTTTTAATGTAAATAATTAAAATAAAATTGCATTTAATATCTTCTAAAATCTCACATGATTGCCTCATTAAAATAAGAATTAAGTTGTAGCTAACCATTTTTTTGCATGTAACATGACGTCTTAGGTCTTGAGGCCTAGGATAAAATGATCTTGAATAGAATGACTGGACTACACATATCACCAAGGTGTACCTCCTTAATAGGGATTTCATCACTAAGAACTCTACGACTTAGCGTGTTCAACCCAAAATAGTACCAGGATGGGTGACATGTATGTAAATTGATCTCGAGTTGTGCATGAGTGAGGACAAAGCACACAACCAAGGCTAGTGGTGGTATGTCGGTCATTCATCATTCTTGAAACTCTACTACATCCTTGGTTAGTTGGCCCATGCATTATAAATGGTATCATAGTCAAAACCCCTCCAGTAGATGGGGCCCACATAGAGATGTTGCATGCCAACCTAAAAATGTTGGAAAAAGCTATCCATTATGATGTAGCCACCCTTGCGCTGGTATCTGTGAATGGTGGTTGGGTGCACATGGTTCATTCTAGATCTACACTGAAATAGGAAATGATTATGAGGCCTTATAGTTGAGCCTTGACAAAGACATCAAGAGTTTAAATGGGGGAGATTGTAACATCCCAGATGTTGAGGCCTTGGGTAAAATAAATCTTAAATAGAATGATTGGACTATATGTATCATCAAGTTAACCCTCTTTCTCATGGAACTCACCACTAAGAACTTTGCAGTTAAGCATGCTCAACTTAGAGTAGTACTAAGATGGGTGACATGTTAGGAAGTTGATCCCTGACTATGCGTGAGTGAGGACAAAGCGTATAGCCAAGTCTAATGGTGATCTATGTGGTCAATCATCATTGTTGAAATACTACTAGAGCCTTAGGTAGTGAGACCAGGTATTACATATAAAATCTTTTACACTCTTTCTATATAATATAACTTAGACTACAAGGACTACTTTGTAATTTGAGAAAAAAGAGTAATTTTTTTATAAAAACCTTAAGTGAGCTTTTTTATATAGTATAGATTTATATCCCCTAAGATATGACAATATACTTAGTTGATAATATTTTTCATCTAGTGGCATAACTAAATAATTAAATGATTCTATCATCACAACTTATTATGTAAATGAAAAATACAAAATAATTATAACATAGAATCTTCACCATATATATATATAAATATATATATAAGAAAACATAATTGAAGAAATTTTATCAAGTTTTAGTTTCTTGATGAGGTTATAATATTGATAAATGTAACATTCTCATTGTTTCACAATCATATTTATTATGACTTGATGTCTGATACGTTATGGACAAAAAAATCTCATCATGTTCAGATGTTACTAACACCTAAGTATATAATGATGACTATAACCTATCTACAACCAAAAAAATCATTCCAAAAGTAGAGTCCAACTATTGTTGTTTTCATGAAGGTGATTCTGTTGGGAAATAGGGTGACAAAATAGGCAAAATATTACATTTTCTTACAACCATATTCCCCATAAACTAACAGATTGCGTCAAAAACAATATAACAGTAAGAATGGTTTTGAGCATATACCTGGTCCTGGAGCAAGTCCAACGACATATTCCTCGTCATTGTAGATGTGCAATTCTCATCTAGTTTCTCTTGGACGGTGTCTGTGCAGATCCTAGTCTTCACCATGGTCAGCGTACTGGAACAACGTCTACAGCGGCTTCTACAGTCTCGCCACAGACTGCAAGTTGACGTAGTCCTCCTAGCGGCATATGATGTCCTCCCACCTCTAGAGTAGTCCACGTAGACCATTGAGATCTCCACATTACACTACCAGAGCCAACTTGAAGGAGTTGTCTCCTTCTATCGATGTACTATTCGCTAACATACTCTCCCACAACTGATCCTTCCTTTGACGAGTAGGACTTGCTTAGGATCTCTATTGATTACCACAACCAAAGAGGACAATAATTGTTACAGTAATTAATTCTCAATTGTGTGTGCTGGGAAGTCCCCAGTACCCCTCTATTTGTATTAGAGGTCAAGGTCATGGTTCTCAATCGGTGTGGGAGTAGAAGGGTCTGGAATCATGAATGTTCTAGAACTTGCAAATTGTGAGACAGTTGTCTCATATAGCAAAATGGTCACCTCTTGAGCAAGATAGTCATCTCATGTAGTTTTCTATTTTGAATCAAATTGTCCATTCAAATCAAATAAATGCACAACATGACATTAGCACTAATCCTTGATGCAATCAAATTTCCCCACGAACCATGTGTCTCACGACCAAAAAGCGATCGTTTCATTCATGCAATTCGGCCATCTCAAAACCACAAACTGGTTGTCTTGCTCACATGAGATCGTCGTCTCATGAACATCATGTGAGACAGTCATCTTGGCTCACACGAGACAGTCGTCTCGTGCCCCAGTTCTGGAAGAACTCAACCAATTCAGTTTCTAATCAACCTGACACTCCAAACAGTCAGTCTAACACTTGAACTTGATGATTCTGAGTCCAGACAATTGATCTAATTTTTAATTGAATACTTAAACACCTTTAGCATTTAATGTAAACATCATTCATGAATATACTCCTTTAATCCAACTGCATCCTATGTGTGTGACCCTATAGGTATAGAATTAGGCTGGCAGTGAATGCCCATAACAAACATATGACATCACAAACAAAGAGTGGTGCCTAGTCACACATTATTGGTACCAAGTAAATCAAAAAGTTGGAGAACAACTTCAACCTACAATTCATGATTAGTGTTATAATGATCATATAGTTCCTTTGTCTCTGATATCTGGATTTAACTTGAGGCATGGAATTGTCATCCTCTCGATGTTCAATCCATGTTCCTTGAACTAGAGTAGACTGTCTAAGATGCGTGTGAGTTCACATATAATATATTGAATCACATGAGTACGACTGTACATTTCTTTGTCTCATTTATCAAGAGGCCTTGAATATCAATATCCTATAGGAGGGACAAATCCCATCTACATCACTCACACTCAAGTCACCATGTGTCAAAGCTACCCAGTCATCACCTTTATGGCAACCCATATTTCAAGATTACGTTTGATGATGTCAAAGTATATCCAACGACATGTGATGAATGTAGTGACTTCAGGTCTAAGAACCACAATCACCGCTATCACTATGAAAGATGATTCTGACTACCATTCCATGGTCTTCATGTATCACTCTCATAGTGGGTCTATCTGATACACTATTCTATAACATGTACCTGTGTGAGTGACTTGATATCATATATCATGATTAATGAGACTCTATCATCAGTCAACACACACTCTAGTCTTATGTATTACTGTTGTCTATTTTGGTTCCATAATAATATATGACTAGGGACATAACAAGAATGTATGTACTTTTAGCATCCGCCTGATATCATTCTTCAATTCACGTACTTGAAGACATATGTCTTTCTTTTTTGGTTGAACCCAGTGTGCCTCTTTTTACTATATCATGAAAAAGTATGTACATACAACAAAGGGAAGTTGCCAAAGGAAAAAAACACAGAGAATAGGAAAAGAAGGAAACTATATAGAAAAAGAAAAGAGGACTATCTATACAAGATAACTATGTAAAATTTGTGTATCAAAAGGACATCTATCCCACAAGTTCTCAGGATTCTTTTTAAAACCCCCAAAGATATCATGGTTCCTGTCCAGCCAAATGTTATAAAGGACCAGACTAGCAGTAGTCTTCTTTTCATTTCTAGGCCATAGAAACTCAAAGAATGACTTAGTAATAAGGCCATGCTCAATAGAATAAAAACCCCAAACATTTAGAATGTAGCAGTAGCTAAAGAAGATGGTGGTGGTCTTCTTCTTCATTCTCACAGAAAACCAATCTAGAGGCTAAATAAAAGTCAGTTCTTTTAGGATAGTCAGTCGTAGGAATCCTACTCAAGAAGCATTTCCATAAAAATACAGAACACCTTCTGGGAACCTTGCTTTATATTATCAAAGATGGGAGGACACATAGCTTTAGTAAGTCTACCAGTAGATAAAGGAAGACCTAAATACTTAACAGGTAAAGAAACCAAATCAATATCTAGAACCTTAGATATGTTCTCGGCTTGGACACAATCTCCTCTGCTAAGAAATGATTAACTCTTTAGTTTGTTGAGCTTTAAACCAGTCATAGAACCAAACGTCTGAAAGATATAGCCAATATCACTTGCATTAACTAGATCAGCCTTAGAAAAAATAAGAAGGTCGTCTGCAAACACTATATGAGAGATCCCAAAGTTCTCAAAAGCTTTTAGAGGAACAAGCACATCTTTATGAACATAGGAATTCATGATTGTAGTAAAGCCTTGCATCACAATCACAAAGAGGTAGGGTGCCAAGGGATCACCCTGTCTGACCCCGTTTGAAGCATCAAAACTAGGAAAAGGAGATCCATTTATTAAAACCTAAAAGGAAGCAGAGCTAAGGCAAGTGTGGATCCAATTTAACCAACAAAGTGGAAAACCCATCTTCTCTATTAAGAAGAGGATATAGTCTCTTATGACTGTATCATAAGCTTTGGACAAGTAAACTTTCACACACTTATTACTAGGCCCATTTATAGAGGAAAAGCTGCTTAGCAATTCATTAGCAAGCAATATAGCATCTCTGATAGTCCTGCCTTGATAGAGACCATTTGATTTTTGTCAATCAGGTCAGGAAAGACATCACATAAACGATTTGCCAATACCTTTGTAATGATCTTAAAGATCACATTACACAAAGAAATGGGAAAAAATCCTTCAATTTAGTGGCACCTAAAACTTTAGGAATTAAGGTAATAAAGGACTTTTACACTCCCTAAGGAGTTTCCCAGAATCAAAGAAGTTGAGAATATCTTTAGTTATATCATCACCCAATATAGGCCAGTAAGTTTTGAAGAACAACCCATTGAACCCGTTTGGGCCAGGGGCCTTACCAGCATCCAAGTTCTTAACAATATAATTAATCTCATCTTTAGAAACCCTTCTCTTAACTCACAATTTGATCCTTAGATAGCAATG
Source organism: Alisma plantago-aquatica (assembly GCA_963693085.1). Lineage (NCBI taxonomy): Eukaryota > Viridiplantae > Streptophyta > Magnoliopsida > Alismatales > Alismataceae > Alisma > Alisma plantago-aquatica. The sequence goes on from OY856415.1 coordinate 642,113,072, forward strand.
AAATAGTCCAGGCTTCATCCCAGGAAACACAATCACACTTAGTAGAGTTAAAAGCCAGATTATAATAATTAACAATATGTTTAGAAATAGACAGAGGGTCATTAATAACTCTCTCATCATCATGGAGGATATGAAAATCATTGTAAATACACCTAGTCTTAAGAGAAGCATAGAAAAAGGAAGAGTTTCTATCATCTTCCTTAAGCCACTTAACCCTAGACTTTTGTCTTAGAAATGATTCCTCATCAGCTAAGGCTTTGTTTGCTTCTTTCCTTAAATTCACTAAGGCCTTCTATAAAGTAGCATCACATGAATGACTGTCTACCTCCTTTTGTAAATTGAGAGCCTTAGCTTCCAGTTACTTGGCCTTCAAAGAGAAATTCCCTACAAAGTCCTTATTCCACTTAAGAAGAGCTTCCCTCACAGTAGTAAGCTTCCTATAAACTCTAAACATCAGGGCACCCGTAGGAGAGGAACTCTGCCAAGATTCATTCACAACATCTAGGAAGCCATGTTGACTTACCCAGGGATTGATAAAATGAAAAGGAGAGCACCTTTTTTTTGAGGGATGTAGATGGACAACTAGCATGGGATGGTCACTTACAATATTGGAGATGATCTCGGTCAACAAAGAAGGGAACGAATTCAAGAAATTAAGATTGCAGAACACTCTATCAATTTTTGAAAACGTACTTGTACCATTGTTTCTGTGTCTATCCCATGTAAAAAAGGGCCCCTTAGTAACAATTTCCAAGAGACCAGTAACCTTAAGAGAACTATTGAAGTCCACCATTCTCATAGAAGAAGGAGAGTGCTTTCCCAACCTCTCGTTGTGAAATCTAACTACATTGAAGTCTCTGAGAATACACCAGACCAAAGAAATAGAACTACCTATCATATTCAGAGAATTCCACAACACCTTCCTATCAACATCACCATTGCAACCATAGACTGCTGAGAGTAAAAAGGTGAAACACGTACTACCTAGGGAAACCTCGTAATGAACAATTTGCTCATTCTCGAGCACTTTATTAATGAAGATAACAAGATCTTGCTACATGATAATGATGCGAGTATACATATAGTAATCAGAATTTGTGATATATTTAGCATTCAACCACATAGCATTAACCATAGGCTCAACTTCCTCTTTCTTCATTCTAGATTCCAGAATAACATAGATGTCCACTTTATTCATATCTATCTCTCTTTGGATGCTAGAGAGTTTATTATGGATACCTCGCACATTCCAAGATAAGATCGAAAGGGACTTATCCATTAGGAACAACAACATAGGAATCACCCTCATTCAACTGGGAACCTTCTCCCTCATTGAAATTAGCAAGCCAGGAGAATTTATTAGGAGATAGTTGGATGTTTTTTTGCATCTAAAATTGCCTTGGACACCATTCTTGGAGGAGACTTAGATTTCCTCTTCTACAATTCACATTTCAGTGATGGAACATGAGTGATCAGTAGTGTAGTAGACTTTCCCTTCACAATATTTGAAGTTCTATCAGAAAGATCTGCAACTCGTTCAGAACCAATGAAGGCCAGTGTAGGTTTAAACCAACAATGTACCTCGTTGTGGTTCTGCTTCATCTGTTGATGTTGCATTCTGCTATGCTTTTAGGGTAGAGAAGTTTCCATTCTGAGATCTAAACATCCATCTTAGAAAGTTTGGCATTTCTCACACCCTTGGTGTTCGAAACTAGATCCAAACACAATTTTGTCTCAGGGGCTACTCGAATCGAAGGAGAAGAGCCCCCCTATCCAGCTTCTTCCCGGGGTCCTTAACCTTCCTCACATTCCCATGATCCATGACAACAACATTGGAATTTACTGCAGCCTCCGCTGTATCTCTAGAATTGCCTTTAAAATTGCCCTAGTGTCATGCGTGGCAACCATTCTTCACATTATGTTTACATAAATCAATTCATGCATTATATTTACATTTGAAGACATATGTCATCAAGTAACATCATTCTTTAGATATCTACTTATATCTGTGTTATTATCTCATGTCTGAGGCAAACATAATAGAGGGAATTACCCTTTATTATTATCAAACCAGTTACTTAACGCCACATTACAATCCTCATATGATTGGCTATATGGGCATACATACCAATAGGCTCCCATTGCACTTAGATCCAATCACCCATGAATCATATTCCAAGTGATCTTTAACATGTCCATCATGTTTCTACTGCACAAGAGATTTTATAGCGGGTTCAACAACATTTGTTTAAAGTTACTATTTTGCAAATTTCACATCTCTTCATTGTGCAACCTTTCACATGCGATGGAAGTGTCGTAGTATGCTATCTGAGATTCCATTCCTATCTAGTAGCTCCATTGTTGTCATTAGTATTTCTACTATGTCATCAATGGTTGGAACCTCACACAAGTTCACTCATATGAACTTCTTGATACATACAATATCCTCTATTGTTCTCATAATATAAAGATACTCAACTTCTTTTGTAGATTTAAACAACAGTCATTAGCTCAGAACCCTTTCTAGCTTATGGTTCTCTTTTAATGTCAAATTTATGGATTGTGATCATTAATTTGTTAGTCCCGAAGCTTGCATCGGTGTAATTTTTACACCCAGCTCTTCCTTATTACCATAACTAAGGAATTGGTCCCATTAGTGCTTCTCAAGCACTTAAGGATGTTCTTTCCGACAGTCCATTGACTCTCACTGTCATCTGAAAAATACCCTCTCATCATGTCCAATTAAGATTAGTATATGGGTATATATATCCTCTCATCACGTCCAATACATATGAAATAATTCTCATGTCATGTCTAATACATACGAGATAACAGAATAAGTACATAACATTGCATTTAAGATAGATCCAAAGCCAGATGCATATGGCATCTATCCATGTGTTCCTATTCTTTACAAGAATTGGGACACTAGGCTTCTGAGAGACTAATTCCATGGAACATGGACACATTCTCTCTCATTGAGCCTTGCATGATGAACAGTTCAACATCTTTCCAATGTAAGTTCTCTTTATTAGGTCAAGAAGCTTTCCAGATCTATCTCTATAGATCTCAATCCCTATCACATAGGATGTCTTGCCTAAAACCTTCATAGAGAAGGTGTTTCCTGCCATTTTTTTTAAAACATTTGTAGGATAAGGATGCTATTCCTCATCATCCTACAAAATATAAATATGCTCCCACTAAACCTTTTGTAATCACAGATTTCATCTTCATTCTAACTCAAGTCAAACTCTTTGGCTATCTTGTCAAATTGAATATTCTAGTTCTCACATGCTTATTTCAATCCACATATGACCTTTGTAGCTTATAGACTTTATTTACATAATTAGATTTATAAAACCATTAGGTTGTGTCATATACACATCCTCATAATTGTTCCAATTAAGGAATGCAGTTTTAATATCCATAAACCGAATCTCATAGTCATACTAAGCTGCAATAGCAAGTATGATCCAGATGGATTTAACCATGATGAATGGTGAAAGACTTCATCATGTTCAACACCTTGAACTAGTTTGAAATTCTGTTCAACCAATTTATCCTTCCATGTTGGTCTTCTTTTAAAGACCTAAATGCACCCTATGGGTTTTACCCCTTTAGGTGGATCAATCAAGGTCATAATCTTATGGCCTTAAGCCATTTCTCAGATTCTGGTCCCTCAATAGTTTCTAGGTAGGTTGTTGTCTCATCAACTTACCGCCTTTCTTAGTTATAAGATATCATCATCTTTCAAACTGAAGGCGTGTTTTACTAGAACTATGAGTTCTGTGTGTTACATAAGGAACTTGAGATTCCACAACTTGTGATTCTCTTGTTCTCACTGTACCTCTTTAGGTTCAATATTTTCTTATTTGTCTCGAACATTTTGAGTTCTACTTTTACTCCCACTGATTCCTTTGGAACTAAATTTCTCCTTAGGAATACAGTTATCCAGATTAACAAACACTTTGTTGTCAAATTGGGATAAGAGTAGTATTCAATAATATAACATTTATGTGATTTATGGACAAAGATTTTAAGAAACTATTTTCTTATATAATCATTCATACTTAATCACTATAAAAGACACATCGGGACACCTCCCATGCCATATCTCATATGGTGTCTCTTGAACCAATTTAAGACGGTACATTGTTTAGTGTAAAGCATGCTCCCAAAAGAAAATAAGAAGATTAGATAGATTTTATTGATAATCACACCATCACTTAACAAGGTCTGATTCCTTCTTTCTGATACACTTTCATGATAGATTATCATTGTGTTCCAGGTGGAGGTAATCACGATACTGTATCATGATCTCCCAGAAGGTAATCAAACTCTTGGTTTAAGTATTTCAACATCGATCATATCAAGGTATCTTAATACTTTTACTGAGTTAGTTACACACTTCATTTATGATCTCCTTTAATAGTTCAAGAGATCCAAACTAGTATTTCATTAAATATCAATTTCATATCTACTGATAACATTAGTAGATATATAACAAAGTACTTGCAACTACCTTTAGCATGTATTCTAAAATGTCTTATGTACATTAGTATGTACTAGCCCTAATAGAATACTCGTTCTCCCACTACATCTAGTGAAGATACTTTTGTCATATTGCACAACGAATAAGACTTGCATGTCTCTGTTGGTTCAATAACCAAAAGAGTCTTGATAACCATCATATAGATTCTAGAAATGCATTTCTCATTTATGTGCTCTTAGATGACAATGCTGTAGGTATTTAATGTTTGAGTCATCAAGTCATTTAATATATGTATCATACACATATTTGTCTTTAGAAACATCACATACAGGTTGTGAGACAGGGGTATTTCTATAAAAATCATATCTTTTAAAATGAAACATGATGTTCTTGTCACACAAGACATATTATGTTTTCATCAATGGTGAGCACATAATAGCAATTCACTAATTCTATTATATGCCCATGAATGATAACTTCCAACTATAGAGGCAACAACCCTTGCTCCTTACAGTTCTAGCTTATTTCTTATTGAGTCATGAAGTAGAGATCTCTATCTCTTTCTTCTTCCTTGGTTCCTTTAAGTGAAAAGGACAAATTCCTTTTCATTACCCTTTTACATAACTTGAGTGTTGAAGACTTGGACCTTATATTAGCCTCAAAATAGTACTTGGCCTTGCCTTTGCCCTTGGACTCACTTCTGCTGATCACCATCACAAATTTGTCCTTTCTTCTTTCATGCTTTGGCATCAATATGCCAAACATTTGATAATCTGACTATATGATTCATACAATGATTTGTAGAATCATACCCATGTTCAACTCTTTACTTGATTGAAATCCTAGTCTTTCCACATGCCTAATCATATTGAGCACATGGGGTTATACTGGATCTCCCTTTGTCAGTTTGCACTCAAACAACACTTTGGAGACACCATACCTTAATTGTTTTACATGATTCTTAAGATGTGTTACCATCTAGAGAATGTAAATGTTATCATGCTGTTCATGCAACTAACAGTTCATATAGCATAGAATAAGGTGCTCAATGTTTATGGCATCATTGGCATGCTTCTAGTAGGCATCCATTTAGCCTTTAGGTGCATTTGGAGCGGGTTCCTCTGGCTCTGGTCTTTTAAGGACAAAGTTTTCACTCATGATTGAGAACATTTCTTAAAATCCTAAACCAGATGTGGGAATTTATCCCCTTTTTTCCTTCTTAAGGACTAATAGCAATTTGAACATGTTTGTGTTTGACATTAGATTCTACAAAGAAATATTGCAATTTTTCAAAACATTTGTGATTTGTTTGATTTGATAAGTTAATGATATTAATTAGGTATTCAATTAATTATCACTCCCATTATTTTGTTCAAACTGATATTCCTCATGTATCAATTCGGAAGATTGCAACACACAATCTTCTAGTGAGCCAAGATCCAAAACAATTAAGTCAATACCCAACCAACGATGGTGCTCATGACCAATTATTAAGGCAGTCAACATTTGCCAATTGCATCATATGCAATTCTTGGATAGATGATATGCATAACTCCTTGCCATGATCATCTACATACCTATGGATGTAGACTCTCCAAGAATCACCAATTAAGCCTGACCTAAGAGTTGACACGATAATAATGCTCCCTTCTTGGTGGGCCTACATTACTAACATCACACTTCCATGAGATAGACGATGCACCTCCCTTGGGGAGCCCACGCTTGGTCAATCAAGCTTTTCATGTGTGCTTCTAATGAAAAGCATCTTAGACTTCATTTTTTATTTGAGGGTTTTTGTATTTATAAATATGTATACTTTATCCTATGACCACATATACAGTACGTATCATATAAATACTACATCCCACAACGTAAAACATGCAATAAACAAAAAAGTGATGGTTATGGCCAACCTAATGTAATTGCTTGGAGCCACAAGGAATTACCACAACCTAGGTATGCATCACTTCCAAAAACCTATTGTTGATGAAGATATATGCTTGCCAATTTGGGTTATTCAGTTCAACCTTTGAACTGATTAGCTCACCTCCTAGCCGGTTGTTTGGTTGTCTCACCGATCGTCTAGTTTTTCTGTCCACCATCTGCTGGCTCCTCCAGTTGATCAGTTGAGTCCACCATGAGGTTGGTTCAGCTCGTCCTTCTCATCCTCCATCCACTCGGCTCATCTCCAAGATGGTTGATTGGCATCGTTAGAACATCTTTCTTCTTTGTCATAATAGGAAAGTAAACTATCTATAGTGCCCTGATGTGCCACAAATAAGATTACTCAAAACCAAAGTGCAGAATTATAACTAAACATGTAGATTACCGAAAATCACATTAAATTAAAACTAATTTTGCAAAAGCACCATAAGCCAAAAAATTATCACATATGAGCCCACAAGTCTGTCGCATGCATTACATATCATATCACAAGGTGATTACATCATTGTGCATCATCATTCATGTCATCAACCTGTTACATGAGGTACCTGTTCCACATATATACATATACACATGCCATATCTGTACAACCATGGGTCATAGGACAGAACCTCATATTAATAACATATCTACAAAATATATTGAGAACACCCCTCCAAAACCTGAGTGTACGCTGATGACATCTAGGACTCTATCACCAAAAGACTAGTAGCACATCAAACCTTATCAGCTACTGCTCTGATTTTTGCTCTTCCTTAGTTTCACGATCTCCACCTCTTCGTGCATGGCCACCTAAAAGATGTGAAAACCCACAGGGTGAGACCAAACGTCCCAGTGAGAGATATAACTCTCCGCCAACACTATTAAAGCATGTATATAAGGTAAAGAAGAGCAGAAGGTAAAGCTATAACATGATAAGCAGGTAAAACTATTGAAGCAGTTAAGATCATTTGCAATTAAATTGTAGAACGTCTTATAATTTAAGAAGGAATATGAAGAAAAGGTATATCTTCTGCCATTTAAACTGTACATAAGCAAGGCAAAGGATGATCCAACATTATCCACATTTGTCCCTATGCAAATATAATACACAACTGTATTACATCTTTTATTATGCCATGAGGAGATGAGATATACCACTCATGCTCCAACTGACCACTACGAAGTCAAAATCAATGCCATATAAGGTCAATGGAAGAGATGGAATCCACGATCTCCCCAAAACCTCTTGGTCGGCATAAGAGAAAACACCACAAAGACATATTAACTCTAACTGCAAAACAACCTATCCTACCTTGGTATATAGGCACAACTCTAGTGAAACTGAGTTGTGACCGCACCCATCCTTAAAAGATATCATATATGTACTCTGTATCACATCATTGAGATACGACCTCGACCGTTCTCCTATCAGGGTATGACTGCAGTCAATCCTGTAAAATGCATATACTCAAAAGTATATGACTCTGAGATTCCACAAAGGGAGAACCTGTTGGACCATCCAACAAGTACGGATGCTGAAGATTGATCTATGGAACTTGATTAGTTATGCCAATTAAGTATCTTTTAGCATCAATCAAGTTACAGTGCACAAACCATAAACAAGCTCTACGCAGATAAGGGCATAGTGCAACTTTAGAGGATATAAAACATATAAGGTGTGAACTTGTCACATCATCATCACATGATACTATTGCTCCACAAGGCCATCATCATATTCACACTGTCATGGGATACCAATCCATTATCACATCACTAGGGGGATAACACCTCACACTAGGCATATAGCCTCTGCCAGGTGATAGGACCCAATCACATAATCCCTACATGTACACCATCAAATTATGCCTCAACAATTTGAATAGTCACCATCCTATATAATGTAGAATTCACCATAACATTCACATAGCTATGTTTTTCAAGTTCAGATCACCTACAAAGTTAGGAATTTATAAATAAAAGAGAGAGAGAAAACATCATAACATAATACTCATTCCAATGTGGTAACCAAGACATATCACATGTGTTGACTTAATGTTTATGTATGTGTCTTGATCATCCACCACACATGTGTCTCAACCACTAATGAAACAAGTGTCTCAAAAACCCTCAAGCAAAATGTCTCGACCACCTTTATGCAAGGTGTCTCGACTGCAACAAGATTAGGTGTCTCGACCGTAACACATCATATGTCTCGACCACCACATAGATTAGGGTTTTGACCAAGCTCAAAACATGTGTCTTAGACTCAACAAAAAACATGTCTCAACCACCTCCAAGGAAAGCATCTCAACTGACATAGAAGTACGTGTCTTGACCTATACTAGGACATGTGTCTCGACCACCACAAAGCATGGTGTTTCGACCCAAAGATAAAACAAGGTGTAGAGACTACCAAGGTCAAACTACCACCAAGGAAAAAGACCATCATAAAAACATAGATTACCCAAGATCAAAACAGAAGTATTCCACATCCAAAATAGAAAACTACATCAAGGAAAACCATCATCTTCAAGGAGGAAAACTTCATATCATAATCAATCACCATAAACTCTAAAAACATGTGTCATGAAATTGCCATGGAAGAACCTCAGGAAAGATAGAAAACCCACTTTCAACATCTCTAAAAAAGAACCCAAACTCCATGATACATCAAGGTACACTAAGCTCGTGCATGTGATCAAAACCAAGGTCAAAAGACAGGAAGAAGATCACCATTTCACAACCATCACTAAAATAGGGTCCCTTACATTAGGGTTTCATATTCTCAGCAAACCAAGCATGATAGACACCATCATTCAAGTTATAGAGCATGGTATTATCTACTAGAATGTTAAGGGCATGTTTTATAGAGAGAAACAACAACAAGAATTTAAAGAAAAGTGCAATAATAGAGAGGGTAGAGTGTTATATAACCTGCCTTAAGGAAGATCAACTCCAAGGATCACAAGCTCCAAACACACAATCACCAAGGAGGATGAAGCTCCACCAGAAGCTCAACTCTAAGCCACAAGAGCACCTCAAGATGAAGAATACACTAAGGTCAAAGATATCTCAATAAAAGAGGGCAAGAAACCCTAGTCCAAACTAAAAGAAGAAGGAAGAAAAGAGAAGAAAACTTCTTCATAGTTGGGTACCACCTTGTTAAAACATGGCCTATGATCCTTGTGATAAGGAGTTTCCCTCCAAAACGACCACCATGAATGATCCATGGTCTATGCCTATGAAAGTAGAAGAAGATGGGGTAGGAGATACAAGGAAAATGTTACCAAAGAAAGGCATACACTTACCGAGGTTGAAGATGACCAAAAGTCACCACATGCAAGAGATTTCGATCAACAAATCTCCAAGGATCATTTCTCCTTACTCCAATAAGCTCCAAGGATGAGAAAATTATAGGGAGGAGGAAGGAAGGCCGAAAGGTTCACTTGGTTTGAGAGAAGAGGATTTATAAACTTAAGGAGGAGGGAGACAAGGTGGAGATGATGTGTCAAAACCTAAAGGCACCAAAGGGACACTTGTCCACCAAAGAAACACACATGCAACCACTTAAACCATGCATGCACAAGATGGTTATTGAACCTAGGTGGGGTATCAACCACTTGGGTCACCACCACCTTGGTTTTGGTCGCAACACCTCAAGGAGGTCGAAACAAGGCACCATATACTTCCTAGTCGAGATAAAAGGTCACCCAGACACTCAAGGTCGATACACACCACAAAAGGACAAACTCTCTTGACCCAACCACTCCAAGATCATCATGGTCGAGACAAAAACATCTAAGGAAGATGTCTTGATTGAGACACACCCCAAAACACACCAAAGGTCGAGACAAGGGTCACTATACTCAACCATGCACTCATGGTCGACACCAAGCCAAACCCTAATCATTTCTAGTGATGCCACCAGTCATCCACGGCTCAATTAAGGCACCCCAAAGCATCACACTCTCTCTCGTGAAGACAAGAAAGAGAAGGAACACTCTAGAGGTGGAAAATTGCAAGATAACCCTCTCAAATGGGTAAATTATAATTTGACCCAAAACAAGCACATAAATCACAAACCCCATCCAAACAAGCTCAAACTAGAAACTTAAGCTTACCACATGCTCTAAAAACATATCAAAGGATTCAAGAAAGGTTATATGAACTTAATCAAGCAAAACAAATAGGGTTAGCCCAAAATACATGTTAGGGTTCTTACAAGTCATAAACCCTAACAAGGATTTTGCCCCCAAAATCCTATGTGAAAATGGATGGTTACTTCCTAAGCATCTCCTCCTCAAGCTCCCACATCTACAACTAATAGTTAAAGAACAAATATCAATCACCTCTTGTGTGATTAAATGAGTGTGTAGCACCCGGGTCAACCAAAATAGACATAAAGCAAGATGTAGACATATTAGAATGAAATAACTCCATCTCAGCTGTCTCTATTGTGGGTTGACCTCTCCTTCTGGCTGACTCATGGCATAAAATTGAGTTGTCACATGTTGTCATCCTCGTTCCCTGCTGGACTATCTAGAGGAACCAGCCTGCGATGCCTGTCCACTTCCTCGACCTCAACCAATGCTAAACTGTTGATTCTATGAGCCCTGCTGGCTTTGCCTTGGCTATAGGGTCACCTCATCACCTTTCACTAGACACACCCACCTCAGATGTCCTACTTGTCCACAATTATGGCAAGTATTGGTCTTGTATTGTGGCCTAGACGGCCCCATAACTGACACTGACGTTGTTCTGTGGTCTCCTACAGGTGGAAAGCTGCGACCTCTACCCTTACTTGGTGACCACTGTATCTGACTTGCTACTCTCTATTGTGACAGCGGTGCTGAGAACTTGGGATCCTTAAAGCTTTTAGACAACTGTTCTTGGTACTAAGAAGTCCTCTTCTTGACACTCTTTTTACACATCTCAACCATGTATCTCTCTATCCTTCAGACTGACTCCACAAACATGGCAAGTCGCTCACGATTCTCCAAAGCAGCCACCAACGTAGACAACTCCGAACTCATCCCCTTCTCAAAGCGTCAAATCTGCTCCTGATCTGTAGTAGCCATGTGAGGACAAAACCTCAACAACTCTGTAAACTTTGCTTCATACTCATTGATCGACATGGATCCCTATCAGATCCTCTCAAACTGGGAAATCTTCTCATCTAGATAGGTCCGAGGACAGTACCAATTGACAAACTCACTTCAAAACTCTTCCCAACTGATAGTAGCACCATACCACTACTAAGCATAAGCAAGGTAAAGGCTCATCTAATGTTATTTGCATTTGTCCCTATGCAAATATAATACAAGACTATATTACATCTTTTATTATGCCATGAGGAGATGAGGTATACCACTCATGCTCCAACTGACCACTACTAAGTCAAAATTAGTGCCATACAAGGTCAATGGAAGAGTCGGAATCCCCGACCTCCCTAACACCACTTGGTCAGCACAGGAGAAAACACCATAGAGACATATTAAGTCTAACAACAAAACAACCTAACTTGCCTTAGTATATAGGCACACCACTAGTGAAACTCAGTTATGATCGTAGTCGTGCTCCTTCCGAGGTATGACCATAAACATCCTCAAAACATATGATATATGTACTCTGTATCACATCATTGAGATACAGTCTTGACCGTTCTCCTGCCAAGGTATGCCCACAACCAATCCTATGAAATGCATATACTTAAAAGTATACAACTCTGAGCTTCTACTAAGGGAGAACCCATTTCACCATCCAACAAGTGTTGACACTGAAGATGGATCTATGGACATGGAAACTACATGATTAATGTTCCACTTGATTAGTTATGCCAATTAAGTGTCTTTTAGCATCAATCAAGTTACAACGTACAAACCAAAAACAATCTCTACAAAGATAAGGGCATAGTACAACTTCAAAAGATATAAAATGTATAAGGTGTGAACTTGTCACATCATCATCACATGATACTACCGCCCCACAAGGCCATCATCATATTCACATTGTCATGGGATACCAATCCCTTATCACATCACTAGGGGATACACCTCATACTAGGCATATAGCCTCTGCCAGGTCTTAGGACCCAATCACATAATCCCTGCATGTACACCATCACATTATGCCTCAATAACGTGCATAGTCACCATCATGTATAATATATAATCCACCATAGCATTCACATAGCTATGTCATTCAAGTTCTCATCACTTACAAGGTTAGGGATTTATAAATAGGAGAGAGAAAACATCATAACATAATACTATTCCCAACATGGCAAGCAAGACATATCACATTTGTTGACTATATGTTCATGTATGTGTCTTGACCATCCACAATAGTGGTGTCTCAACCACCCTCAAACAAAGTGTCTTGACCACCTTTATGCAAGGTGTCTTGACCGTGACACATCATGTGTCTTGACCACCACATAGATTAGGGTTCCGACCAAGCTCAAAACACATGTCTTGACCTACACCAAAAACATGTATCCACCACCTATAAGGAAAGAATCTTGACCAAAATAGAAGTAGGTGTATTGACCAACACCAGGACATGTGTCTCGACTACCACAAGGCTTGGTGTGTCGACCCAAGGATAAAACAAGGTGTAGCGACCACCAAGGTCAAACTACCACCAAGGAAAAAGACCATCATCAAAACAGAGATTAACCAAGATCAAAACATAAGTTTTCTACAACCAAAACAAAAGATTACATCAAGGAAAACCATCATCTTCAAGGAGGAAAACTTCATATTATAATCGCTCACCAAAAAACCTAATAATGTGTGTCATGAAATCATGGAAGAACCTCATGCAAGGAAAAAAAAACAATGTTCAGCATCTCCAAAACATAACCCAAACTCCATGATACATCAAGATACACGAACCTCATGCATGTTATCAAAACTAAGGTAAAAAAAGGAACAAATCCACCATTTCACAACCATCTCTAAAATTGGGTACCTTACATTAGTGTTTCGAATTCTAAGAAAACCAAGCATGATAACCACCATCATTTAACTTCTAGAGCATGGTAGTATCAGCTATCATGTTAAGGGCATGTTTTAGAGAGTCAAACAACAACATGCATGTAAAGAAAAGTGCAATAATAGAGAGGATAGAGTGTTATATAACCTGCCTTAAGGAAGATCAACTCCAAGGATCACAAGGTCCAAGCACACGATCATCAAGGAGGATGAACCTCCACTAAAAGCTCAAATCTCAACCATAAGAGCACCTCAAGAAGAAGAAGACACTAAGGTCAAAGATAGTCAAGAAAAGAGTGCAATAAACCCTAGGCCAAACCAAAAGAATAAGGAAGAAAAGAGAAGAAAACTTCCTCTCACTTGGGTACTACCTTGTCAAAACATGATCTATGACCCTTGTGATGAGGAGTTTCCCTCAAAAAAGACCACCATGGATGATCCATGGTCTATGTCCTAGAAAATAGAAGAATATGGGGTAGGATATCCAAGTAAAACGTCACCAAAAAAAGGCATACACTTACCAAGGTTGAAGATGACCAAAGTCACCACATGCAAGGGATTTCGATCACCAAAGCTCTAAGGATAAGTTCCCCTTGCTCCACTAAAATCCAAGGACAAGAAAAAGAGAGGGAGGAAGAAGGAAGGTCAAAATATTCACTTTCTTGGAGAGAAGAGGGTTTATGTACTTGATGAGGAGGGAGGTAAGGTGGAGATGAGGTGTCAACACCTAAAGGCATCTAACTGACACTTGTCCACCCAAGAAACACACATGAAACCACTTAAACCATGCACACACAAGATGGTGATACAACCTAGGTGGGGTATCGACAATTGGGTCACCACCACCTTGGTTTCGGTCACCACACCTCAAGGAGGTTGAAATAAGGCACCATATACATCCTGGCTGAGACAAAAGGTCACCAAGACACTCAAGGTTGACACTCACCACAAAAGGACAAACTGTCTCGACCCAACCACACCAAGATCATCACAGTCGAGACAAAACCACCTATAGAAGGTGTCTAGGTCGAATACACCCCAAAACACACCACATGGTCATTAAAAGGGTCTCTACACTCAATGATGCACTCATGGTCGACACCAAGCAAAACCCTAGGAACCATAATCATTTCTAGTGATGCCACCACTTATCCAAGGCTCAACCAAGGCGCTCCAAAGCATCACACTTTCTCTAATGAAACTAAGAAAGAGAAGGTACACTCTAGAAGTGGAAAATGGCAAGATAACCCTCTCAAATGGGTAAATTTCAAGTTGACCCAAAATAAGCACATAAATCACAAACACCATCCAAACAAGCTAAAACTAGAAACTTCAGCTTACCACATGATCTAAAAACATCTCAAAGGATTAGAAAAAGGTTCTAAGAACTTAATCAAACCAAGGGTCTTACAAGACATAAACCCCTAACAAGGATTTCACCCCCAGACTACTAAGTGAAAAGAGATGGTTACTTCCTACACATATCTTACTCAAGCTCCCACATCTACAACTTATAGGAACAACTATCAATCACCTCTTGGGTGATTGAAAGAGTGCATAGAACCCGGGTCAACCAAAATAGAAATAAAGCAAGATGTAGACATATCAGAATGAAATAACTCCATATGACCTGTCTCTACTTGTGGGTTGACCTCTCCTTCTGGTTGACTCATGGAGTAAAATCAAGTCGTCGCCTATTATCATCATCATTCCCCACTGACCTTTCTAGAGGAACCATCCTGTGATGCCTATCCACATCCTCGACCTCTACCATCGTTGAACTGTTGACTCTACAATCCCTTCTGGCTTTGCCTCGACTGCTAGGTCACCTCATCACCTTTCACTGGATATGCCCACCTCATATGTCCTACTTGTCCACACTTATGTTAAGTCATGGTCTCGTATAGTGGCCTAGACGGCCCCGTCACAGACACTGGTGATGTGTTGTGGGCTCTCATAGGTGGAAAGTTGCAGCCTCTACCCTTTGGTCATGACCATTGTATTTGACTTGCTTCTCTCTATTGCGAAGGAGGTGTTGAGAACCTAGTCTCCTTAAATATTTCATACAAGTCCTTGATACTGAGCAAGCCTCTTCTTGGCACTCTTCTTATGATTCTCAACCATGAATCTCTCTATCCTCTGGACTAACTCCACAAATATGGAAAACCACTCACTGGCATAGACAAATCTGAACTCAGTCCCTTCTCAAAGTACCAGATCTGCTCCTGATCTGTAGTATCCATGTGAGGAAAAAATCTCAAGAACTCCATAAACTTCACTTCATACTCATTGATCGACATGGATCCCTACCAAATCCTCGCAAACTGGGATATCTTCTCATCTAGATAGGTCTGAGGAAAGTAATGACTGACAAACTCATGTCAAAACTCCTCCAAACTGATAGCAGAACCAGACCTCTTCTCCTCTTCAATGGCCCACCAATGACCAACACTTCCCTTCAAAAGATACACCCCGTGCTTCACTTTGTCTTCATCGGGGATGTTGAGGATCTTGAAGGCCTTCTCCAACTCCGTCAACCAAAGATCTGCATCCACTGCATCTTTTGTACTAGCATACTCCACAACCCAACTCGTCTTAGCCTCTTAAAGGTCTTCCCAGGACCCAAAGATTGCACATTGGGGACTGCTGCTCTCGCTTGAGAAACGGGCATTCTGTCTGACATATGTGTAATCATGGCCATAAATTGTCCAAACAAAGATCAAAAGGAAAGGTTTTCCATCATGGCCAGGTCAAACTAGGGTACCTCAGGTGTCTGATCTTCTCTCTCTTGATCCCTTGCGCCACCTTTGGGTGTAGCAACACTGCTCTTGGCAGTGTGTTCTTCATTTTTTCTAGACATCTACTCTTCTTCTTCTACATAAGTAGAAGTTAGTATAAAACATACATGAGGACACTAGAATAGACAAAACCCTAGTCCTAGGTCCCTGTAGACACAACCCTAGTCTAGGTCATGTGTATAAAGTCACATGCCACCTATTTTTCCTTATTTGCTTGCATAAAAATGCTAAATACATGCTAAACATGTTTGGAATGATATCTTTATGGGTCATACAGATTGTATAATGGGAAACTTTGGGATCCTTTACCTTCTTTTCTCTTGAATGATGACCCAAGTGGAAATGATAAGCCTCATTGCATTATGATTCTGAAATATTCATAACATAAATGTTCATGCTTACACATTACATATTTATGTGCTGCTTGAGTTACATGTTTGGGAAATATGAGAATTCCACCGTCCTTGGTGACACATGTGGATCTAAGATTATAATACTAAGTTTTCCTTGTTTCTTTGTCTCCCCTCATATTCAAAAAAGTATGGAATAAATTTGCATGGAAAATTGTTGAAGAGATGCATGCTTTTAACTAGAATGGTGAACATTTTTAAAGGTTTGACCATTGTATGGATGAAAAAAGTGACGTCATGACTAAGTGTTTACCCCTTTCAAAACGGTGTAGGGCTTTCTAAAGTTTAGAAGATTTCTAATTCTTGATTAATGCTAAAGTATGTCATAATAGTATGTTTTCTACAGTGCTTCATGAAAAATGAGTAAATGACTACATTAATCTAGTGAAACTTCATTCATGTAGTTCCTCATGACCGTATAAATATTCTAATATTCACAAATTGGAATAGAAGGATGATTATACTTGTAGAAATCTTGAGATTGTGAGAAGGAACTTATACTCACATGTTGTTGAGTATATGTGGATGATCGTGGGTCCATATTAGGCATGGTTTTTGAGTGGTACCCAAATCTGGAGTATGTATATGAGTGTGTTCGAGGTTTGTATTTAACATATATGACAATGTGAGTGAGTTATATGTGACAACATGATATATAAGGGTCTCTATACACATTTTATAGGTGTTATGGTATGAGGGCCCATGAAATAGGTGATATTGTTATGCAGGTTTCTAGATGATGAGCCACTACTTTATACTCCAACTATCTTAGGAGTTGTGAGCTCTTAAGCAGACAAATAATACTAAATTTAATTGTGAGCTATAGAAATTTGTAGGCACTAGACAATAGTTGAGTGATATATTACAAACTACATAGGGCATGGATAATAAAACAATGTAATTGATTCATGTAGCCATATCAATATAAGTGTCTTGGTGATTTACATTGTAGTGCTTTAATGACCTTATATGTCTTGCAAGTATTGTTTGTGTTGTCATTATATTATACCTACTAGTGGTCATATCTTGTTAAATTTACCTCTTAATGAACTTAATTTAGCTTATAGTAGTAGGTATGTATGCTCTAGACCATACACACGGATGATAATCATCATTGAACATGTTGTAGCTATTATATCTCTTGTTGGGACATGGGTTTCTCCAAATATTTTTCTCAACCTCATATATAGGGTTATTGCTAATAAATACCACCTTATGGAGATCATATATATCAAAGGTTGACATATAGTTTTGTGGAATTATCTAGATTTGTCCTTGTATACTCATGTTTAAGCGTGGTGTTTTATATTTTGTTAATCTATTTTTGAATGATATGTCATGTAAGTTCATTTTATACAAAGAATATATTATGCATAAATAGATTGTGACTTGGTAACCAGTGATAAACAATGTACAATTACATGTTAGTAGTGTGTCCCATTTATGTGAATGTGGATATGGATTTGTGTTTTATCATATGATTTTCCTTTCCTTCTTGGTTTGTTCAAAATTTTTCTTTTGATTTATCTTTCTTCATGTGGAAACCCTAGGTTGGTGACCATATTTCTTACTAGTCAGATGCTATGTTCCTAGAGTTATAGGGACATTGGAGTACATGCTCTTGTGTGTTTAATTATGGTCATTTATATATGGTAGAATGTCATGAAGATTTTGTAAAGAGTAGATTTGTGGTGCTAGTGGATATAGAGAGGCAAAGGGAAAAAGAGTTGAGAGTTCTTGAGGCAAGGCATTCAAAACCACCAACACCCCATGAACCCTACAACACCAGTAGACCCAACATTTTAGGATTTGTTTGGAACACAATTGATAGAGTGCCAATTCTCTCACCCAAGGGACTATCATAATGTGTTAAATTTTCTCAAGATCCAATGTTTAGGAGATTAAAGAGAGTCAAAGCTACATTGTATGTTGGACCATTTGATCTAGTAGATGCATATATATGGTTGACAAAGCTGGATAATCTTTTTTATCTTGGATATCCCTTAGGAGGACAATATAAAACATGATATGTACCTTCTCAAGGGTAATTATAGCCTTTTATGGGTCACAGAGCAGGAGAAGAGGCATGGAGAAATGACTACTAGGTATGATTTCTTCATGGAGTTTGAGGGTAGGTACTTTTCTGACTTGTACTTGGAAGATAAGTTGAGTTATTTTCAGCACACACATCAAAGAAAATTATTGATCAATGACTATCAGGTACAATAAAGGAGTCTTTTTATGTTTTTCTCTCTCTTAATTTCATCATATGAAGAAAGGATCCAATGGTCCAAAAGTGGCTTGAATGTGGAGTTGGCACCTATCTTGGAAACATGTGAGAAGTTCTCATATTTTGTGGAAGTTGTAAGGAGGATTGAGAGGACAACAATAGTTCATCATGAGTCTGATTCCATGAAGAGGAAGTCCCTTCCCATAGATTGAAGTCTTGGATCTACGTGATGTGTGGTATTAGGGCCACAACAACAACAACAACACTCAAACAGAGGAAGACAATGTTATGAACCAATACAAATGTTTGGTCATAGTGATCACCTAGTAAGGGAACATGCCAAGGATTTCCACCTTCTAGGCCTATGATTTTATGTTCCACGTTAGTTGCAAAGTTATCTAGGCTAAAACATGGAAGGCAATGTAGCATTAAAATAACAACCATTTTGGTCCATGCAAGTTTGAGATGAGGTGCGTTTAGTGTGGAACTTTTGGGTACGCGAAGACATTTTCCCTATAGTTGTATCATAAGGTGACAAAAAATAGAGGTAGAATCAACAATATAGTGGATTTGGTAGAGGCCAACATTTACATGTAGTTTCATCTAAACCAACAATAGAAAGCCAAAGTCATGGTCAATTTCAAGAAACTACTCAGATATGTGTTATGACTCAACCAAAGGTGTTGTCAACCCACGAGTCTTAACATACTAGGTTAAAATTTTCCATTATAAGTTAACTTCTTCATCTTATGTCTCAATTTTGGTTGACGCAGGTTTGACACACTCGTTTATCACTTAAAAGGTAATATGTCTTTGTATCTTTCTTGTTGGTAGCATATATAATTAACTTTCATGTTTGAAAAATCTTTTGGTGGGTATTTTATGATTTGATGGTGGTGGTATCCCTAGGTTCTTCATTTCTTGGGATATCAAATTCAAACAAATCTCATGCCTTTTGACATACATGGATTCTATGTCATCCTAGGATGGATATCTTACAAAATTACAAGGTGGTTTTTGATTGTGGGTTCAATGTTGTAGAGTTTTGTGATGACAAATTATCTTAAGTTTACAAGATATAGGAAGATCCTCCCAACACATTTGGTGTCAGTGGATATATAAGAGAAGATTTTGAGGCAAGGATGTGCAGCTTTGTTAGCACATGTGGTAGATACCAAGGAAAATGCTCCAAAACTGAGGATAATATGCTGGTGTGGGGGGTTAAGGATGTTTTTCCCAATGACTTTCCAAACATTCCTCTACCTAGAGATATTTATTTTGATATCAATGTGGTACCCAATATGCATCCCATTTCACAAGACCATATGGGATGGCACCAACTATGATGAAAGAGTTGATGGTGCATCTTTTAGGAGTTGATGTAAAAGGGGTTCATAAAGTTAATCATGTTCCCCTAGGGTACACCAATATTTTTAGTGAATAAGAAGGATGGATCTATGTGTCTGTATAAACTACAAGAAGTTGAATAAGGTGACAATGAAGAACAAACATCCATTTTTGAGGATAGAAGACATGTTTGAATAGTTAAAAGGAGATACAATGATCTTAAAGATTATTTGAGTTCTAGGTACTATTAGTTGAGGAACAAGGCAGATTACATACCTAAGATAAATTTTAGAACTAGGTATGGCCATTAGAAATACATGATTACGTTGTTTGGGCTAATTAATGTGTCTACAACTTTTCTCATCCAATTAACATAGTGTTCAAGCCATATATTGATCATTTTATGTGAAGATTAGTAAGTGTGAGTTTTGGTTGAACAACATGTCTTTTCTCAATCCTATCATATTTGGGAAGGTGAATTATGCATATACCAAGAATATAGAGTTGGTGTTCTAGTGGAGCACCCGAATACACCAAAAAGAGTTTGGTATTTTCTTGGACTAATTGGTTATTATAGGTGGTTCATGAGGAACTTAAGTTTGAGATCTTCATCATTAACCAAGATAATTAAGAAGTACACACATTTTTTTGGGATGAGGGGTGTTAGTGTTGCTTTCAATTGTTGAAAGAGAAGTTGACATTAGCAATTGTGTTTGTTTTTCTAGATATAATAAGGCTACAATTTTTTGTGATGCTTAGAATAAGGGATTAGGTTGTGAGTTGATGAATAACAAGAACATGATCTCGTATACTTCTAGTCAGCTCAATAAGCTTGATTAGAACTAAACACATGACCTATAGTTGGAAGTAGTGATTTTGGTTTTCAAATCCTTGAGGCACTAACTTTATGGGGATAAGTGCTAGATCATTATGAATAAAAAAGTTTTAAGTACATCTTTTTACCTAAATATATGAACATGTGGAAAACTTAGAGTTGACTGGAGTTGAACAAGGAGTATAAATTTACAATAAATTGTCACCTTGGAAAGGAAAATGTCATGGTTGATGCTTTAAAAGGAAGTTGTTTTCATCTTCTTCTACATATACGTTATAGTTGTACTCCATGGCATGAAAAAATAGGGACATGTTGGTGTATCTTTTTTTTTGGGTCACCAAAAACCCTATTGCTTTCTTTGAATTTTTTGAGCGTACAAAATAGAAACATAAAAGAAGCAAAAGGGTAAAAAAAGGGAGAAGCGAAAGAAGGAAAATAGAATTCATCCCACACAGGGGAGGGGGAGGAAAAAAACAAGAAAATATTTGTAACTAAAATAGTATAGAAGGCAGATATATGTATAAAAGAATCTATGTAAAGATAAGAACCAACATTAGGAACCAAAAGACCATCCACAAGAGAAAACTGGCTCACTGGGAATCAAGAGGATTCATGTTGGTGTATCTTATTTAGATGGCATTCATATAGATGTTTCTTTTTTGGAAGGTCTTTTGGCGTAGTTGTAGATCAAGCTAAATTTTGTAAAATAGATCAAAGATGTATAAAGAGATGATATTTCCATACACATATCCAGTCAGAGTTTGGTGATAAGAAGCATGATAGTTCCCATGAGTCTTATTCTGGGACAATTAGCCATTATAAGATGATGGTGGTTTCTAGGGTAGGAGATTTGAGAAATATAGTTCTTAAAGAATCACA
Organism: Alisma plantago-aquatica; assembly: GCA_963693085.1. Lineage (NCBI taxonomy): Eukaryota > Viridiplantae > Streptophyta > Magnoliopsida > Alismatales > Alismataceae > Alisma > Alisma plantago-aquatica. Next base: position 642,134,984 of record OY856415.1, read on the forward strand.
CTCCTCAATGTTTTATATGCATCATTGCAGTAACAAGATGAATCATAACCTAAATGATTTTTAGTGATGTCCAGGGATGAAGCATGATGTGGTAGAGTTTGTGGTGGAATGTACAGTGTGTCAGTATATCAAGATAGAATATTAAAAACCTATAGCGGTGTTGCAACCATTGCTACTAGTTGGGTGAAAATGGAATCATGTTACCATGGACTTCATGGTTGATCTTCCTAAGATATCCATGGGTATGATTCCATATGGATAGTTGTTGAACATTTGACAATGCCATCTTACTTCATACCAGTTAAGACTATGTTCACCAAAGAGAAGTTGGTGTACATATTTGTGGATGAGATAATTCATCTACACGATGTACCGACTAATATCATATTAGGTAGATGGTTGCAGTTCATGGGAAGGTTTTGGGATTGTCTAAATGAAGCCTTAGGGATGGATTTTGAGTGTGGTATTTCACTCACAAATAGATAGACAATCAAATAGGTTGATCCATACATTGGAGGATCTTTTGAGAAATTTGGCTCTTTAGTTTCTTAGTAAGCGGGGTATAAACTAAGATTGATATAATTGTCTTACAAACACAATTAGCATAAGAGCATAGAAATGGCAATGTGTTAGGCTTGATATGGTAGACATTCCAGATCACCCATTTTTTAGTGAAAGACATGTGAATATCATATTTTGGGTCCTGATTTAATACAAGAGACAACATAGAAGATAAACATTACTAAGAAACAAATTAAAATAATACATGAGAGATAGTAAGTCAATACAAATAAATATAGGTGGCTAATGGATTTCCATGTTAGAGACCTCCAGTATCAAAACGTATCACCTTGGAAGCATATTTTGAGATTCAGTAATAACAGTAAGCTCTCTCCTAGGTTCACGGGGCCTCATATTATCATTAATCACATGGGACAAGTGGCCTTTATACTAGATTTTCCATCATAGTTGAGCAGATTGCACAATTTATTTCATGTTTTAATGTTGAGAAAGTGTCAACATGATACTCAGAAGACGATACAAAAAGTAGAAGTCCTTCTGGTAGAGGATACATTGTATTTTGAAGGATCCATTATATCTTGGAATATTGAGTGCAAAGTTGTGGAATAAGGATATTGTCCTCGTGAAGGTTTTATGGCATCATCATAGTGTTGAAAAGATCTAATACAAGTTAAAGGAGGACATGTCATAGCAGTACTCATCTTTGTATTAGGATTTTGGGGTTTAAATCCTACTAGGATGGAATGGTTATAAGACCTCAAACCTAGCATTATATAAATCACACTTTGATGGCCTTGATTTCATGTTTTATGTATCCAATGTCGAGTTATTTTTATATTGTTCTAAAATTTAAAACTATGATATCTCACATTATGCAAAAAATGTTTGAAAGATGAGAAAATGGTTTACTCAAATTTGTATTTCAAGAAATATTGAAATAAATATTATTTTAAAAAATGTAGCATAGTGTGCTTGTATCTGTCGATGAATCAGCAAAAGCAACATATTACATGCAGTCTGCTTCAAATGTAGGGATAGTTTAGGCATGGGGCCACATCGGGGATCTGTGTCACTTGGGGATGGCCTTATGTGATCTTCTCATTTTCTTGATGCACGTTCAAGGTGTACCCCATGTGAATGGATCGTGACTCATTTTGGAGGATGTGAAAGTTGGAGGATGGACATTATTCAATTTTCACCTCAACATCCTATAGATATGTGCAAAAATAGATCCTAGAGCTCGTTTGCAACATCTTGAGATGCTAAACAATATATGAGCTAGAGGAGGAGGTTCCCAAGAATGCATCTCGTGCATGTGTTTTGGTGTTAGTGTTTTAGCTTTCTTTGAAGGATCCATGGCTTAGGAGCATTATTTGAGGATTTTTTGGCCCTTGAACATGTAACATCTCGATAGTTTCTCATCTTTTGTTGGATGATCCTCTCTCTTCTACCTTCATTGGTCATGGTTCATGGTTACTTATCTTTTCCTAAAGATCTTTTATTTTTACCTTCTTTGGCATATTTGGAGATAGACCTTGCTAGTAGAGACGTTGTGTGGGATGTTTGGTGGCATTTTGGAGCTTGATTCATGGTCTGCTACTAAGCTCATGTACTTCATAAATTGCAAGTCATATTGCACATGTTTTCCTTCTTTTCTTGTAAATTCCAAATGCTAACTATAACAATGCTAAACATGCTTTGAGATGATATAATTATTGGTTATTTGTCTTGTATAACGGGGAAATTTGGCTTCTTATCGTATTTTATCTCGCATGGTGATCTAAAGTGAAAATTTTAGGCAAATTTGCTTCTATAATTTTGAAATTTTGGTGACACACATGTTCATGCTTTAAAATGACATTGTTATCTGTTGTTTGGGCTATATGTCGGGGAAATCCAATAATTACATCTTCACTGTTGTTGGATGTGGATATAAGATTAGAATACTAACATTTCATTGTCATTATACTTTTGAAATATTTGTTATACATGCGATTCTTTTCAACATGGTTTGGGGCTTTTTGAGGCTTCTAAATATTTAATGCTTGATTAATGTCATAGCATGCCATAATGATATATTTTGTGTAGGGTTTTGTGGGACAGAACATGAAGTGGAAACAAAAAAATTATCTAACCACAAACTCATAACTAGCATATTGCATCAAAAACAATGAATTGAAAAGATGGTTTAGCGAGATATACCTAGTCTTGAGGCTTGCTCAGCGACAATACCTCACAGCTAGTGTGGCCTTCAACCACCCGGTCTTCGACGATGTCTGTGCAGCTCTTGGTCTTGACCTAGACTGTAGTTGACAATCGTCCTCCTAAGCTGAAAACATCTCCCGCTCTATAGATAGTCCACACGAACCACCAAGAACTCTAGTCATTCTGAAGGACAAACTAGAAAGAGTTGTCCCCTTCTGTTGGCATACTAGTCACACACACACTCTCCCACCACCAGTTGTTGTTTTTTAGTTGTCTTTCCCTTGTTGTTCCTCCCTGGACGGGTAACACTTACTTGGGCTCTCTCGGTTACCAAAACTAGAGAGGGCAACAAATTTGTAGAGCAGCTGATGCTTAAGTTGTGTGTTCTGTGAAGCCCTCTGTACCCCTCTATTTATAGTAGAGGGTAGGGTCAGGGTTCCCAGTTTGTGCAGGAGTAGAAGGGTCTGGATTTTCCACAAACTGATTATACTGCGGCAGGCGAACCGGTTGGTTCATAACTGAACCGATCGTTTGGGTAGGTGAGCCGATCAGTACACCCAGTAAACCAATTGTTTCACTTCCCAGACTTGCCTACAATTGACTTTCCTTATTCATTTCTAATTAATGCAAAGATTAATTATTGTCCCAATCGAATTGAACAATTGAAACGAGAAACTTTTTCTCACGAACCGGGAAACCCAACACCTGCTTGTTTGGTCCATGTGAACTGATCAGTTCACTAGAGCGAACTAGTTATTTCACTGACCATGAGCCGATCGGTTCACCCAGTGAACCGGTCGGTTGGTTGTCCAAGTTGTGCGTAACTCAATCTATGCAGTTCTCAATCAATCTGACACTCTAATCAAGTTGGTTCAACACTTGAACTTGATGATTCTGAGTCAAGTCTATTGATTGAATGTTTAATTGAATACCTAAACACTTTAGTAATCAATCTAAACATAATTCAAGGATAAACTCCTCTTCCAGGTTAATCCTATGTGTGTGACCCTAAAGGTTCCATTTCACATTGGTAGTGAATATCCATAACTTACTTATGACTTCACAAGCAAAGAGCGGTACCTAGTCACACATTAGTGCTACCCGAGTGAAAAGGAAAGTTGGAGAACAACTTTCAATCTACAACTTGTGATTGGTGTTATAGTGAATGTTTAGTTCCTTTGTCGCTGATATCCAAATTGAACTTGAGGCATGGACTTGTCATCCTATACAAAAATTCAATCCATGTTTCTTGATTCAAAGTAGACTGTCTGAGATATATGTAAGATCAATATCATATATTGACTTGCTGACCAAAAAAATATCATATATTGACTTACATGTGCATGTACATGCATTTATGAGTCTCACTCCTCAAGTGGTCAGGATATCACACTCCCTTAGGAGGGACAAATTCCATATCTATCACTCACAGTCAAGTCCCCATGTATCAAAGTCACCCAATCATCACCATTATAACAACCCATTTTTCAGGACTGCGTTTGATGATGTCAAAGTGTACCCAACCACATGTGATGAGTGTAGTGATTTCAAGTCTAAGAACCGCAGTCAACACCAATACTATAAGATATGATCCTGACTAACCAAGTGTGGTTTCCATGCATCACTCTTATGGTGGGTCCGTCTGATACACTATTCTCTAACATGTATTTATGTTCTTGGTTTGATGTCATATATCATGATTGATGAGATTCTTTCATCAACCAACACACACTCTAGTCTTTTGTGTTATCGATGTCTATGGTTATTTCCATAATAACATCCAACTAGGGACGATAGTGAGAATGTACATTCTCTTAACATCTGTATGATCTCATTGTTCAAGTCACGTACTTGAAGACATACATCATTGAGTATTATCACTCTCTAAACATCTAGCATGTTATATTATTATCTCAAAAATAGTTAAAAACATATAGATGGAAATTGCCTTTATTATTATCAAACCGAGTATCACATTCCTCATTGCAATCATGATATGATTGGCTCTTTGGGCATACTATACCAACAATTTGTACCTTGGTTTCTTCATTAGAGATGAGAAAAATATTATACATAATCAAGTGGAACCTAATTGTTGTAGTGCCAAGTGATCGTGTAACTAATCCATTGCATGAAGAATAGGATATCAAAGAGACTATCCTTGTATCAATCTTGAGATCATGATAAGGTACTCAAATTCATATGTTGCTGCACATACACGAGTAATGAACGGTCCACATTTGGTAAGATTCCCTTCAATATCCTAACACGGATAATGTATATGAGTGATGTCAAGGCTGTATATATAGTATATATGACAATGTGAATGAAATATATGTAATATAATGATATATATGGATCCATATACCCATGTGATAGGTGCTATGGCCTGAGTACCGAGCCCTGACCTAAAAGTGTTGTGTAGGTTTTTGGCTGGAGAGCCCTTAATTGTTACACTCTCACCAACCACGATGTGGTGAGAGGTTAAAGATAAGTATTATAAGATTCTCTATAGTGGGGTCTGAGACTTAATAGTCACTACATAGTAGTTGGATGGTACATCTCGAACTACCCAAGACTTTAATTATAAAATAAGTAATCAAGTCATGTAGCCATATACATATATGTGTCTTTGTGAATCCACATTCCGATGCTTTAACATCCTTATATGTCATGCACATATTTCTTGTCTTATTGTTTTATTGTATCAAATGTTGGTTATAGCTTGTCCAAGTTATTGCTTGATGATTAATTTGTCTTAATGCAACTTATAGTAGTAGACATGTCTGTTGATTATGCCTTAATTGTTTTTTATATCTAGCAATGAGAAATGTGTTATCATGGTTCTCCACAAATTTTAGGCAATCAACCTCATACCTGGGTAATAGTAGTTCAACAACAGACAAAGGTTGTTATATAACTTTATGGAGATTTCTAGATATGATTTTGTAAACTTTGGTACATGTATGATGTTTTATATCTCGATATAACTATGACTTTGTTCCATGTATATGTCATCTTGTTATAACCTTTGGCAGGATATATTTTGTATAAATAGGCTGTGACCATGGTCAACAATGATGAATAATGTATAGTCACCTATTATGAAGACCCTTTTACGTGAAGATGTGGTTGGAATTTCATTTTACATTTTTTATTTTCCTTCTTAGTTGATCAAGTTACTAGGACTCAATTACACTTTTGTTTTGAATAATATATCTTTTTGTGGTATCGCGAGATTGGTATCTCCAAAAATATTGCCATGATGATTAGTATTAGAGGAATGGTGTTAATTTTTTGAATAAATAATAGTTTGACATTGTGCATGGCTAACATGAACTCACATATCGTACAAATATTAATATGCATAAGTTATGAAGTAAACTAATAATGTGTAATATATCAATTAATGATGTGTTCAATAATGTCTAACATTTTATGTAACCATTAGTTTCATATAATGGACATTACATGTAAGCAAATACATTAACGTTTGACAACCACCATTTGTATACAATTAACAAGTCCAATGATACCAAAAAAGATATATAGTATGAAAAAATGAGTGGTAATTTTTATAAATATTTATAAAAAAGGGGAAAATTTGTACTGGTTGATATGTAGCATGTTATTTATTATTTATCATTATACATTTTTAGAGGAAACTAAAGTAAAATAAGAAAAATGGCTAGAAATAAATGTTTAGAAAAGTATATCCTGATAAGTATTATCGTAAAACTAAAATAAGGATAACTAGTTTGGATATATATAGTAATAATACACCTATATATATATATATATTGATAATAAAATTAGACCGCAATATGTGAGATGTCCAAATAAATTATCTCAGTATTAGAAAGTAATGGTAGATTCGGGGTCTACATGTCGTTATTAGCTAGGAGGTCAGGTTTCACCTTCATTGGACCTTTTTTATAGTTGAAACATATTAAAAAAGGAAATACATCAGTAATTAGCCTTTCTATTAATTAGACTAAGTTGGCATTATTAATAGGAAAATGATATGTAGAGACAGGATGGGAGTCGGAATAGAACGACCCATTTGTGTGTTAGCCTCCACCATCCCAATGTAGCATGGCATATTGTCCAATATGGACTGATGGGAAATGTAAGAGAGAGGGAGGTGGGAGAGAGACTTGGGAGAGGAGTGAGAGGAGAGAGGGAATGATTGGAAATAGAAAAAAAGGAGAGAAAAAATTATTTTACTTATAACTTTCAAATTGTAGTGAATCTTTTAACAAAATAAAAACCATTATGTTTCTTAGAAAAAAATTATTACAAAACGACCAATATAGACATAATTTTGATAAATATAAAAAAGAGGAGAGAGGGAGTGGTTGGAAGAAGACTAAAAGAGGAGAGATAATTTTATTGTACTTATAGCTTCCAATTCGTAATGAATTTTCTGAGGAAGTAAAATCAAACCAGATTCATTACAAAAAAATTCCAAGAAGACCAATATTAACATGATTATGATAAATGTAATATAAAATGAAAAAATGATTTTATCTTTGGTTGAATTTGTTGTTATCTCTGTCCCGTTGTGTTGTTATCTCTAATCCAATGTTTTGTTTTTTCTCTCCTCCTCATCTCTCTCGTCAAAGATATGTGTTGTTATCACTGGTCCATATTCTTGTATCTCTGGTATAATTTGTTGTTACCTCTGTCAAACATTTTAAAAGAAAGAATAATATAAGGAGTAGGAGGGAAGTAGTGCCATCAATTTTTTTAATTGAGTTGTTATCTTTGGTCCAATTTGTTGTTATATTTGGTCTGTTGTATTGTTATCTCTAGACCTATTTTTTTTCTCTCTCATCTTTATTTCACTCATCACAAAGAGATGTGTTATCATCATTGGTTTGGTTTGTTAGTGTATCTGTTCTAGTTTTTTTTATCTATGGTCTAGTATTTCACTTCTTTAAAAGAGAAAACATGAGGAATAGGAGGGAAGTAGTGCCATTAATTTTTTTAGTTGAGTTATTATCTCTGACCCAACTTGTTATTATTTCTGGTCCAATTTTTCATTATATATGGTCCATTATGTTGTTGTATCTCATACTCATTTCACTCATCACAACAAGACATGTCGTTATTGTTGGTTCTACTTGTTGTTATCTCTGGTCCACTATTATGTTTTGTAAGAGAGTAAAAATATTGCGAATGGGTGGGAAGTACCACCATTAATTTTTTAATTGAGTTGTTAACTCTAGACCAATTTGTACTTGTCTCCAATCTAATTTGTCATTATCTCTAGTCCAATGCATTGTTAAACATGATCCATTGTGTTGTTATCTCATGGTCCATTGTGTTGTTATCTCTGGTCTAGTATCTTACTTTTCTCTCTCCTCCTCATTTCATTCATTACAAAGCAATGTGTTTTTGTTTACAGTCCAATTTGTTAGTATCTTTGGTCTAGTGTTTTATTTTTATAAGAGAGAGAAAATATGAGGAATAGGAGGGAAGCAGTGTCATTTATTTATTTTTAATTTAGTTATTATGTTTGGTCCAATTTGTTGTTATCTCCAGTCCAAGTATTGTTATCTCTGGTCCCATTTATTGTTATCTCTTGTCCATCTTGTTGCTGTCTTCAGTCAAATGTTTTGTTTTTGTAAAAGAGAGAAAATATGCAAAATGCGAGGGAATCAATGCCATTCATTTTTTAAATTTAGTTGTTAAACTTGGTTCAATTTTTTATTCTCTCTAGTCCAATTGTTGTTATCTCCAGTCCAATTTGTTGTTATCTCCCATCCAATTTGTTGTTATCTCTAGTTTATTGTGTTATTAACTCTAGTCTAATATTTTGTTTTTTCTCTCTCCTCCTCATTTCACTCATCATAAAGAGATGTTTTGTTATCATTGTTCTAGTTTGTTGTCATCTCTAGTCCATTTTATTGTTGGTTTGATGTTTTGTTTTTGTAAGAGATAGGAAATATGATGAATAGGAGGAAATCGGTGTCGTTTATTTTTTCAGATTTAGTTGTTATCTCTGGTGCAATTGGTTATTATGTTTGATCCAATTTGTTGGTATATATGTTCCATCATTTTGTTATCTCTAGACCATTATTTTGTTTTTTCTCTCTCCTCCTCATTTCACTCATCACAAAGAGATATCTTGTTACCGTTGGCCTAATTTATTATTATCTATGGTCCAATTTGTTGTTATATTGGTTTAGTGTTTTGTCTTTGTAAGAGAGAGAAATATACCAGAGATAGGAGAGAAGTGTTGTCATTTTTTAAATTGAGTTGTTATCTATGGTCCAATTTGTTTTATATTCAATCCAATTTATTGTTATATTCAGTCTGTTGTGTTGTTATCTTTGGCCCAATGTTTTTTCTCTCTCTACTCCTCACAAAGAGATGTGTTAGCATTGTTGGTATAATTTTTTGTCATCTTTGATCCCATTTGTGTTATCTCTATTTTAGTATTTTTCTTTTGTAAGAGAGTGAAAATATAAGAGGAACAAGGGGGAAGTAGTGCCATTATTTTTTAATTGAGTTTTTATCTCTGGTCCAATTTGTTGTTATCTCCCTACTAATTTGTTGTTATATCTAGTCTATTTTGTTATTATCTCTGGTTCAATATATTGTTTGCTCTGGTCAGTTGTGTTGTTATTATTTTCCGCAAAAGTTTGTTGAAATTGGTTTTGTTAGAACATACTTTTAACGAATTTAAGGATTTTTATTTTGTTAAGAAAATCATTACAAATTGGAACTTATAAGCAAACAAAAAATTTGTCTCTCCTCTTTTATTCTGTTTTCTCCTAGCCACTCCCCTATCCTATTTTATTCCCATTTTCTTCTATCCACTCCTCTTATTTCTAAATTATATTTTTTAAAAGTATGTCGACATTGGTTTTATTGTAACATATCTTTTACAAGGAATGAAATGGTTTTTATTTTGTCAAAAAAATCATTTTGATTTGAAAATTATTAGCAAAAATAACTTCTACTTATCTCTCTCTCCTACAACCACTCCCTTTCCCCACTCCCTCTCTCCCACTTCTTGTCTCACACCTTTGCCATTAGCACGTCTTGGGTAGAGCGCCACCCTACTTAGGAAGCATTGGTTGCCAGCCGAAAAAAATTGTTTGGAATCTCATCCAATACTACCTCCATGTATCACATCTCTTATTTATATTTCCATCTTAATGTAAATGCGTCACACTATTTCCACTTTTCTCAGCATTTTCTTAGCTTGTCTTTATTCAACATGCTTGAATCTTAATCTACTTCTAGTTGAGTGTCTAAATGGAATGTCACAATACTGTGATTCTTCCACTCATTTATCAATGATATTTTTATGTTAGATTCATATTGTCTTATTGAAAAGCTTGATCCTAATATTGATCTGAGTTTGTAAATTCATAGGTTATATTGATGTCTAGTCTCTGCTCTTTCTCCCAGTTCCATCTTCAGTTGATTTCCTTGTCAACCTAGAAAATCACACTTATGTATAATGATGCTCACACCTCTAAGAACCCACTAGGGGGTAATATTCCTCATCATCCTTTTGTCACCTTCCTCCAAACATATTTTTGACCCTATGTATCTACCATTTATACCTCAAGTTTGGCAGGAGAACCCTGCCCACTTTTGTAAGACCACAAACCTTGTTCTACCCTTAATCTTGCTTTGTTTGCATTAATTACTCGATTTATTGGATTCATTTGGAATTATTTGAAATATTCAATATCACATTATTTGATAACAGACACATAAATTTAATATGGTGAGTAAATGATATATTGAAATTTTGATTAAGTAAAATTTTTAAGATTTCCAAATTTGTAAAAACATACCTTAGTGATTGCATTTCCATGGGATCGACCATTGCAAGTGGATCAATTATTAGGTGTAGCATGAGTTGTAGGAGGATCACTTGGCGATATGTGTCCCTATATCCAACTCACTACAAAGTCTTACATTAACTTCTTAACTCAAATCATGTCATCTCAGTGTTGTTCACAACATTTGTCAATGGGGGCGTCCCCAAAGCATTGAATTGATATCAACATATTTAATCTTACTTTGTCCTTAAAGATTTTATAATTTATCATTTTATTTTAAACTTTAAAACTAATAAATATCATGTTCATTTAATCATGTAAAGTTCATAATTTTGATTCTCAACACTAAAAAAAGATGTATTTAAAACAAGAAATCTCATTAATAACCATGTCATTCTTTATTGTTTGTCTCAATAATTGTTGGTTATGGAAGGGGTTCCCCTATTGTTTCTCCAAAACAATCAAAAAATTTCTTTACATAACATTTAAAAACTCAAATCTTTGATCGATATCAAGTCTTTGAAATAATATTGTAATTAAATCAATACTTATAATCTTTTTATGTATATTTTAATTCATTGTATTGAATATATGTCAAAGTCATATCATTTCTTTATTTACATTCTCCAACATATTCAAAATCAATATAAGAGTTAATAGGTTTATGATAATATTTATCAAATATTAACAAGTGCAACACATAATTTCTTATTTTACTTGTCCCTCTTTGTTTCTCTTCTTATGATGACAAATATAATTTATAATTTCATATGAGAACCCATTCATATTTAAACACTTATCATTGTCAATGACAAGATACTGTATTAATCCAAGTGAAGATATACTAAGAATATTGAAAAATATAGCAACACTATTTCAATTAATGGGACTACTATGTTAGTGAGACAATATATACTTAGATACTCAAGGCAAATACTTTGTGATTTTTTATTCATCTTGTAATAAAATAAAATAAATTCTTACCTTTGACAAGTATCCAATAATGAATGTTTTATTTTATATCTAGCCAACATGTTCATTCGTATTAAAGACACTCAACATTAAAGTACTTACCATCACTGTGGAGTATGATACTCCAAACATCCATCACATATGTCGTCCTTTCAAGCATTGTATGATGCTCCTTGATTATTTAGATAACCAGAATTATTACTTTGATGATACTCAAAGGGACCTTGTTAATTTGTATCAATGGTATATTGCCTTAAATTCATTTCTCATTTAAATATAGAAGACAAGGTTGGTACATATTTCATTTCTACTCAAAGTACATCCTTCTTATTTACTTCCCTCATTCCCATCTTGTTTCACCTAATAAATGAATAAGAAAGAGCAACTGGATGATAGTGTTGAACATATTGCAAGTTAATTTTTAATTCTCATTCTCGTCAATAATGAGATCTTCAGGATATACTTTATACAATCATTTCATTAACTTCAAAACATTTCAAAATTATAAGTATTAAGCATTAGATAATTCATTACTTAACATTGTCAGCTAAACCCTAGGTTTGTACAGACATAACCATTGTGTTTTTCACAATTTTGTAACTTTGATATGACCATTAATATTAATGGGTTAATTATAATTTTTAATCAAAATAGAACCCAGTAGAAATTAAGTTAAATGTGTCCTTTTTACATTTAAAATTTCTTTTATGATATATATAATTAACCAGCTTCTTGTACCACAATTATTTCACACAAGGATAATCTTATCACTTAAATCACATTCAATAACCAAAATATTGGTTTATCTACATAAGAAAAACTTACATGTCTAGAAATCTACTTATATTTGTATATTAACATATTTGTATGTCATTATTAGACAACAAAATCAACTTTCTCCATATTATCTATGTTCAAAATTTTTCATTCCCTTCAACACAAAACACTACTTTATTGAATTACATTAAATACTAGCATTCAATAAAAAAGAATTTTTCAATAAGCATGCTTAATTTCTTGAATTGTATAAAAAAATTAATTATTACAAATTCAACACAAAATTTCTAGAATGATTGGTTAAAATTAACATCATCATAGTAAGTAAATCATTGTAATATACATATATAGATATCTTGAATTAAAGTAGACTAATTAGCTACACATTTAGGCAAGAACTAGTGGAATATAGAGACAGACAAGGTGTGATAGACTGACTTTGTTTCTCCTATAATATACTCATTCTCTCTCTCTCTCTCTTATAGTGATGTTTCATGCAATTATATATAAATTGCATGGTTTTTGTGTTTTGATAATCTGATTTAGTCACATCATAGTTTATTATAATACCTGACATCGATTTTTAGGTTGTCCGAATTCCATGATTTAATGAATCATCATATTGCAAGTGAGGGAGACCCTTTTGAATGTGCTCTTTTTTCCTTCTTAGTATATCAAGATGTATATGATTCAACAACGAATCCAATATAGAAAAGTCACTTTAATAATATCTCTAGATCAAAAGGTATGGAACTTTGATTACATAACTGGCTTAACCATGTTTGACTTCTTTTTATCTCTTTTTTTTCTTGTTTTTGGGCCATCCTACATTGAGCCCATAAAGGGGTGCACGACCAATTCCAGGATCACCCCCTCACTTGCCACTCAACAATTTCATCCTTTTTTCGTCCAATAGGAACCCTCATACTAATAAGACACAAATTTAGACCATGATTATGGCGGTTGAGAGTTTGTTTTCAACCTCCATACACTCATGTCCTAGTACAAGGAGAAGGTGTCATGCCTTGTTTTTGAACACCCTTTTTAAGATAAACCTCTCTCTTTCTTCAACATATTTTGTTAACCCGTCTTTTCCTTTGGTTTCATGCTCTACAATCCTCATTGTCCTCTCATCTTCTACCAACAACTCCAATGGTGCTGTCACCTCTACCCAATTTAGGGCTTCATCCACAAGAATGTGATGGTTGAGATGAAGCTTCCATTGTATACACGACACTCAAACTTACCTGACTGACCAGTTTCTGGGGCCCATCATTCCCTCATCCTCCACTGGCTCAGGCTCCAGCAAGCCACAGAAGTGCGGTGCTGCCACACCACATGTGAGCTCGCTCCTAAAGGAGGGAGCAACATGTGCTTTGGGATCTAGGGTGCCACATGGTCGGGTAAAGTTGATCCACTCACAATAGAAGCACCTCCAGTGGTCTAGTCAAGGAGGCTATCCTATCAATGTGAGCTCGGAGCCAATAAGCACACACTAAGTGACATCATTCCCTACCCCTTCTCCTTCCCATACGATTGCATCCACAGAGTGATGCATCAGGGTCCACGTAAATAATGAAACAATTATGGTAAAACCTCTCATTTTCCATGTAGTGTTGATATAAAATTTCTAAAAAAACCTATATCTCTTATATACCTTGGCCAAATAATATGAACTAGTCTATTTTTTTATCAGCTCAACCAGACCTACAATATGGACTTATTTGCAATCTTGAATCCCTTAAAATCTTCTTCTTTTCCTAAAGTAATGAAATTTGACCATGGTTAAATGGAATTTATGTATGTATGTGGTTAATATTGAACCAAGAATGCACTTTAACACTCTTGTTCAACAAATCAGTAAATTTATACACGTTTGAACATATTGGGGCTTTTAATAACCCCTTTTTGCACAATGGTTGACTCTAATGCACACATACAACTTGTTTTGGACCTTAACGGTGAAATTTACCCTATTTTGTGCAATTTTAGACTCTAATGCCCATATATGACTTGTTTCAGACCTTAACATTGAACTTTAACCTATTTTGCTAATCTTTCTTCTTAATGGTATCTAACGATTAACCAACTTTGAAAGTAGTAACTTGTAACTCTCCATAGCACAAATATCACCCCTTGACCTCCCTATGCTTTTGTTTGGTCCATGTGACATTATATGCATGAATATGACTCCTTAATGATGATGCATGTTATACTTTGATGAAATGGTGTCTTTGGCCTATTTGATACATCCAACTCTATTGTATCTTTGATATAATAATTTTATCAATTATTGTGACCAAAATGGCCAAGAACGACCTCTTTTATGTTATAACGGTGTATGTGACTCTAAACCTAACATTAATGACCTTATTTTACATATGTCTTGAACTATGTTCTTATGTCGTAAACTTGATACAGATCTAATTCTTATGTCTTACCCTTACAATCATGAATGTATCTTAATCCTTATGACCCCCTTTATTGTGGATGTCCCATTTAAGCTTTATGATAAATCCTAATGGCATGAATAAAATATGTTGATCATTGCATGTATGTAGGAGAGTTAAATACTATGTTGGATATAATTGAACCTTGACCTAGGGGATCATCCACACTTTGATATTTGATAATCTTGTCATCACCTTGCTGACCTATATCATATTACATATTTGGATCTCAAGACTTCATGAACCTTAGTATCATTTTCTTTATTATGAGTGTTTTTACCATGAAATGAACATATATGACTAAAACCTCATAATAAATCATATAAAATGAATGGAACCTCAAAATGATTTGAAACTTTAACCAAAACTTCATGATGGACCCTAAAACACTAAAAAATCATCATGTGCTAATGATCAACATTGAACGTAAGTTGATCAAAACCCTAACAATTAACTTGATAACTAATAACATGTTGAACCTTGCTTAATCATGGGTTATATTATTAATTAGGTGGTTTCATGTGAAATGTATGGCCAAGAATAGGGTAAGAATCTCTAAATAAGGTACACGGGCTTTAGCGATTCTATGATTATGGTTTTCTTTCTTGAATCTTGATATGTATGTATGTTTTCATACTTGCAAAATATTGGCATGTAGTATTGTTATATTATACTGGATGACTTGATATGATGATTTTATTACTTGAAAAGTAATACATATATCGATTGAACAAATCTTGAAATAGGGTTTGCTCAATACTTTGGCCATTTGAGGTCCCTCATGTAGAAACAAAGTTGTCCAATGGCTTCGAGCCTTAATCACCCTCATGAACCCCTTCTGACGGGAAGTGAGTCAAAGGCCTTATGGTATATGATTCACTTGGTATAATGGATTAAAATGACTAAAACATGGGGTTTTTTGTGCTCATTAATTAACTCCTACTGTTATTGCTCGTTTACTTCTAAATATCTTTTCAAATTATGAAAACCTTAGATGTATGTATCATTGTGTCATGTACTATCATCTTGTGACACACATGTTTTCGTATGTTTTAGGTCTAGAAATATCTTGCGAGAAGATGGTTTGTGATCAGGTGATCAAGTATTACCTTTTGTGAGACTCTTTGTTTAGTGTACATGGTTAAACCATCATATTTTTGGTCTTGAATGTGCAATTGTAAATTTGTAATAACTAATGTTGAAAGAATATATATGTTGAATGCTAAGAAATTATGGTGAAATCATCAAGTTATTTGTTCATGTATGCCAAGAGTTTTACGCTTCTACATTTTGCTTTTGTTAATACATTTTTTTGGTGGATTTAGAATGAGAATCCAATTTCATAAGATATGGTATCAAAACATGAAAAATAGCTACACCATACGTTTGTTGATCATGAGATATAAATTAAAATCAACCTTTCATCTAAACCCTAGAACATTAATAATTAGTCCTTTATAGACTTAGTTGAATTGTCCTTTAGGTTATAAACTAGATGTTTTAGAGCTGGCATAAACTTGTCAAATTCATGAAACCTTTATTTTCTCATCTTTCTATCATATAGTATGGGATGTTGGTTTAGTAGGGGAGAAAAGGGGGATCCTATATATGAAAATGATGAAAATATGTTCATGGCTTGTTCTTAGCTTATCTACACAAGTGTACAAAGTGTTCTTACTAGTTCAATAGGTGTCAACTATACTGACTAATGAGTGTCATAAATCACTTTGAATTTGGTTTTGTTCAAAAGGAGTATGGTGCTCTTTCTCACACATTTCAACATTGGAGAAAACGTATTTCAAGTACAAGTATATATGTATATATGAATAATATTACCACACACATAAAGGTAGTGAGTGTCCACACAACCTAAGAACAAGATATGTAATATCAATCTAGATGAGAGTGTTTAGATGGTAGCTGTAGTCTCTAGTTTAGTGTAGAACCATAATAAAGGATTTTCTAGTAAGTAACCTAGATGATCTAGAATTAACTATAATCATATGAGTTTGTTTCATGATGATATAAGTTTGTCTTTATAGGATTTAAGTTGGTTTTGAAGATATATGATGAGTTTTGACCATGAAACCCTAGCTAGTCTAGCACTGTGTATGGTGTATATGACTTCTTTGATGTCCTATATAGGAAGTGGGTTGGCATTCTTACTTGTGCCTAGTTTTGTATGTGTTGAGTTATGATATGTAAGATATGGTTCTGGACCAACATGGGTCTCACTATTTATAAAGAAGGACTTCTAGCATGGGACATACAAATAGGGTGAATTTCAATGTGAGTGATCCAACATGGGGGAAGATCAGAGTTCCTAACATCTAATATTTGTGAATTGTTGAAATTTATGAATGATGAAATACATGATGAGGAGTCCCTAACTAGACAACTTCTGAATAAATGAGTTGGATTCCCTAGTGTGTGCTTCCTTGGAAAAATTTGAACTCTAAATCTCATATAAAAAGATCTAATTCTGGAGAAAGAGGCATTTGAATATATGTATGTTTTTCATTTAGGTGAAGGAGATGTCCCAAAATGAGGGATGAAAAAAAGAAAAATCCACTTCCACCACAGTTTCTATGAACCGCTTCATAGCTAAAATAAGAAATGGATACCCATTCCTTTTGTATCCCTTTTTGTGAGTATTTTGCAAGTAGTTGTTTATGGGCGTCCATCATTTATACATGGCACACAACAACAAAGTTCTCTCCATCATTGACACTGATCCTTTTTAGCCATTGGTCACTAATAGTAAAACCATCTTAGTCAAATAACACCTTTGGAATCCAATGAAGAGCGCAGCCAAAATACTTAACATGGACACAATTCTCATCATCCACAACAACCTGCCATCACTTGGTGTTCATTACCTTCACACCACCTTCTCTTGCAACATCACCCAGACGGTGGAGTGGAGGATGATGATGACCCCTTCTATTTGTGCATGGGGATGTTTAACCTCGTCCAATTCCCTTCTCATCCACAGTTGAGGAAATACAAGAATAAAGTGGCTTTGTTGGGATCCTTGGACCTATCAAATGTCATGTACTCATTGTTTTGGCCACCGCCATTGTAACATCCCTGACCTGGGATATGCCTTAACCGTAGAAGTTTTTTCTTAAGTAAGTCATTTAGATTCTTGTCCTTATCTTTTGAAAAGTAATTAAGACTAAATTAGAGCCTATGTTTCAATTTTGGTCCTATTTGAATGATGTTGAAACAATATTTTTACCTATTTTGGACTAAAGTGCAATTTACACAATCTAAGGGGTTACCTTGAAAATGTTACATGATAAATGTTCCTTAACTTTTATAGCATCATAAGAATGAGAATGATGCTGAGGTATGGCTTGTGGAAGCCTAAGTTCCAAGAAGGAGCTTGTTTGAGTAATGCTTGTGTATTGAATGCTAGTTTTGGTGTAATTTGCAAATTACCCAAAATCTAGGGTTGAATATGTAAAATACCATTTCAAGAGTGTCCCTACTGTTTCTTGGCATCATTTAGAGAAAATAAAAAAGGGGCGTCTTGTTTGAACTACGATTGAGGAGAGATAATCTTGGTAATAAAATAATCAAGAAATATGCATAAATAAAACCCTAATTTATTCTGTAGCAAAAATAAATATATTAATTAAAGTGCCAATAAACTAAAAAGTCTGTGGTTGAAATACTATAGTGGGAGGACGTCCAAATACCTTGAGTGGCACCGAAATATCCTAAGTAGGTGAAGAAATCCACTCACATTTGTTAATTCAAAAGTAATGTCCACTAAAAATGGATAATAGTATTATAATGATTAAGGTGCTTAAGTGGTTGCTTTTAATTCAAGGATAATTGAAAGGAAATTGAGGGCAAGGAAGTTGTCTTTGGAAGCAAGGAAGGGAGGGGGCATGTGGCAAGAAAGTGGATGAATTTTCTCCTACTTTCTCTCTCTTAAAAATTCATATACATATACTCCATTTTTCACTTACTTGAGAGGCTATTTTTGCAAACCACTTTCTTTCCTTACTTTGGCTGATGACCAAGGAGCTTAGGAGTAGGAGGAAAACGTTCCCCAAGCTGAAGGTAAGCTCCATGATCATCTTCAACCTTGGATTGATGGTTGAAATCAGATTTCAACACTCATTTTCTTCTCTCTTCCATCCAATGCTCAACCTTAGCTATCTTTTGCATCCAAAGAGTTGGAAAGGAACCTTGGATAGTTGAAGGAGCTTCTTTCACCATTAGAGATGAGAAGCTTGAAGCTTTTAAGCTACTTTGAAGGTGGGTTATATAACTTAAACCCATCAATGTTATTATTGATTTCAATTTCTCATCATATGTTGATCTTTTATTTTTCTTCTTGAATAATTGATGAATTCATCATATACATGACAGTATAATTTGGAGGTCTGAAGATTGATGATGATGACATCATCTTAGAACACACCTCAAGAATATAAAAAACAAACAATTTCAATTTTTTTGGTCAAACAGTTTCAAACCGTTAGAGACCAAACGGTTTCAAACCGTTTGGTGACCAAACGGTTTCAAAACCATTAGAGGTCAAATGGTTTCAAACCGTTAGAGACTAAATGGTTTCAATGGATTCAAGGATCAATTGGTATCATGACCTCATAACTTTGAACAATCAAACTCAATTGATTTCAGAACCCTAGCTCAATTAGTTTCAAAACCCTAGATCAATTGATGTCAAAACCCTAATATAGGTTCAAACAGTTTCATCTCTGAATTGACCAAACGGTCTCAAACCTTTTGAGGATCAAACAGTCTCAAAATGTTTAGGGTTGATCAATCTTCAAACCGTTTGAGGGTCTTGGGTTGAAATAGTTTTCAAACCATTAGATACGAAATAGTTTCAAAACCGTTTGATGAGCAAAAGGTTCAAGATCGTTTAAGGATATAAAGACCAAGACCGTTTGAAGGTCTAAATGGTCCCAAATTGTTTGAAGGTTTTGGGCCATACCGTTTGAAGGTTCAATTGGTCCAAACTGTTTGAAGGTTTAGGACCAAACCGTTTGAAGGTTCAATTGGTCCAAACCGTTTGAAGGTCCAATTGATTAAAACCATGTAAGTACTAATAACCCCATAAGTGGTTGAAGAGTATCTCAAGGTTGATTTCAATGGAAGTACCTCTAAAGTACTTAGGTGATTAGTATAATTAGAGTGATTATCACTCGATGCCTATGAAAGTAATAAATTCAATAAACTATGATAATCATAGCTGCATGTACTTTAGTATGAGGTTAAGTCAACCTAATAAGGTATGATGATGATGTGTGTTCCAAAGTACATGGAACAATGATAAGTATGATTTAATACTTAAATGATGGTATGTGAAACCCTAATATAGGGTTATGGCATATGAAATTCTAATTGATTAAGATGAAGAAACCCTAACCCTAATATAGGGTGATGTTATGTGATACCCTAATATAGGGTGATGTTATGTGAAACCCTAATTGATAAAGATGGGAAACCCTAACCCTAATGAGGGAATAGTGATATTATCTTTGTATTGCATAATGCGGATATGTAATTGATATGGTTGTTATCAAGTATACTAACTATGCAGGTATCATGAGATGATGAGCATAACCAAGTATGAGCTATGAAGTTAATGGGCCTTGTGATCCATTATTTTATTTGTTGCATAGTGAGAGGTGACAAGAAGTTGAATATGCCTGGTGAGCTATGTGAGATGCTTGTGTAACAAGTATCATGAATACCTTGGTCAGATGACCTGGAGGTATTAGTTACCTAATAAGTGAAAACCTTATTCAGTGATGAACTAAGGGTTTGAATACCCAGCTCCAGTAAACATGACGATGATATTGATAAGGGGTGTGAATCTCCTAGTGATGAGATAAGGGATTGAGATCCCCATGTTCTATAAAGTTTTGAAAAGAACTTGATAGAAGTATTACATATTTCTTTGTAGAATCTGTCATAATAACTCCTATTTGAAATCTTGATTGATGCTAAAAGAATATGGTAATGTACTTAAATAATCAAGTGGAATATTATCATGTAGAGCCCTGGCCATAGATCCATCATCGTCAGTAGCTGGTGATGGTGAAACGGGTTCTCTTGCTGGTTAATCTGGAGCGTATATTGTTGAATATATATGGTTTCTCCTAGCCGAAAATAGGAGGATTAAAGTGCAACTTTGGTTGTAGACTCAAGATATGTATAAGAGCATGGTGAACAGGCTCATGGCTCTGTGTGATAGAGCATGAATGTGTTCATGGCTCAGAGAGCACCGTGAACAGGCCCGTGGCTCAGATTTACTAGCGTCGGGACCTGTACCAAGGTGTGCTAGAGAATGGGTAGCCTATGGGAGCTAACCCTGTGACTAAGGTCACTTAAGCAAGAGACTGCGGTCCTGCTTGTGGTCTCGTGTTGACTGAGACAGATGAGATCGTGGAGTCCAGCTCTTCCTTTGATCTTGTATGGCACCAGATTTGGGTTTCGTAACCGAAGGTTGGATTTGAGCAGTACGGCTCACTTCCTCAGGGCATAAGTATGATTGTAAAATGTAATCAGCCGTGTAGCGTATTTTCTTAAGGATGAAATGCGGAAATAATTGGTTGCTGTTACATTGCTTATTGTATCCTAAATGGATAGATGTTATACATGTTCTTCATATTCCTTATTAAAATGGATAGATGATTTACTGCTTTATCATTTATAGCTGTAATGATTTAAAAGATGATGTTTCTCAATTATTCTTAATATTGATTAAATCCTACTTTTCAATAGAGAATCCTCTGCTCAGTTTATTACTATTTATCTGTAATAATAATATTTTTGTAAGAGAGTTATATCTCTCATTGGGACATGGGTCTCACTCCGTTAGTCACAAACATTTTAGGTGGATGCGGGTGAGGAGGTAGGGACCATACAACAAGGG
The DNA here is from genome assembly GCA_963693085.1 of Alisma plantago-aquatica. NCBI lineage: Eukaryota > Viridiplantae > Streptophyta > Magnoliopsida > Alismatales > Alismataceae > Alisma > Alisma plantago-aquatica. Next base: position 642,156,640 of record OY856415.1, read on the forward strand.
AAGGACAACAACATCAGGGATAGCAGTAACATCTCAGGTGGAAATACTGACTGTTGTGTGTTGTAGATATGAGTCTTATGAGCCGTCTCTGTACTCTTAGGTCCTTGGAGTCAGTAGTTAGTGATTTTATGATCGATCTGAGACTTTGGCATTGAATGCCTCGAGGTTTTATGTTTCTTATGTGTATATTTAAAAGAGCAACTATTGTATGTAATCCTCGAGAAGAGAAGGTACATGGCATGTACTTTGTGGACTAGAATGTATATATAATATTTTGGTTCTTGTTATATGAGTTTCCTGGAAATGGATCTCTTTGCAAATGGTTTTAATTTTTAGTGAGTTTTTTGTTAATCTGTTGTTTATGTTTAATTCTTCTTAATTGTAATGATTTGTTTATCGGTTTGGTGATTGTCATCATCAAGGTTTTGGTATCAAAGGTTAAGGTTCGCTGAGTCTACAGAGACATAGGATTAAGGTCGTTGAGTCTATTCTAGTGTCTTCCAGTTTATCTGATAGTGACTTGTGCTCTCAGGAGAAGAAGTAAAGCTTGAAGATGGCTGGATCACACAAAGAACACGCTACTGAAAGCAGTATTGCTGTACCAGGAGGAGGTGCAAGGGATCAGGCTAGAGAAGAACTAGTACTTGAACATCCCCAGCTTGACCAAGCTACACTAGAAAACCCAACTTTTCATGCTCTGTTTGGGCAGTTCATGCCGACAATGACACATATGGCAGATAGGATGCCACCACCTGCAGCTAGCACTACTACAGAAATGGCTTATAACGTCACTTTTAAAGGTGTCGGTTGTAATAATACACCGACACCTAAACAATAAAGTTTTTGTTTATAAGATAAACCGACATCAATTTGTGAAGGGCGACCAGACACGGGTATCACTTTTATTCAGTTTCGGTTACTTAATAACACACCAACAGTGAAAATCAACCGCCAAATCCAAAATTTCCAGTGAAAAAAAATTACCTCCAAGAATTTAACATATGGCGTCGGTCATTACCTGGAAAACTGACGATGAAAGGTTATCCGCGAAACAAAAATTGGGCACATTTTGATCGTCAGTTTTACATCAATGACCGACACTTATGGTTTTTCCCACGCTCTTCGCGGGAAATGTTTCACACCCTTTGAGCGTCGGATTTTCAAAACAACCGATGACTATGGTTATTAATCAAGAACCAATTTTTTAATCGGCGTATGTAGATAGACGTCTGTTTTTTTCTAATTAAAACTGATGATTATCATTTGGAACATGTGTCAATTTATGTTGTTAACTGACACTGTTAGTTTTATGTGTCAGTTTGTTGAATAACCGACACCGAATGTTAACTTAATATCGTGCGAGCGAGCCTGACTCTTCCCCTTTCTCTCTATGATTGCAATCGGCTATTAGGGTCTGGCGATTCCGGCATTCTCCTTGCTCGCCGCTGATCTCCTTGCTCGCCGACGCCATGAAGCGCCGCCGTGAAGTGCCACCACGAAGTGCCGCCATGGAGCTTGCCGTTTGTGGAGCTTACAACCGTTCGTGGAGCTCGCTGCCTCCGTGGAGCTCACCGTTCATGGAGCCGTCACCGTCGTTGGTCCTCTCCTCCAGCCGATCCTCCTCTCGTCGGTGCTAGCAGTCCTACTGCCGGAGCCAGCGCCAACAACAACAGCCGGAACTAGAGCTTGTCATTATCTTCACCACTGCTAGAGGTAAAGCCTCCAATTGACTAGGTTTGCATCCTCAATTCATCCTTGGCTTAACCTATTTTTTAATGTGTGTTATTAATGTGTGTTGATCTTGGCCTAACCAATTTTTAAAACAAGTAGATTTCAATGATAATTTAGTTAACCAATCCCTATGATTGATCCTAATTCAGTTCAATATTGTTTTGCATTCATACACGATCGTGCTAAAATTTGTAGTGTGCATTTCCAGTTTTAGGTTTGACTTTTTTGATGTTACTAGCGGATAGGACCCAGACTCCTATTCATTTTCTGATTCACTTCAAAATGATTAGAATGTGCCTGGGTCCTTATTATAAGTATGTTCTTTTATCCTTTTAAAAAGTATTTCAAACATAGTGTCATGTACTCCTAAAACTAAATATGAGTGTTGATTAAAAAAATAGATAATAAGTGTCACCTACTTTTATGAAATACCAAGATACATCAAATTATAAAAAATACTAGTCTGAAAATTTATAACATCATTATATGTACTTACACTTTTTTTGAAAATATATAACATCATTATATGTACTTACGTACACTTTGTTAATACTAATATTATGCAGTCTCTGTCCACCCACAACAGTCACTATGAACTGGGCCTCTATGTCAATGTTAACGTTCCCTATTGAAGAACAATTGGACATCATCCTAGATGATCGTTCCTTAAACCAATTGGCCATACCCAAACATTGGCGTTTTCTAAAAGGAAGACACTACAAGCCTTGTGAAGTGACCCAAAATTTGGAAATTATTCACATGTTATCGAGGTTGAGTATGATTTGGCAGGAAATCTTGTATCAAAATCCGGTTGGCGTGATTGGATTAGAAAGATGCATGTGGGCTGTAGAGACAGGCTTTTTCTCTGTCCAGTTGGCCATAATACCATCAAAGTTTGGATAACCAACATCAACTGTGAAACCCTCGGTCATTTACTGTGGTATGAGCGCACGGCGGAGGATATCAACTCGGACGAATATGATTATGAGGCCCCTGTCAGTTCAGATTCGCCTAAATACAGTGAGGAGCTCCGCGACACAACATCATAAAAAAAGCCACGATAGGTTCAATTAAGAAATATAATTGTCAAGACAAAAAATTTGTGTTTACACTTTTTGTATGAAAGCAATCGATACTCATAGCTGCTTTCTTTTCTGAACTTCAGGAGAAGATCACCACAATGATAAGTCCTCGAAGTTACTGATGTGGGACCATGTTGGTGTAGTATTTAGTTGTCTATCTATCTAGACTTGTCTATATTAATGGTTATTTTAATTATGCGCATGTTTAGGGGTACACCAACCCCTTTGTTTAGTTACTGTTTAGGGATACACCAATCCCTATGTGTAGATGTAAAAAGAGATTAATGAATGGAACTGAAAGTTGCTACATGAATGCTCTTAACTGAATTGATGATTGGCTTGGTTATTGAATATTACAAATTACTGATAAATTTAATTATAAATGTTCTTTTATCCTTATTATAACTATGTTAACAAATAATCCCTATAAATATGTAATGTTTATTTAATAGAATTGATGATTGGCTTGGTTATTAATAATATATGACAAAAATAAAATGTTTAATTTTAACATATCATTGTCTAGTATTTTTTCAATGATCACTTCCATTACGGTTCAGGAGCTCGCCGACCTTCTGCCTGCCCATTTGGCTTCCACGTGCACCCATCCATCTCGCCTCTCTCCCTGCTCCAGAGCAAGATGCCTGACTGGGCTCAAATAGAGGTAAACATCCCCAAAAACCCTCTGTCTCGTCCTCTGATTTGTATTTACTTAAATACTGATTTGTATTTACTTATCTACTCATTCATCTAATGATTTTTTATTCATCACATTATTTAAATTTAGGGCTTTATATTTAAATGCATCTAAACATTCATAAGCTATTAATGTTGATTAATTTAGGAAGCATTGATATGTTGTTATGGCTGTCCACAAATGTTTTTATAAGAAATTTTGTGTTGAATGGGGTTGTGAACAAGGAATTGGTGTTGTATTTGTTGGCCTAGAAACCCGTTCAAGATTTACTCATTAGGAGTAAATCTTGGATAGTCCCCGGTTTGGGACTGTTCTTGAAAACCTAATATCACTTAGGATGTAAGTGTATAATGTGTATTGGGTTTTCAAGAAAATTTCGGCAGCATTTCCCCGTTTGTTCTCTAAGTACATATGTACTTGGAGAACAGCGGGGAAATGCTGCCAAAATTTTCTTGAAAACCCAATACACATTATACACTTACTAGTGAGATTAGGTGTTCAAGAATGGGATAGGTGGTACACATTTAAGAATGACCTCACATGTTTAAACCCTAAAGTTTTAACCATAAAATCTAATCTGTTTACCCTAGACCCTAATCTTGTTGTAATATATACTTATTTTCTCTTTGATCAGAGAATGGATAGATCATGGATGTCCATTCGCAATCGCTGCACCCCAAAATTTATTTCTAGTCTTGATCAGTTTGTTAGATTTGCCGAGGAACATAGGAAACAACCTGGAGATAGGTTCTACTGTCCATGTAGGCATTGCGGTAACAACTTGAAAGTCAGTACTGGTGATGAAATCAGAAGTCATGTCATGTGCAATAGGATTGTACAAGGCTATACAGAATGGCACTGGCATGGAGAGATTTCAAACCTGAAACCAGTGGATGTAGATAGCAGTGCTTGTGTAGAAGAAGAAATTGCCTCCGACGACGTAGATGTGAATGAACCAGTTCCAGTAGACATCATTAATGCGATGCTGGATAGTTGTGCAATAGAGCACACCGATCCACCTCCCATATTTAGAAACATTGTGCATGATGATGAGATACCATTATACACGGGTTGTAAGTTTACGAAGCTTAGTGCTGTGTTGAGATTGTATAAACTAAAAGCTAACAATCGATGGAGCGACAAAAGCTTCACGTCATTGTTGTCTTTGTTGAAAGAAATTATTCCTGAAGGAAACGAGCTGCCGATCTCAACATACTGGTTAAAGAAATTGTTGTGCCCAATGGGAATGGAGGCCAAGAAGATACACACATGTCCAAATGATTGTGTATTATTTCAAAAGGACTATGTGAATTTGAAAGATTGTCTGAAATGTGGTGCGTCAAGGTATAAATTGACGACTTCGGGGGAGTCCAAAACTGGTTCTCCCGCCAAGGTGATGTGGTATCTACCTATAATACCACGATTTCAACGCTTGTTTGCCAATCCTATAGATGCAAAGAATTTGAGGTGGCATGCAAATGTTAAGAAAAATAATGACGGGATCCAACGACATGTGTCTGATTCCCCACAGTGGAAGAAGATTGATCTATTGTAACCTGAATTCGGTGAAGAGGACAGGAATCTAAGACTTGGGCTTTGTACAGATGGGATGAATCCATACGGGACATTGAGCAGCCAACATAGCACTTGGCCAGTCATGCTTATTATATACAATCTTCCTCCCTGGTTGTGTATGAAAAATAAGTACATTATGTGATGCAACCCTATTTTAGGGCTCCATCCTGTGCCATTTTGTATTTAAGTTGCATCTATACATGTTAGATTACAAGTATTTTCCCCCAATATGATTATCATTGCAAATATGCTTATGGATGTTCTTTGCACTGTTTTTCAGGTACTTGGACCATGCTTAGATGGACGAGGGAGAGAGAGGGACCCAAAGAAGGCCCCAAAGTCTCCCTCAACCTACCTCCAGTGGCCAAGACTCGTCCTCGAGCAAAGACATCCGAAATTGACAAAGTAAGAAGAGAAATCAAGAAGTCAAGCCTCACCACGGCCGTGGCCCCAATGCCACGGTCTTGGCTTTTTTGCCAAAATCCAACAGGTTGCAACAGGGAAATCCTTAGATCGCCCACGACCGTGGCCTCCCAGCCACGACCGTGGCCATTGAAGACACCACAGCCGTGGCCATCAACACGGTCGTGGTCAGTAGAAGAGAACATGGTCGTGGCACCCTGCCACGGTCGTGGGAATTAATTGCCAGAAATTCAGTTTGCAACAGGGTTTTTGCCCAGGGCGCCACGACCGTGGCCAATTTGCCACGACCGTGGCCGAAGACAATCAAGACGCCTGTGTCCCCTCCCCACGGTCAGCTCCAACTCCTCCAAAATGGCCGTGTTACCCAACACGGCCGTGGTGCATGCTACCCACCACGACCGTGGCACTTCGCCACGGCCGTGGCCACTACCATCTCACCACTTCCTTCACCCCACGACCGTGTTCACCACCCCATGGTCTTCCTCCACTACCATCACCACGGCCGTGGTACACCCACCACGACCGTGGTGCTCACCTAACCTATACAACTTTCCACTGTTTTTCCTATTTTGCCCCCACTTAGCCCTAGCTCCTATATAAGCACTAGTTGCTTCTAGGGATCGGGAGAGAGTACTCCCTAGCCGTCACCTAGCTTCTCCCTTGCATCCATTGCTCCCATCCACCCATTTCCTTGCATTCAACCCCATTTCCACCCACTTTCCACTCATTTCCACCATAGAAACCTAGTTTCTCTAGGTTTCTATCCATCCATTCCACCATTTTCATGCACCCCTGCACCATTGGAGGAGGGAGGACGTCTGCAGCTGCTTGGAGGTGAAGAAGAAGGCCACTTCATCAAGCTTCATGGAGTTTCTTCCTCTTCTACCCCTTTCTTTTCCTGTTTTCATGATCATGTATAGCTAAGCCCCCTTGTGGTGGGCAGTTTGGGATTACAATGTTACTTTGATACCATGTTGGGGGATAAATTCTTGTAATGAACTCAATTCACATTTATGATGATTACTTCTTGCTTCCATCTCTTTTCCTATCTTATTGCATGTGGTTTGTTCTTCCTGTATGAATTGCTTGTTTTGAGGTTTTTGATGACACTTCATTTCTAGGAGGAATTGTGATGTATGTGGCAATCTTAGGAATGGATCCTAGGTCCAATTAGTGGATCCCTAGCTAGACCCCTTTGTTCCTACATACACACCCCTCCTCTTACAAATGAGTGTGAGATTTAAGTGGCTAGTGTAAGTGAGAGTGATGCAATTGCCTAGGGCCTTCTAAAGGCTAGAGTGGCTAGTGGCATGAGGATTAACCCCTTCATCTCCACTCCCATCTCTACCCTCAACCCTCAATTGTCCACTATCACTTACCCTAGAAACCTAGATTTGGCCAATCTCACTAGAACTACACCTAACCCTAGTCTTCTACTAGTAGTATAGGGTATGTTCTAATGGCATTGCCCTTGTTGTTTGGTTTGGTAATCTAGATATGAATCGAGCACCATGCATGTTTAATGAACTCCCCCAACTAAAATCAAAGTGACATTTCCCAAACGGCCCACCCACCTTAATCGCCTTGCTTAAAACCCTAATCGCTTAGCCTGCTTGTTAATGCATGCTAGCTTAGTTAAATTGCTTTAGTTTAACTTAGTCAATTGCTTAGTTATACCATTCAGTGTTAACCTAGGTTCTTGCTCTTGCTAGTAGTTAGTTTAGTTCTTTTTTTTGCTCCTTACCTTGCTAGAGTAGTGTAGCCCTTCTTGCTCCTGCTTAGTTAGTTCGATAACTTAGTTTACTATTTTGCTTGCTCTTTCATAATTTAGTTTCCTTTTCGCATCTCTTACTTGCTCATTAGTGTAATCAAGCAACAATCAATCTTAAAACCCTAAAAACCCTACTCTCCGCACTAGGAACGTAGCTCACGCTGTCTAACTCTAGCACCCCCTTTATCCTCGCGGATCGACCCCGTACTTGCCGCCTCACCTATATTACGACACGACCCTGTGCGCTTGCGGGCGTAGTGCCTTAGTAGACGTAGGTAGTTAGTGTGGGACCATATAAATTTTGAAAGCATAATCCCATATCCCGTGCACTCCGACCTCGTGGGGTGTAAAAGCACCACTAGAGGAGACACACCAAGCTTTCTGGCACCGTTGTCGGGGATAGAGGCGCTCAGCCTAGTTAGATAGTGTAGCTTAGCCTTTCCTTTTGCCCTCACCATTGCTATTATTTATTCTTTGTGTTACTCTTGCATATTGGTTTGCTAACTTGGCTCCTTGTTGTTTGTTTGTGACTTGCACAGGTGACAGCTATGCACGCGTAGCACGCGTTTGACTTGCACCGACTTGGTGGTTTATGACCCCGAGATTGGGAGAAGAAGGCGTCAAGCTCGCTGCAACCTACACCGAGAGGCCAAGATGGCACAGAACGACCCACCACTGGAGGTTCCACCTCCACCGCCACATCGTCCGCTTCACGAGTACTTCACGCCGGGGAACTACAACTCCCCCATCGCCACTCTAGTTGACCAGATGCCAGGTCAACAGTTCTCCATCCCGCCGGCACTCTTGGGGCTTCTCCCTACATACTTCGGTATGGAGAACGAGAACCCCTACCACCACATAGACACGTTCCTTGAAACGTGCTCTACCTTCCGCACGCCTGCCGCCACTGACGACTCAATCAGGAGGACGCTATTTCCTTTCTCCCTCAAAGAGAAGGCCAAGGAGTGGTATGTCTCGAGGCCAGAGCTCGTCACATGGAATGAAGTAAAGAATGAGTTTCTGAAGAAGTTCTTTCCTATAGCCAAGTTATCCTACATGAGAAGGTGCATCACGTCCTTCGCCTAAAAAGAGAACGAACCCTTCCATGAGGCGTGGGAGAGGTTCCATAAGTTGCTCCATGACTGCCCTCATCATGAGGTTCCGCTTTGGAAGCTAGTTCAAGCCTTCTACACCGGGCTTGAGGAGCAAAGCCAAAACAACGTCGATTCTTCCTGCGGGGGCACGTTCATGGCAAAGCCGCCCGAGGAATCATAGCCGCTATTTGATCATCTCACTGAGAATTCACGCCACGAGCTTCCACTAAAGAGGGACATTGCGGCCGGAACTACACCCCTCCCCCTTCCTCTGTACCTCCCGCACACAATGCCGCCGACCCCGACATGATGAAAATGATGGAAGATATGATGCAAATGATGAAGAATCAAGTGGGTGGCTCTTCTAGCCAACCTGCAATGGCTGTGGACACTGTAGACGAGGAAGTTAACGCTTTAGATTCCTTTGGTGGCCGCAACAACCAGGGCCCAATGTCCCAATCCTACACCCCCGAGTGGAGGAACCACCCAAATTTCTCTTGGAAACAACAGAATGAGGATGGGCAAGGACAGGGGCAGCAGAAGCCACACTACAGCTCCAAGTTTGAGGACAAGGTTCTAGGAAGGCTAAGGAGCCTAGATGAAGTAAAAAAGGATGTCAATGCACATGGGCAATCCATAAACCGTCTTGAGCAGAGGTTGGACCAAATTTCTCTCTCTTTGGTTAGGAGGGAAGAAGGTAGACTTCCGTCTCAACCACTGCCAAATCCAAACAATGATGGGGTTTTTCTAGGGAACACTTCAAGCGTTTATGTTCCACCATCTTACCAAGCCCCACCAAACCCCTATGCTCCTCCACCTCCCCAAGTGCCGCTCAATTATCAATATGCTCCACCTCCACCTCACACTTACCAACAACCACCTCCACAATATCACCCCCCACCACAACAACAACCACAACCCCAATTCATCCTTCAAAATCCCAACTCCCTTCACCAAAGGCCTCCACCACCCCAACATCCACAACCACCTCCACAAGCTCCCTCTTCTACCACCCATGAGCATGTGAAAGCTGTAACTACGTTGAGGAGTGGCAGGACCTTGGAGAGGCCCCATGGTGCAGTTGTTGGCAGAGATGACACCGAGGTAGGGCAGGTTGATACTGAGATGCAGATTGATGATACTGTGATAAGAGGCAGTGTTGATACCGTGACGCCGAGCAGTTATACTATGATACCGAGTAGTGATACCATGATTCCAGTGATACCAGTGGATGATACTGTTGATTTGGACCGATTGGGTTCCCAACTCCCTCCATATCCTGATGCACTCGAGGAGCCTTCGGCTGCAAAGAAAAAGAAGAAGCATGCGGAAGATATTTTAGAGATCTTCAAGCAAGTGAAAATCAATGTACCCCTTATAGATGCAGTCAAGCAAATTCCATCCCATGCAAAGTTCCTTAAAGAATTGTGCACCTTCAAAAGAAAGACAACAGGGAGGACGCCTAAGAAGATCAAGCTCACTGAGCAAGTGAGCTCCATCCTCCAACACACCATCCCCTGGAAAATAAAAGACCCTGATGCCCCCATCATCTCATGCTACATCGGGGCACATCGCATAGACCAGGCTCTTCTCGACTTAGGGTCTAGCATAAACTTGATGCTGTATGACCTGTTTGCTGAGCTCCAAATGGGGGAGTTGAGGCTGGCCCATTGCACTCTACAGTTGGCCGATCGATCTGTGAAGACGCCTAGAGGGCATGTGGATGATGTGCTGGTCCGTCTTGATGAGGATACTTCTGCCTTCTTCCCAGCCAATTTTATCATTCTTGATATGGAAAAGGAAGCTAGAAAGGTGCCAATCATCTTGGGGAGGCCTTTCTTAGCCACAGCTGATGTCGTGATCCATGTGAGGAATGGGACCATGTATGTTACCTTCATGCACATGAAGATCCAGTTGACCATTTTCAAGTCTTCTACTACAGCTGAAGTGATAGGGGCCACTGAAGAAGATTGTTATTTGGTGGAATGCCTAGATGAGATTGTTGAAGAGTTCCTACCTGTGTGGATTGAGACTGCTACTCAAGGTAGAGGTCTTGAACCAGTTGTTGAGTTCCCTGATGATGATGATGAGGATGATGAAGAGTGCGAGCTAGCCTTAGTGGCTGCAAGCCAGGACCTCCCTTCTATTTCTACACCTTTGAAAAACTCCCTTGAAGCACCCCCAGTTCTTGAGTTGAAGAAACTTCCTGAAGGATTGAAGTACACTTTCCTTGGCTCAAATGACACCCTCCTGGTGATCATTTCCTCCATTCTCTCTCCTGAGAAAGAAGATGCCTTGATGGAAGTCTTGAGGAAGAACATCCAAGCCATTGGATGGTCCATTGCTGACTTGAGAGGGATTGACCCCACCATTTGTGTGCATCGGATATACTTAGAAGAAGATGCGAGACCGACCCGTCAAATGCAAAGAAGGCTGAATCCAAAGTTGAAGGACGTTGTAACTTAAGAGGTTGTAAAGTTGCTTGATGCAGGGATCATCTACCCCATTTCTGACAGTACGTGGGTGAGTCCCATCCAAGTCGTGCCCAAGAAGGGAGGGATTACGGTTGCAGAGAATGCCGATGGTGAGCTTATGCCGGTGAGAGAGCAATCAAAGTGGAGAATGTGCATGGATTATCAGAAGCTCAACGAAAAGTCAAAGAAGGATCACTACCCACTTCCGATTCTTGATCAGATTTTAGAGAGATTGGCTGGGCAGAGCTTCTACTGTTTTCTTGATGGGTACTCGTGATATTTTTAGATTGTGGTGCATCTAGCGGATCAGGAAAATACGACATTCACTTGTCTAAGTGGTACATTTGCCTATCGGAGAATGCCATTTGGATTGTGCAATGCCCCTTACACTTTCCAGAGATGTGTAACCTCAATCTTTGCTGACATGCTTGATTCGTCGCTTGAGGTTTTCATGGATGATTTTTCAGTTTTCAGGAAAACCTTTGATGAGTGTTTGCTACATCTAGCTGCGGTTCTGGAAAGATGTGTGAAAGTTTGCTTAGTTCTATCTTGGGAAAAAAGTCATTTCATGGTACCTGAGGGTATAGTTCTGGGACACCGGGTTTCAAAAGATGGGATTGAAGTTGACAAGGCCAAGGTGGGCCTTATTTCTACGCTCGACTTTCCTTTGACCGTAAGACATGTTCAATCTTTCTTGGGACATGCAGGCTTCTACCAGTGTTTTATCAAGGACTTTAGCAAAATCTCAAGACCACTCTGTCGATTACTTGAGAAAGATGTTGAATTTCAGTTTGATGACAAATGTGTTGAAGCCTTCAATCATCTAAAAGAGAGGCTTATTTCTGCTCCTATCATGCAGCCCCCGGATTTCTCTTTGTCGTTTGAGATCATGACGAATGCATTCGATATGGTGGTGGGGGTTGTGCTGGGTCAACGCATTGGTTGAATTCCTCATGCTATCTATTATGCAAGCAAAACATTAGACAATGCTCAAAGAAACTATACGACTACTGAGAAGGAGTTGTTTGCAGTGATCTTCACTCTTGACAAGTTCCGGCCGTATCTCTTGCAAAACAAAGTGACAATCTACACAGACCATTCTGCGTTGAAGTATCTCATGTCCAAGAAAGACTCAAAGCCAAGGTTGATCCGATGGATTTTGTTGCTCCAAGAATTTGACATAGAAATTGTGGATAAGAAAGGAATAGAAAATGGTGCTGCAGATCATCTCTCCCGCCTTGAGGGACCTTTTGATGTGACAAGTCCAATCAAAGAGACAATGCCACATGAAAAACTCCTCTTAGTCTCATCTGTCCAAAATCCATGGTACAAACACATGGCGAATTTCCTAGCTAGTGGGAGGATACCGAGCATGTGGACAAGAGAGGAAAGCAAGAGATTGTTTGCTATGGTAAAGAACTACATTTGGGATGACCCTCACCTCTTTAAGTATTGCCCATACCAACTCATTAGGAGGTGCATTCCGGAGATGGAGCAGCAAGAAGTTTTATCTATGTGTCATTCCGGAGTGTGTGGAGGCCATTTTGGAGGGAAACACACGGCCGCCAAAGTTCTTCAATGTGGATTCTACTGGTCGACATTGTTCAAAGACGCTCATGACTTTTGCAAGAGTTGCATCAAGTGCCAAAAAGTAGGCACTATCTCAAAGAGGGACATGATGCCTTTGTCACCTATCTTGGTGGTAGAAGTGTTTTATGTTTGGGGGATTGACTTCATGGGTCCTTTCCCCCCTTCTTTCGGGTATGTCTACATCTTGGTCGTCGTAGACTATGTATCAAAATGGATTGAGGCTGTGGCAACAAGAACAAACAATCATAAGGTGGTGTGTGATTTCGTGAAATCCAACATCTTTAGCCGTTTTGGTGTTCCAAGGGCTATGATTAGTGATGGCGGGAGTCATTTCATTCACCGCACCTTCGAAGGGCTGCTAAAGAGACATGGAGTTAACCATCGTGTAGCTACTCCTTATCACCCTCAAACGAGTGGTCAAGTTGAGTTGGCAAATCGGGAGATAAAGCTCATTTTGGAGAAGACGGTGTGACCGGACCGTAAGGATTGGTCACTTCGACTCAATGAAGCTGTATGGGCATATAGGACTGCATATAAAGCCCCGATTGGTACTACGCCGTTCAAGCTTGTATATGGTAAGAGTTGCCATTTGCCGGTTGAGATGCAACACAAGGCACTGTGGGCCTTAAAGAAGATGGACTTTGATGAAGAGAGTGCCGGAATGAAAAGAAAGTTTCAATTGCATGAGCTAGAAGAAATGAGGCATGAAGCATACGAAATTTCAAAGAACTACAAGGAAAGAACCAAGTTTCTGCATGACAAGATCATAAAGAAGAAAGAGTTTGAGCCCGGAAAATGGGTATGGCTATACAATTCAAGAATGAAGTTCTTTCCCGGAAAGCTTCGTTCTAGATGGGAAGGTCCTTACCTTGTCAAGAAGGTGTATCCATCTGGGGCAGTGATCATTTGTGCAAAAGAAGGAGCTAAGGAATTTGCCATTAATGGGCGAAGATTGAAACCTGTCGTTGAAGTCGGCCCAGACAAGGCCAACCAAGACTTTGATGTTGTTATGCTGGTAGAAGAAGAATTTGATGAAGAGGAATGCTTAGATAAAGATGAGAAAGGGATCTACTACAAAGATCTCTTGAAAGTTCCAAAGAAATGACAGAGCACAAAAATCAATAAGCCTGGTTGAAGGCATAAAATTTAGCGCTAGTGGGAGGCAACCCACGTGGTTTGAGATTCTCGAACCTTTTCCTTTTTCTATACATTAGTTTTGTTTTACACAAATACACACACGCACACTTGTGATTTACAGTTTTTGTTTGAGTTTTGATGATGGCAGGTGATAGACATTAGAGAGAGAGGATCTAGAAGTTAATCAAGGTCATTCAAGAAAATGTTTGGCAATAGAACAATTGAAACCGAAAGATCATGTTTTGAAGTTTGAAAATTGAAAAGACAAATCCACCACGGCCGTGGAGCTGGACCACGACCATGGCACAGGCGGCCAAACACGACCGTGGCTCTATGCCACGGCCGTGGGAATTAAAGCACCAAATTGGCCAAAGTTACAAGTTGTTTTGAAGATCAGCCACGACCGTGGTGAGCTGCCACGACCGTGGCAAAGGAGACTGCCAACGACCGTGGTCCTTACCACGGCCGTGTTAAAGAAGGCTGGCCACGACCGTGGGAATTTATGCTGCAATTTGGCCAAAGTTACAGGTTGTTTCGAAGATCGGCCACGACCGTGGCAAGTCGACCACGACTGTGGCGTGAAGACAAGGCCACGATCGTGGCGGGCCACCACGACCATGGTGAGGTCAGACCGGGGGGTTCTTCATCGACAACACGACCGTGGCACCCACCACGGCCATGCTACCCAACCCTGGCCACGACCGTGGCCCCCTGCCACGACCGTGGCCGAACCCACACCCACACCACCTTCTCCACCAAATCTGAAAATCCCCCTCCTACACCACTTCCACCTCCATTTCCGCAATAAAGAAGATTGGGAAGGCTATCACACAGGGGACGAACATCCTCACCGGAGGGAAATGGCGTTCTAAAAATGCCTCCTCCGATGTGTCCATTCCATCCCACACCCCATCAACCACCACTTCCGCCCACCATTCTCTCCGCCGGTCACAATCGGTGAGCGGATCACACTCCCGCTCATCCGATAGCCACCACATCACGGACGCTATCTACGAGGGCGAAGATGAGGAAGAGGAGGAATCCATGGGGGTCGACATGGACAATCTCATTGACGAGATTGAGTCGGCGGCCACAAGAAGAAACTAGCGATCCAAAGCGGCGCCGTCCTCATCCAGTCTGCCTCCAAAGCCCGCACCACCCCGCCACTCAACATCCATCACGGTGGTGAGACGTGAGGTGCAGCCGCAACACTCGCGGAAATTGCAGCATAACGAGGAGCAGTCGGCCCACTGGTACAATTTTGATACCAGTTCGGGGTCGCAATCTTATGCGATGGAGGAAGAACAAGAAAGTGAGGAGGATGAGGTGGAACTGGAGCCGGAAGGAGAAGATGTCATGACATTTCTGGAGGCAGACAGAGAGAAGACCCTAGGCAAAGCACCAGTGGGGGTGTCCTATGGTAGAGGGCATAGGAAAAAGAAGGTTGAACTTATCTACCCCGAGTGCATGACGAGGCGATTCGTCGCCACCAAGTATGGGTCTCAGAAAGTGATCGAGGATCTAGGGATCAAGGAGGCAGTGGAAAGGAACTTAAAGAGAATAGGGTTGTGGGATGTCCTTTTCACACCGCAGCCAACCTACGTCGCCTTGACCCAAGAGTTCTTCGCTACTCTCGAAAGGACTAAAGTGAGGGGCTGTGACGCAATCAAATTTGCCATAATGGGCAATGTGCACACCCTCACTTCCACGGAGCTGAATGGGATATTTGCTGCTAGTCCTGAAGAGGTCGTCCAGATGGATGACGGCTTGCTAGAGAAGGTGAAAGAATTGGATTATGCCTATTTCTGGGGGCAAATCATAGGCAGCGGCGTGTACGATGCAGGAATATCAAAGACAGACGCAATAAGCAATCCAATGATGCGCTATGTGCAAAAGGTCGTGGCAAACACAATTGTAGGGAGGTATGATAATAAAGGCTCTATCTCACAAAAAGATATGTTTGTCATAATATTAATGTACCTCAAGAAGAACCTCGACCTTGGTGTTCTTTTGATTGATCATATGAAGTCTATATCCTATAAGAGCACAAGACCCATTGTCATGGGTGGGTTTGTGACTTCGATTGCACTAGCGCTGGGGTACGATCTCTTGAGGTTACAGGACGCACTTGAGGCAGAGTTTGTGGACCTCAACTACTTGGTGCGCTCGCACACTATAAAGATAAAGGACAAGAAGATGATCTACCTTACTACTAGTGTGCCGGACTTCGAGCTCGAGCTGCCATACCACGCGGTACCTCTTCTTTCCGCGGTGGGAATTGATTTCAATCTGAAAGAAAAACTTCTCAAATGGCAGCAAGAACACCCACGAGAGACGTATACAAGGGGAGCCACTGCCGTACATGAAGAAATCGCTGAATCTAATGTACAAGGGTAGGAGCATGAAGCAGAAGAAGAATGGCAGCCCCGAAGAATTAGAAGGAGGGATGAGGGTACATCCCAGTTGTAGCCGCCCTCAGGGAACGCCTATGACATGGATACTATCCAGGTGCACCTTGAGAGTATTCAGAAGACTCAAGGCGACATGCAGCTTGTCCAGCAGTACATGTGGCAAGATCAACAATAGATGCACTACCAGATCAACCACTTGTACCAATACCAACATGCCCAGGCAGCACGAAACCCCGAATGGGGTGCAGACTTTTGGGGTGGTATAGCTGGACATCCACCGGCATATCCTCCACCCCAGGATGACTACTGGGGGCACTACTATCAACATCCTCCTTCCAGCTCAGCGCCTAAGTTCCAAGAAGGAGCTTGTTTGAGTAATGCTTGTGTATTGAATGCTAGTTTTGGTGTAATTTGCAAATTACCCAAAATCTAGGGTTGAATATGTAAAATACCATTTCAAGAGTGTCCCTACTGTTTCTTGGCATCATTTAGAGAAAATAAAAAAGAGGCGTCTTGTTTGAACTACGATTGAGGAGAGATAATCTTGGTAATAAAATAATCAAGAAATATGCATAAATAAAACCCTAATTTATTATGTAGCAAAAATAAATATATTAATTAAAGTGCCAATCAACTAAAAAGTCTGTTGTTGAAATCCTATAGTGGGAGGACGTCCAAATGCCTTGAGTGGCACCGAAATATCCTAAGTAGGTGAAGAAATCCACTCACATTTGTTAATTCAAAAGTAATGTCCACTAAAAATGGATAATAGTATTATAATGATTAAGGTGCTTAAGTGGTTGCTTTTAATTCAAGGATAATTGAAAGGAAATTGAGGGCAAGGAAGTTGTCTTTGGAATCAAGGAAGGGAGGGGGCATGTGGCAAGAAAGTGGATGAATTTTCTCCTACTTTCTCTCTCTTAAAAATTCATATACATATACTCCATTTTTCACTTACTTGAAAGGCTATTTTTGCCAACCACTTTCTTTCCTTACTTTGGCTGATGACCAAGGAGCTTAGGAGTAGGAGGAAAACGTTCCCCAAGCTGAAGGTAAGCTCCATGATCATCTTCAACCTTGGATTGATGGTTGAAATCGGATTTCAACACTCATTTTCTTCTCTCTTCCATCCAATGCTCAACCTTAGCTATCTTTTGCATCCAAAGAGTTGGAAACGAACCTTGGATAGTTGAAGGAGCTTCTTTCACCATTAGAGACGAGAAGCTTGAAGCTTTTAAGCTACTTTGAAGGTGGGTTATATAACTTAAACCCATCAATGTTATTATTGATTTCAATTTCTCATAATATGTTGATCTTTTATTTTTCGTCTTGAATAATTGATGAATTCATCATATACATGACAGTATAATTTGGAGGTCTGAAGCTTGATGATGATGACATCATCTTAGAACACACCTCAAGAATATAAAAAAACAAACAGTTTCAATTTTTTTGGTCAAACGGTTTCAAACCGTTAGAGACCAAACAGTTTCAAACCGTTTGGTGACCAAACGGTTTCAAAACCATTAGAGGTCAAACGGTTTCAAACCGTTCGAGACTAAATGGTTTCAATGGATTCAAGGATCAATTGGTATCATGATCTCATAACTTTGAACAATCAAACTCAATTGATTTCAGAACCCTAGCTCAATTAGTTTCAAAACCCTAGATCAATTGATGTCAAAACCCTAATTTAGGTTCAAACGGTTTCATCTCTGAATTGACCAAACGGTCTCAAACCGTTTGAGGATCAAACGGTATCAAAATGTTTAGGGTTGATCAATCTTCAAACCGTTTGAGGGTCTTGGGTTGAAACAGTTTTCAAACCATTAGATACGAAATAGTTTCAAAACCGTTTGATGAGCAAAAGGTTCAAGACCGTTTAAGGATATAAAGACCAAGACCGTTTGAAGGTCTAAACGGTCCCAAATTGTTTGAAGGTTTTGGACCATACCATTTGAAGGTTCAATTGGTCCAAACTGTTTGAAGGTTTAGGACCAAACCGTTTGAAGGTTCAATTGGTCCAAACCGTTTGAAGGTCCAATTGATTAAAACCATGTAAGTACTAATAACCCCATAAGTGGTTGAAGAGTACCTCAAGGTTGATTTCAATGGAAGTACCTCTAAAGTACTTAGGTGATTAGTATAATTAGAGTGATTATCACTCGATGCCTATGAAAGTAATAAATTCAATAGACTATGATAATCATAGCTGCATGTACTTTAGTATGAGGTTAAGTCAACCTAATAAGGTATGATGATGATGTGTGTTCCAAAGTACATGGAACAATGATAAGTATGATTTAATACTTAAATGATGGTATGTGAAACCCTAATATAGGGTTATGGCATATGAAATTCTAATTGATTAAGATGAAGAAACCCTAACCCTAATATAGGGTGATGTTATGTGAAACCCTAATTGATAAAGATGGGAAACCCTAACCCTAATGAGGGAATAGTGATATTTTCTTTGTATTGCATAATGTTGATATGTAATTGATATGGTTGTTATCAAGTATACTAACTATGCAAGTATCATGAGATGATGAGCATAACCAAGTATGAGCTATGACGTTAATGGGCCTTGTGAGCCATTATTTTATTTTTTGCCTAGTGAGAGGTGACAAGAAGTTGAATATGCCTGGTGAGCTATGTTAGATGCTTGTGTAACAAGTATCATGAATACCTTGGTCAGATGACCTGGAGGTATTAGTTACCTAATAAGTGAAAACCTTATTCAGTGATGAACTAAGGGTTTGAATACCTAGCTCCAGTAAACATGACGATGATATTGATAAGGGGTGTGAATCTCCTAGTGATGAGATAAGGGATTGAGATCCCCATGTTCTATAAAGTTTTGAAAAGGACTTGATAGAAGTATTACATGTTTCTTTGTAGCATCTGTCATAATAATTCCTGTTTGAAATCTTGATTGATGCTAAAAGAATATGGTAATGTACTTAAATAATCAAGTGGAATATTATCATGTAGAGCCCTGGCCATAGATCCATCATCGTCAGTAGCTGGTGATGGTGAAACGGGTTCTCCTGCTGGTTAATCTGGAGCGTATATTGTTGAATATATATGATTTCTCCTAGCTGAAAATAGGAGGATTAAAGTGAAACTTTGGTTGTAGACTCAAGATATGTATAAGAGCATGGTGAACAGGCCCATGGCTCTGTGTGATAGAGCATGAATGTGTTCATGGCTCAGAGAGCACCGTGAACAGGCCCGTGGCTCAGATTTACTAGCGTCGGGACCTGTACCAAGGTGTGCTAGAGAATGGGTAGCCTATGGGAGCTAACCCTGTGACTAAGGTCACTTAAGTAAGAGACTGCGGTCCTGCTTGTAGTCTTATGCTGACCAAGACAGATGAGATCGTGGAGTCCAGCTCTTCCTTTGATCTTTTATGGCACCCGATTTGGGTTTCGTAATCGAAGGTTGGATTTGAGCGGTACGGCTCACTTCCTCAGGGCATAAGTATGATTGTAAAATGTAATCAGCCGTGTAGCGTATTTTCTTAAGGATGAAATGCGGAAATAATTGGTTGTTGTTACATTGCTTATTGTATCCTAAATGGATAGATGTTATATATGTTCTTCATATTCCTTATTAAAATGGATAGATGATTTACTGCTTTATCATTTATAGCTGTAATGCTTTAAAAGATGATGTTGCTCAATTATGCTTAATATTGATTAAATCCTACTTTTCAATAGAGAATCCTCTGCTCAATTTATTACTATTTATCTGTAATAATAATATTTTTGTAAGAGAGTTATATCTCTCGTTGGGACATGGGTCTCACTCTGTTAGTCACCAACATTTTAGGTGGACGCGGGTGAGGAGGTAGGGACCATACAACAAGGGAAGGACAACAACATCAGGGATAGCAGTAACATCTCAAGTGGAGATACTGACTGTCGTGTGTTGTAGATATGAGTCCTATGAGTCGTCTCTGTACTCTTAGGTCCTTGGAGTCAGTAGTTAGTGCTTTTATGATCGATCTGAGATTTTGGCATTGAATGCCTCGAGGTTTTATGTTTCTTATGTGTATATTTAAAAGAGCAACTATTGTATGTAATCCTCGAGAAGAGAAGGTACATGGTATGTACTTTGTGGACCAGAATGTATATATAATATTTTGGTTCTTGTTATAAGAGTTTCCTGGAAATGGATCTCTTTGCAAATGGTTTTAATTTTTAGTGAGTTTTTTGTTAATCTGTTATTTATATTTAATTCTTCTTAATTGTAATGATTTGTTTATCGGTTTGGTGATTGTCGTCATAAAGGTTTTGGTATCAGAGCTTAAGGTTCGCTTAGTCTACAGAGACATAGGATTAAGGTCGTTGAGTCTATTCTAGTGTCTTCCAGTTTATCTGATAGTGACTTCTGCTCTCAAGAGAAGAAGTAAAGCTTGAAGATGGCTGGGTCACACGAAGAACATGCTGTTGAAAGCAGTATTGCTGTACCAAGAGGAGGTGCAAGGGATCAGGCTAGAGAATAACTAGTACTTGAACATCCCCAGCTTGACCAAGCTACACTAGAAAACCCAACTTTTCATGCTCTGTTTGGGCAGTTCATGCTGACAATGACACATATGGCAGATAGGATGCCACCACCTGCAGCTAGCACTACTACAGAAATGGCTTATTACGTCACTTTTAAAGGTGTCGGTTGTAATAATACACCAACACCTAAACAATAAAGCTTTGGTTTATAAGATAAACCGACATCAATCTGTGAAGGGCGACCAGACACGGGTATCACTTTTATTCGGTGTCGGTTACTTAATAACACACCAACGGTGAAAATTAACCGCCAAATCCAAAATTTCCAGTGAAAAAAAATTACCTCCAAGAATTTAACATATGGCGTCGGTCATTACCTGGAAAACTGACGATGAAAGGTTATCCGCGAAACAAAAATTGGGCACATTTTGATCGTCAGTTTTACATCAATGACCGACACTTATGGTTTTTCCCGCGCTCTTCGCGGGAAAATTTTCACACCCTTTGAGCGTCGGATTTTCAAAACAACCGATGACTATGGTTATTAATCGAGAACCAATTTTTTAATCGGCGTATGTAGATAGACGTCGGTTTTTTTCTAATTAAAACTGATGATTATCATTTGGAAAAAGTGTCAGTTTATGTTGTTAACCGACACTGTTAGTTTTATGTGTCGTTTTGTTGAATAACCGACACCGAATGTTAACTTAATATCGTGCGAGCGAGCCTGACTCTTCCCCTTTCCCTCTGTGATTGCAATCGTCTATTAGGGTCTGGTGATTCCGGCATTCTCCTTTCTCGGCGCCGATCTCCTTGCTCGCCGACGCTATGAAGCGCCGCCGTGAAGTGTCGCCATGGAGCTTGCCGTTTGTGGAGCTCACAACCGTTTGTGGAGCTCGCCGCCTCCGTGGAGCTCACCGTTCGTGGAGCCGCCACCGTCATTGGTCCTCTCCTCCAGCCGATCCTCCTCTCGCTGGTGCTAGCAGTCCTACTGCCAGAGCTAGCGCCAAGAACAACAGCCGGAACCAGATCTTGCCATTATCGTCACCACTGCTAGAGGTAAAGCCTCCAATCGACTAGGTTTGCATCCTCAATTCATCCTTGGCTTAACGTATTTTTTAATGTGTGTTATTAATGTGTGTTGATCTTGGCCTAACTGATTTTTTAAACAAGTAGATGTCAATGATAATTTAGTTAACCAATCCCTATGATTGATCCTAATTCAGTTCAATATTGTTTTGCATTCATACACGATCATGCTAAAATTTGTAGTGTGCATTTCCAGTTTTAGGTTTGACTTTTTTGATGTTACTAGCGGATAGGACCCATACTCCTGTTCATTTTCTGATTCACTTCAAAATGATTAGAATGTGCCTGGGTCCTTATTATAAGTATGTTGTTTTATCCTTTTAAAAAGTATTTCAAACATAGTGTCATGTACTCCTAAAACTAAATATGAGTGTTGATTAAAAAAATAGATAATAAGTGTCACCTACTTTTATGAAATACCAAGATACATCAAATTATAGAAAATACTAGTCTGAAAATTTATAACATCATTATATGTACTTACACTTTTTCTGAAAATATATAACATCGTTATATGTACTTACGCACACTTTGTTAATACTAATATTATGCAGTCTCTGTCCACCCACAACAGTCACTATGAACTGGGCCTCTATGTCAATGTTAACGTTCCCTATTGAAGAACAATTGGACATCATTATAGATGATCGTTCCTTAAACCAATTGGCCATACCCAAACATTGGTGTTTTCTAAAAGGAAGACACTACAAGCCTTGTGAAGTGACCCAAAAATTGGAAATTATTCACATGTTATCGAGGTTGAGTATGATTTGGCAGGAAATCTTGTATCAAAATCTGGTTGGCGTGATTGGATTAGAAAGATGCATGGGGGCTGTAGAGACAGGCTTTTTCTCTGTCCAGTTGGCCATAATACCATCAAAGTTTGGATAACCAACATCAACTATGATACCCTCGATCATCTACTGTGGTATGAGCGCACGGCGGAGGATATCAGCTCGGACGAATCTGATTATGAGGCCCCTGTCAGTTCAGATTCGCCTAAATACAGTGAGGAGCTCCGCGACACATCATCATAAAAAAGGCCACGGTAGGTCCAATTAACAAATATAATTGTCAAGACAAAAAATTTGTGTTTACACTTTTTGTCTGAAAGCAATCAATACTCATAGCTACTTTGTTTTTTGAACTTCAGGAGAAGATCGCCACAATGATAAGTCCTCGAAGTTACTGATGCGGGACCATGTTGGTGTAGTATTTAGTTGTCTATCTATCTAGACTTGTCTGTATTAATAGTTATTTTAATTATGCACATGTTTAGGGGTACACCAACCCCTTTGTTTAGTTACTGTTTAGGGATACACCAATCCCTATGTGTAGATGTAAAAAGAGATTAATGAATGGAACTAAAAGTTGCTACATGAATGCTCTTAACTGAATTGATGATGGGCTTGGTTATTGAATAATACAAATTACTGATAAATTTCATTATAAATGTTCTTTTATCCTTATTATAACTATGTTAACAAATAATCCCTATAAACATGTAATGTTTATTTAATAGAATTGATGATTGGCTTGGTTATTAATAATATATGACAAAAATAAAATGCTTAATTTTAACATATGATTGTCTAGTATTTTTTCAATGATCACTTCCATTACGGTTCAGGAGCTCGCCGACCTTCTGACTGCCCGTTTGGCTTCCACGTGCACCCATCCGTCTCGCCTCTCTCCCTGCTCCAGAGCAAGACGCCTGACTGGGCTCAAACAGAGGTAAACATCCCCAAAAACCCTCTGTATCGCCCTCTGATTTGTATTTACTTAAATACTAATTTGTATTTACTTATCTACTCGTTCATCTAATGATTTTTTATTCATCACATTATTTAAATTTAGAGCTTTATATTTAAATGCATCTAAACATCCATAAGCTATTAATGTTGATTAATTTAGGAAGCATTGATATGTTGTTATGGCTATCCACAAATGTTTTTATAAGAAATTTTGTGTTGAATGGGGTTGTGAACAAGGAATTGGTGTTGTATTTGTTGGCCTAGAAACCCGTCCAAGATTTATACTCATTAGGAGTAAATCTTGGATAGTCCCCGGTTTGGGACTGTTCTTGAAAACCTAATCTCACTTAGGATGTAAGTGTATAATGTGTATTGGGTTTTCAAGAAAATTTCAGCAGCATTTCCCCATTTGTTCTCTAAGTACATATGTACTTGGAGAACAGCGGGGAAATGCTGCCGAAATTTTCTTGAAAACCCAATACACATTATACACTTACTAGTGAGATTAGGTGTTCAAGAATGGGATAGGTGGTACACATTTAAGAATGACATCACATGTTTAAACCCTAAAGTTTTAACCATAAACTCTAATCTGTTTACCCTAGACCCTAATCTTGTTGTAATATATACTTATTTTCTCTTTGATCAGAGAATGGATAGATCATGGATGTCCATTCGCAATTGCTGCACCCCAGAATTTATTTCTGGTCTTGATCAGTTTGTTAGATTTGCCGAGGAACATAGGAAACAACCTGGAGATAGGTTCTACTGTCCATGTAGGCATTGCGGTAACAACTTGAAAGTCAATACTGGTGATGAAATCAGAAGTCATGTCATGTGCAACAGGATTGTACAAGGCTATATAGAATGACACTGGCATGGAGAGATTTCAAACCTAAAACTAGTGGATGTCGATAGCAGTGCTTGTGTAGAAGAAGAAATTTCCTCCGATGACGTAGATGTGAATGAACCAGTTCCAGTAGACATCATTGATGCGATGCTGGATAGTTGTGGGGTAGAGCACACCGATCCACCTCCCATGTTTAGAAACATTGTGCATGATGATGAGATACCATTATACACGGGTTGTAAGTTTACGCAGCTTAGCGCTGTGTTGAGATTGTATAAACTAAAAGCTAACAATCGATGGAGCGACAAAAGCTTCACGTCATTGTTGTCTTTGTTGAAAGAAATTCTTCCTGAAGGAAACGAGCTGCCGATCTCAACATACTGGTTAAAGAAATTGTTGTGCCCAATGGGAATGGAGGCCAAGAAGATACACACATGTCCGAATGATTGTGTATTATTTCAAAAGGACTATGTGAATTTGAAAGATTGTCTGAAATGTGGTGCGTCAAGGTATAAACTGACAACTTCGGGGGAGTCCAAAACTGGTTCTCCTGCCAAGGTGATGTGGTATCTACCTATAATACCACAGTTTCAACGCTTGTTTGCCAATCCTATAGATGCAAAGAATTTGAGGTGGCATGCAAATGTTAAGAAAAATAATGACGGGATCCTACGACATGCGTCTGATTCCCCACAGTGGAAGAAGATTGATCTATTGTACCCTGAATTCGGTGAAGAGGACAGGAATCTAAGACTTGGGATTTGTACAGATGGGATGAATCCGTACGGGACATTGAGCAGCCAACATAGCACTTGGCCAGTCATGCTTGTTATATACAATCTTCCTCCCTGGTTGTGTATGAAAAATAAGTACGTTATGCTGTCGTTGTTGATATCGGGCCCTAAAAACCTGGAAATGATATTGATGTTTATCTTGAACCTCTGATTGATGACTTAAAGAAACTCTGGGGTGAAGGTGTGATGACCTATGATGCTTCATGAAGAGAGACATTTTGTTTGCACGCTATGTTGTTTTGCACTGTGAATGACTTTCCAGCATATGAGAATTTGTCTGGATATAGTGTCAAAGGATCTAAAGCGTGTCCTATATGTGCAGAGAACACTGATTCAATACGACTAAAACACGGCGACAAGACTGTATATCTTGCTCATCGAAGGTTTCTTCCAAAATTTCATCCGTATCGTAGGTTGCGCAAGGCATTCAATGGACGGAATGAGGAACGTAGTGCACCTAAACCTATATCAGGGGAGGATGTTTATGAAAGAGTGAAAGACATCACCAATGAATTTGGTAAGAGATCACAATAAACGACGACCACAAGGAGTGACAAGTCTTTATTCAAGAAGAAGTCGATATTTTGGGATCTTCCTTATTGGAGTTCTTTGACAGTCAGGCA
Organism: Alisma plantago-aquatica; assembly: GCA_963693085.1. Classification (NCBI taxonomy): domain Eukaryota; kingdom Viridiplantae; phylum Streptophyta; class Magnoliopsida; order Alismatales; family Alismataceae; genus Alisma; species Alisma plantago-aquatica. The sequence continues at coordinate 642,182,249 of OY856415.1, forward strand.
TTGTATCGATGTCATGCACGTTGAGAAAAATGTATGTGATAGCGTCATCGATACTATGTTGAATATACCAGGTAAGACTAAAGATGGGATAAAATCCAGAATGGACCTACGTGAAATGGGAATAAGGTCAGAATTAATAGAATTACATGAAATGGGTAATAAAAGAACATACTTACCTCTCGCTTGTTACTCGTTGTCTAGAAAGGAGAAGAAAGCATTTTGTGAATGCTTGGTAAATGTTAAGGTGCCATAGGGTTACTCATCCAACATCCGTACATTGGTATCAATGAAAGATCTAAAGTTGATAGGTCTTAAATCTCATGATTGTCACATTCTAATGCAACAAATATTGCCTATGGCAATTAGATCTATATTGTCGAAGCATGTAAGGTTTGCAATCACCAGACTTTGTTTCTTTTTCAACAGTTTGTGCATCAAAGTTATTGATCCTGATACTCTCGATAATTTGTAAAGAGAAGTGGTTGTTACCCTATGTCAGCTTGAGATGTATTTTCCTCCGTCGTTCTTTGATATCATGGTACATATTGTTGTCCACTTGACTAGGGAAGTGAAAATGTTGGGACCAGTTTTCTTGCATTGGATGTATCCCTTTGAACGATACATGAGCGTTTTTAAAGGTGATGTTCGAAACCGTTATCGGCCTGAAGGGAGTATTATTGAGGGTTATGTGGCAAGAGAGGTTATGGATTTTTGCAATGACTTTCTGAGTGGTAATGACGCTCCCGTGAATGACAAGAATATTGAGGAGCATTTTGGCAAAGGAGTTTTGGGAGCATGGGTGAAAGTAATCAGCCGTGAGCAGTTGGAGCAAGGTCACTTGTATATTTTACACAACATTGACAAAGTGAGTGTTTATATCGAGGAATATACCAATTTCATCAAGAGACAATATCCTCGATCCAATTCAATGTGGCTTGCTAGAGAGCATAACAAGACATTTATTAAGTGGTTTGAAGATAAAGTCTTACATCAACTATCTCAAACACCAGATAATGTTACTGAAACCATCAAATGCCTTATGAAGGGTTTGACATAAATGGTTTCTCATATTACACAAAGCGTCAAGATGATAAGAGTGTCATCCAAAATAGTGGGGTCACCCTTCAAGCGTCGACTATGTATTTTGCAAGTGCAAAGGATAAAAGTCCACGTGAAGCTAAAATATCATATTACGGTGTCATTGAAGACATATGGGAGTTTGACTATGTAGATTTCAGAATTCCGCTCTTTAAATGTAATTGGGTTGACAACAACAAAGGAGTTATAGTGGATGAATTGGGTTTCATGTTAGTGAACTTTGAAAAGATTGGCGAGAAGGGTGAACCATTCATATTGGCATCCAATGCAAAACAAGTTTTTTATATCGATGATCCTGCAAATGATAAATGGTCGGATGTTCTTCATGGTAAAAGACAGTTCATTGAAGATCCTATAGATGAAGAAGAGTACTATGATAAGTATGATGACTCCAATCCATTCTCAGTTGGGTTGCCAACACCACCAAACATTGAAGCTGGGGATCACAATGACTTGTATGTTCGCGGGGATCATAATGAAGGATTGTTAATTGATAAAAGATCACAATATTAGAGGCATGGATGTTTATATTTTTATTATGTTCCCATGATGACCTTGCTGATGATCACCGTGAGGATGAGGACGTGCTTGCACTGCCTGACAATGTAAGTTTTAAGAATATATCCCTGAGGTTTCTATCTATATGTTCATTTATAATTATATTATGTAAGTGTGTTTTTTTATCAAATTTGTAGGATACTAGTTAATAGCAATTTTATTTAATTTGTAGGCATTCGCCAAAGACTACATGCTATGCAGGATGGCCATGACATAGCTATGTAGGCCATCGACATTGATTTGTAAATCCAAAGCGCAACAGTCGGAGAGAAAGTAAGCATCCCACACTATAGCTTAGTACATATATATAGTGGGACTAAGGTGACAATCTCACCTGCTAAAACAGGTTACCGACAACTACATGTTACAACTGGGAGGTCGTGATTCAACAATCGTATGCATTAGTAGGAGGACAAACAGATTTCACCATGAGTTAACATTGAAGAAGGTTAGTAGACCTTCTTCAATGTTAACTCGTGGTGAAATCTGTTTGTCCTCCTGCTAATGCATATGGTTGCTGAATCACGACCTCTCAGTCGTAACATGTAGTTGTCGGTAACCTGTTTTAGCAGGTGGGATCGTCACCTTAGTCCCACTATATATATGTACTAAGTTATAGTGTTGTATGTAAATTCGGCACTGCTGTTATTATGCACTATATATGTGTTAGTTTGTCATGTTGTTATATGAATCTGAAACACTTGTGCGTGTTGCACTTTATCTATTGTATCTGTATCATGCTTCCCTTCATTGTGGCTTCTTTTGCTGTTTCATGGCTCTTTGAATATATGATTTTGTTGACAATGATAATGATGACAATGTGAATGAATTTTTATGAATTGTTTGTGAAAATCATCAATACATGAATGTTTCTACATGTGTCTGAATGTGAAAAGAGATAAACTGTTTGCAGGTTTGTGGCTTGTTGTTGGCTGATATCAATGGATGTCGTAAAACCTGCAGTTCATAACTGAACTGTAGGTTTCTCATCCTGTGACCAGCCACAACAGGTCTGTAGACTGATAGAAAAAAATAAAAACATCGGCATCGGTTATTTGAACAAAACTGACAATATATGGTTACAATGTTGATTTCCATACTAGTAACCGACGTCGATTTCCATAATGAGCTGGCCAGCACGGCTGTGGCAGCGGACCAGACATAAAATAGGCGTCGAATATTTATATAAAACCGACGACGTAGGATAACAGTGTCGGTTTCCCTACTAGTAACCGACGTCGATTTCCCTAGTGGCTAGAAAACACGGCCGTGCTGGTCAGCACAGCCGTGGCAGCGAGTGAGATGGCATCAATTATCACTACGAAACTGATGCCGATAGTGCCCCAGATGGCACCCTTTCTGCGGCGCGATGGTATGTGGCATCGGTTTCGAACCTAATAACCGACACCTATACCCCTAGCTGGCGTGTTTTCAACGCATTTTTGGTGGCACACGAAGGGTTTTGGCGCCAGGTTGAGAACCGACGCGTAACGGTTGGGCTTTTAGCAGCGTCCACATTGGTGTCACTTGAGAACCGACACTAAAGGCCTTTCAAAACCGACACTAAAGGCATGTTGTGTACTAGTGTAGGGAACCAGCTCACAATAAGGGACATGGAGCTGGTAAGACTTTTGAATGACTTTGTCAGGTAGGAGCCATTGAATATGTTGATACAGCTGACCCAGCTGACGCAGACTTGTGGCTGACTGAGCTGGAAAAGGCCTTCAGAATTCTTAATATCCCTGAAGCTGAGAAGGTTAAGCATGCGATGTACCTGTTGAAGGGGAGTGCTAGCCATTGGTGGGCCACAGAAGAAGGCAAAAGGCCAGGTGTTGAAGTCGGATGGGAAAAATTATGACGTGAATACGTTAGTAGATATTTTCCCAAGACTTACCTGGATGAGAACATCTCTCGATTTGAGTGGATAAGGCAAGGACCAATGAACATTAGTGAGTATGAAGCTAAGTTTATGGAGCTTCTATGGTTCTTTCCGCACATGGCTGCTACAGATGAGGAGAGGATTCAACATTTTAAGAAGGGTTTGAACACTGATTTAACCACACCCACATCTTCTCTAGAGAATAGAGAGAGGTTTGCCACCTTTGTGGAGTCAGTTAGGCAGACAGAAAGGTCCGTTACTGAGAAACGTCAAGCCAACAGTAAGAAGGTGTATACACAGTTCCAAGGACAGAGGTCCAAAAGTTTTAAGAAACCAAGGTTTTTTGTACCAACAACACCGCCGAGGTTCAATACCTAGACACAATGGACATCTAGCAAGAGTAGGGGCCATAGTTTATCACCAGAGGAAGCTCACATCTCAACATCAATGTCAGTAACAGGACCATCTAGACCATAGTGGGAGAACAGAGTCTGTTATAAATGTGGGAAGATGGGACATTTGATGAAAGATTGTTTCGCTAGAGACGTGAGTGTAACCCAACCATCGAGGCATAGTAAAAAAGGCTCTTAGAGGCGACAGATTAGCAGTGGCACTCGAGGACATGGACAAGCATCCCAAGATGGCTCATCTACACCCAACAACAGGGCGAGTGGTCGACAACAAGCAACGACAAGATTCTATGCTATGAATCAGCTGGAAGCAATGGTCAACCCACGAGTCATGACATGTCAGATGGAATTATTTCATTCTGATATGTCTTCATCCTACTTTGTATCTGTTTTGATTGATTTGGGTGCTACACATTCCTTTATCACTCGGGAAGTGATTCATGACTGCAATTTGACTGTCAATCATAGAGCAGATAACTTGTTATTAGAAACTCCATTAGTTGGATCTGCAGTGTTGCGGGAGGTATGTTCTCCCTGTGTTATTTCTTTTTTAGAACATAGCATTCAAGTGGATCTTATACCACTTGAGATGCATGGGTTCAAAATAATTCTTGGGATGGACACCCTAGAAAAGTATAAGGTTGTCTTGGATTGTGATTCCAAGAAGGCTATGTTCACAGACAATGATGATACATGGATCTTTTAGTGGGACAGAAAGATTCTTCCAACCTATCTAGTGTCAGCAATGGTAGCTGAGAAGTTGATGAGACAAGGATGCATCACATTCTTGGCACATGTGATAGATACCAGAGTAGAGGGTCCTAGTCTTTTTAAAGTTTCGATTGTTAGGGAGTTTGAGGATGTGTTTCCTGAGGAACTTCCAGGTGTTCCTCCACCTTTAGAGATTGATTTTGAGATTAATCTAATCCCGGTTACACAACCAATAGCTCAAACACCTTATAGAATGGCACCTGCTGAGATGGCAGAACTCAAGAAATAGTTACAGGAGTTGCTTGAAAAGAGATTTATTCAACCAAGTACTTCACCATGGGGTGCTCTGGTTCTTTTCGTTAAAAAGAAAGATGGGTCTATGCGATTATGCATCGACTATAGACATCTAAACAAAGTAACCATAAAGAACAAATATCCTCTACCAAAGATAGATGACTTGTTTGACCAGTTGTGTGGTGCAACTATATTTTCTAAAATAGATCTGAGATCAGGATACCATCAGTTACGTATCAAGGAGAGTGACATACCTAAATCAGCCTTCAGGACAAGGTATGGTCACTATGAGTTCATAGTTATGTCGTTTGGACTAACTAATGCACTAGCTGCATTCATGAAACTCATGAACATAATCTTTCGGTCGTTCCTTGATCAATTCATAGTAGTGTTTATAGATGACATCCTGATTTACAGTAAAGATGCTCAACAACATGAACAACACCTTCGTCAGGCTCTGACTTTATTGAGAAATCACATGCTATACGCTAAGTTTAGCAAGGGTGAATTTTGGTTATCAGCAGTGTCTTTCCTAGGACACATAATATCTGCCTCAGGTATCCGTGTTGATCCTAAAAAGGTAGAATCTGTCTTGGAGTGGGAACAACCAAAGACACCAATGGAGATACACAGTTTTCTAGGACTGGCAGGCTACTATAGGAGGTTCATTAAGAACTTCAGTTCTATAGCATTACCCCTAACCAAGTTGACTAGGAAGGAGGTTCCTTTTGTCTGGAATGACAAGTGTTATCATTCTTTCCAGTCGTTGAAAGAAAGGTTGACCAGTGCACCTGTGTTAGTGTTTCCTGAGTAGGGAAAGGGGTATATTGTTTTCTATGATGCTTCTAAGAACGGTCTAGGATGTGTGTTGATGCAGGATAAACAAGTGATTTCTTTTGCTTCTCGATAGCTTAAGAAACACAAGGAAAATTATCTGACACATGATCTAGAATTTGCTGCAGTGGTTCATGCGTTGAAGATCTGGAGACATTATCTCTATGGAGAGACATTCCAGATTTTCATAGACCATAAGAACCTAAAATACATCTTTTCACAACATGAGTTGAACATGAGACAACACTGCTGGATGGAGTTAATCAAAGACTATGATTGTACAATGGATTATCATCCAGGGAAGGCTAATGTAGTGGTTGATGCACTAAGTAGAAAATCATCATCACCAATCATAGACAAAGCACAATTGAATTCTTTAGTGTGCTTTAAACGAGACATGCTTGTCTCTTTGAGGCAAAACAATGTACAACTTGTACATGGGAGCTGGAGGAAGAGATGAGGAGGAATTACCCTTCTCTTTTCTCTTGATGATTTTGGGGACGAAATCCCTGTTAGGGGTGGATAATTGTAACATATATGACCTAGATTATGCCTTAACCCTAGAATTTTTGCTTAAGTAAGTCATTTAGATTCTTGTCTTTATCTTTTGAAAAGTAATTAAGACTAAAGGAGAGCTTATGTTTCACTTTTGGTCCTATTTGAATAAGTTGAAACAATATTTTTACCTATTTTGGACTAAAGTGAAATTTACCCAATTTAAGGGGTTATCGTAAAAATGTTACATGATAAATGTTCCTTAAGTTTTATAGCATCATAAGAATGAGAATGATGCTGAGGTATGGCTTGTGGAATCCTAAGTTCCAAGAAGGAGCTTGTTTGAGTAATGCTTGTGTATTGAATGCTAGTTTTGGTGTAATTTGCAAATTACCCAAAATCTAGGGTTGAATATGTAAAATACCAATTCAAGAGTGTCCCTACTGTTTCTTGGTATCAGTTAGAGAAAATAAAAAGAAAGGGGCGTCTTGTTTGAACTACGATTGAGGAGAGATAATCTTGATAATAAAATAATCAAGAAATAAGCATTAATGAAACCCTAATTTATTTTGTAGCAAAAATAAATATATTAATTAAAGTTCCCATCAGCTAAAAAGGGTGTGGTTGAAATCCTATAGTGGGAATACGTCCAAATGCCTTGAGTGACACCGAAATATCCTAAGTAGGTGCAGAAATCCACTCACATTTGTTAATTAAAAAGTAATGTCCACTAAAAATGGATAATAGTATTATAATGATTAAGGTGCTTAAGTGATTGCTTTTAATTCAAGGATAATTGAAAGGAAATTGAGGGCAAGGAAGTTGGCTTCGGAAGCAAGGAAGGGATGGTGCATGTGGAAAGAAAGTGGATGAATTTTCTCCTACTTTCTCTCTCTTAAAAATTCATATACATATACTCCATTTTTCACTTACTTGAAAGGCTATTTTTGCAAACCAGTTTCTTTCCTTACTTTGGCTGATGACCAAGGAGCTTAGGAGCAGGAGGAAAACGTTCCCCAAGCTGAAGGTAAGCTCCATGATCATCTTCAACCTTGGATTGATGGTTGAAATCGGATTTCAACACTCATTTTCTTCTCTCTTCCATCCAATGCTCAACCTTGGCTATCTTTTACATCCAAAGAGTTGGAAACGAACCTTGGATAGTTGAAGGAGCTTCTTTCACCATTAGAGATGAGAAGCTTGAATCTTTGAAGCTACTTTGAAGGCGGGTTATATAACTTAAACCCATCAATGTTATTATTGATTTCAATTTCTCATCATATGTTGATCTTTTATTTTTCTTCTTGAATAATTGATGAATTCATCATATACATGACAGTAGAATTTGGAGGTCTGAAGCTTGATGATGACATCATCTTAGCACACACCTCAAGAATATAAAAACAAATGGTTTCAATTTTGTTGGTCAAACGCTTTCAAACCGTTAGAGACCAAACGGTTTCAAACCATTTGGTGACCAAACAATTTCAAAACTGTTAGAGGTCAAACAGTTTTAAACCGTTAGAGACTAAAAGATTTCAATGGATTCAAGGATCAATTGATCTCATTACCTAATAACTTCATACAATCAAACTCAATTGATTTCAGAGCCCTAGCTCAATTGGTTACAAAACCCTAGATCAATTGATGTCAAAATCCTAATTTAGGTTCAAACAGTTTCATCTCTGAATTGACCAAACGGTCTCAAACCATTTGAGGACCAAACGGTCTCAAACTGTTTGAGGATCAAACAGTCTCAAACCATTTAGGGTTAATCAATCTTCAAACCGTTTGAGGGTCTTGGGTTGAAACGGTTTTCAAACCATTAGATATGAAAAGGTTTCAAAACTGTTTGATGAGCAAAAGGTTCAAGATCGTTTAAGGATATAAAGACTAAGACCATTTGAAGGTCTAAATTGTCCCAAACCATTTGAAGGTTTAGGAGAAAACCGTTTGAAGGTTCAATTGGTCCAAACTATTTGAAGGTTTAGGACCAAACCATTTGAAGGTTCAATTGGTCCAAACCGTTTGAAGGTCCAATTGATTAAAACCATGTAAGTACTAATAACCCCATAAGTGGTTGAAGAGTATCTCAAGGTTGATTTCAATGGAAGTACCTCTGAAGTACTTAGGTGATTAGTATAATTAGAGTGATTATCACTCGATGCCTATGAAAGTAATAAATTCAATACACTATGATAAGCATAGCTACATGTACTTTAGTATTAGGTTAAGTGAACCTAATAAGTATGATGATGATGTGTGTTCCTAAGTACATGGAACAATGATAAGTATGATTTAATACTTAAATGATGCTATGCGAAACCCTAATACAGGGTTATGTCATATGAAATTCTAATTGATTAAGATGAAGAAACCCTAACCCTAATATAGGGTGATGTTATGTGAAACCCTAATATAGGGTGATGTTATGTGAAACCCTAATATAGGGTGATGTTATGTGAAACCCTAATTGATAAAGATGGGAAACCCTAACCCTAATGAGGGAATAGTGATGTTATCTTTGTATTGCATAATGTTGATATGTAATTGATATGGTTGTTATCAAGTATACTAACCATGCAGGTATCATGAGATGATGAGCATAACCAGGTATGAGCTATGATGTCAATGGACTTGTGAGCCATTATTTTATTTGTTGCCTAGTGAGAGGTGACAAGAAGTTGAATATGCTTGGTGAGCTATGTGAGATGCTTGTGTAACAAGTATCATGAATACCTTGGTCAGATGACCTGGAGGTATTAGTTACCTGATAAGTGAAAACCTTGTTCAGTGATGAACTAAGGGTTTGAATACCCAGATCCAGTAAACATGACGATAATATTGATAAGGGGTGTGAATCTCCTAGTGATGAGATAAGGGATTGAGATCCCCATGTTTTATAAAGTTTTAAAAAGCACTTGATAGAAGTATTACATGTTTCTTTGTATCATATGTCATAATAATTCCTATTTGAAATCTTGATTGATGCTAAAAGAATATGGTAATGTACTTAAATAATCAAGTGGAATATTATCATGTAGAGCCCTGGCCATAGATCCATCATCGTCAGTAGCCGATGATGGTGAAACGGGTTCTCCTGCTGGTTAATCCGGAGCGTATATTGTTGAATATGCGGGGTTTCTCCTAGGCTAAAATAGGAGGATTAGAGTGCAACTTCTGTTGTAGACTCAAGATATGTATAAGAGCATGGTGAACATGCCCATGGCTCAGTGTGATAGAACATGAATGTGTTCATGGCTCAGAGAGCACGATGAACTGGCCCGTGGCTCAGATTTACTAGCGTTGGGACCTGTACCAAGGCGGGCTAGAGAATGGGTAGCCTATGGGAGCTAACCCTCTGACTGAGCTCACTTAAGCAAGAGACTGCGGTCCTTCTTGTGATCTCGCACTGACCGAGATGGATGAGATCGTGGAGTCCGGCTCTTCCTTTGATCTTGTATGGCACCGACTTTGGGTTTCGTAACTGAAGGTTGGATTTGAGCGGTACGACTCACTTCCTCAGGGCATAAGTATGATTGTAAAATGTAATCAGCCGTGTAGCGTATTTGCTTAAGGATGAAATATAGAAATCATTGGTTGATGTTACATTGCTTACTGTATCCTAAATGGATATATGTTATACATGTTCTTCATATTCCTTATTAAAATGGATAGATGATTTACCGCTTTATCATTTATAACTATAATGCTTTAAAAGATGACGTTGCTCGATTCTGCTTAATATTGATTAAATCCTACTTTTCAATAGAGAATCCTCTGCTCAGTTTATTACTATTTATCTGTAATAATAATATTTTTGGAAGAGAGTTATATCTCTCGCTGGGACATGGGTCTCACTCCATTGGTAACCAACATTTTAGGTGTACGCGGACGAGGAGGTAGGGACCATACAAAAAGGGAAGGATAGAAACATCAGGGACAACAATAACATCTCAAGTGGAGATACTGACTATCATGTCTTGTAGATTTGAGTCCTATGAGTCGTCTCTATACTCTCAGGTCTTTGGAGTCAGTAGTTAGTGCTTTTATGATCGATCTGAGATTTTGGCATTGAATACCTCGAGGTTTTATGTTGCTTATGTGTAGATTTAACAGAGCAACTGTTGTATGTAATCCTTGAGAAGAGAAAGTATATGGTATGTACTTTGTGGACCAGAATGTATATATAATATTTTGGTTCTTGTTATAAGAGTTTCCTGGAAATGGATCTCTTTGCAAATGGTTTTAATTTTTAGTGATTTTTTTGTTAATCCTCTATTTATGTTTAATATTGCTTAATTGTAACAATATGTCTATTGTTTGGGTGACTGTCATCACAACAATTGTCCCTATTTTCAAAATGACTTGCACTCATTTCCGATGTTGGTGCCACTACCTACCTATTTACTAGTTGTCATGCTTCCAACACTACAATATGAGAGAGAGCAAGACTAAGTCAGTGGGTGGAAGCAGTCACTAGATGAATATGAAGGATTAGTGACGATGAGGTGGTGACACATCTATCATTCCCATGTTGACGATAATGATGACAATGAAGTACATACATGAACAAGAAGCAACAACATCAACTAGAGAAGAAAAATATCAAGAGAAGGTTTCTGAAAAAAGGAGGCGGATAAAATATGTGAAAGATAGGAGAGTTCCAAACCATAGCAACTAAAGGGAAAGTATGTATATGGTATGGTTAGGATAATTGATACCACCAACCGATAATTACAACCATTCAAACAATCATCTATAGAGACCATTGGATTTTCATGTTTAACAATGTGGTTTTGGGTGGTTCAATTCAGGGGGAATGATACAAATGATCTTTGATCCCTATACAAAACCCTACATGTTGTATACGATATGTGATCCCCATGATGAGCCTCATACTCATGTTATTGGTTCCATGTGAATGAATCCAATGGTTGACCTAGTACTTGAAAGTTGGGTAAAAGTTTTCCATGGGTATATGTTTGTAATTAGTATGCCTTGCATAGACATATATAGGTCTTAGATTGAGTCTCTCAGGATTTTGAAGCTATGTACAACCACAAGTGAGTTATATAAGAAAACCTTGATGTTAATGAATATTTTGTTCCTCAAATCATGCATAATATATAAGAAAGAATCTCACTTGAGTGAAAATTTGATGAATATATGATGAGGTACTCTAATAAGCTTGACCTAATATGAGAACATACTATATATGAAAAATATAAGTTTGAAGTGGTGACACCTTGATATCTCAAATTGAATAATCATGAAATGTAAATTTCTTAATTTCAGATCTAATGAGAGGAAATGAATATAAAAATAGGTGATTAACATAATGTTGGGGGAAACTGAACCACACATAAAATCTACTTTTTGATTATGAGATACAAGTACAATTATAATATCAATTGAATATCATAATAACAAATGTAAAACCTGAGTAATTATTGACATGAATCTTGAGAACTCATCTTGAGCTCATACATGTATATGAAAAAAAACTCTGATGATATGGAGATAAGGGGTGTATGATCTAGTGATTAGAAAGAAAATAAGATAACATGTTGTGATGAGACACCCCTTGACATGTATATTAATGGGATGGGTATACCCTTGGTGTTTTACAATCAATGATGACAAACTTAAGTGTGCATCTCATGATGGTGGATGCCTTGACATCTCAGGATAGTTTTTAGTTAAAGCCTTTGACTAATATATTGGATGAATTTGAGGATAAAATTTCTTTTATGGAGGAAAGCATGTGACATATTGAATTTATATCTCCTCTAATATACTCATTCTATCTCTTCTAGTGACCTTTTAACTCAATTATATATCACTTCCATGGTTTTAGTGAATCCAATTTCATCACATTATAATTTACTTTCTAATATGTGACATCAATTTTCATCTTTCCATAAGTTCCATGCTTTAATGCATCATTATCTAGCAAGTGAAATTGACCCTTTTCAATATGCTCTTTTGCCCTCTTATGTATATCAAGCTTTTGTAGGATTTCATATGAATCTAACAATAGACAAAATTAGCTTAATAGAATCTCTAGATCAAAAGACATGTACTTTTGATTATACACCTAACTTAACCCCCTACAACCTTTGTTTATCTCTTTTGTTCTTTCTTTTGGGAAATCCCGTGTTGGGTCTATCGAGGGGTGTGCGGTCCAGCCGAGGATGCCACATCAACAATCTCTGTTTTTTTTCCAACCAATGGGAACCCTCAAACAAGCAAGCCACAAATTTTGGCCCTGAATTTATGGTGGAGAGATTGTCTTCAACCAACATACACTCTTGTGCTAGTGTGAGGAAATGACAATGTTCCTTTCTTTTTCATGCCCTTTTTGACATTTTGATCACACCAACCTCTCTTTTTCATCACCCTCTTTTGTTTCTTATACTTTTCCTTTGGTTTCATACTCTTCAACTCTTTCTCTCTCCTCTCAGCTTCTTCCTTACTCTCTAATAGAGCCGCCAGCTCTCCCCATTTGGGGGTTTCATTCGTAGGCATGTGATGGTCAAGCTGAAGTCACCATTACATGCATGATACCTGGGTGGATTTGGGCATCTGGTTTTGGTGGCCCATTATACTCTCATCTAGCCCCTTTCTCGGGATTTAGTGTGCCACGAAATTGTTCTGTCGTCACACCACATTTGAGCTCATGCCTACATGATGGAGGAACATGCACCATGGGATCTAGGGTGCCACGTGGTGGATGGACCTGATCCACCCATGATAGCAACACCTCCAGTGGATCAATTACGGTGGTTGTTTAATCAATTGGAGTGCAGAGATAATAGGCACACACCATATGTCATCCCTACCCGTTACATAGCCTCTTCGTAGTGCTTTTGGGGTGCAATCACATCAAGGGCCCAAATCAACAACACAATCATGATCTTAACACCTCTTGTTTTCCCTATAGTTTTGATAAAAACATTATAAAAATACTAAACACTAGCTTCCCTAGGAAAATAATACGAACCAATATATCATTGTGAGAGATCAACAAGACCCACAACATGGTCCAATTTTCAAGCCCTGAATCCCCTTGCAATCTTCCCATTTTCCTAAAATAACAAACCTAGACCATGGTTCAATGAAATTTATGCATGTACGTGGTTATTCTAGAACCAAGAATGCACTTTTACACTCTTTTTCTCCAAATTAGTACCTTATACACTTTTGATCATAACAGAGCTCTTAATCACCCCTTTTAACCAACAGTTGACTCTAGTGCACATATATGACTTATTTTGGACCTTAATGATGAACTTTACCCTATCTTGCTAATCTTTCTTCTTAATGACATATAATGCTTAACCAACATTGAAATTGATAACTTGGAACTCTACATAGAACAAATATCACCCCTCAAGATACCTAGTCTCTTGTTTGGTCCATGTGACATTATATTCATGAATGTGACCCCTCTATGATGATGCATGTTATACTTTATCAAATGGTTTCGTTGGACTAATTGATGCATCAAACTCTATTATATCTTTTTAGTTAGTCATTTTATTAATTCTTGTGTCATAAATGGCAAAGACAAACCTCTTTCATATTGTAATGATGTATTTGACTCTTAACCAATCATTAATTACCTAGTGTGACATATATGTATTGTATTTTTGTCTCATGCCTTCAACTTGATATGGATCTAATTATTATGTCTTCCATTATAATAATGAATATAATCCTTGTGTCTCCTTGTTGTGAATGTACTAAAAAAGTTGTATGCTGAAATCCTAATGACATGAATGAATTATGTTGATAATTCCTTGTATGTAGGAGTGTTGAATACTATGTTGGAGATAATTGAATCTAGAACTATGCGATCATCCACACTTTGATAATTGTAAATCTTGTCCTCACCTTGATGGCCTATATCATATTCCATTTTTGGATCTCATGAGTTGATGAACCTAGTCTCATTTTCTTTGTTATAACTCATTTGACCCTGAAGTGTGCATAGGTGAATTAGACCTCATAATAACTATATAAAATGAAATGAAACTTTGGAATAATTGGAACTTGAACCACTCCTTCATTATGGTATCTAAATCAATAAAATATAATCAATGTTGCTGATAATAAACTTTGAACCTAATATTACCAAAGCACTAACCATTGACCTAATAACTAAGTAACATGTTGAACCTTGCCTAATGATAGGTTACATTCTTATTCAGGTGGTTACTTGTGAAATAGATGATCATGGACAAGTTAAAAACATATGAATTAGGTATGTGGACTTTAATAATTATATGATTATGTTTTTCTTGCTCGAATCTTAATATGCATGTATTCTTCATACATGCAAAATATTGGCATGTATTATTTTTATACTATACTCAATGATTTGATTAGATTTTTACATAACTTAAAAACAACTATAGGTCTCCATTATACAAATCTTATAATAGTGTTTGTTTAATGACTTTGGTCATTTAAGGTCCTGATGTGGAGACTATCACACTAACTGATGCACCAGAGATACAAATCCTTAATGTTTACCAAAACAAGCATTCAACAATACCACCCGCAAACAAATGTATCTTATTGCAATATATTTTAGGATCGAATCCCAAGGGATAACCTTTTTAAGAACCCTACTAGTTTGTAACCGTATGAATTTAGACTCTTATGTAGAACCAAGATTTGATTGGGTTGAGTTAAACTAATTGCAAGAGAAGTAGAGGCTCAGAATAAAATTGGATCTAGATTAATGATGGAAAACACTAGGTTGGACATGGTTTCGTCACCACTATCAGATTATGTGTATTCATTCAAATCTAAACTCATATGACTATATATTTAGAGTTATGCATGTTTCCCCCTTTTAGTGTGAGAAATTTGCATGAGAGGATAATACTTACATATCATATATCTACTACTCTGGAGACTTCCCATCAGAAGTTCTTGTCAAGGCTCCAACCAAAGCTAAATGATATTCAAAGCTTAAATGTTGAAGTTCTCATTGCCTAAGACTATAATAAATCATGTAGCTAGGTGATCAATCCACAAAACATGCTTTAAACAGTGAGCAATGAATTAAATGAGTTCATATCAGAATTGGAACACGAATGAAATTTTAATAAATAGGTAGCGTGGATAGTACCCACACCCCAGTGAAAGTACTACTCACTCCTCATAGATAGATTCTTATAAACATATGAAGCAAAGGGGGAATCTCAGACATCACTAAAGGCACACAATATATGGTCTAGTTGATTACAAGAGGTTGATCAACCTAGTAGGTTGGAGGTCGATCGTTTCCTGTTGATGGAGTATGGGAACCAGCTCAACCAAGAGGTTGGTCGAATAGACTGATCTCTCTTGGATTGCAGAGGTAGATAACCAAGGTTAATTCATAGAGAGATCAAGTACTTGGAGTTCAATAGTAGCACAACTGCTGAAGATTGATCGGCGATGAACTACTAGAGATTGATTTCTCTCTTCGTAGGGAGGCCGACCGTTCTTAGCAAGCTTGTAGGTCAATTTCTCAAGAACATCGAGAGGTTTGTAACTCTCTCTAGAGATGTCGATGGATATCATCAATTCTAGGCTAAAAACCTGTCCTCTCATGGAGAAACAAGTGCGACTTGACTAGCACGGGGTCCAAGATACATCCTTTGTGGTTATATAATTGGAATTTATGGACATTGTGTGTGGAACTTAGTAACCAGATTTGTACCATGTGGATATTTGAGATGAATTCTTAGTGGAAAAGGAACCTTAGTGAGGTTGATAGATGAATGATCGACTGATTGCTTCATGAACTAAAGGTCTATTGATAAAGGTTGATTGAATGGACATTGAGCTCTGGCTATTGACCTGGGAGGTTGATGGATGAAAGATAGACCAAAGAGGTTGATTAGTGTGGAACTCAATCGATGTCTCTGTGAGAGCTCAATGAGAATTGGTTGACTGGGAGTTCAATCATTGGAAAGTAAATTACCAGAACATGATAGTTGATGATATTTGAAGGTTGATTGGTAGGTGGATCATCATGTCAATTATGGCCTTGGAAACAAAATTTGTCAATATTCCTTTGGGAATTTCCCAAAATCTATTTTTAGTCGGAGAGCTTCCCCAAACCTTTTGAGAGGCAGCCTCCTCTCAACTCCCGCTTGCTAAAGGGCAACATGACCATCTAGGTTGCGTTAGATGGTATTAATAGATAAAATTCTAAATATACAAGGAGAGTTGAGAAAATTATCCAAATTCTAACAAGTTAAAATAAAATTAAATAGAACAAAATGAATCTATTCTTAATGAAACTAAGAGAATCTAAGTGCAAAAAGGGATAAAACAACCACTAAAACTGAGATGAATATGCATTCATCAGTTCCCTTATGTAGAAATAAGGTTAGATAATGGCTTTGAGCCTTAAGAACCCTCACTTACCCCTTTCACTAGAATGTTGGTCAAAGGCCTTAAGATACATGGCATGCTTGGTATAATGGAGTAAGTGACTAAAACATGAGTTTTGGTTTTGCTATGTAATTACCTTTTTTTTTTGCAAACGACACCTCTATTCATTACTTTCACCTGCTACACTATTACAATGCATTCTATCATATTCAAACATAGTCGTTAGTTCAGTTGGGCACACTAACAAACTCCTATCTCGGTCAGGAATCTTAAGAAACCACTTAGCTAGCTTATCTGCAAGCTTGTTGCGTGTTCTTCTAATTTTCTGAATCTTGATGTTCTGAATTATGCTCATTTTCAGCAGGATTCCAGCCACCAAGTTCTTGTACTTTGGAGGAATCTCAGAAGTTCCATTCATGTATTCCACTGCTAGCTTTGAATCCGACATGATCTCCACGCATGGCCACCTCCTCATCTCACAGATGTCCACCGCCTTTGCAATGGCCAACAACTCTCCTTCTAGAGGATCAGTCCCTACGTGCTTCCCTGTACCTCCCTCAATCCATTGCCCATTTTCATCCCTTACAATGAAACTCGTACTTTGTGTGGAATCCACGCTCCTTTGTGCAAGATCCACACAGATTTGGTGCACTCTCCCCCGTGGCGCTCTCCACCTGTCAATGGTAGAGTTATGATCATTGTTGCCCATGCCAGTATTCCCATTCGTGGTTATGTTAATATCATTAATCAAAGCCTGAACCTCCGTGGCCACTCGAATGACGTCCTTAGTAGGATGTCCGAAAATGAATTCATTTCTCGCTTTCCACACCTGCCAGGAAGTGATAGCAAAATGCTGACGCCACCCCGCCTGCATCATATTCTCCCGAAACCAGTTGGTCCCGTTCTGTGAAAGATGTCGATACTCCTGGAAACCTGGAGTTATGTCCCAAATTTGTCCAGTTTTGGGGCATTGCTGAATGGTATGTAGTAAGTCTTCCTCTTCTTCATTGCATAATTGACAAATCTTATCTTCCGACATTCCCCTCCGGTATCTTTCAGCATTAGTAAGCAAGCGGTTATGTCCAGTGAGCCACAAGAAGAACTTGACTCTTGGAGGCACAGGAGTGCTCCAGATTAGCTCCCAAGGGAAGGACACTTCTACCTCCTGTAGGTATGTATCCTTATAGAACATCGCAGTAGTGGGTCTCCCTCCTTGCGTCGTGTCCCAATAAATGCAATCCAGATGAGGTTCCGGTAATGGCGGATGCATACCTCTTAAAAGGTTCATAGAGTCCGTATTGAAATAGGATCCAACGAAATGCCAATCCCAGTCTCCATCTAGATTGATCATATCTGCTACCTTCAGCTATTCAAGCTCTGGCGGGATGATAGTGCCCATCCTGAGAATTGGACACACTCCTCCTCTCAGCCACCTATCTCTCCAAACACTAGTATTTCTTCCGTCCCCAATAGCAATAGCCATATGATTTTGTATGTACTCTCGGTTTCCGAGAATACTCCTCCACACCATTGAGCCAGATTGTCTAATGCGAGGTCCCTTCGTGTATTTCGCCTGCATGAGAGACTTCCACACCGGTGACGCGTCTAACTCGAAGCTCCAAGCCTGCTTCCTCATAAGAGCTATGTTAACTCTCTTTGCACATCTAATGCCCAGTCCTCCATGCTCCTTAGACTTGAGAATAGTCCTCCAAGCCACGAGGTGAGTCTTCCTCCTGTCGTCGGTAGAACCCCACACAAAGTTTCTGGTAATCTGATTAAGTCTATCTGTGATAGACACTTGTAACTGCACTGCTTGCATCAAATGGGTGGCCGTATTTGTTAGAGCAGCGTTCACCAATGTGACCCACCCAGCCATTGACAATCTCCTATTACTCCATGCATTCACCTTGTTCTGAAACGAAGAAACCAGATCGAGATACAAGTGTTTCGAATTTCTTTTGTGTATTACTGGAATACCAAGATGCTTCCCTAAATCCTCCGTCTGCCTTATGCCCAATCTTCTGCTGATCCCCCTCGCGGTCACCGATATTGTATTCTTTGAAAAATAGACCATGGATTTCTCCAATGCAACTTCCTGGCTTCAAACATGTCCGAATTCCTCCAGTACTCTCCTCACCACCCCTGCTTGACGAACCTCCGCCTCCACAAAAAGTACTAAATCATCTGCAAAACATAGATGAGTGAATTGTACCTTATGCCTCGTGAAGGTCGCTGGTTTCCATGCTCCGAGATTGACCTCACGTTCAATTGCCTGACTCAGACGATCCAAGCATAACACAAAAATGTAAGGCGATAAAGGATCTCCCTGCTTGACTCCACGAGTAGGTTTAATGGGAGGGAGAGTTTCTCCATTCCAGACAATGGTAGACTCACCCGTAGTGAGTATTTGCATAATCAAATTAATCAAATTGATAGGAATAGCCGTACGGTGGAGTGTATCTTCTATGAACTTCCAACTAAGTCGATCATAAGCTTTAGAAAGATCTATCTTAACTGCCATGCTTTGTTTTTTCGAATGGACCTTCTCCATGGAATGTATGATTTCCTGTAACAGTATTGTATTATCCTGTAACTTTCTCCCAGGGATGAAACTTAGTTGCATCGGGGAAATCCACCCATCAAGAAGTGGTTTAATTCTATTGACAATGTAATTACCTTTCTTGTCTTGTTTATTTTGCTTTTGCAAACTTTTCAAATTATGAAAACCTTAGATACATCTATCTTTATGCCTTTTACCAACACCTTATGTGATGATACTCTTGTTTCTCATATGTTTTAGGCTAAAAAATAGATTGGGAGAAGATGGTTTGTGAGAAGGTGTTTAGGTTGTACCTTTCATAAGATCCTAGTTTAGTGGACATGATTTGACCTGTATAATTCTCTATCAAATGTGTAATTCTAAATTTGTAATAATGATGTAATAATATACATGCTTAATGTTGAGAAATTATTTTTTGTATGAATCAAGTTGTTTGTTCATGTATTCTAAGCATTTCACACTTCCACATTTTGTATTTGATAATATGTTTTTGTTTTTTAGAGTGAGAATAAAGATCTAGTTTCCTAACATAAGGAACTAAGGTTTTAAGGTTTAGAAGGAGGACATAAAGAAAAGGTTTCAATATTATATCAGATGCTAAAATAATGAAATTACCGCAATGATCATGATTTTTGACTTGCTTCCATAAAAAAAGGGGATATCCATCACCATCAAATTCCTAACTTACTCCTCTCAAACCCAAGGTCCTACTCTCAAATTTAAACTTTTATGGAATGATTGACATCTTTAAAAGATCAGAGTGAACTATGGAACATAGAAGTGAATAGGAGTTCCTTGCATTTTATGAAAAAGTCACTCACATAATATTCCCCCTTTTGTAGTAAACTGGTTTTCTTCCAAACAACTAACCAATGACATTTATTGATTTCACAAAAATGTAAGGTACACTTTTTCAAAACTATCCTACAACTCATATTGGAAATTCCAATAAGCTTGGTCATCTCCACCGAACCATCATCACTAAACACCATAATTTAGTTAGTTGGGTTTCTTAAAATATACATCTAACTGACTAAATGAATTGAATACAAATAGACATCTCTCTGATTAAATGAATATTGGAATATAAAACTTTTGATATCTTGTTCTCAAACTTTTAAGAAGTTAATATAGCTTATTTTCATGTCCCAAATTCAATCAGGGCTACAATGTTCAGTGATGCACAAGTTTCATGTGGGATAGATAAACAAATGGAGGCATGAGATAGGTGATTTAATGAGACAAAGTAAAGATTTATGTTGGATGGACCTTGAGGGACTTGTTCACATCTATGTGAAGTCAACACCTTTAAGGTTTTCATGAGATCACTAGGGGCCAATATCCATTATGTTCATGTTAACACCCTTTAACCCGTAAGATACATAAAAGCTTTTGGTTTGATATATATAACCACTTACACTACATATGCCAAATAAGGCCCATGTTAGGTCACGTCAATACTATATTTTAGTTGAAGATCCTTCCACATTTCCCACCCCTTTAGATGATGTTTTTGACCATCCACCCATTTTGACTTTCCCAATAGAACATAATGATTGGAACACCATTTTAAAATCACAGTCTAAATAGGAACCTAGTTAATCTAAATAATGTCATTATGAGGTACAAAATGACACAAAGTCAACTAATACCAAAGAGAGAACAATGCAATTACCAAAATAAATCTAAAGGTTCATAGAACAATCATTTCTCAAACTAGCAAATGAACCAAATCTCAAATCAAACAAGGAAACAATAGTTTCAAGCCCCTTCTTGATGATGATGTAAGTCCCCAAGATGACACTATTAACCAAGTTATTTAGAAGTCAACTTTTAGGGATATCCATGGCATTTGATGCAAAAGCAAATGTGCACTATAAAGAAGGACGATAAAAAAAATTGTAGATAAAAGAACATTTAAAGAACGAAAAGGAGAAGAAAAATGACCACATGGTTCTATGTAGAGAATTTGGTTATCCAGATACCTTAGCATATGATTTTGTTACTTTCTTTATTATCACAAACCATTTGCACTAGACCCCACCCAAAGTTATACATTATGGTCTGATAGAACCACATTCACAAAATTTAGTATAAAATGTTGGTTTGACATTTTCTAACTCACATAGTACAAACCAAGAACTGAGTGAGATCAAGTTTTGTATAGAATTGTATAATCAACGACCAAAAAATATATTGTTCAAAATTTTTTCTTCATAATTTTTGGCTAGCTACCTACTCTAGTTAGAGCTTTTGTTTAAAAGTTGTATTTTTTTATGAAAGTTACAAATTGGAATGTATATGGCGAATGAGGTATATAAGGAACCTAATAAGAGCAAAAAATTCACAAACTATCACCTTGCATAGAGAAAATTATTCCCTTATTACAACAAATAAGATCAATGGGGGGAGAAATCATACCTTGATGGATCTAAATGCCTTCCAATGGGATTAGTGAGGGTATTCTTGTAGGTGGAATGTTTGATATAATATATTGATTCTTATGTAGATGAACACAATATTTATCTTAACTTTATGTCAACTATATAAAACTTCTCTTGGGTTTTTACTAGGGTTATGGTTACCCTAGCCCAAATAAAGATATTTTTCAAATGAACTACAGTATATAATAAAAGCACCTTCTATGGCTCATAGGTAGCAACTTTGGTTGTTCCCTTCTTATGAACAAAAGGGCATATAAACACAACACATAGTGATAGCATAAAAATAACATGAATTGTCTAAATTATTTTATATATGAGACATTCTTGTTGACTTCAGTATTAGCAATATGAGCAATACCTGGTCAAGAGGTCCATATTGGACTTTATGGGCTACGTTCTTGGGGAGCGGTTGTGAGGATAGATGCCTAATATAGCCCTCTCTTACATGTGAACATATATGATTAGATCACATTCCTGTCAATTGAACCACATAATATGTACCTTGGGCACACAATACACTTAATGTTGAAAAGGGTTTGGCAAGACACCGCTAATATAAAGAAATAATAGTGAATTATTAGAATATACACAAAAATAAAAGTCAATTGACCAAGATACATTAATGCTAAAAAAGAAGCATATTCATATTCATATTTGGGAAAAATTGGTATATGGAAAAAGACTCTTCTTAATATGGAGACGGTCCCAAACCTGGATACTCTTGCTATCAATTATTACACAAATTCTTCCACAAAGTGTCTTCATAGATGCAAATCAAAGATTTACTTGCTTGAAATGGTTACACACAACAGATTACATATCATAAATAATATTACTAACCACTTGAAGAGAATCATTAATCACGTTAGAACCTTTTCCAAGCATATAAGGTTCAATAGGATCACTTTTGAAAAAATTATCATAATAACTCACTGTACGTTTCATACTTATTCAAAGTAAAAAGAATGTTTAGAGTCTTGGCAGAAAAATCTCATGACACTGACGGGTTTGATATGTTCTTTAACCATTTCAGTTGGTACAGAATATAATATCTCTTAGAAAATATGTTTTATGATTACATAGAGAAGGGAATAAGCTAGTGGATCTATCTATACGAGATCAATATCACAATACACTAATAAAAAGCTCGATATCTGTACCATTAGCATCCAATTTAGACGTATGAATGTCATAAACAACTCTTACAAAATGATTTCTAAACGCCTTATTAATAGAATGAAGCAAGAAAGAAATAGCATTGTGAGTGTGGAACAATCAAACATTTTGTAATCAAGATGTTACAAGATGATTATATTATGAATAATGAAGTTCTTCACTCTTTTCAACAAAATAAAGAATTTGATGGTTTTAAATTTATATTGTGAAAGGGCATTTGATAATGTTGATTTGTATTTCCTCATACTTTGCATGAAAGGCTATAAGTTCCCCAATAAATGGAAGAATTGAATTTAGCATTGCATACATACAAGTAGTTCATTGGTCTTTATTAGTGGATCCCCATTAGGATTAAGTATTCAAATTTTACAATCACTAGGTAACCACTAGTACCTATGCATGGCGATCCATGATCAACCTACCTTCTTGTTATTGTAATAATCATTCTAGAATCAACACTTAGAATTGGAGTAAATAATAGTCTCCTATCAAATATTGATAACATGCTACAATCATCACATGAAACAACTTGCAGATGATACACTGATCTTTATTAAACCTAGTGATAACAATAATATTAATACTATATGCCTCCTAAGTCCATTCTAACAACATTTTGGTTTCAGGATCAACTTTGCAAAATGCTCTCTTGTTCATTTGCATCTTTCTAGGAATGACTCAACAAATTTACAAAAATATGATACAATGCAATCTAGAACAAATATATTTATGTTATTTGGGTCTGCTTATTTTACCCCATAAGTTAGATTCAGGTATGTGGTACCCTATTCTAGATAAGGTGACTCAACAACTTGCTTCATTATGTATGGAATTTCTAAATAAAGTGATAATACTTACAATCAATAATGCATCCCTATCAGGTATACCTTCCTATTTCATCAATTGTATACATTTGCTAAATAAAATAGGATATAGATTGGACCTTGCTCGTAAAAATTCTTTTACAACAACTTGGAAGAGAAAAAGATACACTTGTAAAATTTCTCTACTATAAGTAAACCAAAAAACTTAATAGGATGGGATGTTATTAATATCAAATTACACTCTCAATGTATGATTAACAAACTCCTTCCATATTAGAAAGAAAAGAGAGGATCTAGCTTGAATATATAAAAACCAAATATTATATGAAAAAATCTTTGAGGAATGAAAAAAACAATGCATAGTAACATATTTATGGAGGTAACTCCCAAAAATTCATCTCCTTCTTAATAACATCATATATGATATGACTCATAGATGGACCAGAATGATGTTTCAGTTAGGTCCATGATCATCCATGGCTGTTAGTCAAATTATAAACCATTTTTTAGTATAGTAAACAACATTTGTACATATCACTTTACAAGGGATTCAAACTACAATTTTATATCAAAACAACAAAAAAAAATCCATTCTTGTAGGAAAATCACATGCATTACCTTATGGTTACCTCAATTGACCAAATAATCAACAAGAAATATTTTGTATTTGAAGAAATGCATATATTTTTAATAAATCTTATAATTTCTTTGTGCACATAATGCACAATTTGTTGTACAAAAAATATTCCTAGAGTATCAAATACCCTCCAAAATTGGACATACTTTTATTGCCACTTGGTCACAACAATCTTTTCACTTTTTTGGTATGCAATAAGTGGGGCTTTCATGAACTTAATATTTTCCATTTATGTAAATAACAACCCAAATAAACCTATCAATTTTCTTTGATTGTTATTTTACAAGAAATATTTTTGGTCATTTTTTTCTCCCAATTGCAACAATAATTTTGATCAAATTATATTCATTCTTCAACAAAAAGACATTCTTGGATCAAAACCTCATGCTTCACACTAGTTCTTTAGCTACTTGTATTTTTTTGGAACAAATTCTCGGCTAGAAACATTATATACTTTGACAATATGAATTTTCCCTATAATACTATCTTTCAAAAAAAAATATACACTTTGTTTCTTGGAAAAAGTCTTTCACATGTGATTCATATCTACTTTTAAGATGGGGACAAAACCTTGATGATGATGGTCGGTTCAATCTGATGACCCCCAACAACTTTAAATAGGATGTTGATCTAGTTGCTCCTAGTGAAAACCCTATAGATCCTTAATAATGGTTGATGCATGGTTGACAAATATGTATGTTGATGATTGTGTATCCCTAGTCATACTATTTTACATCAAGGTTTATGGGTAGTCAATTTGTTCAAGGAAAGCTCATCCCCATTTTGTATGTATATATTTTCATTTGTTGCAACATGTAATCCTGTAGGAATAAATCCAATTCTTGTTTGGTTGTTTAATTTTTTAAAATTATACACAAGAGGTTTTAGTTATCTCATACCCCACTTCATCTAAATTGAAAGCTAAAAACTTAAAAAAAACACTAGGAGGTATGAGTCCACTATATGTCATACTCCCAAAACAAAGCTACCCACACCAAATATGTCTACTTTTGCCAATTACAACTAAAAAAACTCCAAAATATTCCAACTCTTTCTTTTGTATGATATTGCATTTTTTAATGTTGTAGTTAGTATCAATCTATTATATTCCTCCACTCTGAGTCTCTTCATATGCATTCCTTTGTTTTTGTTGGAAGGCCTTAGAAGTGTGTGATTCTTTCAGGAATACTCTTCCATTTTTTTCCGCTCCATCAATATCCCTAGGGATGAGTAAGCAGGTTATAAATCCATCTATCATGAAGTCCTTGATCCCGTGGATAACTCATCAAGTGAATGTTGGAGGATAGAGTTGGTTGTTGTTTCATCCCTGTAATTGGTTGTACATATATAGTGGGTTGTTTATTTGGGGATACCACCCTATTCTAGCTATTTCTTTTTTGATAAGTAGTATTTCATTAATAAAGGAAAATCTAGCATCAACTGCGTGGGATCGGATTACAAAGATGGAAAGATATCATCACATATATATTTGTGTTTGGGTACAAGAAGTACCATAAACTCAAAGCTAGAGTAAATGTCCTTACAAGGGAAGTTCCCCTTAAAACAAGCTCTCAAGCCTTCTAAACATACTGTAATGCAAAAGACAACACTGAAATAGGATAATAAACAACCTATAGTCATATCATGGATGTGTTAGTCTTTGTCTTGAGATGCAAGGATTTATGCAAGAGTGTATGTCATGTGATCATTGTCTTGGTCTATGATTTGATCCATGTATATTGCTTTGGTTTCTTCAATACTCATTTTTTCCCTATATTAACTGCGAGCCGAAAGAATAATATGACATAAATTTGTGATATTGTCATCAATCTGTTCAAAAGTAGATCTTAGATTTTGAAAAGAATTTTGTTTACTTCTTTTCATAAGGTCCATAAGATAGTTCCAACAAGTATTTCTACTTTGTGCAAGTGTTTTGAATACTTCTATTTTTTTATGTGATGTATAGTCTCATAATTAATCTCTTTGATATTTTGTTGTGTATGAAAATATACATTCTTGATGCCATGCGTGATATGATAGGTGAAGAAGAGATGTTTTGTAGATTCATGAGATGATATACACATGAGACAAATTGTTGATACCTGATATCCAAGGTTAATTATGTTTTCACTAGTGAGTATTTTGTTGTATCCTGTCAGCTATATGAGAATATAAATTTTAAAGGCACACTTAAACTTCCAGAGTTTGTGGTTGTAATTTGTTTCTATACCAACATGAATGTTGATGTGATACAATTATTTAGATGTATACGTGTGTCCTCACTTCGGGTGGCCAACGTAAAACTAAAATACTCAACCTCATTTTTTGTGAGATTTTCTGATTGGTATCTTTTAAAATGATTTTGCAGTGTGAGTATGAGTTGTACATATTTTTTTCCATGGGTGCATCAATAAATCTATACGAGAAATCAATGATAAGTTTCATGT
The DNA here is from genome assembly GCA_963693085.1 of Alisma plantago-aquatica. Lineage (NCBI taxonomy): Eukaryota > Viridiplantae > Streptophyta > Magnoliopsida > Alismatales > Alismataceae > Alisma > Alisma plantago-aquatica. Next base: position 642,209,017 of record OY856415.1, read on the forward strand.
TAATCAAATAATTTCCACAATTCATGGATCAATCTAGAATGTATAGAATCTTGAGGAGTGTGATTGTATTTGGATACTATTATATGATATGTATGTAATTAATATTTATCTTCATAGAGGTGATGTGTCTTTGTGGTTGATTTCTTACTGTAGATGTTGTTATATAGCATTTAGGATGAATATGGATGCATCAAAAGGTACTTTTGTTGGTATAAAAGGAAGCCACAATTTTTTTGAATAAGACATTATCAATGTAATTTGATTTTAATGATACCCCATACTCCTATCTTTTCTTAAAAATTCCAGTTGGCTGGGTGTACTTCTTCCCCCTCATTAGAATCTCCCCATCATTTTTTTCTTGCATTTGGTCAATCTAGTTAATAATATTGGTGGGTAGTGCGATGGAACTTAAGTAGTAAGTGGTAAGTGGTGTGAGGGAGGAGTTGAGGAGTGTGAGTCATCCACTAAGAGTGAGAGTTTTTTATGTCCACAAAGTAAGTATATTTTGCATCTATTGAAGGTTAGGGTTCTTACTGCTTGTTGGCAATGCATATGGTGAAAGAGGTAGCCCTAAATATCTAGTTAAGCATTGTTCTTCTTTATAGACCAGTCAGTGTGTAAATCTATCAAAAATGGGTTGTGACATAATGCATACCTATAATGGCTGTTTTGTGGAAGTTTATCTTGATTCCATAAATGTGGTATAAAATTCACAAAATGTATATGGTACTGATGACATTTTTATCATCATATTTAACGAAGATTATAGTGTCATAGGTGTATTGTATCATTTGTCTTAGATAGTTTGGAACATGGTCATTATTTTTATGTTGGACACCTAAAAATATTCGTTAGAATTAAGGTTACCAAAATGAAGATGTGTATGGTGATTTTGGACCTCCTTAACGGACTACATTGGTTATTTTAAAATATTTGGGAGTTGGTCAGTTGATGATGGTAGAGAAATGGAAAGTACTAATGTGTGAATGTATCCAATCATTCTAGCATAATGGAAATCCATATCCTTCAAGACAAGAAATGAGAAATTTCCTGATGACATTTTAAAGGCTTTCTCAAAATCTAACTTGAGTTTGAGAAGTGAAGTATGTTATGACGCCCTTCGTCACACAAAATGAGATTATTCAAATCAAAACATGACATTAATATTAATCACAAATTTACCACAAACCTGGGTAAATTTGAACCAATTGAAATTTAATATCTCAAGCAGAAGTATTTACTAAACCAGGCTTAACTCAGGCTATCACTGATTCATATATATACCAAAGGATGTTACATCTCATTTTCAAAATCTATCAAGCAATTATTGTGCAACACTTATAAACTATCCATACATATATGCCATTTATATACACACATGGCATAAAGCCAAAATCTACGTGTCGATATACAAAATAAAAAATCTTCCCAAAGACCTGTGAGTACAGGGATGACATATAGGACTCTACTAAGACACTACACTAGTAACATGTCCAACTTTATACAACTACTACTCTCTTGGCTGCTCAACTCCTACACCCCGACCCCGACCTCCTCGTCCATGACTACCGAAAAAGTTGTGGAACCCACAGGATGAGATCACATCTCAACAAGAGATATAACTCTCCACCAACATCATTTATAAGCAGAATAGTTAAGTAAAGTAGTAAATACTGGTTAATTTGTTCAAGTACTTGCAATTGAATTGTAAAACATCTTATACTTTTAGAAGGAATATGAAGAACATGTATGCCTGTTGTAAACTAAACAATACAAGAAATAAGGAATGGGGTCATCCAATGTGATTTGTATTTGGCCCTAAGAATATATACTACACATCTATATTAACACCTTTATTATTATTGCACTGAGAATTTGAGGCGTACCACTCAAATCCAACTGACCACTATTAAGTCAAAATCAATACAATACAAGATCAATGGAAGAGACGTACTCCATGATCATCACCAGTACTACCTGGTTAGTTCAAGTATGTTGTAGTGGCATAGTAGTCAAACTGCTAAGGACATCAACTTATAGTCATAGCTATAGTCATGTAGGGACAGTAACCCATAATCAAGCTATGGTTCTGTAAAAAACTAGCCTGCCTTGGTACATGGCACAACACTAGAGAACTGGCTCACACATGGCCATTCTATAACAATGTATCACACAACTATTCAATAGTTTAAGGGTATAAAGAAATAATTCAATTGCACCCCGCATATTCAATAATACATGCTCCGAGTTTCCCGTAGGAGTTACTCATTCCACCATCCAGCTAGATACCAACTTTGAGGATGGATCTATGGTATAGGGCAACTACATGGTTAGGATTTCACTTGATTAGATATTCCAATTGGGTGTCTTTTAATGCATCAATTAAGTTACAACTCAATAACCCTAAACATATTCTACAAAATTAAGAGTAAAGTACAACTGTAGAAGATATAAAACGTACAAGATGAGAACTTGTCTCATCATTTAAAGATACTTGTATCACAACCATTACATGGTCATCAGTCTCACATCACTATCGGTATGAATCCCTTACTTCCATCTCTAATGAATTTTACCTCTTAAACTATACTCAAGGCACTCAACAATTCACTAGGTTCACATTACATGAAACATGTGCAATGAAGATATATCAACAATTGATATATGCTTATAATCACCACCGTGTTTTGTGCAAGGTTTACCATAGCATTCTCTTATCTATGCACATTCTTCTCACCTGTAAGGTTAGGGATACATAATCCAGAGAGAATAAACTCTATATAGAACAAGAATGTTCAAGTAATGCACTCACATACATCACATGAACAATGAGTTAGGTTAAGGGCTCCAATTACATTCAATTAGGGTTTCATAACACCACTCATCCCCTAAAACCTAATTCCACCACTTCCCACTTTGTTGGAGAGATCTAGAGCCAAGAACTACGATAAATGATCAACCATTCATGTCACATACTCTCATGTAGATCATTAGACTATGTATTAATCATCTATCCATGTATGAATATAAGTGTATCGACCCATCACCATAAAGTGTAGTGACCTAGACACACACCATGTGTCACGACTGCAACATTTGGTGTTTTGACCCTAGGTCATGATAATGTATCAACCTCAATCATTCTAGGTGTATTGACCTCATAAGACATGAGTGTCTCGACCTCCAACCAAAGTGCTTCGACCTCCACACTTCAAGGTGGTTGAACCTTAACCAATCATGGTTTCAACCCTGATATGAGTAGTGTTCGACCTCAACCACATAAGGTGTATCAGCCGTAACTTTCTACATGGTCTTAACCACTAACATTATAAGTGTTTCGACCCTAAACATAAAGGTGTCGGCTATAACATGGTTCATATAGTTACTACCTTCCAAAACCCTAAGTGTTTCGACCTCTAAACAAGTGCATGGTCGAAATCACACATCAATACAAGTGTTACGTCCTCATGTCACAAGGGTTACAACCTACAAAAGGTCTAGCCCACTACCAACTGGTCGTAACAACTGGAAGGCCAGGGAATACTAACCGTCAACCCAAGAACAAAAACCCTACACAAGGGTGTTCTTGAAACCATAGAACAAGATCATCTTAAGGATCGTGATAAGATGATAGAAAATAGGTTTCTCACACATGCATCCAATATTAAGATCAATAATTATACTTAGATGAATGGATTTTTAATCAAAACAAAGCAGTTCCAAGAATAAGAACAAGATCTCGTCATTCATTTCTCAAAATCATCAAATCGGGTACAAGAATTTTAGGTTTTACAATAAGTATACATCATCTTCAAGAAAGAATATAGTTCAAACAAAACCATCATCACTTTCCTCGATAACATATTTTTAAGATCTAAAATAGCAACATACAAATTGCATATAATCAAGTTTTAAGTTGCACATAATAGAGGAGGAGGGAGTTATATAACCCGCCTATAGTTGATGATTCAAGCCTCCTTGATCTTAAGCTCCAAAGAAGAAAAGGAATCTCCAACTAAATTCAAACCTTTGACCATTAGATCTCCTTCAAAAGAGATGAACACCATGGTTAAAGAAGAGTCCAAGGAAAAGAAAACCCAAACATGAACTTCGAACCAAGGTAGAAGATGAAGAAACCCTAGGTTAAAGCATGATTTTCAAACCAAGAGAAGAAGAAATCTCTAAGAGAAATCACCATGGACCATCACAACCCTCATGGTCAAGATGGAGGAAGAATAAGATGAAGAAGAAAGGAGAAACTAGATCTTGAGTTCGAATCACTTACCAAGAGAAGAGATTCTCCAAGAAACCACCACCAAGAAGATGATCTAGCACCAAATCCACCACATACAAGATGGATAAACCTCCCTAGCTTCAAGATATACTCCTTCTTGCTCCTACAAATCCAATGTCAGTTCACATTCAAGGGAGGAAGAAGAGGAAGTTGAAAAGTCTCTCGCACATGAAGAGAAAGGGATATATACCCCAAGGGAGAGAGAGGAAACAATTTGTGAGGTATTACCATTTCAGAATGCCTAAGGACACATATACTTCAACCCCATGATCTTATCCTCTTACACATGCAAATATACAAAAGTTTTATATTTATCTAGAAAGTGTAGCACCCTCCAAGGTCGCTACCATCATCCAGGTCCCAACACATCCGAACTCACCTTGTTTCGACCCAAAACCCTAATCTATCAAAGCAAGGTCAAAACAGTAAAGGACAAGGGTTTGTTTTGACCTCTAGGTCATTTGGGTCAAAACCACAACCCTTAAGATGGGTGTTGCAATTGCTAGTACCCTCTCCTAAGTGTGAGGTAATGGTCGCTACACCCAAACCCTAGCCAAGTCATCACTTAGCATGGTAACCCTAGAACACCATGAAATGTTCCATCATCAAACATCAATCAAACAAAGCACCCCATGTCACCATATTCTCTTTCATGGTGCCAAGATATAAGAAGCACTCTTTTCATGTGACATTTGGCATGTTAACCCTCAATTATGGATAAATTGCAAACTAGTCCAAAACAAGTACTTATATAGCAAAGATGGTTCAAACCTCAATCAAAATGAAACCAAATACCTGTCACATGATATTAAATAATTCTACAAGATTAAATTAAGGTTTAAGCATCTTATTATGCAAAGAAAACATATTTAAGCACAAATCTAGGTCAGGGATCTTACATTTGTTTTCTGAGACAAGAATGAAGTTATCGTTGACCATGATGTAAGAATATTGTATAATTTGACCATTTAGAAATGTGTTTGGTTATAGTCATAAAATCTGATTTAGAGTCACTTTGATATGGGTGCTAATAGTTTTCATGACAATTTTTTATGATGCCTTAATTACACCTATGGGTCTAACATTGGTAACTGATGAGGGGTTGAAGGTTTTTTTTCATGAAATCTATGTAAGTATAATTAGAATGCCATTCTGAAGTGATGTGTCATCATGGTTTGAATGCAAGAGAATACATAACATGTTGTTTATGTTGATCCATTGATGGGGACAGAAGTATAGGCTGAATCCACGTGGCATTGGAGATTTTTCTACATCCATGTTGGTCATGGTAATTTTGATTTCTTCTTCTAGAAGGGTGCAACGAGAGTGACAAGATTGTTTATTGTTGTAGTATATACTTTTTCCAAGTTGATAATGAAAAGTTACGAATATGTACGCCCATGATCGAAAAGATTTTATAAACTTTGGTCAAATTGTATACAATATTATTTCTTTTGCAAGATAAAACATCATTGATGTGATATGCATGTTCAATTCACGTTTATTATAATTGATTTTTTGTGGAAGTACTTGATATTTTTTTTCTTCCTCTTCTAAAGATCTGACTTTAGCTCATTGTTTCCACATGGTTTCTATCTTTATATTTAAATACTTGATGTCAATTTGTAGTGTGAGAATATGTAAGATGTCTATTATGGGTGGACTTCCTAGCCATGAGGACTTCCTCATTTTATCTTAGAGTTTTTATATTTAATTTTTTGAATTTGTGTTTGTTCATAGTATGAGCTTTTGTCTGATATTTTAGATGTTATTATGGATGTGAAATCCCGATTTGATATCAAAGAGAGACCTATTTTCAATGATAGATTTTTTAAAGACTGAATGTGAAATCCACAATCTTTCAAAATGGAATGGTCTAGGTCCCCATTTTTCATGTATAATGTTATGGGTTATCGGGATGTGATCGAAAATGAGGGAAGAGGTGGATCTGTTAGTGGAAAGTGGATAAGAATGATTCCATGATTGTGATCATAGTTTCATGTCTAGTTTTTCATGTTTATTTCCTTGCTTATATATATAAAACAAACTGGTGGGTGAAAGGTCAATCAACTAATGCATCTAAATGTAGTTTAAAAATTCTTAATTCTATCTTGTTGTCATTGTGAGGATGTTCATGAAGAGTTATGTTCAGATGTGTCTCATATGAAAATTTAAATATCCTCTAATAATAAAGGTGGAAGTGGAGAAATGTCTAGAATTAGCTTCAAGTTCATCAATGAATTGTGCTTTACTTGTCTTGGTTCACTATAGGAAACACTAAAAGTTAATATTTTTGGTTTTTAATATTTCCATGATGACCCATGATCAAAAGATCAAGATTACTCACAATAAAACCTGATTTAAAACAACTGTCATCAACATCCACTTAAGCCACATATAGATCGCAGGAAATTTTTTTTGTCAAATCATCAAAGATAATATGACAACACTATGAATTTATTAGAAGAGTTCACAACAAAATATTTCAAGTTCCAAAATATATAGGAGGTTCGTACATGATGTGATCATAAGTCATCTACACAATATATCATTACAATGCATATTGTTTAGACTTTACATCATAGACATTAATATAGAGCATGCATATAAAAACCTTACAACCCACACAACTACAGATCAAAGGTTGTGCATGTGCATAAAAATCTCAAGTTGGGAAACATATAACAAAACTTTCCAGTCTGGGCCTGAGTGTACAAAGGACAATATTCAACCAATAACCTATATATGATTTATCTCTAGAGGAGGTCATGAATATGTCACCTATCTCTGAGATCCCTTCATCTATATGTCTCCTACCTCCTTAACTAGGAATATCTCCCTTGTTCTTGATCTTATCTGCCACTTTCATGGTAACTCTGCCACTCACCTAAAATATGTTGAGAAACAACATGGTGATTCTCCAAGTCCTCTAATATTATATAATGTTAAATACATCTATACTTACCAGATATCAAACATTTAAAGGAACCAATAAACATTTAAATTTGTAAGGAATATCAGTGTACTTGTAAGTACACACTTCCCCAACAATACATGCATTCTTGAGTAGCCTATAAGAGATGTTAGACATCATATACATGTTCAATTCTATTGATATTTGTCATATCAAGATCACATACATGTTTATCCCTAAATAAACCAAAATAAATATGTTAATCAAATAGGAATATATAATAGATATATTGGATCACTTCAAGTGTACCACTCAATCAACTAGCTAGATGCTATTAAGCCACTATAGCAATCCGTACAAGATCTATGGATATCCAAATTCACTAGAACTCTCCCGACAACCTCAAGTCAGAGATAGGTAACCAAAAGTAGAGAGTTCATACACCGTGGGTATTTTCTTAAAAGTGAAACCTCTTTCCATGGGTGATCAACACGTCAAACTTAGGATAACAACCCTTGGTAGAATGATTCAACATATCATCGCATCTCATATGCCATTACTCAATGGACCATGACTTTTGCCAAGTCCTGAACATTGATATAACGATCCAAGAATCCTCATAACAATCACTAATATATGACTTGAGTATCTTCTCATTGTTTAAGTTTGTTATCAGATCTACTCAGTTTACTATTCCCCCTAATGATCCACATGAATAGATCTACAGACTCATGTCTCTACAACTTACATTTCTCTTTGTTATTTAGATTCATTATTCCATATCTATATGAAGCAAATTGTAAATATATCTATCACACAAAAACAAATCATAATGTTACTAGTAATCCAAAAGATATAAAACATATGTCTATTAGAATATAACTTCTCAAAGCATGTCATACTACCACACATCTATACACGAAAAGGCTTTCCATATATCACAATCATCAAAGAGTATGGAGGTTAAAACATCCTTCCTAGAAGTCTTTACAAAATCATTTTCAAGTACAACATTAATAGGCACTCACAACCAGGTAGTACAACAGATGATTGGAACCATCTTTTTTTCCCATAAAGGAACCATTTTTATAAATTTTCAGCATCACATACCAAAAGAATGATTAAGAAACATTTTTAAGGACATTCTCATGAAAGATCAGTGTGTTAGTCACCCTACATCCAAGTAAGTCATCACAATGCACAAAACCAATGTCCTTTAAACTTATTTAGTAATCAAAAGCCAAAGATCAAAGAAGTACTAAACAATCAAGTTTTGTTGTCAAGAGACTACTTTAAGAAATATATCTACATAGTGTAGTTCATATACTTGACATACTAGGTTCAAGATGCTTAAAAATATTACCTTTAACGTTTTAAGGGAATATTACAACAAGATCTTAGTTTGCATGTATATAAAAAGTAATAAATGAGTCAAATTTAATATCACACTCCTGAAGAGAGTGGAGATAAGACCACTCATGAAGAATGGCATTGAAGCCTTCAGCTTCACAACAAAATCTGAAACCAAAGGAAAACTTTCTAAGATCTGAGATCCTCCTCCTAATGTGCTCTATAACTTCTGATCCATGGCCTAAAAGAAACTAGATCAAGGATGGAGAAGGTAAAATAGGCTAAAAGACTTAACAACCAAAACTCAATACGAGACCCACCTAGAAAACGTCTACCAAAGGAAGAAGATGGTATATTGTTAAGAAAAAGAAGGATTGGAGTTTTACATACATTTTTTAAGCTTGGTAATCACCAAGAATCTTGTTTTCATCAACAAAGAAGATAGAGAAGGCAAACAACAATGAAGTTTAAGACCTATGAAATCATGATTCTCCTTGGTAGACGTCAGTTGATGGTGTCTCACTCCACTACAACACTTCAGGGTTTAGATCGAGCAAGTGAAAAGAGTAGGAAGGACAAGGGGTATATATAACCCTAAAGAGAGAGAAATGATGGTTAAAGTTTTCCTACTATTTGTGATCAAAGCATTCATACCTTCATCAATCTATCATTTCACTTTTAGAAAAATCCTAACATTCCATTGATACATGAGATTAGAAGATCCATCAGTAGACTTCCTTGTCATGTCATCAGTAGGCGAGAGTAGAGATCTCATTAGTTCAATCTATTAAGGAAACCATTGGTAGTAACTCACCAAAATTACCATCGAAAGAGCATAGTAAGAAACCATCGATACTCAAAAAAATCTTTCCATATGTACTCAACCAAAATTAATTCAATGCCCAACCATCCAATTGCATCTTCAGTATTCAAATGATGAAAGGAGAGAAGGTCATAAGACCGACCACTTAGTCTGGTCCTCAACTAATGATAAGACAGAATAAACACGCTGGTCCTCAACCAATGAAAATGCAAGAATATTACTATGAATGCAAAATAAAAGGAACTTCTTTGGTCTTCAATCGAAGAAGAACCATGCTCACTTCCATCAGTCCTTCACTGATGGGATTGTAGACCAATTCCATTGATCCTCAAACCATGGAAAGGCAAAAAGGCTTGGTTATATCATTTGAATGCAGATGAAAAGACCAATCAAGAAGGAGAGATAGGAAAAGATACATGTTATGTGCAAACTTTAAGGGAACCATCAAACATGGATAATTTTCACATAGACCATCAAACAAATCACCAACTAAAAAAAATACCAAATCAAGCATAATCAAAGATCAACACATGTGAGATGTAACAAACAGACTTATGAAGCTAAGCCAGGTCAGGGGTCATACAACTACAAACCACTAATAGGGATTCCCACAAAATTTTAAAAGGAAAAAGCTGGGTATTTCTTGTGTATTTCCTCCTCAAGTTCCCATGTTGCTTCTTCCACTCCGTGGTGATGCCAAAGCACCTTTACTATCATAATATCTTTCTTCCTTATCTATATACATGCTTTTCCAAGATGAACATTGGAACCTCATGTGGTATGTATGCCTAGAGAGCAAATCATATGATGATTGATATGACATATAATATAAAGATAATAAAGACAATCTTCCAATTTATTCTGTTTCAATCATTTATGAGATAATGATGAAACTTAATAGATGTCTAAAGAATGACATTACTCAATGAGGTATTTCTTTGGGTTGATGACCTGAACAATAACATCATACAAATGTTAAGAGTATGTACGCTCTTGTTATGTCCCTAGTCGGATGTCATTGTGGAAGGCTGATAGACAACAATGACATGTAAGACTAGTGTGTGTTTTGGTTGATGGCATAACCTCATCAGTCATGATATGTTATATCAAACCAAAGACATAGATACTTGTTGGAAAATTGTGTATTGAACATATATACCCACCTTGAGAGTGACACGTGGAAACCATAATTGGTGGTCATAGTCATCTCTCATAGTGAAGATGGTGATGGTGGTTCTTAGATCTGAGTTCACTACACTTATCACATGGAGTTCAATGTACTTTGACATCATCCACCTTGGCCTTGAATAAGGGTTGCCATAAAGGTGATGATCAGATGCACTATGACACATGGGGATGATTGTGAGTGATGTAGATGAGATTTATCCCTCCTACTGGAGTTCAATATCCATGCCACTTGATAAGCGAGAGTGAGAATAGTATGCACATGCACATGTGAATCAATATATCATATCGGGGTCACATATATCTCAGAAAGTTTGCTCTAGTTCAAGGAACATGGATTGAATATTGAGAGGATGACAACTCCATGCCTCGAGTTCAATTGAGATATCAACGAAAAAGGAATTAGACAATCACTGTAACACCAATCACATATTGTAGGTTGAAGTTGCTCTCCAACTTTCCAATTACTTGGGTAGCAATGATGTGTTACTAGACGTTGTTCTTTGCTTGTGATGTCATAAGATGGGTTATGGATATTCATTGCCAATGTGACTTGAAACCTATAGGGTCACACACATAAGATACACTTGAAATAGGAGTTTATTCATGAATGATATTTAAATTCATGTAGCTGACCCCAACATAGTTGGGATTGAGGCTTAGTTGATGATGATGATGTTGTTGAAGTGCATAGATATTCAATTTAAGCAAAAAATTAACTGACTAGCCTCCCAACCAACCGGTTCAAGTGTTGAACTGACTGGTTCAAGTGTCAGGTTGATTGGAAGTTGCATTGGCTGAAATCTGGATGAACCAGGGTGTGAAGTGACATGTTCACTTAGTGAACCAGTCAACTCAAGGTTGTGAAATGACTATATCATGGAGTGAGATGCCTAATTCGTGGATTAAATTTGATTGCATCAAGGATTATTTTTGATGCCATGTTGTGCATTAATTGGATTAGAATTTCCAATACAATTGTGATTGAGAAACATGACAAAATGACTGGTTCAAGGGTTGAACCGATTTGCTCGCATGCCAACCTATCAATTTACCCACAAACTGAAAGTTTTGACTGTCGTAGGTTGCAAATTTTCATGAAATTCTAATCCGTTCTGCTCCTGCTCAGGCTAGGAACACTGACCCTAACCCTCCTATAAATAGAGGGTATTGGGGTTTTCTCAGATACAACTCAATTGCCTCTGACTATTGTTTGTCTTCTCTGATTGTGGTAACCAAGAGAACCCAAGCATGTTCTACCTAATAAAGGGAAGGATAGCAAGGGACAACAATTGTGGGAGAGCAAGTTGGTGCTAGTACACCAGCAGAGAGGGAAACCTCCTTTCTAGTTGTTCTACTAGAACAAGATGAGTTCTTGGTGGTCCATGTGGACTACTCTAGAGGCATGGAGCTTTTCCTGCTAGGATGACAATGTCAGGCTGCTGTCCATGGTGATCAACCTGGAGCTGCTACAAACGTGTTCGAGTGTGACTTAAGGAAAGCTGCATACTGCAATGAGGAATAGTCATTGGACTTGTTCTAGGACTAGGTTTTATCTCATAAACCATCCCTTACTATTACATAGTTGCTGACGCGGTCCATTGGTTTATCGGGAATATGGCAGATTTTCTTGTTTCCATTGTCTGCTTTACCTCCATATGTCCAAATTGCAGTATCAGAGCCATACCAATCTACTGTGTTTTGGGATTTAATCGATATGATCGAGTTTTTGGTCTTCATCTTTTATTGATTAGATATGATGAAAATATTTAAAATGACTAATGTGCATATCTGATTAAAAACCTGTACGATTCAAACTAATACATATATATATACACACACATATATATATACATATATGTATGCAATTTACAAGTGTCTCCCTATAATTGGATTTGATGGTGGATTAGTAGCATGGTTATGTCCAATAACCCAAATATTTGTGTGTTACTGTATGGTTTGTTCATTCCTATTTATATATCTATTTGCATACTGAGGCTCTACCTTTTCCTTCTCAAATTCCTGAAGTATTATTCTATCCTACCTTTTCTCTAGTCAAATGTAAATTGAGTTTTCTCTTTACCATGTAATGATATTAATAAAAATAGGATAGTTTCCTTTCTTTCAACGAAAAAGAAGATGTCTAGCATCAGGAAAGCCAACCATTTCACAAGATGAGCTGACTATTTACAATATTGAGGAGGACAAATGTAGGACATGAACTGATTGGTTGGTGGCCCAACCGACCTTTTGGAGGTGTCCAAACATTGGTTGGATAGGAGGCCAGATGACCGGTCTGACAAACCAACTGAGAGGTGAGCCGACCGGTTCAAGGGTTGAATCAATCATCCAGATTGGTTTAAGCATTGATCTACACCAACAATAGGTTCATGAATGAGAAGTAGACCTAGGTGGTTGTAATTCCTTGTGGCTCCAAGAAATTGCACTATTTTAGCCATAACCATCACTAATGATTTATATTACATGTTTATGTTTGTGGGATATATCATGTATATGATACATACAATAGTATGTGGTGATTGGATACATATATGTCTATATATTAATATATAAAATCTCTCAGTAAAACATATTAAGTTCCATTAATTACACACATGAAAAGCTTGATCGATTATGCATAGGCATGCCAAGCATGGGGCACTATCTATCTCATGGAAGTGTGATGGTAGTTATGTGGTCCTACCAAGTGGGGTATATTTCTATCATGTTGGCTTTTGGGTCAGGCTTAATTGGATGTACTAAATGAGATTAAGCACCTAGAGGCATACAAATGATTATGGAAAGGAATTGTGTATACCATCTATCCATATATTGCATAAGATGCAATCGGAAAATGACACCTACCTTAATGACTGATTATGGACGACGTCGTTTGTCGGGTAATAATTGAATTATTTTGGATCTTGGCTCATTAGAAGTTTGTGCACTACAATGTTCCAAATTGATAATTGACTGTAATCAATTTGAATAAAATAATGAAAGATATTATAAATTAAAGGCCTATTTAAACATATTCATATTCATACAAATCAAATTGAATCAAATATTGATTTTTTTACAAAATGGAAAATTTCTCTTGTAGAATCAAATGGAAACACACAAGAACATGTTTTTTTTGTGACCAGTCCTTGAGAAGGACAATTTGAATGGGAATAACTTTCACGACTAGTTCAGGAAGATGAGAATCATTCACACATAGGAGCGCAAGCTCTATGTCCTAGAGGAATCGGAGCCACATGAACCTCTTCCAATGCACTTAAAGCTGACAAGGATGCTTATAAGAAGCACACTGAAGATCCTGTTGATGTCAACTATGAGTTGCAAAGACAACATGAGAACATATATGTTATTGAGATGGTCACACATCTTAAGAACATGTTCCAAGATCAGACAAGATAGGAGAGATATGATGTCTCCAAGGCACTATTCAAATGTAAAATGACAGAAGGAGATCTCGTAGGTCCTCATGTGCTCAAGATCATTAAGTATGTGGAAAATATATATGGACTAAGATTCCCCTTGGGTCAAGAGTTGTCCAGTGATGTGATTCTGCAGTCTTTTCTAGAGTCATATAATAAGTTTATCATGAACTACAACATGAATGATTTTGACAAGCCATTGACTGAGTTATTTGGCATGTTGAGAACAATTGAGGCACAAATGAAGAAATACAAGATTAAGTGTGTGATTGTGATCAACAAACCAAAGGGGAAGTATAAAGGCAAAGGAAAAGCTAAGAAGGGTTCTAAAGCTGTCCAAAAGCCCAAGTCTTCAACACTTAAGGCAAAGGGGGGACTAAATAAGGGAGGCAAGTGTCACCACTATCACCAGTATGGACATTGGAAGAGGAATTACCCCCTCTACTTGGAGGAACTAAAGAATAAGGAGGATATAGAGATCTCCACTTTGTATATAGATGTTATAAGATAAATATAATTACTTCTTCATCATGGGTATATGATATCAGATGTAGATCTGACATATGGATGATATGCAAGATCTGATAAGAAGTAAGCCTTTACAAAAGGGCAAGGATGGATTTGTGAAGCAAAAGTTGCTGCAACTTCAGTCTATATTTAGAATTTATCATAGCCTACATGCCATGAATATAGTTAGATGAACTGCTATTTCATTATGCCAATAATAGAAACATTTTAGTTTTTGCATCTTGTATGTACAAGGATGATTATGAATAAAATAGTCAAATGTTCTATTTTAGAGATGTGATCTTGTATGGATATGCCTTTAAATGTCTTTATATCTTAGTAGGATCTAAAGATAATTCTTTAACAAAGAAACAAACATCCTTGCCCTTTCTATAACATACAGATCAAAAGATTACAATTTGATAACTCAAACAAATAATATTTATAACATTGTCAACTAGAGAACATATTTGAGAAATGCATTACTAGAATCCATATTGATGTTTATCTTGACTCTTTTGGTTATTGAATCAAAAAGAAACATGCAAATCTTATATATGAGCAACATGACATACCACCTATCACTAGGTGTAGTGGGAGAGCAAGCATTCTATTAGGACTTGTACATAATGATGTAAGAAGATCTTTTAGAATAAGTGCTAGAGGTACTGATTTGTATTTCATTATATTTATTGATGATCTTAGTTATGTGATTTCTATTTAGTGAAATACAAACATGAATCTCTTGAAGTGTTCAAGAAGATTATAAGTGAAGTACGTGAATAACCTTCATAGAAGTATTAACATACTTTGATATGATCAAATGCTAAAATACTTTACATCAATAATTGAGAACCTTACAGATAGATCGTGATAGTGTATCACGATCAACTCCACTTGAAGCAAGATGATGTATCAGGATGAAGGAATTACATCCTAATGAGTCATGATGTGATTACCATTCAATCTAATCTTCTAAATTCTTCACAGATACACACTTTATACTAAAACAATATACCTTCCAAAATGGTTTGCAAGACACCATATATGATATGGTATGGGAAAAGTCCAGATATGTCTTAAGGATTGAAATTTTTATAAATAAAGTCGTTTCTTGAAAAGGTTTATCCACAAATCATTAAATACTACTTTAATCCCAATTTGACCAAATAGTGTTTGTGACTAGGTTAGATGAGTTCCAAAAGAATCGGTGGGATTAAAGTAGAACTCAAAAAGTTTGAGATCGATAAGAATGTACAATGAGGACAATGAGAATCACACATTGTTATGAAATCTCAAAGTTTCCTTATGTAACACAAAACTCATAGTTCTAGTAGAACGTGCCTCAGATTAAAAGATCAAGAATCCCATATCTCAGATAAGTTATGAGTTGGTCATAAGATGGTGAGCCAACAATCAACTAAGAACTATCGAGGAATCAAAGTCTGAGATATGCCTTGAGGCCATTATATAGAAAATAGAGTCCATGTACACCAACAAGGTATGACCTTGGTGGTATCACCTAAAGGAATAAAACCCATAAGGTACAGTTGGGATTTCAAGAAGAAAACCAACATGGATAACCTTAGAGGAAAGATTGGTTGAAAGGTTTGCAAACAAGTTCAAAGTGTCGAACATGATGAAATCCCTTCACCAATTGACATGCTTATGGTTTTAGATTATTAAGACAATGAGATTTCACATATGAAGATTAAAATCACATTCCTTAATATGAATAATTAAGAGGATGTGTATTGTGACATGACCTGAAGGTTTTATAACATCGTTAATGCCAACAATGTCTATAAGCTACAAAGATCAATATAGAGACTGAAACAAGCATCTTAGAACTGGAATCTTTATTTTTATAAGGTAGTCAAGGAGTTTGACTTTACTCAAGATAAAAGATGAAATCCGTGATTGAAAAGGATTTAATGGGAGCATATATGTATATTCTACATATTGATGGGGGATAACATCCCAATATTGAAACCTAGCATGAAAACACCTTCAGCAAGAAGGATTAGGTGAAACATCCTATGTGATAGGAATTGAGATCTATAGAGATAGTCTTGAAAAGTTTCTTAACCTAAACATGAGTTATCAAATTGTTATCTTTTAGTATGTACAACATTTCCACCTAGAGAACATATATGAGAAATGCATTACTAGAATGCATGTTGATGTTTATCTATACTCTTTTGGTTATTGAACCAACAAGAAACATGCAAATCGTATATATGAGAAACATGATAAAGAACCTCTCACTAGGTGTAGTGGGAGAGGAAGTATTCTATTAGGACTTGTAAATAATGATGTATGAAGATATTTTAGAATAAGTGTTAGAGGTAATGATTTGTACTTCATTATATTTACTGATGATCTTAGTTGAATGTGATTTCTATTTAGTGAAATATAAACATGAATCTCTTGAAGTGTTCAAGAAGATTATGAGTGAAGTACATGAATAACCTTGATAAAAGTATTAAGAATTTTGAAGTGATCAAATGCTAAAATACTTTACGTCAATAGTTTGAGAAACTTACAGATATATCGTGATAGTGTATCACGATGAACTCCACCTGAAACATGATGATGTATCAAGATGGATGAATTACATCATGATAAGTCATGATGTGAATATCATTTGATCTAATCTTATAAATTCCTCATAGATACATGCTTTACACCAAAACAATATACCTTCCAAAATGGTTTGCAAAACAACATATATGATATGGTATGGGAAAAGTCCTGATATGTCTTAAGGATTGTAACTTTTATAAAGAAAATAGTTTCTTGAAAAGGTTTATCCACAATAAAAAAACGACTACCTTTAATCCCAATCCGACAACAAAAGTGTTTGTGACTAGGATAGTTGAGTTTGATAATAATCAGTGGGAGTAAAGTAGAACTCAAAAAGTTCAAGATCAACAAGAAGGTATAATGTGGACAATGAGAATCACAAATTATTGTGGAATCTCAAAGTTTCCTTATGTAATAAAAAATGCGTAGTTCTAGTAGAACATGCCTGAGATAAAAAGATTGAGAATCCTATAACTCAGATAAGTTATGAGTTGGTCATAAGATGATGAGACAACAACCAAAAACTATTGAGGAACCATAGTCTATGAAATGGCTTAAGGCTGTTATATAAAAAATGAAGTCCATGTATACCAACAAGGTATGACCTTGGATGTGAGAAATCATTACAATAAATTAGATCACTCAAAACATAAAACATAAAAAATCACTAATTAATCACATACCCAAAAATAAGGGTAAATTAAAACTGATTTCAACATCAACACCCACTCAAAAACATTTGCATAAGAGCCCAACATCTTTCTTGTATCCATACTATGCCAATAATTTGATATAAATTGTTCTATCATCTTAGCCACAACATATACATACAGGAGAACAATAATCGTATATGCCACACAAATAAGCATTAATATGCTAACAAAAGTCCGATTTATTTGAAACATCATATACAAATTTTTCCTGCCTAGACCTGAGAGTATAAGGACGACTCTTGCACACACTAGACATCTAATCAACTTTATCAAAGATTCGTTACTATAGCTCCTCTTTTCTGCCACATGTTTGTTTTCGTCACTTCTGATTACCTAAAAAAATGTGACGAACCAAAAGGGCGAGACCCATGTCCCAACAAGAGATATAACCTCCAGCAACATTTATTGATTACAACATTTTTAAGTAATTAAACAATTAAGAAAACTAATCAGATATAACAAATAAGCTCAGCAACACTGATGATTAACAAAATACACAAAGGAGAAGATAATAACTATCTTCATTAGCCAGACTATTCTCATATCCCTATTAACAATATAAGGACTCTAGCAACATGAACATCTCTAACATCATGAATAAATCTAATATTATATGCATAGCTAACAACATCAATATGTCTAATAGGTTGAACATATCAACATCATAAGAAGAGATGCAACATAAGCACAACTATCTGGATAAGCATGATTAGCAGTATATGCATCTCTAGTTAGAAAGGCATGGCTAGCATGCTAAACATAACTAAGAAGATGAGATATCTAGCATCATGATTATAATCAGCAGTAGTAGTACAAATATCAACATAAGCATGGCTATTGTATATATGCATCTACAATATTAAGCATATCCACAACATAAGTATATCTACTATCTCTTAATTGCACTAAGCATCATCTTTATGTAAAGATAACAAACAATGGTTATCATCCAATGTGAAACGTCGTGTATAACCCTAAAAAAATATGCTACACGGCTGTATTACATCTCTTATTACACCCTGGGGAATTTGAATCATACCATTCAAAGTCCAACTGACCCTTGCGAAGGGCTATTCGGTTTCGTACAAGATCTAGGAGTGTCGGTATCCTAAGATCTCTTCTCCTCGGTTAGTACAAGTAAAAAGGCAGTGACATATCAGTCAAAGCTGCCATCACAGTGACATATAGTCAATCTACTAACCACTAATCTGCCCTTGGTACAGGTTACAACACTAGAAACCAGGGTATACAAACCCAATCACTGAGGTACAACCACAATTGTCCTATAATCACATCATGTTATAATAATCGAGATGCGACCGCAACCACTCTCAATCACATCAGATGTATGAGACATGACCATAGCCAACCTCCACAATCTGCATTCTGGATGACAAGGATATATCCTCAACCTTCCACCCCCACATACTCAATAGTATGCACTCTGAGTTTCCCTTAAGAATACCCATTTCACCATCAAGCAAGTTCTGACACTGAAGATGGTTCTACGGCACAGGGCACTACATGATTATAGTTGCACTTGATTAGTTATGCCAATTGGGTGAATTAAGGCTGCATGAAACAAGTGGACATACAAGCCGTAATTCACTTCTAGCAAGCATATAAATATCACAACTTTGAAAAGATATAATTAAAACATGTGAAACATAATTTCTCATCTCATCATCACATGGTACTATTCACTTGCCATTCATGAGACCACACTAGTCATCATACTATCACAATATATAAATCCTTTTCACAATATCACATGGTAATAACCCTTATCAACATAAGAGGATTACACCTCATTCAGGGCTCAACCTTGCCCAAAGGTCGTTAAGACCATCATACTATTCCCTACAAGATCATCATTATCTTTGCATGCCTTATAACAAGGCTCAACAGCATCACTTACATATAATACACCAGATCAACACAATATTGCATTAATGAGCTAGGAGATATTCATAAACAATCATAGCAAGGTTATATTAACATTAAGAACATTCCTTTATTACATCAACATACAAGGAATCTAAATATGATTAACCCTCATCATATTCATAATGCACATGTTTTGAATAAGCAAGTATCAACCATGTGGCTATGACAACCACCAATTAACACATTAAGGTTATGATCATGTTAAGGAGGTTATTTCACCATCATGCCATCATATAAGAATGTTAAACATGAATACTCATCTTTATATATTTGCATTAGAGTTAGGTTCAACAAGATAAATTATATTAATGTTACTAATCAACACTTATACCCAAACCCTAACTCATGACATCCCCATTGGATCATGGATGCATAAAGTGAAGCATCACCATCACATTCCATACTATTCTCAAGTATGAACCCACACATAAATCAAGGTGTAACCATTGGGTTATAGAATACTAGGTTTTCAACAACATTAACATAGTACTTCATGATTGTATTAGTCATTCAAGGACTATTCATACCCATTTACCATCATTTAGTTATATTAAAGCTGGGTATAACAAGCTATACCTCATTAGGGTTACATATCAACACAATATGATTATCATCCCTTCTATTCATATGAGTGAATAGGTAAGACTAGCTTATTAAGGATAACCCTCCATTTGTTCCATCATCATTCAACCCATATCACCATACCACAATGTCACCCAAAACCATTGGATGTTTAAAAGGTAAGACCATTGGTTGTTTACATAAGTAAACAACTTGGATAAACCACCTATGAATTCCTTGATTTGTTCTCTATAAAGAGTCACCATCTAATCCTAGACATCCCTTGATTAAAAACACAACAAGTTCCATTGAAAGTAGGGTAAAACCCACAATCGACTGTTCATTTAAAACAAGACATCCATTGTCAACAAGTAAGCTCCTTAGGTTGATCATATAAAGGAAACCATATAAATAACATTATTAGGACCAACATATTACATTAGCCATCATTCCACCTTATTGGAGGAATAAAAATTAGATCTTGACCATTGGGTCAAGTTCATATATTAAAACCATCAATTACAATATAGATCCGACCATTGCATCAAGTTACCCAAGAAACCATTGGTATAAGGCTTAATTGATGCTACAACTATATGATTAACTCACCATAGGTTTTGGAGACATGATACACCATCATTAGTGACCATTAAGTCACCATAGGTTGTTAGATCAACACTATATTCATTAATCATCATCAAAAATCAAACTAATATCACCATTGATTGATAGCATCATTAGGGTACTTAGTTCTTAATCACTAGGCTTCTAATTAGGCCAAAACATGACCTAAGGGATGAACGTCAGTTGACACCCTTGGTTACCACCATCAATTGTCATAAAGACAACACCATACGGTTGTTGCAATGGTACCATCATTGGGTCATGGGTTTATAGAAGAAATCAGCTTAAAACCCTAAAATTGACCATTAGTTGATAGGTGCTTAGCACCATAGGTTGTCAAAACAACATGATCCAAGTAATATTATACCTTAGGAATAATGTACACATGATCACAGGTTTATATATAACTAAAATCAAAATAGGGAACATTATAAAAATCGAAATCAAAGTCAAGCATAGCTTTTTAGTGCATAGATCCTCATTTTCAAGCAAGAACATGATCTAGAAAGCTTATGGTAAGCAATAAACGTGGAGCAAGTTATAAAACTTGCCTCTAATGAGAATATGAAACCCCACACAGAATAAATCTAGAGCAGGTAGGGTCGAAAATCCAAGCATAAGCTATGAACTCATCCATCTAGCACCTTTCTTCATCAAATGAGCAAACCCTAAGCATAAGGAGCAAGAAAGGTAGGGTTTTAGAGCTTTAGAGAAATTTATACCATGAAGAAGCAAGGTTCCAACATTTCGGAAGGTCTAAGGAAGGATAAGAGCAATATAAATGGAGAAGGAAGGAAGAAAATAACTTGCCTTGGTCGAAATCCATAGAAGATGACCTTGGAAACCCTAGGTAGGGCTAAATGGAGCTCTAGGAGACCTTATTCTCCAAAAAGAGGTTGTCTTATACCTTAGAGCACTTGGTTCTGCAGAAAACACAGAGTGTAGTCGTTGCTACAGGTTATAGGAAAGAGAAATCAAGCAAAGTTTCGTACTTGGGCAAGGAAGAGGTAAATATAGCCCATGGATAAGGATGGGAGCAAGCATGAGATGTAAAAGTAGCTTCCCCATGTGTCTATGGCCTTAAACTATTAAGAATATACAAGAACACACACAAGAAGATCCCCCACCGTCCTTATAGACCTACATAGCTTCCTTTGTCAAATTTCCCAGCCAATCACACAATTCATTATTTGATAGCTACTAAAGGTAGCTCATCCGTGAAGGGGTAAACCCTAAAATACCCTTGGAGAAAACACCATCAAACCAAGGTTTAAATAGGCTCCACATGGCTAAAAAAACTCAGGAATGATGACATAATATCCAAGGAACATAATTCAAGTGATAAGTTGCAAAGAAAACCTCTCAATTGGGTAAATTGCATAAAAGTCCAAAATATGTATAAAATTGCATAACTTGCTCAAACAGTGTCCAAATTGGACCAAATTTGAAAATTAAGCTTGTCTTATGATTTCAAAGAATATCACAAGGTTATATTAGGGTTATAAGCATTAAATTATGGTAATTAAGATTATTCAACTCATTAAGTAAGTTTAGGGGCCTTACAACTATAAAACCCTAACAGGGATTTCGCCCCCGAAATCCAAGGTAAAAAAAGATGAGTACTTCCTTTGCACCTCATACTATTACCTTAACATGGTTACTTGCATATCATGGTGATGTAACATCATTCATACATATCTCCTCTTGGGTCAGCACAAAAACCCCCACCTAAGAAGACATTCTCAATATGGTATGTAAAAACTTGTTGTGTCATC
Source organism: Alisma plantago-aquatica (assembly GCA_963693085.1). Taxonomy (NCBI): domain Eukaryota; kingdom Viridiplantae; phylum Streptophyta; class Magnoliopsida; order Alismatales; family Alismataceae; genus Alisma; species Alisma plantago-aquatica. The sequence continues at coordinate 642,231,736 of OY856415.1, forward strand.
TATACAACTCTAGTAGTAATGTTCAACTTTAAATTCTAGCTATCATCTTAAAATTATATCTATTGTATCAACACATTACTCAAAAGTCATACTTGCTAGCTTTTTACCAATCATGGCATGTGTCCCATACCATTCCTTGAAGCATAAAAAAAGGTGATGTATCCATCCCTTTTTTTCTAGATACACTGACACCGGAACACTTGTTAGTTCTTTTTTAGCATCAAAAGAAATGCTAACACTGGCACCTATCATTCCATACAAGGAAACATCATTCCTAGTCAACCTTGTTAGGGGTGAAACAACAACACTATCTTCACCTTACTAGGATTTACACAACCTACTTAGAAGACAAATTATGATCCCATAAAGAAATTTAATGAACCCCATCTCGCTCTTGTTGAACTTGTCTCATAGCTATTGCTGCTTCGGAAACCCTAAGGTTTTTGAAGAAATATTGATCATATTTTTGACCATATTTGAAATACTCTGACATGTCATCATTCAAAGTTTGATATAACTTGTATGACATGACTGGAACACTATGTTCCTCCTATTCATAATTTCTATTTGTACATTGGTTAGTCTAAAGGACATAACTCTAAACTCATCATGGTCATGTGAATTATGTCATCAAATCTAACTCTTATGCATTGATATTTGATCAGAGGTTTATCTTAATGGAACACGATATCACATATCTATTAACCAACAAACCATCTATCCTTGATAGTGGTCTTGCCCAGCTATCACTGAACCATACACAACATTATAGAATCATTTTTTTCCTTCCAAACAACATTTATAGGATCACCATCAACTCTCTCTCTCTCTTTCTCTCTCTCTACGGGAGATTAATGCTTGGAATGTTCATTTAATAAACATCTCCAACCTTCACATATTTCTCATATTATTGATACATCTTGGATACTAGGATTCATTACCTTGGTATCCACCTCATGTGCTATAAGGAACTCACATCCTTATATCATCTACTTTTACCAAAATAACAAATATCAAGACATATAAGAGGAGTCTTCCCAATTATTGGAAGGTTCAAAAGCAAACTCATCACAAACTTTATGATCTTGGAACCATAGTCCAAGCAACCTTATGCTATAATAATCTATCCACCATCATATCTGTAGTGAATCCACACGTACTAAGTGGCAATGATCCACTCAAAAGTTGTGCCCTAGAAAGGAAAGACACAAAGGGAAACACACTTCCCATACCATAGTAGTATTTTTCAAGGGTCACTAGCAGAAAGGTAACCAATTCTATTTTTATTATGCAGATTCACTAGTACAGAAATGAGTTATAACGTCACTACATGTAGGGTCAGTTTTTCCAAAAACCCAACCTTATATGTCTAAAAAAATGCAGGCACCACTTAAGACCTCTTGGGTCGGTTTTCTTTAAAAAAATGACCTTGTAGTGTAACTCTATAGGGTCGGTTTTCCAAATAACCGACCTTATATGTCTATAAAAACGCGGGCACCACTTAAGACCACTTGGGTCGCTTTTCTTAAAATAACCGACCTTGTAGTGTATCTCTATAGGGTCGGTTTTCATAAAATAAGCGACCTTATAGACAATTGGATTAGAAAGCCAAATAGAGTTTCTCGAGCCAAAATTTTGCTCGATTTTGGCTTCGCGCCTCGATCTATAGGGTCGGTTTTTCCAAACAACCGACCTTATATGTCTACAAAAAACACGAGAATCCAGTTTGCCTTCACGCATGTATAAGCACCTCTAGGGTCGGTTTTTTCCTTATAACCGACCCTAGAGGGCTCTTCGGTCGACAATATTGTCGACTAAGATGAATTTTGGATCCAGTTTAGTTCACGCATGTATAAGCACCTCTAGCGTCAGCTTTTTTACTTTTAATCGACCCAAGAGCTCCCCTCGGTCGACAAATTTGTCGACCGATAACCTCTCGATCGACAAATTCGTCAACCAAGAAGGAGAGCCAGATTTCTTTCGTGTGTGTATAAGCACCTCTAGGGTCGATTTTTTCCTTATAACCGACCCTAGAGGGCTCTTTGGTCGACAATATTGTCGACCGAGATGAATTTTGGATCCAGTTTAGTTCACACATGTATAAGCACCTCTAGCGTCGATTTTATTACTTTTAGCCGACCCTAGAGCTCCCATCGGTCGACGAATTTGTCGAACGATAATTTGTCGGTTGACAAATTCGTTGATCGAGAAGGAGTTTAGTTCACGCGTGTATAAGCACCTCTAGAGTTGGTTTTTTCCTTATAACCGACCCTAAGGGTTCCTCGATCGACAATATTGTTGACCGATAATGTGATGACCCAGAATTTAGGATTCTGATGCTCAATATAATATTTGAAATCATGTTGGGGTAAAATATTTTAATGATGTACCTAGAGGTGTAATGTGGTCATATAATGAAAGTTGCACTTTTTGATCAAGAGTTGATGATGAATCGACTTGTATTTAAGGTTAATACACTTATTTATGAGGTTAGTTAAAAAAAATTATTGGCATGGATAAATAATAGTCTTTGAGTCTCAAACTTCAATAGAAGATAGATTAGGATTTTGTGAGCCTATGTCTAAAATTTCATAATTTTTGGAGATTGCTACAAAGAGATAGAATTATTTGAAATTGGGGACATTGATGATATTTTTTTCTTAATCAGACTTTGGTCTTTAGATATGTGGCATATTAATGTCACGTTGCCTTTTTACAGCAAGGCACTAAGGGAATCGGTCATCCCTAACCCCTGTAAAGGGAGGAATAGAACGATTGGGGTGCCCATGTGATCTGATGAAGGTGGGGGTAGGCTAAGGAAATCTTGTTAGTAACCCCATGACCTACTCAACACTCGAACGAATGGACCCTTCACTTGGACGTCGAAGACCCATAGTACAGGGAGACCAACCTTCATCTCCTTCTTCCTCCTTTGCGGCAAGCAGCAGCTAGCCGTAGAGACAAGGGGACAAATCAACCCTACCTCCATGAGCCCAACCTCAGTCAAGAGGAAAGAAAACATCCCTTCCATCGCTGCCCTCACCCACCAAAGCAACCTGGCATGCTGCCTTCTTTGTTGGAGGTGGTGCTTTTTTCTCCTATAGGATGGAGCCTCGGCGGTGCTAGGGATGGGACTGCCCAGCAACAGGTCGCCTCCGCACGACAAGGGAGAGCGACCATGGCCTCCGTCGGGATCCAAGGGCTCTTCCTCTCCCTTTGCCCTGTCCTTGGATACATCTCACGCCGTCGGGAGTGTCAGGATGCTCTCTGTTCGGCCCCCTATTTTGGGCGCAGAAACAAGGGAATCCCATAAGGGAGGTCGGGGGTGGTGGGGAACATCGTTTGATCAGAAGCTCGCAGCTGGAGGCGGGCACAGACGACCTAGAGTCACGCGCAACCACATTTTAAAGACCCAACCAGCGATCCATAGATGCTGGGAGTCGCTAACCACCGTACACGAAGAAGGGCGGCCCAATCATCTGCATAGCGTAAAGGTGTGGGTCAGCCCTAGTCGTTAGATCTAGGATCGACGGCCAACCTCAAGGCATATATAACAAAAATGGTAATAACTCCCTCAACTATAGTTTTAAATGTTGATATTAAAAAAATAATAACTCCCAATTCCCTTGGCCAAATAGGGTAAATCTATATACCATTTTGATCGTCTCAAAAAGATATACAACGTGGGCATAATTGCAGACCCTAATTCCTTTATTTGTTCTCTGTTTTTTCAAAAATGCTACCTTTTGATCTTCTTAACATATTTAATGCAATGTTATGATTAATTTTGGAACTTTGAGGCATATATACCCACCTAAGTATAAAATCAGTCACTCTCATATCCTTATATCCCTATTGAAGGTCTTATTCTCCCTATTTTCTCATAAATGACTCCTTTTTGTACATATGTGACCATATTGGGCTATAATGATGTACATTGCTCCTATAATCCTAACCTTGCTTCCTAATGACTCTAAATGCTTAGCCAATCATGAAATCAGTATTTTTATGCTCCTAGAACCTTTGGGAAACCTTATGACATTCCTTGTACTCTCGATGACAAAAGTATGCTATTATGATAACTGCAGGTATGAGTGAATGCCGGTGCTTCATGTTGGTAATTTGATGTCTAGACCCTAGTGGACATCACCCTACTTCGAATGTGTTTCCTATGTTCTTTTCTTTCTGATCTAAAACCATCCCTTATGCTAGACTCTTCTTCCTTGTTGATTCTTGGTATCGATTTCTCTATTGTGAGTCTTTTGATCCTAGAATGCATGTAAATGCCCTAAACCTTGATATGATCATAGAAAGTGCTTGGAACGTCATAATGACTTGAAACTTGAACCACACCTTCATGATGACCCCTAGATCAGTATAAGATCATTTAATGAATTTATAAGCAACTTGGAACCTATATTGGCCAAAACCCTAAAATGTTTCTAATTAGGATTAATGATGAGAATCTAATGCATGTATGTAATCTTGTTGTTAATCAGGTGATGACCAGATTATCTAGATGATCATGGATATATTTATATAGGAATATCTAAACTCTGGTACGTGGTCTTATAAGTATAAGACTAGATTTCTGGTTACCTATGATATGTAATACCTTGAATGCTCGTATTTGAATATGATTGCTTGGTTGACTAATATGAGTTATACTTCAACAAACCTAATAGAACATAAATGGTTATGATGGGTTGTAGCTACTAGAGCACATAGACTGGTGTGGATGTATGTTGCCTAACATGGATGTATGATTCCTTGGCCCATGTTAGATGTATGATGATATTATATTGCCCACACTAGATGTAAGTCAAGTGCAATATGTGTAGTGTATCCGCATCAAAATGATTGTAATTAAAAGGATGTTTACCTGATTTTCGCCTTAAGAAATGGTTTTTCTCTCTTTCCTTCTTTTTCAAATATTTTCCTTTATGCAACCTTACAAGTGTATCTTTTACCACGTACCAACTTTTTTTTGATTCATTTGTTTCACGTATGTTTTAGGTTCAGAGATAGCATGGGAGAAAAAGAACAGGGTGTGAGTATGTTGTTCAGGTTACCTATTGTCTAGGATCCTGGTTAGCATAGATGTTTAGACTGTGTAATTTTCTATTTTTTTCAATATGAAAATGTAATCCAAGCTGTAATAACTCATGTTGTAAATATACATATTATTGTTGAGAAATGTTATGGTTCTATGTTCATGTATGCGTATTATGCTTCCACATCGCTCTCTGAAATGATTGTCTAACATTTTTAGATTTGTCCTCTCGAGCCTTCTAAGTCTCGAAATGGCAGAATCCGAGGAAGTTACAGTTGATATCAGAGCATGAACAATAGCTACACCTAATAATTGCTCATAGGAAACATAAATCAAACTCACTTTACATTCCAACCCTAGAAACTTAATGAAATATCCTTGTGGACTACGTTGACTTAGCCTCTAGGTTAGAACCTAGATGGTATAGAACAAGGTGTAGACTTGTGCAATTTACCTCCCTAGACATATGATTCGCAACATGTGCTTAGGGTGTCTACACAGGTGTGCACCATGTTCTTTCTAGTTCTCTAGGTGTCATGGTACTAGACTACCTCATGAGTGTGGTAACTCATTTTGGTTTTGGTTTTGTTCGAATGGAGTATGGTGGTTTCCATCGTCCGTTTCAACATTGGAGAAAACTTATTTCAAGTATTAGTATATGTACATATGAAAAATGTTACCACACCCAGAAAGGTAGTGAGTGTCCATGTAACCTAAGAGAAAGAGAGGTAACATCAAGTCTAGACGAGAGAGTTTAGATGGTAGTTGTAGTCTCTAGAGTTGTCTAGAACCATGATAAAGGTTAGGTTAGTGAGTAACATAGAAACCTAAGATAATGATGATTATTATGATTATGATAACAATAATGATAATGATGTTAATGTTGATCTCGATGTCGATGTTAATGTTTTTAATGATGTTGATGTTGATAATGCTCAGGTTGTCCTTGAGAAGGTCAAGTAGGTTGAAAATATGAAATGAGTATGACCATGCAACACTAGCTAGACCTAGCACCTTGTTGATACATACGACTTGGTTGATGTGCTAAACATAGCTAGTGGGTTGGCATGTTTTCTTGTACCTATTCTTGTGCATTTTGAGATATGATATGTGACATATAGTTTGAGACCAACATGGGCCTCAATCTCTTTACAAAGGAGGACCTCTAGCATGGGACATACAAATAGGGTGACCCTTCGATATGAGTCGACCCGTCACAGGAGATGGTCAGAGTACCTATACTCCAAAGTATATGTAAAATGTTGAAAAATATGCATGATGAAATGCATGATAATGAGTCCCTAGCTAGACTACTTCTAAGTATATGAGTTGAGTGACCCAGCGTGTGGTTTCCTTAAAAGTGTTAAACCTAGATGTCCTATGAAAATATCTAACCATAGAGGAAGAGACAATTAAAATTTTGATTCTTTCTATATAGGTGAGGGAGATGTCCCAAGACCCTAAGATGATGTATATGATGTGTGATAACCATGATGAGCGTCATACTGAGGTCAGTAGTTGTATATAAAGGAATCTAGTGGTTACCCTTGTTTCCCAAAAGATGCGTAGAAATTTTGTTATGGGTAGAAGTTTTGGTTAGTAGGTCTTGTTGGACATAAATATGTCCTAGCTTGAGTGACATATGTTTGTTAATCTCATCATTAGTTGCAAGTGAGGGGATATATGAACTCTGGTTCAGAGAGTAAAATGCCGTGTGCATATAATACTCATCAATGCATGTCAATCCTTCTCCTTCCCTTTCTCTTTCTCTATATATATGATGTTAGAAACCTCACTTGAGTTATTTGGATGATCATGTATGAAGAGTCACTCATATAAGCTTGACCTAATATATATATACCCTTCCTATACCCTACATGTGATATTCAAGTTTGAATCATGATAAGATTGATTTAGTATATCCTCTTTCCCTTGACACTGTACATGAAACATATGAGTTTGAAATCCTGACAATCTCGGTTGAATATATTCTATTATTTTCCCTCATATCAAATATGAAAGATATAATTTGAAACTATGTGCTTGAAATAAAACACATTTTTGGATCACAGATTAAAACATCACTAGATTTAGTTCTCAATCCCCAATCTCCTAAATCTAAGCTTCTAGTTTGATGATAATTCACACAATAGGGTGAAGACCCTACTATGTAAATATGAAGATCAATCCCCCCTAATGATGAAATCCTCTAATATGATGTTGATCATAAAACTTGACATTAAGATGTTAAGTCCGATAATTTTGATAAAAAAATATTATACTTCAACCTATGTAAGGTGAGGTGGGTACACCCTGCATGCATAAACCTCCTAAGATGACAACCTAGGATGAATCAAGATAATGATACTCTTGGAACTTAGAGTGGTGGTTTAGAGACATCCACAACTCCTGAATATTAGCTTAAGAATGAAACCACTTGAATTTCGAGGACGAAATTCCATATAAGGTGGGGTGAATGTGATAACCCAGAATTTAGGATTTTGATGCTCAATATAATATTTGAAATCATGTTGGGGTAAAATATTTTAATGATGTACCTAGAGGTGTAATGTGGTCATATAATGAAAGTTGCACTTTTTGATCAAGAGTTGATGATGAATCGACTTGTATTTAAGGTTAATACACTTATTTATGAGGTGAGTTAAAAAAAATTATTGGCATGGATAAATAATAGTCTTTGAGTCTCAAACTTCAATAGAAGATAGATTAGGATTTTGTGAGCCTATGTCTAAAATTTTAGAATTTTTGGAGATTGCTACAAAGAGATAGAATTATTTGAAATTGGGGACATTGATGATATTTTTTTTCTTGATCATACTTTGGTCTTTAGATATGTGACATATTAATGTCACGCTGCCTTTTTATAGCGAGGCACTAAGGGAATCGGTCATCCCTAACCCCCGTAAAGGGAGGAACAGAACGGTTGGGGTGCCCATGTGATCCGATGAAGGTGGGGGTAGGCTAAGGAAATCTTGTTAGTAAACCCATGACCTACTCAACACTCGAACGGATGGACCCTTCACTTTGACGTCAGAGACCCATAGTACAGGGAGACCAATCTTCATCTCCTTCTTCCTCCTTTGCGGCAAGCAACAGCCAGCCGTAGAGACAAGGGGACAAATCAGTCCTACCTCCATGAGCCCAACCTCAGTCAAGAGGAAAGCGAACATCCCATCCATCGCTGCCCTCACCCACCGAAGAAACCTGGTATGCTGCCTTCTTTGCTGGAGGTGGTGCTTTGTTATCCTACAGGCTGGAGCCTCGGCGGAGCTAGGGCTGGGACCACCCAGCAAAAGGTCACCTCCGCACGACAAGGGAGGGCCACCATGGCCTCCATCGGGATCCAAGGGCTCTTCCTCTCCCTTTGCCCTATCCTTGGATACAACTGACGCCGTCGGGAGTGTCGGGACACTCTCTGTTTGACCCCCTATTTTGGGAATAGAAACAAGGGAATCCCGTAAGGGAGGTCGGCGGGCAGTGGGGAACATCGTTTGATCAGAAGATCGCAGTTGGAGGCGGGCACAGACAACCTACAGTCGCACGCAACTACATTTGAAGACCCAACTAGCGATCCATAGATGCTGGGAGTCACCGACCACCGTGCACGGAGAAGGGCGGCCCAATCATCTCCATAGCATGAAGGTGCGGGTCAGCCCTAGTCGTTAGATCTAGGATCGACGACCAACCTCAAGGCATATATAACTGCAATGGTAATAACTCCCTCAACTATAGTTTTAAATGTTGATATTAAAAAAAATAACTCCCAATTCCCTTAGCCAAATAGGGTAAATCTATATACCATTTTGATCGTCTCAAAAAGATCTACAACTTGGACATAATTGCAGACCCTAATTCCTTCGTTTGTTCTCTATTTTTCCAAAAATGCTACCTTTTGATCTTCTTAACATATTTAATGCAATGTTATGATGAATTTTGGAACTTTGATGCATATATACCCACCTAAGTATAAAATCAGTAACTCTCATGTCCTTGTATCCCTATTGAAGGTCTTATTCTCCCTATTTTCTCATAAATGACTCCTTTTTGTACATATGCGACCATATTGGGCTATAATGATGTACATTGCTCTTATAATCCTAACCTTATTTCCTAATGACTCTAAATGCTTAGCCAATAATGAAATCAATATTTTATGCTCCTGGAACCTTTGGGAAACCTTATAACAATCCTTGTACTCTCGATGACAAAAGTGTGCTATTATGATAACTGCAGGTATGAGTGAATGTCGATGCTTCATGTTGGTAGTTTGATGTCTAGACCCTAGTGGACATCACCCTACTTTGAATGTGTTTCCTATGTTCTTTTCTTGCTAATCTAAAACCATCCCTTATGCTAGACTCTTATTCCTTGTTGATTCTTGGTATCGATTTCTCTATTGTGAGTCTTTTGACCCTAGAATGCATGTAAATGCCCTAAACCTTGATATGATCATAGAAAGTGCATGGAACGTCATAATGACTTGAAACTTGAACCACACCTTCATGATGATTCCTAGATCAGTATAAGATCATTTAATGAACTTATAAGCAACTTGGAACCTATATTGGCCAAAACCCTAAAATTCTTCTAATTAGGATTAATGGTGAGAATCTAATGCATGTATGTAATCTTGTTGTTAATCAGGTGATGACCAGATTATCTAGATGATCATGGATATATTTATATAGGAATCTCTGAACTCAGGTATGTGGTCTTATAAGTATAAGATTAGATTTCTGGTTGCCTATGATATGTAATACCTTGAATGCTCGTATTTGAATATGATTGCTTGGTTGACTAGTATGAGTTATACTTCGCCAAACCTAATAGAATATAAATGGTTATGATGGGTTAGCTACTAGAGCACATAGCCTGGTGTGGATGTATGTTGCCTAACATGGATGTATGATTCCTTGGCCCATGTTAGATGTATGATGATATTATATTTCCCACACTATATGTAAGTCAAGTGCAATATGTGTAGTGCATCCACATCAAAATGATTGTAATTAAAAGGATGTTTACCCGATTTTTGCCTTAAGAAATGGTTTTTCTCTCTTTCCTTCTTTTTCAAATATTTTCCTTTATGCAACCTTACTAGTGTATCTTTTACCACGTACCAACTTTTGTTGATTCGTTTTTTTCACGTATGTTTTAGGTTCAGAGATAGAATGGGAGAAAAAGAACAAGGTGTGAGCAAGTTGTTCAGGTTACCTATTGTCTAGGATCCTGGTTAGCATACATGTTTAGACTGTGTAATTTTCTATTTTTTTCAATATGAAAATGTAATCCAAGCTGTAATAACTCATGTTGTAAATATACATATTATTGTTGAGAAATGGTATGGTTGTATGTTCACGTATGCGTATTATGCTTCCGCATCGCTCTCTGAAATGATTGTCTAACATTTTCGGATTTGTCCTCTTGAGCCTTCTAAGTCTCGAGACGGCAGAATCCGAGGATGTTACACATAATCTCTCGGTCGACAAATTCGTCAAATGAGAAGGAGTTTAGTTCACGCGTTTAAGCACCTCTAGGGTCGGTTTTTTCCTTATAACCGACCCTAGAGGGCTCTTTGGTCGATAATATTGTCGACCGAGATGAATTTTGGATCCAGTTTAGTTCACACATGTATAAGCATGTCTAGCGTCGATTTTTTACTTTTAACCGCCCCTAGAGCTCCCCTCGGTCGACGAATTTGTCGACCGATAACCTCTCGGTCGACAAATTCGTCTTCCGAGACAGAGAGCCAGATTTCTTTCGTGCGTGTATGAGCACCTCTAGGGTCGATTTTTTCCTTATAACCAGCCCTAGAGGGCTCTTCGGTCGATAATATTGTCGACCGAGATGAATTTTGGATCCAGTTTAGTTCACGCATGTATAAGCACCTCTAGCGTCAGTTTTTTACTTTTAACCGACCCTAGAGCTCCCCTCGGTCGACAAATTTGTCGACCGATAACCTCTCAGTCGAAAAATTTGTCGACTGAAAATGAGTTTGAGTGTTTTTAAATAACCCGACATGGGCACCACTTATCTCTAGCGTCAGTTTGTTTGTTTTAACCGACGTTACAGGTTGTGTCTCTCCGTGAAATGGCCGAAACCTAGTCTTTCTCTCCCGCGAAACAAAAATTTCGTTCTCTTTTTCTCTCCAGCGGCGCCGATACCTTTTCTTCTTTATCTCCTTGTGTCATTCCGCCACCGATACCTTCTCTTCCTTCTCTCCCGCGTCATCACTTTTCATTGTTGTCGCGCCGCCAAAGCCTTTGCCAAGAAGCTCGTCGTCGTGTTCGAAGAGGATCGTGGTGTCCATGAAGCCTTTGCCACCTCTCTGCGCCGCCAAAGCCCTTGCCTCCTCTCCGCGAAGAGAGTCCGTCATTGCCACCTCTCCGCACTTCCATGAAGGTCGTCGCCTCTCTGTAAAGGTCGTCTCATCCTCCATGAAGGTCGCTGCCATTTCCAAGTAAGGTCGCCGCTTCTCTCATTCCCGAGTTTGTTCCCACCACCACGGTAGCGTCCAGGTCCACTCTTAGTCGACAATATTGTCGACCGAGAGTCCACCTGCGTAAAGCGTCCATGTCCACTCTCGGTTGAGAATTCATCGACTGAGAGTGGACCTAGACGCCGCACGCAGGTGGGCTCTCGGTCGACTAATTGTCGACCGAGAATGGACATGCGCTCCTTTAACTACACAGTTATATTTTTTTCCATTTTATATGATTTGATAACCCAAACAATAATAAAAACATGTATTTTTTCATATGTAATCATTATATAAATTCTAGAAATTAATACGAGATTAGACATGTGTACTCCTAGATTGACACTTTAGGGTTGATGCATGATGTTTAACTTAATATATAAATATGAAAATAATGCATTTATATATTAACTTAGAAACCTGTTCAAAATTTACTCATTAGGAGTAAACTTTGGATAGTCCCCGGTTTGGGACTGTTTTTGGATATTTAATCTCACTTAGGATGTAACTGTATAATGTATGTTTAGTTTTGTAGAAAATTTCAGTAGGATTTCCTCATTTGTTCTTTGTGTACATATGTGAGTGGTTATTTGCCATTTACATCGGTGTACTTGGAGAACTTAGGAGAAATGTTGTTGAAATTTTTTTCAAAACTAAACATACATTATACAGTTACTAGTGAGATTAAATATTCAAAAATGGGATAGGTAGTACACTTTAGTATATAAGTAATTAACTTCCTATCAATAAAAACTTACAGATTATAGTATCAATATTAAACGGTTAGTTTTATAATTAATTTTAATGTGATATAGAAAATGGATCGAAGTTGGATGTCTATCAAGAACTGTTGCAGTCCAGAGTTTGCCAAAGGTCTTGATGAATTTATCAGATTTGCTGAGGAACATAGGAAACTACCTACATATAGGCTATATTGTCCATGTAGAAATTGTTGTAACAATTTGAAAGTAGATACTGGTGAGGAAATTAAGAATCATGTCATATGCAATGGGATCATACAAGGTTATAATGAATGGTATTGGCATGGAGAGAAATTTAATTATGGATCAGAAAATGTCGATACTAATAGTTGTGGCATAGAAGATATAGATAATGATGATAATGTTAATGATGAACCAATTCAAGATGACCGGATTCAGGATGATATGGTTGATGAGATGCTACGTAGTTGTCGGGACAATGTCATTGATCCACCTTCTTTATTTGCAAACATTGTCCATGATGCTGAAAAACCATTATATAAGGGTTGTACTAAGTTCACGAGGTTGAGTGTTGTGATGCAATTATATACTCTTAAAGCTCAAAACCAGTGGAGCGATAAGAGTTTCACTTCACTGTTGTCTTTGTTAAAGGAAATTCTTCCTGAAGGCAACGAGCTTCCAATTTCAACATATCAAGCAAAGAAAATAATGTGCCCAATGGGAATGGAGGCTAAGAAGATTCATGCATGTCCAAATGATTGTGTGTTATTTCAGAAGGACTATAGTAATTTGATAAATTGTCCAAAATGTGGTGCGTCAAGGTATAAGACTACAAATTCAGCTAAGGCTAAAAATGACTCTCCTTCCAAGGTGATGTGCTATCTACCAATAATACCACGATTTCAACGCTTATTTGCTAATATAGAAGATGCGCAAAATTTGTCTTGGCATGGGGAGTTAAAGGCCAATGATGATGACATCTTATGACATGCATCTGATTCACCACAATGTAAGAAAATTGATTTATTATACCCTCAATTTGGTAAAGAACCAAGAAACTTAAGACTTGGACTCTGTACAGATGGAATGAATCCCTATGGTACATTAAGCAGCCAACATAGCACGTGACCTGTTATGATTGTTATATACAATCTTCCTCCTTGGTTGTGTATGCAAAATAAGTATGTGATGTTGTCAATATTGATATTAGGGCCCAAGCAACCTGGGAATGATATTGATGTTTACCTTCAACCTCTAATTGATGACCTAATGAAACTATGGGAAGAAGGTATTATGACATATGATGCTTCACGTAAAGAGATCTTCAGTTTGCGTGCAATGTTATTTTGCACGATTAATGACTTTCCAGCTTATGGAAATTTGTCTGGATATAGCATAAAAGGATACAAAGCATGTCCTGTTTGTGAGGAAAATACTGATTCAATCAGACTGAAACATGGTGGTAAAATCATATATCTTGGTCATCAGAGATTTCTCCCACCAGTGCATCCTTATCGAAGGAAAAACAAAACCTTTAATGGGTCAACTGAGGAACGAAGTGCTCCTAAACCTATACCAGTAAATGTTGTATATGATAGGGTGAAACATATTGTTAATGAATTTGGAAAGAGTTCAAGTAGTCGTCCACTCGCATGTGACAAATCTCTATACAAGAAGAGGTCAATATTCTGGTATATTCCTTATTGGATATCTTTGACAATTAGACATTGCATTGACGTCATGCATGTTGAAAAAAATATTTGTGATGGCATCATTGGTACGCTATTGAACATACCAGGAAAGACTAATGATGGCATCAAATCTAGAAAAGATTTAGAATTAATGGGTATAAGAAAAGAATGATCAGTGGAGATCAGGGGTCACCGCACATATTTACCACCAGCTTGTTACACTTTGTCAAAGAAGGAGAAAAAGACTTTCTGTGAGTGCTTGTATAATATTAAAGTTCCATTAAGATACTCTTCTAATATTTGTAGATTAGTATCAATGAAGGATCTGAAGTTGATAGGTCTGAAATCTCACGATTGTCACACCTTAATGCAACAAATTTTACCTGTGGCTATTTGATCTATATTGTCAAAGTATGTAAGGTTTGCAATCACAAGACTCTGTTTCTTCTTCAATGAAATATGCAACAAAGTGATACATCCTGATACTCTCGATAAATTATAGAAATATGTAATTGTTACCATGTGTCAGCTTGAAATGTACTTTCCTCCTTCATTTTTTGATATCATGGTTCATCTTGTAGTACATATTACAAGGGAGGTGAAGATGTTGGGTCCAATTTTCTTACATTGGATGTATCCATTTGAACTCTACATGAGTGTTTTTAAAGGTGATGTTCAGAATCGTTATCGTCCTGAAGGGAGTATTGTTGAGGGTTACGTGGCTAGGGAGGTGATGGACTTTTGTAATGATTTTTTGAATTGCAATGAAAGGAATCAGTCAAGAGTTGTGGGAACAAGCACATTTGTATATTTTAAACAATATTGATGAAGTTAGTAGCTACATCACATAACACAATGATCTTATCAAGAGAAATCATCCGTGATCCAGTTCAATGTGGCTTGCAAGAGAGCATAATCGAACATTTATTAGGTGGTTTAAAGAGAAAGTATTTAATCAACTATTTGAATCACCGAATAATGTTGCGGAGAATATAAAATGGCTCGCCTTTAAGACGAAAATGGATGTCATGTCATATGAAGGTTATGACATAAATGGATTTTCATACTACACAAAGCATCAAGACGAAGTAGTGTGGTCCAAAATAGTGGGGTCACTGTTCAAGCTTGTTCGTTGTATTTTGCTAGTGCCAAAGATAAAAGACCACACGAAGCTGAGATGTCATATTACGGCGTCATTGAGGACATATGGGAATTGGACTATACAAATTTCAGAGTTCCTATCTTTAGGTGTAATTGGGTTGACAACAACAAAGGAGTTTTAGTGGATGAGTTGGGTTTCAAATTGGTGAATTTTGAAAAAATTGGTGAGAAAGATGAGCCATTCATCATGGCAGACCAAGCAAAACAAGTATTCTATATTGATGACCCTGCAAATAAAAATTGGTCTGTCGTTCTTCATGGAAAAAGACAGTTTACTGTAGATCCTATAAATGAAGAAGAATACTACGAAAAGTATGATGATTCCAGTCCATTCTCAGTTGGTTTGCCAAATGTAAATGTTGAAGATAACAACGATGAATATTATAAATGTCATGACCATGCTGAAGGAATTTTACTTGACTAACAACTCAACCAATACTAAAGGCATGTATTCTTTGAATTATTTAATTTATTATCATTCAATCAAGTAATCTTTTAAATATACATCATATATCATGTATACCTTATCACTTGTGCTTTTATTATCACTTATTTTTTTTATCATGTATACTTGCAGGTTCTAAAATGGCGAGTGAAGATGAACATTCTGAGCATGAGCATGAGCACCATGAGGATGGTAGTGGTGATGCTAAGAAAAGTAGAGGTCCCAAACTGATGCGTAGGTGCAGGAGCTCATGGCTAAAGGGGACAAATTGCCAGTCCAGTTTGATATCACAAGAGCACCTGTTGGGGAACTTGCTAGTGCTTTCAAGCATTACGTAGGGGTGATCGCGTGCAGTAAGGTTCCAATAGATATAGAAAATTGGCATGATGTTCCTAATGCCCAAAAAGACCTCATATGGAAAGATATATGTGTGAGTGGAAGTGATATTATTTTAATATGTTTTTTATCTAATGATTCTAATTTAGTTTTCTTGGAATTAATTCCTTTTCAAAATGACATTATTAATTGCTTCTTTTGTATGTATAGGGTGTTTTTCATATAAATGAAAAAGATCACAAGAAAAGAGTGCTACAACGTTGTGGTGTACGATGAGGGGTTTTAAGACATATCTCGCAAGGGAATTTATAAATAATCCTAAACAAAAGAAGAAAGCAACATATGTATATATTTTTATAGATCCTGAGGTGTGGGAAAGATTTGTTGCAACTAGGAGATCGGAAGAGTTTCAGGTAATAAAGATTGTGATGTATTGTATGAATCTTTAATTTTATACAATTAAGGAGGTGAATCTTTTTATACATGTTTGCCAAGTCTAAATTGCAATACCTCATTTTAAATAATTACGTTATTCACCAGGCTCAAAAGGAATGACAGGCTAAAAATGTGCATGACCGTCGCTTGGGGCCCGGTGGTTATGCCTTCTGCCGCCAACTACAAGAGAAGTAATCCTCTTCTGGAGAAGAATCTAATACAACTCAAGTTGAGCGTCCACCCTGACACTTGACATGGATTGATGCTAGAAAGAATCGAGCAGGTGAAATTGTCAACCTGGAAACTAAGGAGGTGGCATAAAAGATCGTAGGTTTATCCCAACTAAGTAAAGAGTAACTCCCACAAACTTAGATTTATTTATATCTAATTGATATTGTGATTTAATATTTTTATTAACTATTAATAGATTGATCTCCATGAGCAAAGGAAGGAAGGAAAGTTCATCCCAACTGGCCACATGGATGAACTATCAGTTTCTCTTGGTACGAAGGAGCATCCTGGACGTGTTAGAGGATTAGGAGTTGGCATAGGATTCAAGTCTTATTTTGGCCCTTCGCAATCTAAAATAGGTCGTGCAGGAGGTCTTACATAAGAGGAGGTTGAAGCATTAGTAGCGCAGAAAGTAAAAGAAATAATATCTTCATTTCAGCCTACTCAACCTTCTCAACCTATTCATACTGTGTGTCTCTCAAGTGATGAGGTACAAGCCCATGCTCTAGTTGTAGAAGGTCATGGGAGCACTCCCAATGACCCACCACAACAATCTGCAGTAAGTTTTTGTTCTATATGTTGTGTTATTAGTATGATATATATATGATAATATATATAGTTGTAACATGTATCTGTTCTACTGCTTCTTATATAACTTATATTATTTCAATCTAGGTTGGTATGAACTGTAAACTTGCAGTGGAGGTTCCATAATATAATGTAGTGGCAGCAGGCAAGGTGTACAACCTTGGTGGTTCATTGCATTGCCAACAAATTACGGATGACATTTTCCGTGTGTCCATCCATCTTGTGTATGACGGAATGGGGGACAAACCACTACCCATACCTAATCCTGAATATAGTACAGTTGAAGAAGCTGAGGGTGCTATGGTGGGTCGGCCTAGACACTTGGTTATCAATGACAAGGTATACCTTATTTCTACCATATTTTTCATATTTGACTGCATATATGAACTCGTGTAATATAAGTATGTAATTTAATTAACAGGTTTGTAAACCAAAAAGTAAAAATTCTACTAGCCATCCTCATATGCCCAATCCATCTTTCATTCCTGAAGCTACATTCGACGAATTTAGAAGCAAATGTAAATGTTTATGTCGATACTTAGCCAACCAAAGCTCGGGATCACATATGTTGGTCAATTTAACAGAAGATGCAGCTGGGAGGGACTTTGAGAATTTTATTTTTCTTGATGAAATTATAGAGTTGTTCCGGTATGATTGGCTGAATACTTTGATAATAGAAGTATGGATAAGGTAAGGATCTATCAATATATATATAAAATTCCAATACACATTTTTAGCTTAGTTCTATATATGGAAATAATTACAAATGTTTTACAGCCATTTATATACTAAGATCACAAACCTTGATATAAGGAATGTTGGATTCTTAGTTCCTACAATCACTAGTCAAGTGGAGACAAATTTTAAGGATGTGAATGAGTACTTCTCTACTGCATTCAAATATTTTGCTAGTGAGGGGAAGGAAATTATCCTAATTTCTTTTAACGTCTAGTAAGTATTATTATTCAATATAATGTTAATAATGAATAAAATTATTTATTTTAATGTTTGTTTTATTCTTACTCAGAGCTAGACATTGGGAATTAGTGGTGATTGCCCCAAAATTGATGACTCTTTATTATCTTGACCCAATGGGTAAAACAACAAGGAGTTACAAATTGAAATTGTCAGCTATGGAGTAAGCATAAATTTAGTCAATGCTTCAACATGATATTTCTATTTAGAATTTCTATTTTACCAACTATCATTTAATTGATAGGGTTATAAAGGCTTTTCGTGATGATGGAGGACAAATACCCACAAAATTAAAGACATTGACTTTGAAAAATGTCAAGGTAGCTACTTTGACAACTGCTTAGTCTTATATGTATTAATTTTCAACTCTAATATGTCAACTCTTATAGTCTTATCTCAACTACTGTTTATAGTAGTTTACTAACATTAAGTATAATTTGTTATTTGTAGTGTCCTATGCAAGATAATGACTGGGCTTGTGGCTACTATGTAATGAAATATATGCAAGCTATTGTCAGACAAGCATCATATGACATTCAGACTATAAGTCAGGTAATAAAGAATAACATCATAAATTTACAAGTGATTGTAGTCATTTTATAAAATATTAACATGTGTATTTTTTGTTACAGATCTTTACAACTCAGCCTTACACACTTGTGGACTTGAATGAATTCCGAGAAGAGTGGTCAGATTCTTTTCTAAATGAAGTCAATATAGAATTGGATTAAATATGTCAGCTCCATTTATGTATGTGGTTTGAGTACTCTTTCATATTTACTTTTGTATCTGATTAATATCATCTCAGACTTGCAATCTATCATTTTGTAAATTATGAATCATTTTTGTCATGAATGTGTGGTTTTGAATGGTGACGGTTGAGCATCAATGCTTCCCTCTCCCAAAATATATGAATCTTCTTGTTCTTCTGTTCTATTTCAATTTCTATAGAAATTTAAAAAAAAACCATAACTTCTAGCGTCGGTTTTTTAAATAACCGACCCTAAAGATTGAATAACCACTTCAGTGTACACTCCTCGGTTGAGAAAATTTGCGACCAAAATATAACTTCTAGCGTTGGTTTTTTTAAAAAACCGACCCTAAAGGTCCTCTATAAGGTCGGTTATTTATAAAAACCGACCCTAAAGATAGAATAAACATTTCAATGTATCCCTCGGTCGACAATATTTTTGACTAAAATATTTTCGGTCGACAATTTTCTCGACTGAGAGAGTTTACAGGGTTGTTTTTTTTAGAATAACCGACCCTAAATATCAAATAAACATTTTAGTGTACCCCTCGGTCAAAAATTTTGTCGACCAAAATATTTTCGGTCGATAATTTTCTCGACCGAGGGTTACACTGAAATGTTTATTCAATTTTTAGGGTCGGTTATTCCAAAAAAAACCAACCCTGTAAATTCTCTCGGTCGAGAAAATTGTCGACCGAAAATATTTTCGATCGACAATTTTCTCGACCGAGAGAGTTTATAGGGTCGGTTTTTTTGGAATAACCGACCTTACAGGCTCCTTTTTTCTCGCCTGGGTCAGATTTTTTACAACCTTTTGCGTCGGTGTTTACTCTGTAAGGTCGGTTTTGTTTGGTCAAATAAACTGACGCTATAGAGCAGATTCTATAGTGACGACCACTTATGAGTCGGTTATAAAGTGACGCTACAGGCTTAAAAAAACCGACGCTACATACCATTCCTGTACTAGTGGTTACAACTTCTTATGTATCATTTTACCTTTTTCATTTCGAGTTCCTTGCCATTTGCATAGGAATCATCATGATTAATATGTCTCATTACTCCTTTCTTGATGACTATTTATCACACTTGGGTATGTTGTCTTATTTTATTATGTTTTCAACCACTTATCAACAAGTAAATCATCATATTCCACATTTTTTTCATTAAACAGGGATCGTCTCCCTTAATATTTTTCACATGCCATGCTGATTTTACATTATCACTTTCTTACACACATAGGTTGGTCTGAGATTAACTCAAGTTCCACCTTATTCCTTTGTCATTGTTCCCATTTCTCTTCTCATTTTGTACTTGTTACATGATTTCTTTCCATCTTATGTGGATTTCATACCTTGATTAACTTTATAAGAATAGACTTATCTGTCTTTTACTTTATTATCTTCTTGAATCACATCTTTAAGAACTCCTCTTTTTCTTGTTTGTATTCAGATTTAGATTTCATGGTGTTGTATCTTTCTCTTATAGTTACCAAACATTCAAGTTTTGATATATTATGATGCAATTATCATCTTCTTTAAGGTAGAATTGAGATATTAAAACAATGATTTCTTATTTGTTATGCTCTTTAGATTGTCTTGAAATGACTACTTGATCAGTGTAATAAAAAAGATAACAATCTAAGAGTTCCACACTTACCTTTTATTCAATAATTGAATATCCAGCAGGGCACCTGAATACTGAGATTAGGTAGTATGTACCATATTTTTATGTCATATTCCTAATTTTGACATTATCCTAGTCCTAAGTCCTAGTGTCCCTGTAGACTCAATGAACCTAAAGCTCTGATATCAACTTGTGATAACCTATTACACTAAACGAGATTACTCAAAACATAAAACACAATCAATCACTAATTAATCACATACCCAAAAATATGGGTAAACTAAAACTGATTTCAACATCAACACCCACTCCAAAACATTTGCATAAGAGCCCAACATCTTTCTTGTATCCATACTATGCCAAGAATTTGATACAAATTGTTCTATTATCTTAGCCACAACATATACATACAGGAGAACAATAATCATATATGCCACACAAACAAGCATTAATTTGCTAACAAAAGTCTAATTTATTTGAAACACCATCTACAAACTTTTCCTGCCCAGACCTGAGAGTACAAGGACGACTCTAGGACACACTAGATATCTAATCAACTTTATCAAAGATTCATTACTATAGCTCCTCTTTGCTGCCACGTGTTTGTTTTCGTCACTTCCGATTACCTAAAAAAATATGGCGAACCACAAGGGTGAGTCCCAACCAGAGATATAACTTCCAACAACGTTTATTGATTACAACATTTTTAAGTAATTAAATAGTTAAGCAAATTAATCAGATATAACAAATAAGCTCAGCAACACTGATGATTAAAAAAATACACAAAGGATCAAATAATAACTATCTTCATTAGCCAGACTATTGTCATATCCCTATTAACAATATAAGGAGTCTAGCAACATGAGCATCTCTAACATCATGAATAAATCTAGTATCATATGCATAGCTAACAACATCAGTATGTCTAATAGGTTGAACATATCAACATCATAAGAAGAGCTACAACATAAGCACAACTATCTGGATAAGCATGATCAGCAGTATATGCATCTCTGTTACAAAGGCATGGCTAGCATGCTAAACATAACTAACAAGATGAGATATCTAGCATCATGATTATAATCAATAGTAGCAGTATAGTTATCAACCTAAGCATGGCTACTATATGTATGCATCTACAATCTTAAGCATATCCACAACATAAGTATATCTACTATATCTTAATTACACTAAGCATCAAATTTATGTAAAGATAACAAACAAGGGTTATCATCCAATGTAAAATGTCGTGTATAACCCTAAACAAATATGCTACACAGCTGTATTACATCTTTTATTACACTCTGGGGAATTAGAATCGTACCATTCAAAGTCCAACCAACCCATGTGAAGGGCTATTCAGTTCCGTACAAGATCTAGGAGTGTCGATATCCTAAGATCTCTTCCCCTCGGTCAGTATGAGTAAAAAGGCAGTGACATATCGGTCAAAGATGTCACCACAATAACACATAGTCAAGCTGCTAACCACTAGTCCGCCCTTGGTACAGGTCACGACACTAGAAACCAGGGTATACAAACCCAATCACTGAGGTACAGCCATAGTTGTCCTCTAATCACATTATGTTATAATCACCGAGACACGACCATAGTCGTTCTCAATCACATCAGATGTATGAGGCATGACCATAGCCAACCTCCACAATCTGCATTGTGGATGCCAAGGATATATCCTCAACCTGACACCCCCACATACTTGACAATATGTGCTCCGAGTTTCCCTTAGGAATACTCGTTTCACCATTGAGGAAGTTCTGACACTAAAGATGGTTCTACGACACATGGCACTACATGATTAGAGTTGCACTTGATTAGTTATGCCAATTGGGTGAATTAAGGTTACATCAAACAAGTGGAAATACAAACCCTAATTTACTTCTAGCAAGCATATAAATATCACAACTTTACAAAGATATAAAACATGTGAAACATAATTTCTCATCTCATCATCACATGGTACTATTCACTTGCCATTCATGAGACCACACTAGTCATCATACTATCACAAGATATAGATCCTTTTCACAATATCACAGGGTATCAACCCTTATCAACATAAGATGATTACCCCTCATTCAGGGCTCAACCATGCCCAAAGGTCATTAAGACCATCATAATATTCCCTACAAGATCACCATTATCTTTTCATGCCTTATAACAAGGCTCAACAACATCACTTACATATAATACACTAGATCGGCACTATATTACATTAATGAGCTAGGAGATATTCATAAACAATCATAGCAAGGTTATATTAACATTAAGAATATTTTTTTATTACATCAACATGCAAGGAATCTAGATATGATTAAACCTCATCATATTCATAAAGCACATGTTTTGCATAAGCAAGTATCAACCATGTGGCTATGACAACCACCAATTAACACATTAAGGTTATGATCATGTTAAGGAGGTTATTTCACCATCATGCCATCATATGGGAATGTTAAACATGAATATTGATGTGCACAAATCATATCATCTTTTGAATCATGTTTGGTTGCATATCCATGTTGTTTTGACTCAATTATCACTCTCATTAATGTTAGATTCTATATTTTTAGCTATTCTTACTTGTGTCATGGTTTGGATTGTAGGTACTACATTTTGCAATGAAATGATGAGGAATATATCATATTATCATTTATTGGATTACTCTTCAAGTATCTACATATTTTAGGGTTCGAAACTACGCAAATACCATTTTTTACGACATGTAAATCAGACCTACACACTGAAAGTTATGAGTAGAATACACAATAGCCCAGAACAGCCATTGACACGCCATGTCTTAAAAAGACATGTCGTGCACCTGGGAGTGTCGAGCAGACTGAAAGTTTCTGGAAAGTTGCACGACATGCATTAATTTAGCCTGAGAGCGTCGAGCAGACTGAAAGTTTCTGGAAAGTTTCACGGTGTGCATTAATTTAGCACACGCGGTGCAAAGTGCATTCTGGAGCAACTGACGAAGGATTTACACGTCGTGCACCGGGAATGCACTTAGTGCGCCTGTCAGTTTTAGCAATTTTCAAATACGACTCCATTCATTTTAAAATATAAAACCACTCTATGGAGCAGTTATCACTTGTCATAATTTGAAGGTCTTTTGTCCCAGAGGAGGTCTAGAGCAAGGCATGGCGATTTTGGGTGGAAGAAGGTGGTTTCTTGCCAAAGAACCCCCATTCTTCTTCTCTTCTTCTCCGGAGGTGCAGCAGAGCTTCTTCACTCCACAAAGCTTCTCGGGAGGGAAGTTTTTCTAGTTTGGAGCAGCTATAGGAGTGGAATTTCATCCTCAAGTTGGAATTCTACCTTTCTTGGGTTACACCTTGGGATTACTTAGCTTTTCCTTCTATAAATCATGTTGAATTTTGAAAACTCTACACATTTCCTGCTGTACACATTCATGGATGAGTAGTTTCCTTTTCTTGTACATGGGAGAGTAGCTCCCATGTCATGGCATGTTTGGAACATAATGATTTCGTACTAAATACTGTGTTGCTTGTTTTTCCACCTTACGAGTACCAGTTTCTTCCTTTCTACATGTATGGTTGGACACCTTATGTGTATGTTTTATGCTCTTTTGCTTAATCTCAAAAGATAGGTGAGAGAGTAAAGAGGTACTCTCTTAGCAACTCCTTCTTTACCACGAGAGTAGAAATTATGGAGTTGAGGAGTAGGTTTGTGATCCAAAACAAAATTCATACATGGGAATGTTGAATTGAGTTAGGATCGTTGTACTTGCACCGAGAGGTGAAGTGCAACATACAACTCTCTTTTAAAATAAGTGCTTAGTATGTTTAAATTTCATGCTCCTATTTTATGCTATGATATGTTGGTGAAATCCTAGGTCCAAGATCCTTCCATATCTGAATCTTAACCTTTCTTAAGTGATAATTTAAAATTTTGTTTTAAATCTATAATTTAGTTGTTCTAATCCAATCATCTTGTGTATAACGATCTAGATTATTGAAAATCATAACTCTTGCGCCTAACTAACCAACACTCCTTGTGTTCAACCTCGACTACAACTACTCTCGTATACTTGCGGGATATAGCTAGTTGCGTAAAAGATCATTCTTATGATTGAAACTCGTTAGTGTAAACAAACCAACAAGTTTTTGGATTTGATGTGCACAAATCATATCATCTTTTGGATCATTTTTGGTTGCATATCCATGTTGTTTTGACTCAATTATCACTCTCATTCATGCTAGATTATATATTTTTAGCTATTCTTACTTGTCTCATGTTTTGGATTGTAGGTACTAAATTTTGCAATGAAATGATAAGGAATATATCATATTATCACTTATTGGATCACTCCTCAGGTATATACATATTTTGGGGTTTGAAACTACGCAAATACCACTTTTTACAGCATGTAAATCGGATCTATACGCTGAAAGTTATGAGCAGAATACACAACAGCCCAGAACAGCCATTGAAACGTCGTGTCTTAAAAAGACATGTCATGCACCTGGGAGCGTCGAGCAAACTGAAAGTTTCTAGAAAGTTACATGGCGTGCATTAATTCAGCACATGTCATGCACCTGGGAGCATCAAGCAAACTGGAAGTTTTTGGAAAGTTGCACGGCGTGCATTAATTCATCACACGCCATGCAAAGTGCATTCTGGAGCAAATGACGAAGGATTTACACACCGTGCACCGGGAATGCACGCCGTGCGCCTATCAGTATCAACAATTTTCAAATACGACTCCTTTCATTTTAAAAGATGTAACCACTCTATGGAGCAGTTATCACTTGCCATAATTCAAAGGCCTTTCATCCCAGAGCAGGTCTAGAGCAAGGGAGGACAATTTTGGGTGGAAGAAGGTGGTTTCTTTCCAAAGAACCCCCATTCTTGTTCTCTTCTTCTCCATTTTCTTATGATATGTTGGTGAAATCCTATGTCCAAGATCCTTCCATATCTGAATCTTAACCTTTCTTAAGTGATAATTTATTGTTTTGTTTTAAATCTATAATTTAGTTGTTCTAATCCAATCATCTTGTGTACACCAATCTAAATTATTGAAAATCATAACTCTTGTGCCTAACTAACCAACGCTCCTTGTATTCGACCTCGACTACAACTACTCTAGTATACTTGCGGGATATAGCTAGTTGAGTAAAAGATCATTCTTATGATTGAAACTCATTAGTGTAAACAAACCAACAAGTTTTTGGCATCGTTGCCAGGGAGCATCGGTATTCCTATTAGAGTAAGAGTTGTTGATAAGTAAATGAGACTAGATCACAACCTTCATATCCACCATCATATCCATAAATCATAATTCATCATGATCATCATAGTTTGTTGTATCATCCATGTTTGTTTTTGTATCTGACTCACCTCGTTTATTTGCAGGAGAATATGGGGTGTTCATAAAAAGATCCTTGAACCGTGCATATCTCTACATTCAGAAAATGAACACATCATTTGCAGCCCTCATGGAGCAAGAAGGAGTGAAACCCAAACATGTATGGAGGAATCACAACCCACACAACCATCATCCATGTCACTATCATCCAAACAACATTCACCCATGCCACCTTCATCCACATCACCTTCATATGCACCACCCTCATATACACCACCAACATCCATACCACATACACCACCACCATCTACGCCACATCCACCTAATCTTTCAGATCCATATGAAGAACTAGTCGAGGAGGATGACCTTCCTCTTAAGGACTACTTTGGTATAGCTGTAACGCACATGAGTGGGCCTATTAATATTTCAAAATTTGAGGCAGAGGAGTTTTCTATCAGCCTATCCATCATGCAATTGCTACAACTGAATGCATTTGGAGGGACACCAATGGAGGATCCAAACCTCCACATTGCTGAATTTCTGCAGTTGCTAAGCACCATAAAAATATATGGCATTCCTACTGATGGGATACACCTAATACTTTTTCCATTCTCTCTTACAGATAGAGCCAAGGCATGGCTCTATACTTTGCCAAAGAAGTCTGTCGGCACTTGGGAGGAGCTTCTAAAGGTCTTTTTGGCAAGATATTTTCCACCTAGCAAAACTTTGCAATTGAGGATTCAACTCATCAATTATTCTCAAAGGTTTGGAGAGACCTTGTATGATACATGGGAGAGGTTCAAAGATCTTCAACATCTTTGTCCACATCACGGTGTAAGCAATTGGCTTCTATTGCGATCTTTCTATAATGGTTTGTGCTACAATACACGTATGTCTATTGATGCAGCTGCAAATGGAGCTCTAATAATCAAATCTTATAGAGAAGCCTATGCTATTATTGAAGATATGTCAGCAAATCATTGCCAATGGAGTCCGGCTACAAGCTACCACCCATCCTTTTCACATACTACTTCCGAAATGCAAGTAGAAGATCACACGGTTGATTCTATAGACTTGATTGCAGCAAGGCCAGACACTTTGTCACAAAGGTTTGAGAATCTAAGCACACAACTAATTCAAACAACCAACAATATTTGTGATGCATGTGGGTTTCTTGGGCACTCATTTTCTACATGTTATGCTTCTTCTATTTATTCTCTAATGGGATACACTCCACTGAGTTTCTACAGCAATGTGAACCCAAATTTCATTCATCCACAACAATCACAAGTAACTTCTAGATTAGAGTCCATGATTGCAACATTTATTTCAACCCAAATGCAGGAAAATGAGGAGTTCCATCAACAAAGACAATCAATGAAGGGTGCCATTTGCCAACTCTCTTATATGGTGGACAATATTGCCACTCATGCACACATCTTGGAGAAACAAATTGCCCATCAAGCTCTTTCTAGCAAAGAAGCATTTCCACCTTTCTTGCCTAGTCCATCGGAGATGAATCCTACATATTTCAGGCCGGTGACATTGAAGAATGGAGTTGTTATAGAAGTATATCCTTCAAGGTATGATGATGTTGATACCTATCAGGATTATGAAGCTACAAATCAAGGGGAGAAAGCTACAACACATGATATACTTTTAGATTCTTTAAGCAAGACACATGTCCTTCCTCCTCACACTCTAGATGACACATTGCTTTATAATGAGAACACTCTTCCCAACTCATATTTTGATGATTCTTCAAAGGATAATGAAAAGAAAAATACTATTGGCGTACAAAAGATTATTCTTGCTGCAACTGATAGGTGCTTTCGCTTGCCCCAAATCAAGGACATATTTGCAAGGAGGCATCAATCTTTAGCACAACAATTTCCATCCTCAAATCAAAGAAATGGACTTCCATCTTCATCATTCACCACGATAGGTATCCGGTTGCAATCCTCTTGAGTTTGTTATATGCAGTGAGGAAACTACAAATTTCAAGCTTAGGGGGAGAGCAACTGGCCGATAGTGTAGTTTTATTTCCCTTTTATCATCTTTTTCTTAGTTGTTGTTTTCAGTTCTGTTCTTTTGGTGGAAAATCTAGTATGATATGAGGTTTATCTTTTATATGTGGATAGAACTCCTATGCTTAACTGATTTTCCTCTTTTGATGAGAATTATCATTTGGAGAAATTATAAAAGGCATACATTAATCAAATGAAACCTTTTGGCCATCAACATGTGCTTAAATCTAGTTTATGCTTATAGCTTGAACATTCATCTTTCACATCTTTGATTGCTTAAAACATGTAATGGTTTCAATTTTTGTGAGTAAATCAACTTTACAACATCATTTGGAATACGGGATGCCCTTGCCAAGCTCTTAATGCATTTTCAACCACTCTTTCAATGAATTTTTTTTCAAAACAAATGAATGAAATCTAGCTAATGTTGCAATTTAGTTGACTCTCCTATGTTTTGGAAAAATTTTAAAATTTCTTTTGGCTTATCTCATCTTTATGCCCCATAAAAGATGGCTAAACCGCCCACATATCATGCTAGCCTAGTGTAAGTCCGATCTAGCCATGATGGTTAGCTGGTATGTCTTAAACGAGGGTAAAATACCCCAATCGACACATAATCCATTGTCACATCATTTTTGGGAAAGAAGGAGAGCACAACTAAAATTGTCAATTTTAACTAAGATTTCATCATCTGTATCCTTAATAGTTGAGAGTTTGAGTAGCACATCCACTAATTGCTTGGCTTGGTCATACAAATTCTACTTAGTGTTGTTTAATTGATTGATTCATTTAATTGTGACCACCCCTGCTAAACTAAAAATCGCTTTCTTGGGTGTTTAAGTTGAATTGATGGCTATGAGTATAAACATGTTGATCATGGTTGGTTTGGTCTTATACACATCTTTTTTTTCATTTGATCTATGCATGCACTTGACAAATCTTCAATTGTGTTTCTATGCTCTTTTTGCTTGAGGACAATAAATGGTTTAAGCTTAGGGGGATTGATGTTGACAAATCATATCATTTTTTGGATCATGTTTGGTTGCATATCCATGTTGTTTTGACTCACTTATCACTCTCATTCATGCTAGATTCAATAATTTTAGCTATTCTTACTTGTCTCATGGTTTGGATTGTAGTTACTACATTATGCATTGAAATGATGATAAATATATCATATTATCACTTATTTGATCACTCCTCAAGTATCTATAAGTTTCAGGGTTCGAAACTACACAAATACCACTTTTTACAACATGTAAATCAGACCTACACGTTGAAAGTTATGAGCAGAATACACAAAAACGATAAACAACCATTAACACGCCGTGTCTTAAAAAGACACGCCGTGCACCTGGGAGCGTCGAGCAGACTGAAAGTTTCTAGAAAATTGCATGGCGCGTATTAATTCAGCACACGTCGTGCACCTGGGAGCGTCGAGAAGACTAAAAGTTTCTGAAAAGTTGCACGACATGCATTAATACAGCACACGCCGTGCAAAGTGTATTCCAGGAGCAACTGACGAAGGATTTACACGTCGTGCATCGGGAATGCACGTCGTGCGCCTGTCAGTTTCAACAATTTTCAAATACGACTCCTTTCATTTTAAAAGATGAAACCACTCTATGGAGCAATTATCACTTGTCATAATTTGAAGGTCTTTCATCCCAGAGCAGGTCTAGAGAAAGGGAGGGTGATTTTGGGTGGAAGAAGGTAGTTTCTTGCCAAAGAACCCCCATTCTTCTTCTCTTCTTCTCCATTTTCTTCTCCGGAGGTGCAACAAAGCTTCTTCACTCCACAAAGCTTCTTGGGAGGGAAGTTTGTCCGGTTTGGAGCTACTGTAGGAGTGGAATTTCGTCCTCAAGTCAGAATTCTACCTTTCTTTGGTTACACCTTATGATTACTTAGCTTTTCCTTCTATAAATCATGTTGAATTCTGAAAATTTTGCACATTTCCTGTTGTACACATTCATGGATGAGTCATTTTCTTTTCTTGGACATGGGAGAGTAGCTCCCATGTCATAACATGTTTGGAACATGTTAATTTCATACTAAATACTATGTTGCTTGTTTTTCCACCTTGTGAGTACCAGTTTCTTCCTTTCTACATGTATGGTTGGCCACCTTATGTGTATGTTTTATGCTCTTTTGCTTGATCTGAGAAGATAGGTGGGAGAGTAAGGAGGTACTCTCTTAGCAACTCCTTCTTTACCATGAGAGTGGAAATTATGGAGTTGAGGAATAGGTTTGTGATCCAAAATGAAATTCATACATGGAAATGTTGAATTGAGTTAGGATCATTGTACTTTCACCGAGAGGTGAAGTGCAACATACAACATTCTTTTAAAATAAGTTCTTAGTATGTTTAAATTTCATGCTCCTATTTTATGCTATGATATGTTGGTGAAATCCTAGGTCCAAGATCCTTCCATATCTGAATTTTAACCTTTCTTAAGTGATAATTTACTATTTTATTTTAAATCTATAATTTCGTTGTTCTAATTCAATCATCTTGTGTACAACGATCTAGATTATTGAAAATCATAACTCTTGCGCCTAACTAACCAATGCTCCTTGTGTTCAACCTCAACTATAACTACTATCGTATACTTGCGGGATATATCTAGTTGAGTAAAAGATCATTCTTATGATTGAAACTCATTAGTGTAAACAAACCAACAAATACTCATCATTATCTATTTGCATTAGAGTTAGGTTCAACAAGATAAATTATATTAATGTTACTAATCAATACTTATACCCAAACCCTAACTCACGACATCCCCATTGGATCATGGATGCATAAATTGAAACATAACCATCACATTCCATACTATTCTCAAGTATGAGCCCACACATAAATCAAGGTGTAACCATTGGGTTATATCATACTAGGGTTTCAACAACATTAACATAGTACTTCATGATTGTATTAGTCATTCAAGGACTATTCATACCCCATTACTATCATTTAGTTATATGAAAGCTAGGTATAAAAAGCCATACCTCATTAGGGTTACATATCAACACAATGTGATTATCATCCTTTCCATTCATATGAGTGAATAGGTAAGACTACCTTATTAAGGATAACCCTCCATTTGTTCCATCATCATTCAACCCATATCACCATACCACAATGTCACCCAGAACCATTGGTTGTTTACATAAGTAAAAACCTTGGATAAACCACCTATGAATTCCTTGATTTTTATCTATAAAGAGTCACCATCTAATCCTAGACATCCCTTGATTAACAACACAAAAGGTTCCATTGAAAGTAGGGTAAAACCCACAATAGACTGTTCATTTAAAACAAGCCATCCATTGTCAACAAGTAAGCTCCTTAAGTTGATCATATAAAGAAAACCATCTAAATCACATTATTTGGACCAAAATATTACATTAGCCATCATATCACTTTATTGGAGGAATAAACATTAGATATTGACCATTGGGTCAGGTTCATATATTAAAACCATCAATTACAGTATAGGTTCGACCATTGCATCAAGTTACCCAAGAAACCATTGGTCTAAGGATTAATTGATGATACAACTATATGATTAACTCACCATAGGTTTTGGATACCTGATCCACCATCATTACTAACCATTAAGTCACCATATGTTGTTATTCAGCACTATATTCATTAATCAACATCAAATATCAAACTAATATCACCATTGATTGATAGCATCATTAGGGTACTTAGTTCTTAATCACTAGGCTTCTAATTAGGCCAAAACATGACCTAAGGGGTGAACATCAGTTGAAACCCTTGGTTACAACCATCAATTGTCATGAATACAATACCATAGGGTTGTTGCAATGGTACCATCATTGGGTCATGGGTTTATAGAAGAAATCAGCTTAAAACACTAAAATTGACCATTAGTTGATAGGTGCTTAGCACCATAGGTTGTCAAACCAACATGATACAAGTCATATTATACCTTAGAAATAATGTACACATGATCACAGGTTCATCTCTAACTAAAATCAAAATAGGGAACATTATAAAAATCAAAATCAAAGTCAAGCATAGCTTTTTAGTGCATGTATCCTCATTTTCAAGCAAGAACATGATCTAGAAAGCTTATGGTAAGCAATAAACGTGGAGAAAGTTATAAAACTTACCTCAAATGAGAATATGAAACCCCACAAAGAATAAATCTAGAGCATGTAGGGTCGAAAATCCAAGCATAAGCTATGAACTCGTCCATCTAGCACCTTTCTTCATCAAATGAGCAAACCCTAAGCATAAGGAGCAAGAAAGGTAGGATTTTAGAGCTTTAGAGCAATTTATACCATGAAACAGCAAGGTTCCGACATGGAGGAAGGTTTAAGGAAGGATAAGAGCAAGAGAAATGGAGAAGGAAGGAAGAAAATAACTTGCCTTGGTCGAAATCCCTAGAAGATGACCTTGGAAACCCTAGGCATGGCTAAATGGAGCTCTAGGAGACCTTCTTCTCCAAAAAGAGGTTGTCTTCTATATTACAGCACTTGGTTCTACATAAAAACAGAGTGGAGTCATTTCTCCAGGTTATAGGAAAGAGAAAGCAAGTAAAGTTTCGTACTTGGGCAAGGAAGAGGTAAATATAGCCCATGGATAAGGATGGGAGCAAGCATGAGGTGTAAAAGTAGCTTCCCCATGTGCCTATGGCCTTAAACTATTAAGAATATACAAGAACACACACAATCAGCTCCCCCACCATCCTTATAGACCTTATTAGCTTCCTTTTTCAAATTTCCCAGCCAATCACATACTTCATTAGTTGATAGCTAACTAAAGGTAGCTCATTCGTGAAGGGGTAAACCCTAAAATACCCTTGGAGAAAACACCATCAAACCAAGGTTTAAATAGGTGCCCCATGGCATAAAAGCTCAAGAATGATGAGATAATATCCAAAGAACATAATTCAAGTGATAAATTGCAAAGAAAACCTCTCAACTGGGTAAATTTTAGAAAAGTCCAAAATGTGCATAAAAGTGCATAACTTGCTCAAACAGTGTCCAAATTGGACCAAATTTGAAACTTAAGCTTGTATTATGATTTCAAAGCATATCACAAGGTCATATTATTGGAATTCAATTATGGTAATTAAGCTTATTCAACTCATTAAGCAAGTTTAGGGGCCTTACATTGGAGGTACCACCTAAAGGGATAAAATCCATATGGTACAATTGGGCTTTTAAGAAGAAGACCACATGGATAACCTAAGAGGACGTATTGGTTGCAAATGTTTTCAAGCAAGTTCAGAATGTTGAACATGATGAAATCCCTTCACCAATTGACATGCTCATTTTTTTTAGCTTATTAAGACAATGAGATTTGGAATATAAAGATTAAAACCGCATTCCTTAATAGGAATAATTGAGACGGTATGTATGTGACACAACCTGAAGGTTTTATAACTTCATTAATACAGATAAAGTCTATAAGCTACAAATATCGATCTGGAGATTGAAACAAGCATCTCAGAGCTGGAATCTTTATTTTGACAAGGTGTTCAAGGAGTTTGACTTTAGTCAAGATAAAAGATGAAATTGGTGATGGGAAAAGATTTAGTGGGAGAATATACGTATATTATACATATTAATGGGAAATAACATCCCAATATTGAAACCTGGCATAAAAACACCTTCAACATGAAGGATTAGGTGAGACATCCTATGTTATATGAATTGATATCTATAGAGATAGTTTTGGAAAGTCTCTTCACCTAAACATGAGTTATCAAATTGTAATCTTTTGGTATTTGTAGCATTGTCATTTAGAGAATATATATGACAAATGCATTACTAGAATCCATATTGATGTTTATCTAGACTCTTTTTGTTATTGAACCAACAAGAGACATCCAAATCTTATATATGAACAACTTGACAAACCACCTTTCACTAGGTGTAGTGGGAGAGCAAGCATTCTATTAGGACTTATACATAATGATGTATGAAGATATTTTAGAATAAGTGCTAGAGGTAATGATTTGTACTTCAATATATGCACCAATGATCTTAGTTGATATGTGATTTCTATTTAGTAAAATACAAACATGAATCTCTTGAAGTGTTCAGGAACATTATTAGTGAAGTACATGAATAACCTTGATAAAGTATTAAGATACTTTGATATAATAAAATTTTAAAATACTTTACATCATTAATTTGAGAACCTTACAGATATATCATGATAGTGTATCACACTGAAGTCCACCTGAAACATGATGATGTATCAGATGAAGGAATTACATCCTGATGGGTCATGATGTGATTATTGTTTAATCTAATCTTTTGAATTCCTCATAGATACGTGCTTTATACTAAAACAATATACCTTCCAAAATGGTTTGTAAGAGACCATATATGATATGGTATGGGAAAATTCCTGATATGTCTTAAGGACTGAAACTTCTCTAAAGAAAATAGTTTCTTGAAAAGGTTTATCCACAAATCATAAAATACTACCTTTAATCCCAATTTGACAACAAAAGTGTTTTTGACTAGGATTGTTGTGTTCCAAAGAATCAATGTGAGTAAAATAGAACTCGAAAAGTTGGAGATCAGCAAGAAGGTACAATGAGGACAATGAGAATCACAAACTGTTGTGGAATCTTAAAGTTTCCTTATGTAACACAAAACTCATAGTTCTAGCAGAACATGCCAGAGATTAAAAGATTGAGAATCCTATATCTCAGATAAATTATGAGTTGGTCATAAGATGATGAGCCAAAAATCAACTAATAACTATTGAGGAACCAGAGTCTGAGAAATGGCTTAAGGACATTATATACAAAATGGAGTCCATGAACACCAACAAGGTATGACCTTGGTGGTACCACCTAAAGGGATTAAGCCCACAAGGTATAGTTGGGCTTTTAAGAAGAAGACCAAAATAGATGACCTAAGAGGACTGATTGGTTGCAAAGGTTTTCAAACAAGTTCAAATTGTTTAACATGATGAAATCCCTTCACCAATTGACATGTTTATTGTTTCATCTTATTAAGACAATGAGATTTGGCATATGAAGATTAAAATTGCACTCCTTAATAGAAACAATTTAGAGGATGCATACATGACATGACCTAAAGGTTTTATAACTTCAGTAATGCAAATAAAGTCTATAAACCAAAAAGATCAATCTAGAGATTGAAAAAAGCATCTCAGAGTTGGAATATTTATTTTGACAAGGTAGTCAAGGAGTTTGACTTCAGTCGAGATAAAATATGAAATCGGTGATTGAAAAAGATTTAATTGGAGCATATATGTATATTCTACATATTGATGGGGAATAACATCCCAATAGTGAAACATGGTATGAAAACACCTTCAACTTGAAGGATTAGGTGAAACATCCTATGTGATAGGTATTGATATCTTTAGAGATAATTCTGGAAAGTTTCTTAACCTAAGCATGAGTACATATATTTAATGTTGAAACTTAATAGATGTCTGAAGAATGACATTACTCAATGACATATGTCCTTGGGTTGATGACCTAAACAATGAGATCATATGAATGTTAAGAGTATGCAAATTCTTGTTATGTCCCTAGTCCGATGTCAATGTGGAAGGTTGATAGACAACAATGACACTTTACTAGAGTTTGTGCGGTGTTGATGACATAATCTCATCAGTCATCATATGTGATATCAAACCAACCACACAGATACCTGTTGGAGAATAGTGTACCAGGTAGACCCACCTTGAGAGTGACACATGGAAACCATGATTGGTGGTCATAGTCATCTCTCATAGTGAAGGTGGTGATTGTGGTTCTTGGACCTGAGATCACTACACTTATCACATGTGGTTCAGTGAAATTTGACAACATCCACCGTGACCTTGAATAAGGGTTGCCATAAAGGTGATGATCAGATGCACTATGGCACTTGGGGATGACTGTAAGTGATGTAGATGCGATTTGTCCCTCGTACTGGAGTTTGATATCCAATCCACTTGATAAGTGAGATTGAGAATAGCATGTGTATGAACATGTGAATCAATATATGATATTGAGGTGACATGTATCTTAGACAGTCTGCTCTAGTTTAAGGAACAAGGATTTAACATTAAGAGGATCATGATTACATGCCTCGACTTCAATTTGGATATCAACGACAAAGGAATTAGACAATCATTGTAACACCAATAGTAGATTATAGGTTGAAGTTGTTCTCCAAATTTCCAATTACTTAGGTAGCAATAATGTGTTACTAGACACCTCTTTTTGCTTGTGATGTCTTAAGATGGGTTATAGACATACAATGCCAATGTAACTTGGAACCTATAGGGTCACACATAGAGGATCCACTTGGAATAGGAGTTTATTCATGAATGATATTTAAATTGGTTGCTGAAGTGTTTCAGTATTCAATTTAAGCAAAGAATTAACTAACTAGACTCCCAACGGACCAATTCAAGTGTTGAACTTACCGGTTGGAGTGTTAGGTTGATTGGAAGTTGCATTGTCTGAATTCTGGATGAACCAGGGTGCAAACCAACTGATTCACTTAGTGAACTGATTGGATCAAGGTCATGAAACAACCATCTCCTAGAGTGAGACGCCCGGTCCATGTATCAAATTTGATTGCATCAAGCATTCGTTTTGACGTCAAGTTGTGCATTAATTGGATTAAAATTGCCAATACAATTGTGATTGGGAAACATGATGAAATGACTGGTTGAAGTGTTGAATCGTCGACTCTAGTGCCAAATGATTGGTTAGGTTGCAAATTGACAGTTTTCTGGTCCCTTCCGCTCCCACTTAGACTCAGAACCCTAACCCTAACTCTCTTATAAATAAAGGGGTATTGGGGGGACTTCTTAGACACAACTCAATTACCTCTGACAATTTTTTGTCTTCTCTGATTGTGGTAACCAAGATAACCCAAGCAAGTCTAGTACACCAACGGGGAGGGATAACTTCTTCCTGGTTGTTCTACTAGAACAATAAGAGTTCCTAGTGGTTTGTGTGAACTACTTTAGAGGCATGGAGATTTTCTCGCTAGTAGGACAATGTTAGGATGATGTCTTTGGTGATTAACCAAGGCCTGCTACAGACGTGTTTGAGTGTGACTTGTGGAAAGTTTCATATGGGAACGAGGAATAGTCTCCATACTTGCTCCTGGACGGGTATGACCTCGTAAATCATACTTTCCTATTACATAGTTGTTGACACGATACATTAGTTTATGGGGAATATGGAATATATTTTTTGTTTCTGCTTCCTGCTCTGCCTCCATATTTCCCAACTACCTCAATATAAGATATGCTACAATTGAGGTACACTTCAACTAGATGGATTTGTGATATATCTCTATATGACACTTCCTTAGCATGAAAATATGAAACACATTATGCAATATTTGTAGCTAGGTGGCAAATCCAATTTATATGTCACCTTCCCAACATGTGAAATAATAGGGTAAGACCTCATAAACCTAGGTGTCAACTTACCTTATTTTCCAAAATTGAGAACTCCTTTACAAGGTGATACCTTGTTGCTTGAGGTAGACTTTATCCCCACTTTGAATTCCAACCTTTTGTGATGATTATCTGCATATGATTTTTGTTGGTCTTGTTTCACTTTCAACTATTGTTTGATTATTTTAAACTTCTCAGTCATTTGTTGGACCAACTCTAGACCCAGTTGTTGGTACTCATCCACTCCATATCAACATAATGGTGATCTATAACTTCTTCCATATAGAGTCTCGTACAATGTCGTGTCAAAGCTATTTTGATAATTGTTACTGTAAGAAGATTAAATAAATATAATATAAACATGCCAATTCCTCAAAAACTGTAGAAAACATGACCTCAATGATCCTCCAAATTAAGTATGTTTTTTTAAATATTATTGATCATATTTCTATGGGTGAAAGGTTGTACTAAAATTTAGTAGTGTTACCGATGTTGTGAGCAGACAATCCCAAAATTTTCTAGTGAACTGTAAATCTCAGATACTATTGTTGTTGGAACTCTATGCAACCATAGAATCTAATGTATATAATCTTGTGTCAAATTCTCTACTGACTAGGTAGTCTATACTAGCAAGAAGTGTGCTACCTTGTCAACCTATCAACTACCTCCCAAATGTATCATATCCTTTGTCTGTTTTGGGATGACCAACCATAAAGTCCACAGTCATGTAATCCCATTTCTACTCTAGAATTGGTAGAGGTTGTAGACTTCCAACTAGTTTATGATGTTCCACCTTGACTTGTTGATAGACTGGACACTTGATCATGAAATCTACCATATTCTTGTTCAATTCAGTCTACAAGCATAAATCTTTGAGATTGTGATACATCTTAGTATGGTTAGGATGCACTGTGTACATCGAAGTATACACTCCTCTAACACTAGATTTTTCATCCATCCACATGTGTACCCACCATCACGTTGTGGTAACACAAAGTCATATTCTCTAACTAATTAAACACATCATGCTTTCAATTCCAAGTTATAACTTGATGTTCAGGATCAAAGTATGATTATGTTGTGAATCTGTGATCCAATGCATCAATGTGAGACTGACTTGTAGTTGATGTAATAGTCCCCCAATCATGGAGACTTCCATTTTCACACTCATCTATCATATGGAGATTACTAGTTAGTTTTTTTCATAGGCCATGTAATACAATTTCATGGTTCTGATGCCAAAGATGATAGCCTACAACTTATTGCATATGGTACCACGTTTGGCTTCCCTGGGTGGTACTATATTGTGCAAACATAGTCCTTTATCAACTCAAGCCATCTTTTGTCTCAAAGTCAACTCTTGCTTAGAGAAGAGGTACTGAAGATTCTTGGGATCTGTGATAATCTAATACTTATCACCATATTGATTATCTCTATAGATCTTCAATCCTAGGATTATTATGACTAATTCCAAGTCATTATGTGTTAATTCTGTTTGTGATTTTTATGACGCATT
Organism: Alisma plantago-aquatica; assembly: GCA_963693085.1. NCBI lineage: Eukaryota > Viridiplantae > Streptophyta > Magnoliopsida > Alismatales > Alismataceae > Alisma > Alisma plantago-aquatica. Next base: position 642,270,563 of record OY856415.1, read on the forward strand.
GAAGAAAAGAAATCACATGTTTGTCTTGAATCAACACACATCTAAAACCCTACTTGAAAGCATCATAGAAAAACTATGTAGCCCTTTCAAGAATCTGGTAGTACTAACACCCAAATGTTTGTTTCTTCTTCAATAGATGGAAACTCGATTTGCATTTCTCTGTCAAACAAGTAGTACATATTTCTTTATTAGTTTTTCAATGGCTAAGAGATATTGCACTACAAATCTTAGTGAGCTGCCTATAAAACCCTACCAACTGGAGGTAAAGCTACACTCCAGTTGGTTTCTTTGGATTCTCACACAACAACACTACATCCAACTTCTTGGCATCTATGTAGATCTCTCTTCTAGAATGACCTGACCAACAAAACAAATCAATATCAACCACAACTCACACTTGCTGAATTTTTCATACAATGATTGTTGCCTCAAGAGTTCCAAGTTCAACCTAAGTTGTTTCTCATGTTGATCCTGGTCCTTGGATTAGATCAAAACATTGTCAATGAAGACTACCACAAACTAATCAAATTAATGCTTAAACACCCAATTCATGAAATTTGTGAAAGTTGTAGGTGTGTTGGTTGGTCCAAACAATATAGCCACAAACTCATAGTGCCCATACCTAGTCCTGAAGGACATGTTAGGTATACCACTTGTCATGATCCTGAGCGTAGATCTATCTTATAGATCATTATGTTTCCCTTCATCTGGTCGAACAAGTCATCAATCCTCAGTAAGGGATACTTGTTCTTCACCGTGGCCTTGTTTAACTTCCTATAATCTATGCACAATATCATGGATCCATCCTTCTTCTTGACAAACAAAATAGGATAGTCTATGACATACAACCTTTGTCCAACAACTCATGTAGTTATTTCTTTAACTCCTTCATTTATGTTGTTACCGTTCTATACAATGTTTGTTCTATGGTTTGTGAATAAAAAAAAATTGATCTCAAAAGTGAATTTCCCAAGGTGGAATGCCAAAAAACTCTTTAGGGAAAACATATTTAAACTCACAAACTACAAGTACATAATAGATACCATGACTTGCTAGCTTAGTATTAGCTACATGCACCAATTAAGCCTCACAAGCATACTTCATGAGCCTCTCAGCTATGGCAGCAGACACCAAACACATAGGAAGAATCTTATGGTCTCCTAGAAAGGCCCAAGAGACACCTCTCTTCTAGAATTAAATAACTTTAAATGTATGAACCAGTACCACTCTATGCTCTGATAATGTATACATTCCTAAGACCACATCAAATCCATGCATTTTAAGTGGCACAAGATCCACTTGAATGTTGCATTAGAGAGGATGAGAGTGCATGAGGGACACACCTCATACACAAATGTAGAGACAACTAAAGAAGTATCAAGGAAGAGAGGTTCATATCAAAGATTACAACATAAAATCACCTCTGGTGATAAATGATTTTATCGCATCCGAATCATTCAAAATAGATACATATATAGAATAAAATAAGTTAGAATGAAATATTTCCATTGACCTATACCAACTTAATGGTTAAAAACACCCTCAGGTTGGGTCTTCTCTTCAAAATAGGTCATGGCTTGTGATTTTTCTCTTTCATATCTTCTTTCCGTGGATCATTATGATCCAACTTGAGAGGCTTAACCACACCCTCTCTACCACTATCACCATATTGATGTGCACCTTACTGGTTCCTCCATTGAGGTTGAGACACCTACTGGTTCAGCTACAGGCAGAACATCCTCAAATGCGCCCTAGTGGATGGTAATAGGAAACTTCTTCAACGAAGAAACGACCCAAACAACCTTTTCATGGAGATAGATCCTGAACTATATGCCCCAGATGGTGATAGTCCTATACCTCTATCCCTACTTGGTAACCACTATGACTATTGTTGGTTCACTCTCGGCTCTGGCATATTCATGCTCTGTTGTGCCTTCTGTATTGTTGTCTTAACGACCCTTAAAACCTCTTCTTCTTGGATCCTCTTAAGAACTATCCAGATGACTGCATAAAAATTCTCTTGGCAATATTTTCATGAGTGTTGAATGATGCTCTCTAGATCCTCCTCACAGACTCCATACAACTTGAAATTTTTCATGCCACTCAAAAGTAGATGCCAATCTTGTAGATTAATTGACATTTCAACCCTTCTCAAACCATCAAATATTCCTCATCTTGGCTGATGCCATGTGCAGACAAAACCTTAACAACTCCACAAACTGAAGTTAATACTCATTTTTTTATGATCGCATCTGAGCTTAATTGATAAACTAGGATTTACGTAGATGATTACATACTTAGTTAGATGGATGATTGCTTAAACACGATTAAGGATGGTATCTCAATTATGATCTGCTAAATCTAATGAGAACTCTAAGCTTGTCTTCATTTTGAATAAATAGGTTTGATAAGTATAAACCTTAATCTAATGAAATTAGGGTTTTTACCCAACACACCCGTGCTGGGGTGAAATGGGTGAGGTGAGAAAAGGACACTAAAATTGGGAATTGGAGTCTTGGTTATAATGGTTGTGGTGTGTAGCAAGGTCATGTAGGGTTGTTGCAGGCATTCTTGGCCACACGGCTATGTAGAAAAATTGAAATGTTGGACAACTTTTGTATTCAAATATGATGGAACCTAGTCACCAAGGCCATGGTAGGAAGCACAACCATGTTGGTTCCACCATGGTACCTTGCACGACCATTCTGGGGCATTTTCTCTTCAACCGTCTGTTATGCATACTGCATTGTACACTTTTTTAATTTTTGGTTATTAATTAATAGATTCGAATGATCTGAAATTTGTACAAGAATTCTAAATTACATGTCCCACGACATGATAAAGTTTCAGAATTTTTGGAAGAGGTTTGACCTCTGAAGTAAATGATTTACAGTAACATTTTTATGAGAAAAAAATCAGTTGAAATAAGAGAAAGTATAGTGAGGGGCCAATTTGCAAATTACCCAAGAAGCTCAATTGCTATATATAAGAAACCTAGCACCCAAGGAGATCTTATATTTCATGATCCATTCTAGAGAAATAAAATTTTAGAGAGAGAGGAGAGTTAGGGTTTTGAGAGGAAAAAGTGGTGGATGTTGACCTAGGGTTTCACTATCCGAGATATGATGAAATCAAGTAAGTTTAACTTCTTTACATAGCCTTTCATGGTGAATCTCTGTCACATGTCAAGATTCTGCCCCTCTCTAATTTGATTCTAAATGATATCAAATTTTCCTTGTTCTCACTCTTTCTTCATAATTCCCTATTTCTAAGGTTTCTGAGTTGAAAGAAGAAGAAAGTAATGATTTGCTAGAGTTTTAATATGAGTTTGATATTTTCATACTTGGGCTACGTTTTTAAGGTGTTTTCACACCTTAGAGTGAGCGGGTACTTCCTTTAAATAATACATTAGAGAGTGTTTATTTATGTTATTAAGTGTCTTTGTAATATGGGCCCAAGTATGTCTTGGCCCAATTAAAGTTAAGTTATATTTGTACGCTTCCTTGTGCTCCTATTTATAAGAACATAATTTCCTCCTAGTCGCCGTATTTTTTATCTAAGATGGTATCACAACAGTGATCCAATCCCAAACCTACAAGAGACATGAATATTTTCTTCTGCGCGGCAGCCGTACATTTTAGCTTGCCGACCTTCCTTCCGTCCTTCATCCTACCCAGCAGCTAGCTTTTGCAACCTCCAAACCCCGCTGAATCTCTCCTCTATTTTGATGGTTTTATTATGTCTCCACCAGATCTGGTATGCCATGTTGTGTTGTTGCCGATTTCTACACATGGGGTTGGCCTACCCACAAGGGTACTCCAGCGGCAAGCCGTAACAGCAGTGCTAAACCAATGTTCCCGTCTTCGTTATCGTCGGCTGGCACTGAGATCCCCTTGTTCGGTCTTCTTAATCTTGTTACTCAAGTTTGTAGAACATCTGGCTTCCCAAACTGTTCTTTTATTTGTTTGAGTCCCAGGTGGTACGCTGCGACACCAGCAAGCGGATGATGGGATCCTGATAGCCAGCAATCGTGGAAACTATGGATGCCCATCCATATAATTTTATTAGATGGCCAGCGAGGTCCGTGAAAGATTGCGGATGCACGGCGTATATGTTTAATTTTGTAGTTGGTTACAGTTTTTCTTGCTCCACCCTATCTCATCTTAGCAGCCCCCCCTTTAAAGCTTTGCTTCTGCGCTCTCTAGTCCACATCACAGTCAACTACTGACCGAAAAGGGAATCGCAACATGCCGATCTTGTGCCGGAAAGCAAACTCAATACATAACAAGTCATCTCGTTATTGTTGTCAACGTAATCTATCACTGAATCAACAAGTCATTGCAGCCGGAGCCGCGCTCGAAATAAACATCACGGTGGTGGAACTGTTCCTTCTGCAACTTCTCTTCTTTGTCACGATTGCTCGCTAGTTCCTCAGAAGATCTTCTCAAAATGTTGATGTATTTCCATTGAGCGCATACACCCTGAACTTTTAGCTCGCATTCAACCACTTTGCATCCATGAGATTTTATGTTCATCTATCCTATTGTGGAATTAATTTCGATAGTATTTCTATTCTGTTATTTGTATTGTGGTTATTCCGGTAGTACTTTGTTCTTCTTACAGTGCCTTCGTATCAGTAGTGCTTTATTTTTATGCAACCATTCATCTACCAATGTTTATGACTATCCATCCCAATCACTTTCATGATCTTTTTTGGTTGGAGTGAGAGAGAGAAATAGAGGAGAAATAAGATGGAAGAGAGTAAGATTATATTCTGCTACTTTATATATGTGGATTTTGATGTACTTCTTGAAGTACTTGTCGACTTCTGCTATTGATATTTATTGTTATATGCTTGTTGGAGAACTTATCATCTGGATATTCATGTATATTGTTTGCTTTTTCAAGATGATGATCTTCTATCCGGTTACGTCGACATATTGTCTACTTTTTGTTCGTACTTTCTTTGCATGTTGACCTATTTCTATTGTGAACCAGCACTCTCTGAACTTTTCTACTATGAACCAACACTCTCTGGCTTGTCCATGCTTTACGCATGTTGACCTTTTTACTTGTCTGTGTCTTGTTTGTACGTCGACTTTCTGCTTCTGTGTGTCAGCACTTTCGGGCACGTCCGTGCTCTGTTTCGCACGTTGACTATTATTGTTGTTGTGACACAACACTCTTTGGGCTGCGACGTTAGCGACGGTGATAAATACCATGATGTTCTGATGTTGCTTACTTCTACTCCAGATGATCAAGAAACATCTGCTCCAGATGATTGAGAAACTTGTGGGACTTGTTTGTCTGCTATGGAGTATCTACTTGAGGGGGAGTATCTGAGTGTTTGAGTGCTTGATTGTAATATTGAGGGGGAGAAAATTCTTGTATGGGCTTGTTTATCTTTTTATTTTATTTCTTTGTTTTTACTCAAACTCTCTGTTTCAAGCTGATTTGGGATTCTCCCAACTTCATCTTGAGGGGGGGTATTAGAGAGTCTGTATATATATGTTATTACACTATTTTATCTGTAGCGGGACCCCCTAATTGGGGGGTCGCGTCCCCCAAGCCCCTCGACAGTGCTACGACCTATATTTCATTCGGGGGCGTTTCTTATCATTGTCCAGCCCAACCACTCTTATTCTTTCTGTGGTTGGTGTGAGGGAGAGAATAGAGGATGAAGAGTAGATTGAAGAGATGAGACGGAGGAGAGATGAAGAGAGAAATGAAGAAGAATTTAGTATTGTTTCTATATGGATCTTCATACCATATTTATTGTAGCTATATGGATCCTTTTGCTACTATTGGTGTTCCTTTTTCGTCTATGTGGATCCATCTATTGTTATGTAGATTGCCCATGATTGTGTTGGTGTTATATGGAACTTTCTATTTTTATTATTGTTCATTCATCATCTACCTCGACTGCTGCTATGAAGTTACATATTATGAAGTCATTGTTGCTACTTGTGCTATGATTAGCATATTCTACTTGTTGCTTTGTGCTTATGTACTATCTTCTGTACATGCTTTCTTTGCATGTTGACTTTCTATTGTGGACCGACATTCTCTGGACTTTGTGAACCAGCACTCTCTGGACTTTGACGTCCACTAGTGTGATTGATATTTTATGAAGAGGGAAGATGATAAAGGCTTTTGTTGTGACTTTACATGGAGCTTCATCTACATTGTATACTGGAGTTATTTATTTACTTACTACTTTGTACACTGGTCTTTTATCCACCCACGTCGTCGACTTCTGTTGTTATGTGCCAACACTCTCTGGCTTGTCCGTGCTCTACTTCACACGTTGACTTGTCTGTACTCTATTTGTACGTTGACTAATACTACTGTGACCCAACACTCTCTGGGTTGCGACGTTAGCTACTGTGATAAAGACCATGATGTTCTACTGCTACTTACTTCTGATCTAGATGATCAAGAAACTTCTGCTCTAGATGATTCAGAAACTTCTAAAACTTGCTTGTGTGCTATGGAGTATCTACTTGAGGAGGAGTGTCTGAGTGTTTGAGTGCTTTAATGTAATATTGAGGGGGAGAAAAATTCTTGTAGGAGCTTAATTTATCTTCTTATTTCTGTCTCTTTGTTTTTATCCCAACTCTCGATTTGCAAGCTGATTTGGGATTTTCCCGACTTCACCTTGAAGGGGAGTATTAGAGAGTCTATTTATTTATGTTATTAAGTATCTTGGTAATATGGATCCAAGTACAACTTGGCCCATTAGGGTTTAGTTTGAGTTTGTACACTTCCCTATTTTCCTATATATATGTGCAGGACTGCCTCTTATCAATAGATCAACCGGCCGTCTTTTATTCTCTAAGACAGTATATTGCACAAATTTGTTAAAACATCAATAATCTTTATTTCCTTTGGATGCGACTATGTATCCTAAATCTGCCATTCAGTTTAAGCTTATGAAAGATGATTTTAAAATGGATTGTTTTCCATTGTGATGAATTTCTAATGATAAAATCATATTATAAATGGATACAAATCATCTAAACTAGAATTCCTAATGTTATTGAAGAAGTTATAAGAATATAGTGAAATCTATGGTTTTAAATTATGCCTCAAATTGCTATATAATTGAAAAGAGAACTTAGCCTATTTGAATATCCTTGTATATGAATAATTATTTATTTGAATGCTTAGTAAATATATGTCAAATACTATCTTGGATTTCATGTTATGTTATCAATGTTTGCTTGATATCTCAGTAAAGAGGGTGAAATCCTAGATGAGTGGAAAGTTGGAAATTTGCGAATAGACATTGTGAAATCCATTTGAAGTGATTCTATTTGACATCCTAGACTTTATTTATTCAACATTATTCTTGAAGCATAATATCTCGACTAATGGCATGGAACCCCTAATTCAGCTCAATTCCAGGATTTCATATATATGTTGATTGTATGTATATTGTTGAAAATAGTCTTTTATCAATGAAACATTATGATGCATGAAGTCCTTGTACAAGTTGTGTGATATGTGAATGAAACCCTAAGGATAGGGAATTTAGTGAAACAAGTGTTTTCAATTTAGTATTCTTTAGTGAGATAAGTGGGGTTGCACAATTGCTCAGTTTATGATACAGATTGTTGATAATTTATGAAAAGGATTGTTTATGAGGCTAAGCTAAGAAATATTGATGTGATTGAATTGTGAATTTAAAGAGTGAATTAGACATTTAGATGCCCTAAACATGTTAGACTCCTCATAGTATGAGGCTTACTCTATGGGGGGGAAATAGTTTCCTGACTGAAGGTAGTCCAGATCGAGGTAAGCCAGAGCGCACCAGTAGGGTGCAGGGGTCTTGACCAATAGGGAAGACTCCTTACAATTGTGTGGTACCTGACACAAATCAGAGATGCCATTGGTACATGTGTTACATGTTGTAGTAATTAATGACCAGTAGGTCCACTGATGCACCATAAGTCCGAGGGCTTTGACTCACCGCCTGAGTTCCTAGGTTGAGATGTGGAGTCTAAGATATTCGATCTCTCCCATTAGCCTATGAGAGCCAGACGTGGTGATTGACCACTACATACGGAGTAGATGAGACTATAGGCTTAGAAACTCGGGCATTCTTCTAAACCTTATATAATGAGATTGTAGCTTACTGTGATGCTTTCACATGTCGTGGTACACTTCATGTGGGTTCATGGCATAATAAAATGAATGTCAGGTCAATCAAGTGTGTGCATCTATTGATTTATTCCTTGAAATTTTTATAGAGTAACTTATTGTCTATATGTTTCTAAATTACCAATTTTCTTTGTGATTGATCAGAATGTTTAGAGATTGATTTACTCTTTGTAGAAATCGAGAGTAACTTACAATATGTATGTTTGTGAATGATTAGTCACTTTATAGTTTGCTTCTCAACAATATATTTGTAATTATATAAGTGCTTGAAACTGTTTCTTTGAAGTACTCATTCGCTGATTGAGTAGGCTCACCCCTCTACTCACAAATTTTAGGAAAACAATGTTGATTTAAAGAATCTACTCACAAATTTTAGGAAAACAATGTTGATTTAAAGAATAGCAATGCTAGAGTAGATCTCCTAGAAATCTATGCTTCAGATTAGTTAAGTTCAATCGGTCCTTGTCACTCTAGGTCCTTGTAGAGTAGTGAGAGAGTTATAAATGATGTTGTGTAACTGTGATTTCTTAATATTAGAGTATGTATATGATTATCATATCGTATATACATGGAAGTGTGAGAAACTGAAGGAATGTTTAGTTATGTATCTTTATTGTTAGCACCAGATTAGAGTAATCCAGTCTTAATTTTCCTTGAAAAGATGTTTATGTAATTGAATGTGAGTAAACAAAGATTTTGAAATCAAAAGAAAAGGGTGAAGGGTGATCTTTGTATTATGTTTCATTCTCTGGTTATGCCCTAATATCATGATTATTGGTTATCGTGGGATGTGGGTGTAATAGGTTCACTGACACCACTCATTGCCTTAGTGATAAATGCATATACATCCTAGTTTTAGTGGCTAGTTTAGCCCAATTTTGCACTCAGATCTCTTAGATTCATTAAAATAGATTCATTTCATTCTATTTGATTTAATGTTAATTTGTAGATTTAGAGTTGTATGTATTCATACCATCCTACCCAATGTGACCTACATGGGTCCTGTTGACCTTCAGTGGGTGGAATTCGAGAGGAGGTTGCCTCTTGCAAGGTGTGGGGCAACACCCCAGCCCAAAATGGATCTTGGTCACTTCCAAAAGGCATACCAATCATAAATTTTTGTGTACAAGGAAACTATTGACTTGATGATCGATCTGTCAATCAACCTTCAAACATAACAACTATTGAGATGTGGTGATCAACTTTCCATCTAATAACATCCTTGTTGATCACTATACACCAAGCTCTTGAGATGACCTCGATCGAGATTCAATTCAATTTACCTATTTCATCGATCATTCATCCATTTACCTCTGAGGTTGATAGCTAGAGCTTGATATCCATTCAATTGACCTTCAACTTGAGTGACAAACAATTTACCATTCTTCTGTCAACCTCACTCAGTTTCCTTTGCCTTCAAGCAATGATCTCAACGATCCACGTGGTGAAAATCTGTCTATTGACTCCCAAGTCAAGAGTCTTATAAATATCCATCACACAACCACAAAGGGTGTCTCTCGGACCCCATGGTAGTCAATTCAACACTTAGTTTCTTCATGAGAGGACAAGTTTTTGACCTATAATTGACAAGAGCGATCAACCTCTCTAGCGAGTGATATTGACCTCTCAAGGTTCTTCAATAATCAACCTACCAACTTGCGAATAGCGATCAACCTCCCCAAGGAAGGAGCAATCAATATCCAACAGTCCAATGATGAACGATCTTCAACTTGTCCTCTGCTATCGATCTCCAAGTGCTTGATCTCTCTGTATATTGAACTTGGTTATCGACCACTTCAATCCAAGACTGATCGCTCTCTTTAATCAACCTTTGAGTCGAGCTGCTTCCCATATGCCTTCATTGACTGTAAATAATCAACCCCAACCTAGAAGGTTCATTGAACTCTTACAATCAACCAGACTAGGTGTTTCCTACCTTTAGTGATGTATGAGATTGCCCCCTATGCTTCAGCTAGTTGTCAAAATATTGCTATGAGGAGCGAGAAGTCCTTTCACTGGGGTTTCGAGACTAGTCTTCGTACTCATTTCTTAATATTTCATTCTTATTCGAATTCTTTAATGAACTTATTTCTAGTTGTTAATCATTTAATGCATGTTTTGTGCATTGATAACCCCCTATACATGATTTATTATAACCTTAGACTGTGATAACTTTAATGTTTAAGATATGAATATCAATTAGCTTTAGTTGATTGCCTAATGAGAACTTCTGATGGGAAGTCTCTAGAGTTATGATCTATAAGTATCAACACATCAAGCTTATAGTTATATCCGCTCATGCAATTTTCTAACACCAAAAGGGGAAACTTGGATAACTCAAATTAGATCTTCATACGAGTTTGGATTTGAATGAATGCACATAATAAGATTGTGGTGGTGAAATTTGATTCCATCCCAATGTTTTCCATCACCAATCTAGACCCAACTTATACTTTACTTTTACATTTCTTACAATTAGTTTAACTCAATTTAATCAAATCTTAGTGTTAGATATTAGTTTAATTCAACAGTATACAAACTAGCTTGGTTCTTAAAAAGGTTATCCTTTAGGATTCAATTCTCAAATATAATGCGATAAGACATGTATACTTGTGGGTGATATTATTACATGTTTGTTTTGGTAGAAGTTAGGGATTTATATCTCTAGTGAATTTATTAGTGTGATAATCACCACATCATGTAGTCGCTTCAACTATGTAATCTTATCATACATATAGGACGGAGGGAAGTATCTTTTCTCAAGTTTTATCCTAAACTCCATCCAAGATATGACTTCCTCTACCCTCTCCTCCTCCTCAATGGGTGACCAATGGCCAACGTTTCCCTTCAATAGATAGATGACATGCTTCACCTTGTCGTTGTTAGGTATGTCCAACAACTAGAAAACCTTCTCTAGGTCCGTGAGCTACAAATATGAATAGTTTAGATCTATTGTACCTGATTACTCTATGTCTCCTATGCATTTTAGTCGCTCAAATGTCTTTCTAGAGCCTGTTGAATCGACATTTGAGGTCAAGCTTGATCACCAGAGATGGTATCTTGGCTGCAAACTGAGTGAAAGTAGACATCATCTATCCAATCATGGCCAAAATTCCACACTAACATGCATCATAGGATCTAAAGGTTTCATCTTAACTTCCTCAACTTGTTGAGATAGCTTAGGATCGAGCATCCTCTCCTTGTGAGCCAGATGCCTCCCATCACCCCTTGGGTGAACATAACTAATCTTCATGTGTTATTCACTAAGTCCAACCATATCTTTATAACCATAACCGATGGTTAGATATGGTACACCCATAAGAATAGACACAACAAGCTAACCATATATCCATGTAGATTCAATGAGCCCAGGCTCTAATACCAAAAACTTGTAATGACCCACCATCTCAAGAGTGAGATTACTCAAAACAAGACTACATGAAAAATATAAATCATTGTTATCCACTAAATCTGTGTGTAGATCATAGGCATAAATTCTCACTTAATCATAAGAGATAATATTACATAACTATTTAATCCTTACAAGAGTTCACCACAACATATTACCTATTCAACAATATACAAGACTGGTACATGATGTGTTCATAAGTCGGTTACACAACGTCTCATCAAAGTACATACTATTTAGAGATTACATAAGGGACACTACTATAGAGAATGCACATAAAACACAACCTGCATTACTACAATTATAGAATTCATGCACACACATCAAAATTTCAAGACGAAGAACGCATATCATAAAACTTTCCTTCCTGGACTTGAGTGTATAGGTGCAATGCTTGACCACTACCCCTATACACTTTATCTCTAGAGGATCTCATAGGAACACAACCTACCTCTAATATCCCTTCACATAGACATTGCCTACCTCCTTATCTAAGGCCACCTTCATCATTGTTGATCTTGTCCACCACTACCAGGGTAACTCTAATGCTCACCTAGAAGATGGGGAGAAACAATGGGGTGATACCCCAAGTCCCATCAAAATAATTGAATGTCAGATACATTTATTATTTACCTGAAAAATAACATTTAAAGTGAGAAGTAAACATTTAGCTCTACAAGGACTATTAGAATATTTGGAAGTGCGCGCTAACCCTACCTTATCTACATCCTTGACTAGTTTGCAAGAGATGTTAGACAACATATACATATTCATATATGTAGATATATATCATAACAATAGTATATCTATGTTTGATCCATTCAAATATATATATATATATATATATATATATATATATATATTCTATTCGGCTAGACTATATATTATAATGCTTTGGGATGATTTAGGTGTACCACTCAATCAACAATCTAGATGCTATTATCCACTCTATAAATATATACACGATCTAAGGATATTCATATTCCCTAGATCTCTACACAAAACCTAGGGTTAAAGAAAGGTAACCAAAGGTTAAAGAGCCCATTGGCTGAGTCCACCATGGATATTTGTTCATCCACCAATCTCTGCCCCACTTGGCTACATAAGTCATAGTGTAAAGCTTAGGGTAAAAATCCTTTATACCAAATTCAACATATCATCACATCTTATATGCCATTCCTCACTAGACCATCGACCTTTTATGAGTTCAAACATAGTTTAAAGATGATAGGGTACAATGACCCCAAGCATCTCCATATATTCAATAATATATGGCTCCAAGCATCTTCTCATAACTTTAGATTTCTACAAGATTTACTCATTTCACTGTTCCCCCTAATGACCGAAGGGAATAGGTATATAGACTCAAGGTTCTACAACTTACAATTCTGTCTATTAGTTAGGTTCACAATCCTAAACATATCTCAAGCACAATAAAAATAGATCCATAAATAAAAGACAAATAATCATGTTACTAGAATTTTAAAAATATAAAATTGTATGGTAACTGGAATCTAACTTCTCAAAACATGGCATATGACCATGCCCCTATTCATTTGAAGGTTCCATATCATAAGCCTCAGAGAGTAATATAGATTAAGAAATACTTCATTATGTCTTTATCGAATCATTATCGAGTACCATATTACTAGGCATTCACAAAAAAAAAGTACAATAGATGATTAATATTGTCTCTTTTCCCCATATAGGGACCACTTCTACAAATTTTCAGCAGTACAACAAAGATAAAGAATTAGAAAACATTTTTAACGCTACCCTATGGGAAGATAAGTCATCACCATGCACAAAGGTAATAATATTTATACTTATTCAATCATTGGAAGTCAAAGCTACATAGGGAAGTACTAAACAATCATGTTTCATTGTCAATGAACTACTTTAGGAAATATAACTACAACATATAGTTCATATCCTTGACATACCAGGTTTAAGATGCATAAGGAAACCAAGTTCAATTTTTTTAGGGAATCTAATGACAAGATCTCAATTTGCATGTACATAGTAAGAAATGAATGAGTCAAACATTATATCACTTGCCTGAAGAGAGCAAAGACAAGTCCATGCACCAAGACCAATGACTGAGCCTCAAACTCTATGAAAAACTTTGAAACCAAAGGAAAACTCTTCAAGATCTGAGACCCTCCTCCTATCGCATTCTACCACTACCAAGACACAACTTAAAAGCAACTAGAGAAAGGATGAACAAGGGAAAATAGGATGTAAGACTTAATAGTCGAGTCCTAGAGAAAATCACCTAGAAAATGTCCATAAAAGGAAGAAGGTGATATATCATCAAGAGAACAAAGGATCAAAGTTTCACTTACCCATTATAATCTTGGTAGTCACTAGGAAGCTCGTCAAACATTAATAGAAAAGAGAATGAAGGAAAACAATGACAAAGTCGAACACCAATGAAAGCATGATTCTCATCAGTAGATGTCAACTGGTAGCTTCTCACTCCGTTGTAGTATTTTGAGGTTCAACTCATGCAAGTTAGGAGAGAAGGAAGGACAAGGGGTATATATATCCTCAAAGGATAGAGAAAAGGTGGTCAAATGGGTTATACTATCAATCGAATCACTTGTATGCTCATCGGTCTGGTGTCTCGTCAATATACAAACCCCAATATTTTAGTAGTACACCAGATCATAAGCTCTGGTAGAATGACTTGTCACATCATCGGTAGAAGTGAGAAAAGTTCTTTTAAGTTCAATATTCAACGAAAACTATCAGTAAGCCCTCACTAGGATTATCATCAATGTCACACATCGTTCGAATAAAATGTTATTAACTAAGCGGAAGCAATCACTAAGCAGTGGATTACCAAATATCACTAAAAATTAAAACCATTTTACAAAGAGGTCCACACATAGGAAAACTCTTTCATAAAGAACCGGAGTAACTTAATTACATACTGGTTTACAAGTACATGTCATGTATCATCTTTTTCTGAGGATTACATGCATCAACTGCTCTGTTAAACTAAACACAGGCAGTATGAAATCTCGAGGCACTAAGCCAAAATCTCAAAAGCATTAACTACTACTCTGATGACCTGAGAGTACAGAGAAGACACATAGGACTCTATGTACATCTATACAAGACATATCAGCCAGTGTCTCCACCTGAGAATTCACTGTTGTTCCTGCTGCTGTTGTTGTTGTTCTCCACCTATTAAAGGATTCCTGCCTCCTCGTCTGCATCCACCTAAAAATGTGGTTCCCACGGGGGTGAGACAATTGTAAAATTGCCCCAGTGAGAGATATAACTCTCCGCCATAAACATTGTTATTGTAGTTTATTAAGATAAAACTGAACAGAAGAATCATAATTTCTTAACAACAGTTAATTCATTATTTAACAGATTAGAACATTAATCTGGTCTGAAGCCTTACAGCTATAACCTGATAGAGCATCATATCACTTATCCAATAAGGAATGTGAAGAACATGTATAACATTTATCCGCTACACTGAGCAGTATAATATCAACTAATATTTCTTGCATTTCAACTTTATGCAAATACACTACACAGCTGATTATATTTTACACATCAGATGTCAGGCTACAATTAACTTGCCAGAGTAAATTGACATCTTCATTATAGAGTTATAGCCACAACATATACTCTCTTCAGGCTTAGAACACATAGCTAATGCCTGGGAATTGTTTTGTGGAGTCATGGTCTATAACCATACTCTTCTAACGAAGTATTGGGATCTTAATCCATCATCTCATCAAACACATTTCCATTTCTTAACAAGTTCATCATCATGATTATAGAATATGGGTATTCAAACCCTTAATTCATCATAGAATACTTGTTACCACATAACAGGTAACTTAATACCTTCAGGTCATTTGACCAAGGTAAGCATGATTCTTACTACACAAGCATTCCACATAGCACACAAAGCTTAATTCACCTTTATTACCTCTTAGTAGGCAACAAGGCATACTATGGCTTATTATGTCCATAAACAATTTCAATAATTAACACATCATATGACATACAAGGCTCATTGATTTCAAATTACCTTTCAATAAATATCAAAGCATATGAAGGCTAGTAAGGCCTATAAAACATTTTCAATATAAGAGCATCATAGCTCATACCTGGCTATGCTTATCATCTCAACATACCTGCATGATTAGTACTCATGATAACAGTTATAATGCTTTCATATCAGCACCATGCAACACAAAGTAATATCATCATTCCCTTTTTAGGGTTAGGATTTCTCTTACATATCATCACCCTCCATTAGGGTTTTCCATAAATAACTATTTAGGTTCTCAAGATCATATTATAAATGATCAAGTCCTATTCCATTGCTTCACACAGCAAGGAGCTAACATTGATAACATAAGTATTCAATCATACTTATTTATTATAATCATTCATCATTGAATGAATTATCAACACAAAGTATGAGTTTCTCTCTCATCATTATCAGAATATGATTGCATCACAGTTTATTGGTTTGGATTAACCTTTTCATAGGGCATGATAGCCTACACTTATCAAGGTGCATTTCATCTTAATGAAACAACTGACATGACACACTTTATGTGTCACTCATCCAAATCTATTGGATTTAAAACACATCAAGGTATATCAATATTGAGGTGTTGGATGTGATATCTATCATACTTTGATGTATCACTTCCCTCATCACCTTTATCTTACTTGAGTTCATCAACTTAGCTTGTATTAGGGTATTTCCCATCCTAATACTTTATACCCCAGTTCATCACATTTATTATGTAATGTATTGGTCAGAAGTTACTGTATTTAGAAAATACAACTATTGCTTATGATATGGACTCATCTTTAAATTAGGAACTATTGATATAAGGATATCCACTATCAACCTCTTTAGATGTTACACTTGTCAATATATTAATCACTATTCCATTATTAGGAATAGGATTTGTCATGTTTATAAATTAAGGTTCACATAGTATCTCCCATAAACATGGGTTTCACATTACATTACTTTACTTTAGAGTTTCACATAACATCCTCATATATCAGGGTTTCACATAACATTACCCTACATTAGGGTTTCACATAGCATCCTCATATATCAGGGTTTCACATAACATTACCCTACATTAGGGTTTTCACTTGACATCACCCTTAATTAGGGTTTATCATGTCACACCCTTGATTAGGGTTTCATCAACCTTCTCAATTAAGATTTCATTATCACTTTACAAAGGATCATACCCTGATTACTTATTATATTCATGTTGAAAGTGTTGAGGTCTAACCATTACATGATTGTCACTCATGTAGGGCTTCCTCTTCTCTCATCCTTTCTAGTATGTCAATTACTTCAATCTTAATTAGATTAGGTCCAAACAACTTGAATGAAGGGTTGTCACAGCATATCAAATCATTGCTTTCATAAGCATCAAGAGTTAACCACTCAACAAGGTACTAATTACCCTAGTACCTCAAAGGTACAACCATTGTAATCACCATTGATTTACATCATTAATAATCAATTAGTTAATTGACCTTTAGTCACCTTAGGTGTTCAAATGGTTTGACCAATTGAACCTCAAATATTCTTGGTCACTTAGACCCCAAACGGTCTTAGTCACTCAGACATTGAATGGTTTGAAATCGTTTAAGCAAAACCATAATGAAACCGTATGGACATTTCTTGCATGAAACCACTTGGGTCTCCAAACGGTCTTGAGACCGTTTGGACCCAAACGGTCTTGAGATCATTTGGTCCAACCCCTCTCAAAATCGAATGGACCAACAAGGTCTTTCAACACTTATCAATTCAGGGTTTCAATCATTAAACCCTCTATCAATTGAACTACTGATTTGTTCTTCAATTGAATCATTGAATCACCCTTCAATTGGACCTTCAATTAGGGTTTTGAACCCAATTGAACTAAGGTTTATAATCAAGAAACCATCAATTAGGGTATTGAAATCGAAGAACCATCAATGATTGCCATTGTGGAACTAATTCAATTGAAATCGTTGGATCATCATCAAACCATGACATGACCTGACCTCAAACGGTCTTGAGGTCGTTTGGATGACCTCCAAATGGTTTTGAGACCGTTTGACTCATCCCATCATTGAAATTATAAAAATTCACTTAGGGTTTGCATCATTGAATCAATCATCAATTGAGTTATTGATTGTATTTCAATTTGGTATCACTAGTTCTTCAACCATCCAAATATACATCACCATAGACCTCTAAAAGGTTTTGGTTGACCTACAAATGGTCTTGAGACCATTTGGGTGACCTCCAAACGGTCTTGAGACCGTTTGGGCTAGTCAACCCAAAAATTGATTCAATTACTTAAGGGTTCCACACTCAACCCGATTAGGGTTTGCATTTAAGGAATCATTCACAATTGAAACCTTCAAGATCGAACCAATTGAAACCATTGGATCAATATCCAAGTACAA
This sequence comes from Alisma plantago-aquatica, assembly GCA_963693085.1. NCBI lineage: Eukaryota > Viridiplantae > Streptophyta > Magnoliopsida > Alismatales > Alismataceae > Alisma > Alisma plantago-aquatica. The sequence continues at coordinate 642,288,603 of OY856415.1, forward strand.
CAACATAATTCCTCAAAGAGTCAACCATTTCAAACAGTCAAACACTCCAAACAGTTTGGAACCCAAACCTCCAAACAGTTTGCAAACTGTTTGGTCACCAAACGGTTTGGTGAAACCGTTTGGACCAAATGTTGAAACTGTTTGCAATAGATATTTGTGGAGGTGTGTGCGTATGATGATGTCATCATCATCCAGCTATAAACCCACGAAGCTTGTTGTGATTTTCATGGTGATTGCATCAATCTACCAAATAAAATTTTGGAAACAAAGAAAGAATCAACAATTGATGAAGATATGGAATCAATAACAAAGTTCAAGGGTTCAAGTTATATAACCCGCCTTCAATTCAGCTTAAAAGCTTGGAGATTCACGTCAAAAATGGTGGAAGAAGATTTTGCAACCCTCCCAAGGCTCGTCCTCAAGCTTTGGAGTGAAAAGATTGGCTAGGATCGAAGATGGAGTGAAATAGAGAAGAAATCATGCATTGTTTTGTGATTTCCACCATGAATTCAAGGTGAAAGAAGGTCAATGTGGCAACACATCCCACTATCACACAGATAGTGAGGTGTTATGCGAAAACGTGTGGAACTCACCATAACCACAGATTACCAAAAACACGGGTTAATTAAAACCGATTGTGGAAAGCTGATAAACTGAGAAACTATTACATTCCCGTCCACATCCTACAAGAAAACATGTTATATAAGCATATACATGCTTCGACACGTGTCCACATCTTAGAGCAACAGATGTCTGATCACCACATGAGTTCTTCACCTGTTTATACATACATAAAGGCCCACATCCGGCCAGCAGCAGGATATACAAAGCATCAATAGCTATACATCGTGAAACAACGTCAAAATACTGCCAAGGACCTGAGAGTACAGGGATGACTCTAAGTCTCTACTACAAAACATCCAGATCAGCAGCATATCCATCACTTTCCTTCTACTGCTCTTCTTGCTGCTAGGCCGCAACTCCGCGACCACCACCACGTCTAGCTCAACCACCTAAAGAGGGTGTAAACTAGCAGAGTGAGACAATTGAACATTGTCCCAGCGAGAAACATAACTCCCCGCCGAAACTACAAAACCTCAGATATATATATAAAGCAGCTAACTGATAAGAAGTATAATAGGATTAGTTATGAAATAAAGCTATTCATACTTAGCAAGCTTACCAGATGTGCTCAAGTATTTCTTGATGGAACATGATTAATAAGATAAGATAAAGTGCCATATAACATGAGGAACATATAAGTAACTGCAAGATATAACACAATTAACTACACAAGCAAGGCCTCAACCAATGTTCCGTGTTTAACTTAAGCAGTAAATATGATTCGGCTGGATTACGTATTATTATGCCCTGAGGAAGTGAGTCGTACCGCTCAAATCCAACCTTCGGTTGTGAAACCCAAGCCAGTGCCATACAAGGTCAATGGAAGAGCCGAACTCCACGACCTCTCCTCCTCATGGTCAGTGCACGAGCACAACACAAGCAGGACCGCAGTCTCATGCTTAAGTGGCCTTAGCCACAGGGTCAGCTCCACAGGCTACCCTTCCTCTAGCCCGCCTTGGTACAGGTCACGGCGCTAGTAAAATTGAGCCACGGGCCTGTTCACCGTGCTCTGAGCCATGAACGCATTCATGCTCTATCAACTCTGAGCCATGGGCATGTTCACCATGCTCCATACATATATATATATATATCTGAGTCTGCAACCGTAGATGCACTCGATTCCCTCTCTATTTAAGGCTAGGAGAAACCACACATATTCAAAAATATGCGCTTCCAGGTTAACCCGCAGGAGAACCTGTTTCACCATCACCAAATCCTGACGATGATGGATCTATGGCCAAGGCAAACTACATGATATATACCACTGTAATTAATTAGTGCATTTTATGTGGATTGCAAGATTCAACCAAGTTGTATAACATGCAATTATAACAAAAATAAACAATATAAAACTCAACAGTTTGCTTTTACTACAATTCACATCATACTGATCCATCACAAGGACCCCACATCACATGTCATCACTTGGCCTCTTGCCAATCATCCAGATCCCTCACAAGGATCATCACATACCCTGGGATCTCAATCCCTCATCACATAGTGCCACTGCCTCTCAAGGCTTACATCATCATCATAGTGGGATAGCAATCATGTACATTATACCAATTATTTCAACATCCAGAGTAACAATCACAGCAGGGTTACTCAACATATACATATGCCTCATAGTCCTTTTATTTGACTATGCATCACCTGCATGGTTAGTGTATTTCAATAATCAAAGGTTTAACAGAGAGACCATGCTATCAATACAAGGTGACATCAAAGATTAGATATACTTTCTTAATCATGCATCAACTTATGATCATGGGCATAGGGTACATCATTAAGCAAACCTTCTTGCATGTTTATCATTTTCCTTAGCCTTTTACAGATAATCATGATGGTCAAGTTCATGTATATATTCATGTTAAGTTTAGATGAACAAGCTTTACCATAAGGAACACTATTAAGCATGCACACATGTCACCATCGTTTTAAACAAGAACATGTTCATCATATCAGCCTTCCGTGGTGTGTAGAATCCTCACTAGAGATACCAAGAATCCTCACTAGAAGATTGTGTCGGGCGGCATGCCCTCACCTAAAGCTCATCTCATGACGACCAGCAACCAGCAACGCTGCGTTGTGCAGCACTTGTGGTATATCGTACAGTAAGGCCTTGTGGGTCATAACGTGCAACGGCCAAGGGTACCAGGTGATGCTCTGTCAGGCAGGGAACTCATTCTAGGGGGGGCGCCCGACACTACAAGGTAAAAACTAGGGAGAGGATATCGGACAACACCATCAACCAAAGCATAACGCCAAGGTGCAACCCAACCTGACGTTCAACCAGCATAACTATGCTCTATCTGTTATCACATAGGGCAACGACGAAGGTGTGACACCCGTCACAGAACCAGACCCCAATGCACCATCGACCAAGGTATAGCAGCACAAGGCAAACATCTAACCAAGGTGTATCGGGTAGGTCATCTTAGCATGGTGTGATGCCCGTCACACAAGGCAGGAGCTAGGCATGTGACACCCGACACATCACCCATCATGTGTCGTCCAAGACTCAAGATCAAGTGGGGTATCGTCCATCACAGCTACACCACCTATCGTCCAAAGCATCTAGGTCAAGGGGATTGTCGGGAAGCACCTCCCCACTCTCATAACGACCAAGGTACCACTCATAAGATCAGCATCTATCTCAAACACAAGGGCACCCGAAACCCTAAGGGGTCAAGAAGATGGCCCACCTCAATCGACTAAGAAAGAGGGGTCTTGCACATCATCTATCACCAAACGGCCACAAGGGAAACCCTAGAAAGAGACACCACTATACCCGAGCTCACCCTTCTAGTCCATAGTGAGAGGAGAGTGTTGCTTAAGCAACTAGAACACAACTCACCTCAATCGACTAAGAGAGAGAGAGAGGGGTGTTGCTCATGATACTAGGAGCTCAAGCTCACTCCTCTAGACCAAGGAGGGAAAGGAGTATTTCTCACCAAGAAACCCTAATCCACAAGGATCGGCCAACATGGATACTAAACAAGAATCTAAACTACTAACATGCATAACAAGAACAAGAACATAGAAGAGAGTAGGGTAGTTAGGGTTAGGAGTTATGTAACCCGCCTTAAGCAAGCTCCAAGCTCCTAGCTCCAAGCACCACCAAGCAGGGAAGAAGGGAACTCCAAGGATCTCGGCCACCAAGCTTGCTCCTCCAAGGGGTATCAGCCACCACTTGCAAGGGAGAAGGGTGTATCGTGCACACCAAGGTGGAGAAGAAATTAAGGCACCAAAGGGACTCTAAGCAAAGGAAAGGAACCACCTATATAGAAGGAAAGGGAGGAGAAAACAAGGTAGAACCAAGCAAGGTGTCTCCTACCTAGGGACACTTGTCCTAGTGCACGATCCACCACTCTAGCAAGCCCTAAACACTTATCCAAGGTCATTGCCACATGCAAGCATCATGCACCAAGTGTCCACTAGTGGTGACACAAACGAGGTCAAAGCTTGGTCAAAGAATCTAGGGTGACACACTCCAGCACCATGGGCAACACAGATGGGCGACACACCCTCACCATGGGCGACACAGCCCTGGGTGACACAGCCTGGGTGACACACCCATGCCCTTGCCCGACACAAGGCACAAAGAAGCAAAAGGCAACACTCAACAAGGTCCAACAAGCTCAACCAAGCCCAAAAGAACTCAAGCAACGATCCCAAGCCTTCCTCTCTACTCTAGAGGAAGCAAGGAGAGAGAGGAACACCTCACAAGGTGGCAAACTTGCCCACAAACCCTAGACTTGGGTTATTTGCAAGTAGCACCTCCAACTCTCAACAAAGCACAACCAAACCCTAATCACCATTAAAGGTGATTAGCAAGCAACAAAGCACCAAGGTTAAGCAAAGCAAACAGGGTAAACCCTAAACGAAGGTCAGGGTCCTTACCGACTAACCCCCTACAAAGGGATTTTGTCCCCGAAATACGAAGAGAAAAGCGAGGGATACTTCCTCCTCATCTCTTCCTCAAGCTCCCACGTGGCTTCCTCAACGCCACGGTGATGCCAAAGAACATTCACAAGAACCAGGTCCTTCTTCTTCAGCTTATTAACTCTTCTGTCAAGGATCGCCACAGGACCTTCCTCGTAGGTCACATCTTCATAAAGCTCAACTTCAACTGGTTGTATCACTGTTCCTGAATCCGGATGACTTTTCTTCAGCATACTGACATGGAACACTGGATGTAACTTGTGCAATTCTGGAGGCAACTCTAACTCGTAAGCTACCTTGCCAACACGTGCTAAGACTGAGTAAGGCCCCATATACCTGGGTGCTAACTTGCCCTTCCGACCAAACCTCAACACACCCTTCCACGGCGAGACTTTAAGATATACTTTGTCTCCTACCTGGAACTCCAAAGGTCGACGGCGATTGTCTACATAAGATTTCTGCCTGTCCTGTGCCACTTTCAACTGTTGTTGTATCACCTTGATCTTCTCTGTTGTCTGTTGTACTAAATCAGGACCCAAAAGTTGATACTCACCAGACTCATACCAACACAAAGGATATCTGCACTTCCTGCCATACAAGGCCTCATAAGGATCCATGTCAATGCTCCGCTGATAACTGTTGCTGTAGGCGAACTCTATCAAACTAAGATGTACATCCCATTTTCCTAGAAACTGCAACACACATGCTCGAAGGAGATCTTCTAAAGTCTGAATAGTTCTCTCAGACTGTCCATCTGTCTGCGGGTGGAAGGCGGTACTGAACCTCAACTACGTTCCCAACGCCTTGTGCAACTGCTCCCAGAAACGACTCGTGAACTGAGGACCTCTGTCAGAAACTATCGTCGCTGGTACACCGTGCAAACGTACTATCTCATCCACATACACTTGGGCGAGCTTTTCTGTGGTATACGTCATCTTCACAGGTATGAAATGGGCAGACTTTGTCAATCTGTCCACTATTAACCAAATGGAATCATGATTCTTAGTTGTCCTGGGTAGACCAACTACGAAATCCATGGTTATGTGATCCCATTTCTACTGCGGTATCGGCAAAGGTTGCAATGTACCTGCCGGCTTCTGATTCTCAGCCTTCACTTGCTGACATACCGCACACCTAGCCACAAACTCAGATACATCCTTCTTCAAGCCGGGCCACCAATACAAGTCTTTTAGACTATGATACATCTTGGTGACACCTGGATGCATAGCATACATCGATGTGTGTGCTTCCTCAAGCACTAACTTCCTCAGCTCATCAACATCAGGAACCACCATCCTATTACGATAGCATACTAGCCCATCCTCGGACTCATGGAACCCATCACGCTTTTTGCTGCCGAACTCTGATCTAATCGACTGTACCATATCATCTGTCTACTGGGCATCTTTGATCTGCTGTCTCAGCGTAGGCTTAACTTGCATCTGAGCTAAAAGTCCAGCTAATGAGGAAACTTCCATCTGCACATTCATCTGTCATAAAGAAACAAACATATCTCGCCTATGGCATACCAAAGAACTCAACTGTGCCTTCTTTGAAGAAAGAGAAGAAGACTTTCTGCTAAGCGCATCAGCTACCACATTCACCTTACCAGGATGATACTCGATAGTGTAGTCATAATCATTGATTAGCTCCATCCATCGACGTTGTCGCATGTTCAACTCATGCTGCAAAAAGATGTACTTCAGATTCTTATGATCCGTAAAGATTTGACACACTTCCCCATACAGATAGTGTCTCCAAATCTTCAATGCATGAACCACTGTTGCCAACTCCAAATCATGAGTCAGATAGTTCTCCTCATGTTTCTTAAGCTGTCGCGAAGCAAAAGAACCCACATGGTCTTCCTGCATCAGCACACAACCTAAACCTTTCTTGGAAGCATCACAGAAAACAACATAGCCCTTTCTAGGCTCTGGCAGGATTAACACTGGAGCACTGGTCAACTTCTCCTTCAAACTTTGGAAAGCTTGTTGACATTGATCATCCCAAACAAAAGGTACATCCTTTCTTATCAACTTCGTCATCGGCAATGCAATCGTACTGAAGTCCTTGATAAACCTTCGGTAGTATCCTGCTAAACCCAGGAAACTACGAACTTCTGTCAGCATTTTTGGCTGTTCCCAATTTGCAACGGATTCCACCTTCTTCGGATCTACTTTAACTCCTTCAGCAGATATCACATGACCCAAGAAAGTCACTTCTTCCAACTAGAACTCACACTTGTTAAACTTGGCATAAAACTGATGTTGGCGAAGAAGAGTCAACGCTCGTCGAAGATGTTGCTCATGCTCTTGCCTGTTTTGACTGTAGATCAAGATGTCATCTATGAAGACTACAATAAACTGATCTAGGAACGGATGGAACACTCTGTTCATCAGGTCCATGAAAGCAGCAAGTGCATTGGTTAGCCCGAACGGCATAACTACGAACTCAAAGTGACCATACCTCATTCGAAAAGCTAACTTTGGTATGTCATCCGCCTTAATCCTCAACTGATGATATCCAGATCGTAGATTGATCTTCGAAAACACTGTAGCGCCACGCAACTGATCAAACAGATCATCTATCCTCGATAACGGGTACTTGTTCTTGATCGTGACCTTGTTCAGCTGTCGATAATCTATACACAACCGCATCGAACCATCCTTCTTCTTGACGAACAACACTGGAGCACCCCAAGGTGACGTGCTCGGTTGGATGAAATCTTTGTCTAGCAACTCTTGCAACTACTTCTTAAGCTCTGCCATCTCCACTGGAGCCATCCTGTACGGTGTCTGTGCAACCTGTTGCGTACCTGGGACCAGATTGATCTCAAAATCAATTTCTTAGGACAGGGGAACACCAGGAAACTCCTCAGGAAACACATCAGCAAACTCTCAGACAACTGACACCTCCTCGAGACTAGGACCTTTCGCCTTGGTAGCCACAATGGTATCTACCACGTGAGCTAAGAACGCCTCACATCCTTGTCGTAGCAACTTCTCTGCCACCATAGCTGATACCAGACACGTCGGAAGAATCTTCCTATCTCCTGGGAAGATCCACTTCTCTCCATCATCATCAAACACAGCCTGCTTCGAACCGCAGTCCAAAACAACCTTATACCTCTCTAAGGTATCCATCCCAAGGATGACATCAAAACCATGCATATCAAGTGGTATGAGATCCACTTGAATGCGGTGTCCCGAGAAAGACAAGACGCAAGATGGACACTCTTCTCTAAGTAGCGAGGAACCATCAAGAGGGGTTTCTAATAACAAACTATCCTTCTTACAACTAACAGGTAAACGACAGTTTTCAAGCATACTATAGGCGATAAAAGAGTGTGTAGCACCCGGGTCAACCAGAATAGATATAAAGCAAGAAGAAGACATATCAGAATGAAATAACACCATCTGACCTGTCACTACTCGCAGGTTGACTATCACCTCCGGCTGACTCATAGCATAGAATCGAGTCGTTGCTTGCTGTCCACGACCTCTGCTTCCTTGAGCAGACGGTCCAGCTTGAGATGCTTGACTGCGTCCTCGTCCTCTGCTACCACTGGGCTGTTGTCTATCTGATCCTTGAAGATTCTGCCTCAGCTACTGCGTCACTTCAACATCTCTGCTTGGGCAACTCGACTTGAAATGCCCCGTCTGACCGCAGATATAACATGTCTTAACTTCAAACTGTAGCCTAGATGACCCTATCACTGCCACAGAAGTTGTATTGTATGCCTTTGATAGTGAAGAAACATAACCTCTTCCCTTACTCAGAGACCACTGAGACGGTCCACTGGAACCTCTCATCACTGATGGTGCTGCAAACCTTGGCTTCTTGAAGCCACCAAACCTCTGTCCCTGAAACTGAGCAGGTCTCTTCTTAGCCATAGACTCTCTCTTCTCCCTTACTGATCGTTCGATCCTCCAGATGGATTCCACAAACGTAGCAAACCGCTCTCGGTTCTCCAACACAGATACAGGTGTTGTCAACTTAGAACTCAGACCTTTCTCGAAGCGTCTGATCCGCTCTTCATCTGTCGCCGCCATGTGAGGACAAAACCTCAATAGATCCATGAACTTGGCCTCATACTCAGTGATGTTCATCGTTCCTTGTCGCAAGCTCTCAAACTGACTGATCTTATCATCCAGATACGTCTTCGAAAAGTATCTGCTGACGAACTCGTGTAGGAAAACCTCCCAACAGATCACCTCACCGGGCCGCTTCTCTTCCTCGATGGTCCACCAGTGACCAGCACTACCTTTCAAAAGGTAGACAACATGCTTTACTTTGTCTGCTTCGGGGATGTCGAGGATCCGGAAAGCCTTCTCAAGACTTGTCAGCCACATATCTGCATCCACTGGATCATCCGTTCCAGCATACTCCGAAGCTCTGACTCGGTGAAGCCGCTCGAAGGTCTTCCCAATACCCGATGCTTCACCATGGGGAGCCTGTGCTCTCGGAGGAGGCACTGGCAATCACTCAACCATGAGATTCATCGTAGCCATCATCTGCCCCATAAGATGTTGGTAGGCAGGATGCCCCATAAGATGTTGGTAGGCAGGATGTTCAAGAATGGCTGGGTTGGGTTGGGGGACCTCAGGCACCCGATCTTCATGTGTCTGTCCTACAGCTCTATCAACTGATGCAATATCGGTGTTCTCAGCAGCATGTTCTTCATGGTTTCTAGACATCTTGGCTTTTCTTCTGCTGAGAGCAAAAGATGATTGTGAGGAAATCTGGAAAACTCATAAGAACAGACACAACCTAGTCCTAAATCCCTATAGACTCAGCGAACCTAAAGTTCTGATACCAAAAACGTGTGGCAACACATCCCACTATCACACAGACAGCGAGGTGTTACGCGAAAACGTGCAGAACTCACCATAACCACAGATTACCAAAAACATGGGTTAATTAAAACCGATTGTGGAAAGTTGATAAACTGAGAAACTATTACATTCCCGTCCACATCCTGTAAGAAAACAGGTTATATAAACATATACATGCTTCGACACGTGTCCACAGCTTAGAGCAACAGCTGTCTGATCACCACATGAGTTCATCACCTGTTTATACATACATAAAGGCCCACATCCGGCCAGCAGCAAGATATACAAAGCATCAACATCTATACATCGTGAAACAACGTCAAAACACTGCCAAGGACCTGAGAGTATAGGGATGACTCTAAGACTCTACTACAAAACATCCAGATCAGCAACATATCCATCACTTGCCTTCTACTACTCTTCTTGCTGCTTGGCCGCAACTCCGCGACCACGACCACGTCTAGCTCGACCACCTAAAGAGGGTGTAAACCAGCAGAGTGAGACAATTGAACATTGTCCCAGCGAGAAACATAACTCCCCACCGAAACTACAAAACCTCAGATATATATATATATATATATATAAAGCAGCTAACTGATAAGAAGTATAACAGGAGCAGTTATAAAATAAAGTTGTTCATACTTAGCAAGCTTACCAGATGTGCTCAAGTATTTCTTGATGGAACATGATTAATAAGATAAGATAAAGTGCCATATAACATGAGGAACATATAAGTAACTACAAGATATAACACGATTAACTACACAAGCAAGGCCTCAACCAATGTTTTGTATTTAACTTAAGCAGTAAATACTATTCGGCTGGATTACGTATTATTATGCCCCGAGGAAGTGATCTGTACCGCTCAAATCCAACCTTAAGTTGTGAAACCCAAGCCGGTGCCATACAAGGTCAATGGAAGAGTCGGACTCCACGACCTCTCCTCCTCGTGGTCAGTGCACGAGCACAACACAAGCAGGACCGCAGTCTCATGCTTAAGTGACCTCAGCCACAGGGTCAGCTCCACAAGCTACCCTTCCTCTAGCCCACCTTGGTACAGGTCACGACGCTAGTAAAACTGAGCCACGGGCCTGTTCACCGTGCTCTGAGCCATGAACACATTCATGCTCTATCAACTCTGAGCCATGGGCCTGTTCACCATGCTCCATACATATATATATATATATATATATATATATATATATATATATATATATATATATATATATATATATATATATCCGAGTCTGCAACCGTAGCTGCACTTGATTCCCTTTCTATTTAAGGTTAGGAGAAACCACACATATTCAACAATATGCGCTTCCATGTTAACCCGCGGGAGAACCTGTTTTACCATCACCAAATCCTGATGATGATGGATCTATGGCCAGGGCAAACTACATGATATATTCCATTGTAATTAATTAGTGTATTTTATGTGGATTGCAAGATTCAACCAAGTTGTATAACATGCAATTATAACAAAAATAAACAATATAAAATTCAACAGTTTGCTTTTACTACAATTCACATCATACTGATCCATCACAAGGATCCCACATCACATGTCATCACTTGGCCTCTTGCCAATCATCCAGATCCCTCACAAGGATCATCACATACCCTGGGATCTCAATCCCTCATCACAGAGTTCCACTACCTCTCAAGGCTTACATCATCATCATAGTGGGATAGCAATCATGTACATTATACCGATTATTTCAACATCCAGAGTAACAATCACAGTAGGGTTACTCAACATATACATATGCCTCATAGTACTTTTATTTGACTATGCATCACCTACATGGTTAGTGTATTTCAATAATCAAAGGTTTAACAGAGAGACCATGCTATCAATACAAGGTGACATCAAAGATTAGATATACTTTCTTAATCATGCATCAACTTATGATCATGGGAATATGGTACATCATTAAGCAAACCTTCTTGCATGTTTATCATTTTCCTTAGCATTGTACAGATAATCATGATGATCAAGTTCATGTATATAGTCATGTTAAGTTTAGATGAACAAGATTTACCATAAGGAACACTATTAAGCATGCACACATGTCACCATCGTTTTAAACAAGAACATGTTCATCATATTGGCCTTCCGTGGTGTGTAGAACCCACACTAGAGATACCAAGAATCCTCACTAGAAGATTGTGTTGGGCAGCATGACCTCACCTAAAGCTCATCTCATGACAACCAACAACCAGAAACACTGTGTTGTGCGGCACTGGTGGTATATCGTGCAGCAAGGCCTTGTGGGTCATAACGTGCAACGGCCAAGGGTACCAGGTGACGCTCTGTCGGGCAGGGAACTCATTCTAGGGGAGGCTCCCGACACTACGAGGTAAAAACTAGGGAGAGGATATCGGGCAACACCATCAAAGAAAGCATAACGCCAATTTGCAACCCAGCCTGACGTGCAACCAGCATAACTATGCTCTATCTGTTATCACATAGGGCAACGATGAAGGTGTGACGCCCGTCACAGAACCAGACCCCAACGCCCCATCGACCAAGGTATAGCAGCACAAGGCAAACATCTAACCAAGGTGTATCGGGCATGTCATCTTAGCATGGTGTGACGCCCGTCACACAAGGCAGGAACTAGGCATGTGACGCCCGACACATCACTCATCATATGTCATCCAAGACTCAAGATCAAGTGGGGTATCATTCATCACAGCTACCACCACCTATCATCTAAAGCATCTAGGTCAAGGGGACTGTCGGGCAGCACCTCCCCACTCTCATAACGACCAAGGTACCACTCATAAGATCACCATCTATCTCAAACACAAGGGCACCCAAAACCCTAAGGGGTCAAGAAGATAGCTCGCCTCAATCGACTAAGAAAGAGGGGTCTTGCACATCATCTATCACCAAACGGCCACAAGGGAAACCCTAGAAAGAGACACCACTATACCCGAGCTCACCCTTCTAGTCCAGAGTGAGAGGAGAGTGTTGCTTAAGCAACTAGAACACAAGCTCACCTAAATCAACTAAGAGAGGGAGGGGTGTTGCTCATGATACTAGGAGCTCAAGCTCACTCCTCTAGACCAAGGAGGGAAAGGAGTATTGCTCACTAAGAAACCCTAATCCACAAGGATCGGACAACATGGATACTAAACAAGAAACTAAACTACTAACATGCATAACAAGAACAAGAACATAGAAGAGAGTAGGGTAGTTAGGGTTAGGAGTTATGTAACCTGCCTTAAGCAAGCTCCAAGATCCTAGCTCCAAGCACCACCAAGCAGGGAAGAAGGGAACTCCAAGGATTTTGGCCACCAAGCTTGCTCCTCCAAGGGGTATCGGCCACCACTTGCAAGGGAGAAGGGTGTATTGTGGACACCAAGGTGGGAAGAAACTAAGGCACCAAAGGGACTCTAAGCAAAGGAAATGAACCGCCTATATAGAAGGAAAGGGAGGAGAAAACAAGGTAGAACCAAGCAAGGTGTCGCCTACCTAGGGACACTTGTCCTAGTGCACGATCCACCACTCTAGAAAGCCCTAAACACTTGTCCAAGGTCATTGCCACATGCAAGCATCATGCACCAAGTGTCCACTAGTGGTGACACAAACGAGGTCAAAGCTTGGTCAAAGACTCTAGGGCGACACACTCCAGCACCATGGGCGACACAGATGGGTGACACACCCTCACCATGGGCGACACAGCCCTGGGTGACACAGCCTGGGTGACACACCCATGCCCTTGCCCGACACAAGGCACAAAGAAGCAAAAGGCAACACTCAACAAGGTCCAACAAGCTCAACCAGGCCCAAAAGAACTCAAGCAACGAGCCCAAGCCTTCCTCTCTACTCTAGAGGAAGCAAGGAGAGAGAGGAACACCTCACAAGGTGGCAAACTTGCCCACAAACCCTAGACTTGGGTTATTTGCAAGTAGCACCTCCAACTCTCAACAAAGCACAACCAAACCCTATTCACCATCAAAGGTGATTAGCAAGCAACAAAGCACCAAGGTTAAGCAAAGCAAACAGGGTAAACCCTAAACGAAGGTCAGGGTCCTTATAGTCAAGAAGCTTACCAATAGATTGGGGGTCGTCCTCTTATTGCTCCAAGCTCCCTTGGTCGTTTTTGCAAGCAAGAAGTGAAAGTGGATTCGAAATTATCCCTTCACCTCAAAGATAAAGGAGCTTATATATGAATTTTATTGAAAATTCATTTAAGAGAGAGAAAGTAGGAATTATCTCCTCAACTTTCTTGCCATATGCCCCCTTCTCTTCCTTAGGGATGAGGCTATCCTCTTTGCCTCTTATTCCTCTCAATTATCCATGATTTAAAGGAAAACAAACTAAGCACCTTAAATCATATTATAATAGTATCCATAAGTGAGTGGATATTTCATTTTCTTTTCTTAATGTGAGTGGGTTCTCCACTCACGTAGATATTTCCTTTGCCTTTGCAAGGAACAAGGACGTCCACACATAACCAAACTCAACCATTATACTTTTGGTTGAAGGGCAATCCAATTAATGTAATTATTTTTGCATTAAATTGAATTAGGGTTTCAATTATGCTTAAATCTTGATTATTTTAATATCAAGATTCTCTCTCCTTCAAAATGATTCAAATGAGGCGCCCCTCTCAAATTATTTTCTCTACCTGATGACAAAAATCATGAGGGACCCTCTTTAAGTGGTATTTTGCATATTGAACCCTAGATTTTGGGTAAATTGCACATTACACCAAAACTGGGTTTTAATGCACAAACATTGCTCAACAGGCTCTTTCTTGTTATTCAGGCTTGTAGAAGCCATAATACTAAATCATACTCATTCCCATGATGCTTCAACACATGAGGAGAATTGTATCATGTACAATTTGCAAGTTAACCCCTTAACTTGGGTAATTTGCACTTTAGTCCAAAACTAACAAAACATTGTTTCAACATTATTCAAAAAGGACTAAAATTGAAATATAAGTTCCTCTTGAGCCTTAATTACTTTTAGAGAGATAAGAGAGAGCATATAATAAACTTCATTAAGAAAAACATCTAGGTTTAAGCATAACCCAGGTCAGGGATGTTACAATCAATAGAACACAGAACAAAATCTTCAATACTATGCACACACTTTCCATCAGACTCAACCAATGAAAACACAGCTCCTAACAAGCAACTACTTCTTCAATAATCAACTATTGAAAGCATTGGAGGTCACAAGATGTTGCACTTCCACTGGTCCTTAACCAATGTGACGGCAGTATAACCCCGACAATCCTCAACCTACAGAAAGTCAAACATATCTATATTGATGGAAAAGTAGAGGAACCTTTTTGGTACCCAATCAATGAAGAACCATGCACACTTCCATCGGTCCTCAACTGATGGAAAGGAAAAAATCTTGGTTAGATCATCTAAGTGCATCTACCAAAAGTAGAGGGAGGAAAAGAAATATTATATGTGCAAACTTCAAGGAAACCCAAAAACATGGATAATTTGCACATACATCATCAAACAAAGTGTTTACATACAAAACACCAAAGAATGCATCATAAAGCATCAAGAAATGTGATTAAGATAGCAAAATTGGATTAGAAAGCTAAGCTAGGATAGGGTCTTACAATTTTGGAAAGTGATTGATATAAAATGTATACCAATAGAGCAGTTGATATGTTGTAAGGTATTATGATTCCAACCTATTGTTTTGGATGGATAGCGGTACGTTACGCCTTGTAAGAACCTGAATAAGTCTCATCAATTTGATAGGGAGGTTGACAATGGTCCATCATGGTGAGTGGGGGGTACATGATTCATGTTAAAGGTTGAGGATAGTTTGTTGTGAGAGGATGGTGATGCTGAAGATGGGTGTATTGGTTCAACTAGGAAAGGAATATCATGAAGGTTATGTTTTATAGAGGTAGAATGGTAGGTTTTGTGTATGTATCTTTGTGGGAGGGTCAGTGATATGTGCATGAGTGGTGATTGGGGATGGGTGGTAAGGGGAGGTGGCAGAATTTCAGCATGGTCTTAGTAAAGAATGGAAAAGGGGTTTTGTGTAAAAAGTGGAAGAGTGTTGGGATGTCAATGCTGGTATGGAAAGTATGTAACATCGTCATGAAAAAGAGTAGAGAAAGCTTTACACGCATCAAATGATTACCTTTTGCATGATCATATATCATCTTATGAACTCTTGGATATCTGTGATAAGAGTGTGTGCTCTTGATACCATTGATCACGTTATGAGTGTATGTCTTCCTATGTGAGAATCATGGTTTCAAGTGATGTGTGGAGAAGTGTCTAGTTCCCCTACAAGCATAGAAAATCATGGATGTCAAAAATTATAGTGTTTATGGCCTAACTAGTTATAGTGGCGATATCTAAAAGTTATCTTTTTCTCTATATGTCTTATTCCTTCTGACAATAGTCCATGGTATATCATTGATAGATTCAATGAAAGAGTTTCAGGTTAAGAGAGCGATCATTCTCTTCATCGTTGTGAGAAAGTTGGGTGATAGAGTTGTACCTATAACTTTCTCCATCAAAATTGGTAGGAGGCCTTCATCATCTCCCAAGTTTTTTGGAGCCTAGTAGCCTAGATTTGTCATCAGACGATGGTGTGGTTAGATTGGGGATTCCATCAATTGAGTGAGGGTTGTTTTCATTCTCTAGTCTATATTCAAGGGGAGTAATGTATGTCGGTTCTTGAGTTCCTCCTTGAGGTAGTGAGGAGGTGTGGGACTATGTCTCTAAATCATCAGATGATAAGAAAGAAAGTGGGGAAGTTTTGTTATCTTCTCAGTTGCATATAGTTAAGGTCAGGTGTGTCAAGGAAGATAGGTGGAAGAGTAAGAGGGTTGGCATGTGCATGGAGGTCACTGAGATAGATGTTGTTGTATCATATGGGACAAAGTTCCATGATTCACCCCTTGATGAGTCTGAGTTCACTGATAAGGGATGTCCAACCCCATGAACTGAAGAGGCAACATTGCATATTGGTACATATAGGACTTTGGACTGTCTACTACCTAGGGTGAAGGTGGTCTAACTGGGTGTGAGATCATATTCTAAGTATCTCCAGGAACGTGCTAAGGTCAAGTTGGCAGGTCGTATCTACATCCACAACAACGAAGATGAGGGGAAGCCATGGAGTAAAACTGTTGGTGTTCCTCCTTGTTGTGAAAGTCTAAAAGCTTGGAGATGAACTGCCTATTGGTTTTCTTTGTGATCCAAGATATAGTAGTGGATGATTGTTTTGTATTGTCATGTGTGAATATTCTCATATCTTGATTAATGTATGATCATTTTGAGGAAAATGGAAGGTGGTGAGAGAGGAGTCCTCCTATACACATCTTGAGAGTAGAGAAAGTAAGAACGATGGTGGTTGAAGAGATAGAAAAATGACCATTGTCTTAAAATCCCATGTGTATGAGCATGTGATCCAGTTGTCTTTATTTCTAGTGGGAATCCATCACTTCCTTTCATCTGAGTTATTGTGGCTAGAATATTACCACTGAATAAGATCATTTGAGTAAAGAAAACTATATGCATCTGACCTAGATGTGGCTAATCTTTTGTATTGCCCTCAAAGTGTTATAAATGTGAATCACAATGAAGGAAGATGATGATCCTGAGCTGTAGAGATGCATCCATTGAGTGAAGGGAAGTGGATGAGGTAGCTTACCAACACATTTACTTTGAGTATGAGTCGGTTTAGAGCTTCTTCATCACCCACAACTAAACGAAATTGTGCTCTTTTCTTTCTCTCACCAGAAGCCTCATTCTGGAGAGAAGGATGAGCACCCTCGCTCTTTTTAGAGTACTTCTAGTACTCTTTAAACTTCATCTCATACTCCTATGTATCATAGTATATGTTTTTGCATCTACGGTCTTTTAATTAAGCAATAACATAATGACGATTTATCAAAATCATTGCCGCATCGGTTTGATTTAGACTGGCCATTCACATTAGATGTGAATTCTTTTATAAACTTGTGGTTGGCGGAGCAACTTGTTCCTTCCATCTTGATGTAATTTTTTATTTAAATTCATTAAAAATAAGCTTAAGAAAAATTAGATGTGACCCTAGCGGTAAAACCCGCTGCGCGTTGTTAAATGTGAGTGTGGCCTGCACGGTTAGACAACTCCAAAGTGCACCTTACGTCATTACATGCCAGTGTGACCTGAAAGGTTAGACAACTCCAAAGTGCACCTTACGTCAGTGCATGTAAGTGTGACCTACTGACCTGCACGGTTAGACAACTCCAAAGTTGCTTCTCCCTGCCCAAGCATTAATGGCTCAGGGAACGACGCTGCTGTCATGTGGCACTTCCTCAAGACGGCAGTCTCACATGTGGTCTGGCAACATCGTATGTATGTTCTGTTTTGGTACTAATTCGCAGAGCATGAAAAGAGAAAACACATCAGAGGTACGATTCAGGCATGTCTATATCATAGACCCGTTTTTTCTCCATTCGCATCTGTCCCATCACTTTAACAATCACACATGTACATCAGCAGCAATGTGATTTTCAGTTGCTAATGGGACAATAGCATTGGAAAGAGAGGGGTGGGTGGAGGGCTGGAAAGAGAGAGGGAAGAGAAAGAAAGGGGAGGAGGGAGTGAGGAGAGAGGAGTGGTCGGAGGAGGAGAGAGAAAAAGAAGAGACAGATTTTTATTTTGTTAATAACTTTCAATCCGTGATGTATTTTTTTGACAAAACAAAAAGTGTTAGATTTCATATCAAAAATATTTTCCAACAAAACAAATGTCGATGTAGTTTTGAGAAATTTAATACACACTCTAAAAATCATATAAAAAATACTTATTATATTTGGTCCAATTTTTATTTTTTAAGAAAGATAACTTTTTTTATTTAAGTAGTATTTTTTTTAATAATTTTTATCTCCAGATAATTTTTTTGTTATCCCTAGTAAAATTTTCTTATTTCTAGTCAAACTTTTTGTTTCTTGTTATCCCTGTTAAATATTTTGTTATTCCTAACAAATGTTTTTGTTATCCATGGTTAATGATTTGTTATCTCTAGACAATTTTTTTATAAAAATAGTTGTTATCTATAGAATTTTTTTAATTATCCCTAACACATGTTTTGTTATCAATAGTCATACTTTTTGTTATTCAAGTAGTATTTTTTATAAAAAAATTAGTTGATATCTTTAGAGATTTATTTTTGTTATCTAAAAATATTTTGTTATCCATAACAATGTTTCTTGTTATCCCTGATAATGTTTTGTTATCTCTATACAAACTTTTTGTCATCCAAATAGTATTTTTTATATAAAAAATTAGTTGTTATCCCTATTAAATGTTTTGTTATCCCTAGTAAATGTTATGTTATCCCTAGAAAATGTTCTTGTTATCGTTGGTTAATATTTTGTTATCTAAGTAATATTTTTTAAAATTAGTTGTTATATAGAATTTATTTTTGTTATCCCTAATAAATTTTCTTGTTATCCCCAGTAAATATTTTATTATATGTAGTCAAATTTTTTGTTATCTAAGTAGTATTTTTCTTAAAAAATTAGTTGTTATATATAGAGAATGCTTTGTGTTATCCTCAGTAAATTTTCTTGTTATCTCTGGTCATTTTTTTATTATCTCTAGTCAATTTTAAAATATATTGTCATAGGAGAGAAGTGATGTACTTAATAATTTAAATTAATTAACGAATCTCTCTCTCTCTTAATTTGTCTATATGTTAATTATTAGCAAAATAAATATCTCTCTTTTAATTTTTCTCTATCCATTCAGACACTCACTCTCTCCAGTCCTCTCTCACACATTCTGATTTTCTTTTATCGATATTAGTTTTGTTAGAATACATATCTAATCAGGAATGTAGCAGTTTTTATTTTGTTTAAAAATATATAACGGTTTAAAAGTTATTAACAAAATAAATATCGCTCTTTTGATTTCTCACTCTTTTTGCAACATGTTACATTTTTCAAAAATATGTCGATATTAGTCTTATTAGAATGTATTTTTTATCAGGATTCCAAAGAATTTATTTCGTCAAAAAATATATAACAGTTTGAAACTTATTAGTAAAATAAATATCTCTCTGATTTTTCTCTCTCCTTACACCCACATGTTGCATTTTTCAAAAATATGTGCATTTTTATCAGGAATCCAATGGAATGTATTTTGTTAAAAAATATATAGCAGTTTGAAAGTTATTAAAAAAATAAATATATATCTCTTGATTTTTCTCTTTCCTTACACCCACATGTTGTATTTTTTAAAAATATGTTGACATTAGTCTTATTAGAATGCATTTTTCATCAAGAATCTAACGAAATTTATTTCGTTAAAAAATATATAACGGTTTGAAAGTTATTAGTAAAACAAATATCTCTCTCTTGATTTTTCTCTCTCCTTACACCGACACATTACATTTTTCAAAAATATGTCGACATTAGTCTTATTAGAATGCATTTTTCATCAAGAATCTAATAGAATTTATTTCGTTAAAAAATATGTAATGGTTTAAAAGTTATTAACAAAATAAATATATCTCTCATGAATTTTCTCTCTCCTTACACCGACACATTACATTTTTCAAAAATATGTCGAAATTAATCTTATTAGAATACATTTTTCATCAAAAATCTAATAGAATTTATTTCGTTAAAAAATATGTAATGGTTTAAAAGTTATTAGCAAAATAAATATATCTCTCATGATTT
Organism: Alisma plantago-aquatica; assembly: GCA_963693085.1. Classification (NCBI taxonomy): domain Eukaryota; kingdom Viridiplantae; phylum Streptophyta; class Magnoliopsida; order Alismatales; family Alismataceae; genus Alisma; species Alisma plantago-aquatica. Next base: position 642,308,692 of record OY856415.1, read on the forward strand.
TTCTCTCTCCTTACACCCACTCCCTCCCTCTCCCCCTCTTTCTCTTTCTCTCTCACCCAGCTGGTCCCATCGTTAGTCACTCTCTCTTTCTCTCTCACCCAGCCAGCAAGTCACGTTGTGAGCCACTCTCTCTCCGGTCCTCTCTCTCCCCCTCTCTCACCCTGCCAAGTCACGTCGCCTACGACCAATCACGTCATTGCCACAGTTGGGCCCGACGCTAGCAACCAAATTGGAGTCTCGTTTCTGGACTGAGTTCTGGTCTCTATGCCCCTGTTTGGAAATGGACCAGGATGAGATTTAGGCTTGTCTTATTAGGCCACGTCTGCGCCACATCAGCAGATCCAGCCCCGATCCAGTCCGGTTCTGCACTTGCTTGTTTGGTTGGAAACCGTGAAACGGCCCCGTTTTGAGATTCCGTAATTCCAAAAGATGGTCTATTTCAGTCCTGCCAGTAGCAGGATTACGAATCTCAGTCCGGATTTCGCTATGTCTTTTGTGTATTTTGTTTTATATAGCATACTGAAAAACATAAGTTACGAGGCCAAGTGGGAAACATTCAATCCCAATGATCTGGATGACTGGACTAATCTCATTCCGGATTTCATAATCTCAATAATCCCAGTCCATTGCTAAAGAGGCCCTATATCATTTTCCATATTAAATCGGCAAATATAACTGTTTGTATAACCACGTGATTCAGTGGCCCCATGTGAAGATTTCCGAGTTCGGACAAGTGAGTAATGTATAGACTTGTGATTGTATTCGGTATATTCACAAAGTGGGCCCCACCGTCAACTACACATCTTCTTACTTTGTTTTTTCTATTCAGAGTAGTGTATGATCCATTCACATCAATGATCGTACGTTAGCTTAGGTTGATTTCTTTTTTGCTATTCAATAACTTATTTCCTGGACTCCTCCGTCGTTATCATAGCAAAAAAAGCAAGAGTTGGATATAAGTCGTCATTTATGCAATACTCAACATGACTATTAATGATAAAAATATATCAATCACACGTCAAATACTTCTAGAGCCCCTGTGTTAGTTATGTATGCCCAGAGAGTCAATCATGTGATGATTGTAATGGCATATCATGTAAAACGAGTTGATTATTAATAAAAAGCAAGCATCTAGTTTATTGTATTTGATTCAGTTATGAGATAATGGTGTAACATTATAAATGTCTAGAGAATAATATTACTCAATGATGTATGTCTTCAAATATTAGTCTTGTTGAAGTTAGATCATACGGATGTTAAGAGTACATATACATATTCTCATTATGTCCCTGGTCATTTTTATTGTGGAAGGTCGTTAGACAACAATAACTCATAAGATCAGAGTGTGAGTTGGTTGATGATTAAATCACATTAGTCATGATATAGAAATATCAATCCAAGCACACATATACATATTAGAGAACAATTTATCGGACAGACCCACCGTGAGACTGACACATGGAAACCATCTTCATGGAAGTCATAATCAGGTCTCACAATGATGGTGGTTGTGGTTCTTGGACCTGAAATCACTGCACTCAAACCATGTCGTTCGATACACTTTGATATCATCAAACACAGTCTTGAAATATGGATTGTTATAACGGTGATGATTGCGTGGCTTTGACACATGGGGATTGACTGTGAGTGATCGATATGAGATTTTTCCCTCCTATGGGAGTTTGATGTCCTAGGCCTCTTGATTAGCGAGACTGAGAAAAGTATAACCATGCGCATGTGACTCAATATATGATATTGTGATTACATATATCTCAGACAATCTGCTCTTGGTTCAAGAAATATGATTGAATAATAATAAGGGTGACAGCTCCATGCCTCTAGTTCAATCTAGACATCAGTGACAAAGAAATTATACAAACATTATAACACCATACACATATTTTAGGTTGAAGTTATTCCCCAACTTTCCATTCACTTAGGTAGCATTGATGTGCGACTAGACACCATTCCTCACTTGTGATGTCATAAATTGTTATGGACATTCACTGCCGATGTGATATGGGACCTATAGGGTTACACACATAGGTCTTGACCTAGAAGAGGAGTTCTCATCTCGAATGACATTCGAATTAAGTGCAAAAGTGTTTAGGCATTTAATTTAGGCAACAAATAGACTAAAAACAGCTCCATATGCCCATCTCAAGTGCTAAGAGGACCGTCTGAAGTGTCAAATGGTCGTCTCAAGAGTTGAGACGGGCGTCTAGGTGTTAGGTTGGTTGTTAGTTGAATTTGGCCAAGGAACGAACTGACCCAACCAAACCGGCTCAACTCGGGTCACCGGATGACCGTCTGGGTGACTGAGACGGACGTCTCACATGGGCGAGGTGGTTCAGTTCGGTCACGGAAAGTTCTAGATGTTTTCATATTCGTTTCACTTTAGAAATACTTGTTGCATAAGGAAATCAATGTCTAACATTGACGGGAATTGATTTGTCAAATTTGTGTACAACTGGGAAACTGCAAAACGACCGTCTCACAGTACAAGACGACTATCTTGCTTGTGAGACGACCATTTCTGCTGCCGCATGTTGTAAAGTTTTCAGAATTGTTGTGAAAATTCGAGTTTTCCGGCCCCTTCTACTCCCTCATAGACTGAAAACCTGGACCCAAACCCCGCCTATAAATAGAGGCGGTATTGCGCTTCCCAGAACACAACACGTACAACTAAGAATCAGTTCCTCTGACAATTATTGTCCTCTCTGGTTGTGGTAACTAAGAGAGCAGGAAAGTCATACACGACAAGGGAGGGATAGCCACGGGAGAGAACAATTGAGGGTTGTCATTGTGGGAGATCAAGTTGGTGACTAGTACTCAAACAAGAGGGATGACTCCTTACTGATCATTCTAGCAGGACGACAAGAGTTCTAGGCGGTCCGTGTGGACTACCATAGAGGCGGGAGGTTGTTGTCTTCCGCTTGGAGGACAATGTCAACCAACAGTCCATGACAAGAGGAGATGTTGAAGGAGATGACGTTCATGGCTACAGTCCATGGTGCAGACCAAGAGATGCAACAGTCAAACGAGTCCCGGTACAACTAGGATTCAAAAGTTGTGCATCTACGATGACACGGATTGTCACTGGATTTGATCCAGGACTAGATATATCCTCGAAACCATCATTCATGCATTATAGATATTGACGCAATCTACTGAGTATGAAGAATAGGGTAGATAAAATTTTAAATTTTTCTTCCTACTCTGTGTCATACTTCCAACAGTGGCATTTGAGTCAACGTCAATTTACTATATTACGGAATAATCGATATGATCAGATTTTGGTTTTTTATTCTATTATTGCATGCGATGCAAATAATATCTTGTCAAGTCTAAACACTACGATAATCCCAAAATAATATATATATGATATATATATATACAATTTACATGCATCACCCTAAATGTGGTTTTGATGTTGGACGTGTAGCATGGTTATGGGCAATAACCCCTATATTCTGTACATGCTTGTATGGTCGGTTTATCTATTTATCTCAGTTGCGTAAAAAGCCTCTATCTTATCTTATCAATGTAAAGTTAATTATTTTCTACTTTTACTCCCCTCGAATGTAACTCGAGATTTCCCAATAATCATGTAAAAGTAGGATAGTTTACTTTCCTATTATGATGAAAATAAAGGCATACCGAAGATGAGTTGATCAAATGAAGGACCTTATAGGACATGATTGACAAACCAGACCGATCACCTAGTGGATCAGATCGATCCACTGGGGTGCTACCCAATGGTGGTTAGTAGGACTAGACGACCTAACAACCGGCCAAGAGGTGAGCCGATCAGTTCAAGGGTTGAACCAATCAACCCAGATTTACAAGCATGGATCTTCATCAACAACATGTTTCTGCATGTGATGTAGATCTAGATGATCGTAATTCCTTGTGGCTCCAATGGATTATATTAGATTGGATATGACCATCACTTTCGTTTATTGTATATTTTTATTGTGAGATATAACATGTATATGATGCGTACTATATATGTGGTGATTGGATAAAGTATATGTATTTATACAAACTCCCTAAATTAAAATATCTTAGATACTTTCCAATAACGAAACACATGAAAATCTTGATTGAACAAGTGTATGTGACACCAAAGTGTGGTACATTGTCTATCTCATGGAAGTGTGATGGTAATGATGTAGTTTTTGCCAAAGCGGGGTACATCGTTATCGTTTCGATTTTTGGGTCAGACTTAACTATCCATTCTTAGAGCGTCTAAGCCTAGAAGCATGCAGATGATTATGATAAGGAGTTTTACATATCATATATCCAAGAGTTTTATATGATGCAACTGGCATGATGACCTACCTAAATAGTGAAGTTGTGGGCGATCAACCAAAGCTGATTGATGACTTGATGAAATATGTATCTTGGCCCACTAGAATATTATACACTGCAATATTTCGAATTGATATTGAGGGCTATCAATTTGAATAAAATAGTGAAAGCAATAATAATTAAAGACCTAATTAATATCGTCAAAATTTTCAAATCAAATCAAATATAAATTGGTTTTTGACAAATGAAAAATTTCTCTTGTTGAATCAATGACAAACGAATTCAATTTGTGATTGGTCCTGAAGAAGGACAAACCTGATTGAAGAAATTCCCACAACTTGTTTTGGACTATGGGAAGGGTTCTCAATGAATAGTACAAGCTCTATGTCCTTGACAAACTAGTGCCTGAAATATCTCCTCCTGATACACCTAGGGCACAAGTGGATGCTTATTGGAAGCATGCCAATGATACCTTAGAGATAAAGTACCTTACGCTAAGCTACATGAACTATGAGTTGCATGAGAAATGTCAGGACATGAGTGTTCTTGATATGGTGACACATCTTAAGAAGGTAACACTTGGTCTAGACAGGCAAGAAAGGAACATTGTCTTAAAGGTGTTGCTTGAGTCCAAGCTGACAGAGGGAACCTCAGTAGAAGAACATGTGCTCAATATGATTAGACGTGTATCATCTTGAAGTGTTGGGATTCACCTTGAGCCTAGATTTGGCTATTGATACGATTATAAAGACTATTCTAGAATCATATAGCCATTTTATTGCATGTTACCATGCGAGTAATTTGGCTGGATAGATATCAGAATTGCTTGCCATGTTGATTCATGCTAAAGAAAAAGTGAAGAAGGACAAGCCTATGATGGTGATCGGTGGGGCTAAGTCCAAGGATCAAAGAAAGACCAATAAGAGTTTTGTGGTCAAGACTAAGTCCAATTCTTCAACAATTAAAATAAGGAGAAAGAAAAGTACATGAGGAACTCATCCTTTGTACTTGAAGGCTTTCAAGAAGCAGGAATTGGGTATGGTGATCTCCACTTCAGGTATATACGTTATTGAGATAAATATATCTACTTCATCATATTGGGTATTATTTACCAGATGTGGATCTCACATATGTTCTCATATGCAGGATCTGAAAGGAAGTAGACCTTTAGGAAAAGGTGAGGTGGCACTATGAGTTGCTAATGGCGCAAGAGTTGCGGCCAGCATAGTTGGAACCTATAGTATATCTCTACCCATGAGGCTTGTAATAGAATTAAAGAACTACTATTATGTACCTGCTATAAATAGAAATATCATTTCTATATCTTGTTTGGACAATGATGCATTTGAATTCCATATTAAAAGTGGTCGATGTTTTATCTCAAAAGATGAAATCTTTTATGGAAGTGCCCCTATGTCTTATGGTTGTTATTTCTTATATCTAAAGACATATGTATATAATGTTAATATCAAAAGACTAAAACACAACAACTCAAACAAAACATACCTTTGGCATTGTCGTCTAGGGCACATAAATGAGACTCCATAAAGATGGTTATCTGGACTCTTTTGATTTTAAATCATTAGAGACATGTGAATCTTATTTTTTGGGCAAGATGGATAAGACCCCTTTCATTGGTAAAAGTGAGAGGGCTAAAGATCTATTAGGACTCATACATATTGATGTGTGTGGACCTTTTAGAATTGCCACTAGAGGTGGGTTTCAATACTTCATTACCTTCATTGATGACTTTAGTAGGTATGGCTATATTTATATAATGAAACATTAGTTTGAAGCTCTTAAAAAGTTTAAGAAGTTTATGAATGAAGTACAGAACCAAATTGGTAAAAGTATTAAGACACTTCATTCTGATCGAGGTGGAGAATACTTAAAATAAGAGTTTGAGGACCTTCTTAGAGCTCATGGGATTGTATTTCAGTGGACTCCAAATGGAACATCTCAACATAATGGTGTATCGAAAAGAAGGAATCACACATTACTAGATATGGTGTGATCGATGATGAGTTTAGCCAAGCTTCTGACTACCTTCTGGGGGTATGCTCTACAAACTACTGTGTTTACACTAAACTGAGTACCATCTAAGTCGGTTCAAAAGACATCATATGAGATATGGAATGTGAAGTGTACCAATATGACTTTTATGAGGATTTAGGATGTGAAGCTTATGTTAGCAAGATGCTTCCCGAGAATCTTGGTCCTAAATCTGATAAATGCTATTCTATTGGATATCCTAAGGATACCAAAGGATATTACTTTTATTCCATATCTGACAGCAAAGTGTTTGTTGACACAGATGTTGTATTAATAGAAAAGGAATTTATTTCCAAAGTAATGAGTGGTAGGCAAGTAGAACTTGAAGAGTTCAGAGACCAACAAGAAAACATTGAACCGGTAGATGTACAATAGGAACCTAAAAATTCACAAAGTTTTATGGAATCTCAAATTCCTCAAGTAACAGAGGAACCTCATAGATCTAATAGGACACGCCTTGAGCCTGAAAGATTTGGATATCTTGTAACTCAGGAAGGCAATGAATTGGTCATAGATGATGAGCCAATTTCATATAAAGATGCTACATAAGGGCCAATGTCTGAGAAATGGCTTGAGGGGATGATATCTAAGATGGAATCCATGTATACCAACAAAGTATGGACTTTAGTGGATCCACCCAAAGGGGTAAAACCCATAGGACACAAGTGGGTCTTCAAGAAGAAGACTAACATGGATGGAAAAGTTCAAACCTATAAGGGCAGATTTGTTGTAAAGGGTTTCAGGCAAGTTCAAGGTGTTGACTATGACAAAACCTTTTCTCCAGTGGCTGCGGTTAAGTCCATCAGGATCATGCTTGCCATTACAGCTTATCATGACTATGCAAGTTGGCAAATGGATGTTAAAACAACATTACTTAATGGTAATTTACTCGAGGATGTGTACATGACACAACTTGAGGGTTTTATCAATCAAAGTTTGAAAATAAAGTCTGTAAGCTATAAAGGTCAATATATGGATTGAAGCAAGCATCTCGGAGATGGAATCTTCATTTTGATGATACAGTCAAAGGGTTTAGCTTTATTCAAAATGAAAATGAACCTTGTGTGTACAAGAAGGTCAGTGGGAGCATAGTGACATTCCTCATATTGTATGTAGATGACATACTATTAATGGAGAATGACATCCCTACTTTACAAAAGGTAAAGGTAGGGCTTGGAAATACATTCTCTATGAAATACTTGGGAGAAGCATCCTACATCTTGAGGATAAAGATCTATAGAGATAGATCCAGAAGGCTTCTTGGACTAAGTTAGAGCACATACATTGACAAAGTGTTGAATCAGTTCAACATGGAGAACTCAAAGAAAGAAAACATGCCTATGCATCAAGGTGTCCCTATCTCTAGAGCTCAATGTCCTAGTTCTTTTAAAGAAAGGGAACAATGAGTGTGATTCCATATGCCTCAACAATTGGATTAATCATGTATGCAGTGTTGTGTACCCATCCAGACATCTTCTATGCCTTGATCATGATGAGTAGATATCAGTGAGATTTAGGTGATGTTCACTGGATATCTATGAAGAACATCCTCAAGTACTTGAGAAGGACTAAGGATTAGTTATTGGTCTACGTCAAAGAGGAAGAATTGACGGTAAAAGGTTACAATGATGTAAGATTCTAGACTAATCAAGATGATTACAAATCACAATCAGGATTCATGTTCTACCTCAACAACAGAGTTGTGAGCTGGAAGAGTTCCAAGTAAGAAACAATTATCGATTCTACAACAGAGGTCGAGTATATTATTGCATCAAGTGCAACAAAGGAGGTTGTATGGATCAAGAAGTTCATCACGGAACTTGGGGTCGTTCTAAGCATTAGCGGTGCAATTGAGCTATAATTGTGACAACAATGGAGCTATTGCGCAAGCTAAGGAACCCAAATCACATCAGCACTCAAAGCATATACAAAAGAGGTATCATCTCATACGAGAGATCATGAAATGTGGAGATGTAAATATTTTCAAAGTACCAACTGAGAACAACGTTGTTGATCCCTTAACAAAGACACTTTCATAGCAGAAGCATGACGACCATGTAAGGTCACTCGGAATAAGACTCGTGGGTGATTGGCTCAAAGTGAAAGTGGGAGTTTGTTGGTTATGTATGCCCAGAGATCCAATCATGTGATGATTGTAGTGGTATATCATGTAAAAAGATTTGATCATTAATAAAAGGCAAGGTTCCTATTTATTTTGTTTAATTCAGTTATGAGATAATGATGTAACATTATAAATGTCTAGATAATAATAGTGCTTAATGACATATGTCTTCAAGTATTAGCCTTGTTGAAGTGAGATCATATGGATGTTAAAAATACGTATACATATACTCATTATGTCTTTGATCGATTGTTATTTTGGAAGGTCGATAGACAACAATAACACATAAGATCAGAGTGTGAGTTGGTTGATGACTAAATTTCATTAGTCATGATATGGAAATACCAAACCAAGCACACATATTCATGTTAGAGAATAGTGTATCGGAAAAAAACCATCGTGCAACTGACACATGAAAGTCATCTTCACTTTCATCTTCATGGAAGTCATAGTCAGGTCTCACAATGATGGTGGTGGTTGTGGTTCTAAAACCTGAAATCACTACACTCGACACATGTCGTTGGGTATACTTTGACATCATCAAATGTGTTCCTGAAACATGGGTTGTTATAACAGTGATGATTGTATGGCTTTGACACATGGGTATTAATTGTGAGTGACAAATATGGGATTTGTCTCCTATGGGAGTTTGATGTCCTAGGCCTCTTGATTAGTGAGACTGAGAAAAGCATGGACATGCACTTGTGAGTCAATATATGATATTGAGATTACATATATCTCATACAGTCTTCTCTTGGTTCAAGAAACAAGATTAAATAATAATGAGGGTGACTACTCCATACCTCAAGTTCAATCTGGACATCAATGACAAAGGAACTATACAAACATTGCAACACCATACACATATTGTATGTTGAAGTTGTTCCCCAGCTTTCCATTCACTTAGGTAGCATTGATGTGTGACTAGGCACCACTCCTTACTTGTAATGTCACAAGTTGTTATGGATCTTCACTGCCAACGTGATATGGGACCTATAGGGTCACACACATAGGTCTTGACCTAGAAGAGGAGTTTCGATCTTGAATGACATTTGAATTAAGTGCTAAAGTGTTTAGGCATTTGATTCAGGCAATAAATAGGCTGATAGCACCTCCAAATGCCCATCTCAAGTGTTGAGACAGCTGTCTGGAAGTGCCGAATCTTCGTCTCAAGAGTTGAGATGGGTGTATGGGGGTCAGGCTGGTTGTGAGTTGAATTTGGCCAAGGAATGAATCGACCCAACCAAATCGGCTCAACTTGGGTCACCATACGAATGTCTGGGTGACTGAGACGACTCTCTCACATGGGCGAGGTGGTTCAGTTTAGTCAGGGAAGATTCTAGATGTTTCCCAATTCATTTTTCTTGAGAAATACTTGTTGCATAAGGAAATCATTGTCTAACATTGATGGGAATTGATTTTCCAAATTTGTGTACAACTCGAAAACTGCTAAACGACTGTCTCGCTAGTGAGACGACAATTTTGGCAGCCATCGGTTGCAAAGCTTCCAGAATTGTTGTGAAAAATTGAGTTTTTCCGGTCCCTTCCACTCCCACATAGAATGGGAACCTAGACCCAAACCCTGCCTGTAAATAGAGGGGGTATTGGGGCTTCCTAGAATATAACACAGACAACGAAGTATTAGTTCCTCTGACAATTGTTTCCCTCTCTGGTTGTGGTAACCAAGAGAGCCTAGACAAGCCATGTCCAACAAGGGAGGGACAACCACGGGAGAGAATAATTGAGGGTTGTCATTGTGGTAGAGCAAGTTGGTGACTAGTACACCAACGGGAGGGACGAATGCTTCCTGATTGTTCTTGCAGTATGACATGAGTTCTAGGCGGTCCATGTAGACTACCATAGAGGCAGGAGGCCACTGTTTGCCACTTGGAGGACAACGTCAACTAGCATTCCATGATAAGAGGAGCTGCTAAACAAAACGACATTCATGGTTGCAGTCCATGGTGCAGACTAGGAGGCACAGTAGTTAGACGAGTCCAAACGCAACCAGGGTTCAAAAGTTGCACATGCGCGACGATGTGGATTGTCGTTGGACTTTCTCCAAAACTAGGTATATCTTTGAAACCATCCTTTCTGCATTATAATTACTGATGTGATCTACTGATTATAAGGAATATGGTAGATAAAATTTTAAATTATGTTGCATGCTATGTGCCATATTTCCCAACACCCTATTTAGAAATGAATTACGATATAAAATTTTGATCAGGTCACTCAAGGTTAGTTTAGTATAAATCTGTTTAGTACCATATTCTAGTTCTAATCTTGTTGTGAGTATCACATATAAGAGAAAATAGCATGCATGTAAGATAAAGGTTAAATTAGATTAGGACTTTGAAGTTGGGACTTTTTTTGGAGAATTCAGGAGGTCATTTTATTTGGCCTACCATCCTCATGTAGGCTGATATCATCAAAAAGGTTATACATCTCCGCACAGAGTGCGGTATATCCCCCCGCCAACAAAGGCTAGAATAGAAAAAACTATATGTCTATTTATCATTGTAAGATTATGTATCTATCCACTCACTAGCTATGTAAGGTATACCTCTATTTTCCAAAATTGTGAGTCCTCTAACTTTCATGGGCAGCAAAACTGGCTCTCTAAAAATATATTGATCATCTTGATGCTCCTCTTGGAATCGAGTTCAAACACTTGTGATAGGAATGCCCAATAATAGTAGAATCATCAACCAATCTCTTAATCTCACAAACCCAAGAAGTCATCCTCCATGGGAACTTACCAGCATGCCAAATAATAAACCACCCTTCGATCATCAATCTCCATACTTGTCATCCTGAGATTGTGATCATCAGCCATTTTAAGCACCACAATACATCCCTGTAGGAGGGCCTCAAAGTTGGGACTCGAACTGAATTGGTCCATGTTTTAGTGTAACTCAAAGCGGGTGTCATTAGTCACAGTTCATCCAAACAACATTGGAGTGACATCCACACTTCATTATCAAATTTAGGTCTATATGGTGCAAAAATACAAATTCTAGTCTAGTTCGCACCACATTCATATAGAGACAAAATGTATGTGGATTCTAACAACTCATCCTTAGTAAACAACTAGAGGCAACTACAAGAACTATATATAAAAGGTCTCTAACAACATGATGTTTCATTATGGGTGTCCCAATGAAATCCATTGAGAAGAATGAAGGCATGTGTGGGATCTTTTGATTACAAACAAGTAAGTAAATACATGATAACAAACTATCCATTTCTTGGAATTGACATCTGCTTGGGCCAACTAAGGAGAGCAATAATTTTTTCTAATGTATGCCTGAGTTTGGGATATCAACAACTTAGAATTAAACATGATGATGCTCTCAATGCTACCTTTCTAACTGTCATAGTCACAATAAGGTTCTAGTCATGTTGACTATGTTGACTAATGAACTAGGTGCACTTGTGAAAGATAATGAATTTGTTAGTGAACGTCTTAACTAGTTTTTGGTATGCTGCATACATAGTTGTGTAATTTTATTTGTCAGCTTTAGTGTGTGATTCTATTGAAAAAATAATCTTATTTGTATATCTTTTCATACACATGTTGTTGAATAAAGATTTACTTATTACACAATAGCTATTATAAATTTTACAAGTAACCTTACAATAGGTTGACTATATATACTTGGATTACTTATATACATACTTTTTGTGGAAATATTGTTGGGTTTTGTAGAGGTGACAGGCCAGCGGAGGCAACAAAATATTTTCTCCATATACCCTACTAGCATATCTCATCGATAACAACATATTACGAAAGAGGGTTTAGAGATATACCTCGCCCCAAAGCAAGTCCGGCGACGTCCCTTGGCGCAGTGATGTGTGTTGCTCCTAGTGTGCATAGATGGTCCTTGTCCATCCTCCGAATGTAGAAAACTCAACATCTACATCTCTACTTCATCCATGTTGATGGACTGGAACTCCATGCCGCGCTTCTCAAGCCGACAGGAAGGAGCAACCTTCTACTTTATGAGGTGTTAGCATCGGTTACTCTCCTTATCTATTGCTTGGGGACGATGACAGCTAGGGTTCACGTACAAAAGCATGACCTTGGGCATAAGTGTATCCAAAAGTTGTCTATCACGCCACTATAAATAGAAGAGGAAAGGAAGCAAGGTTTCCAAAACCTTTCGGAAACAAAAGGTTGCAGCTTTTTTTAAAATGAACTACTCATAGACTGTTAAAAGTATATTCTAGAATCAATTAATTAATTAATTAATCATATTAATTGATTAACTAATTGTCATCATCTGGATCTAGTCAACTACTTGGGACTAGCCATCTGGCTTAACAATTTAAGTCTAATTAGTGGTCTTAACCATTTTAACCAATTAACTCAGATTATATTCTAATATTATTATAATAGATTACCTAAACCTTTTAGTAATCAAGATGATTCAGTCCATTTCCAATCATGTCTGCAATTATACTCCTATTCCAATCACAAAGTATGTGTGAGACCCGGTAGGTTCCAAACTATGTTGATAGTGATATTCATAATCGTATTATAATTTCACAACCAATGATTGGTATATAGAAAGACTTTATTGCTACTCAAGTAATCGGAAAATTTGGAGAACAATGTAACCTATCATCTATGATTGGTGTTATAGTGATTGTATAGTTCCTTTATTTCTGATATTCAGATTGAACTCGAGACATGGAATTGTCATCCTCTTCGACACTCAATCCATGTTCCTTGAACTAGAGTGGACTGTTTGATATATGTGTAAGCTTAATATCATATATTGATTCACACCAGCATGGCCATGCATTTCTCAATATCACTTATCAAGTGGTATGATATTAAACTTTTGTAGGAGGGACAAATCCCATCTACATCATCATAGTCATTCCCATGTGTCACAGTGCACCCAAGCACCACCTTTATGAAAATCCTTATTCAGGATCACGGTGGATGATGCCAAAGCACATCAAACGACATGTGATGAGTGTAATGATTTCAAGTCTAAGAACCACAATCACCACCATCAGTATGAGAGATGACTCTGAGTACCAATCATGGTTTCCATGTGTCACTCTCAAGGTGAGTCTGTCTGATACACTATTCTCTAATAAGTATCTATGTGCTTGGTTTAATATCACATATAAGGATTAATGAGATTCTATCATCAACAAACACACACTCCAGTCTTAAGTGTTATTGTTGTTTATTAGCCTTCCACAACAACATTCGATTAGGGACATAACAAGAATGTATACACTCTTAACATTTGTATGATCGCATCATTTAGGTCCTCAACCCAAAGACATATGTCATTGAGTAATATCACTATTCAGACATTATTATGTTGCATCATTATATCATAGCTGAATAAATAGAATAAATTGGAAGATTGGATTTATTATTAATCAAATTAATTACAAGATATGCCATTGCAATCATCATATGATTTGCTCTCTGGGAATACATACCAACAGACTCCCACTTGCACTTAGAGACAATCACCCATGAACTTAATCCCAAGTGATCTAGCATGACATTCATGCTTCTATTGTGAAAGTGCTTTTGTCAAGGGGTCAATCACATTGCTCTCAGTTGGTACTTTGTAAATATTCACATCTCCACGCTATTGTAAGGCCCCTAAACTCTCTTAATGAGTTAAATAAGCTTAATTATCATAATTGAATTCTTATAACCCTAATATAACCTTGTGATATTCTTTGAAATCATAAGACAAGCTTAAGTTTCAAATTTGGTCCAATTTGGACACTGTTTGAGCAAGTTATGCAATTTTATGCACAATTTAAACTTTTCTACAATTTACCCAATTGAGAGGTTTTATTTGCAATTTATCACTTGAATTATGTTCCTTGGATATTCTCGCATCATCGTTGAGCTTTCTTAACTTGGATTTTGATTTTTATAATGTTCCATGTCCTGATTTCAGTTCTAGATGAACATGTGATCATGTGTACGTTATTCCTAAGGTATAATATGACTTGGATCAGGTTGGTTTGACAACCTATGGTGCTAAGCACCTATCAACCAATGGTCAATTTTAGGGTTTAAATCTGATTTCTTCTATAAACCCATGACCCAATGATGGTACCATTGCAACAACCCTATGGTGGTGTCTTCATGCCAAGTGGTGGTTGGGATCAAAGGTGTCAGATGATAGTGACAACTTATGGTCACCCCCTTAGGTCAGGTTTTGATTCAATTAGAAGTTTAATGATCAACCATTAAGTACCCTATTGATGCTATCAATCAATGATGACATTAGCTTAATATTTGATGTTGATTAATGAATATAGTGTTGATCTAAAAACCTATGGTGATTTAATGGTCACTAATGATGGTGGATCAAGTCTCTAAAACCTATGTTGAGTTAAGCATTGTAGTTGTAGCATCAATTAAGACTTAGACCAATGGTTTCTTGTGTCACTTGATACAATGGTCGAACCTATACTATAATTGATGGTTTTAACATATGAACTTGACCTAATGGTCATGATCTAATGTTTATTCCTCCAATAAAGTGGAATGATGGATAATGTAATATGTTGGTCCTAATAATGTGATTTAGATGGTTTACTTTATATGATCAACTTAAGGAGATTAATTGTAGACAATGGATGGCTTGTTTTAACTAAATAGTTGGTTGTGGGTTTTACCCTACTCTCAATGGAACTTTTTGTGTAGTTAATCAAGGGATGTCTAGGGTTGGATCGTGACTCTTTCTAGAGCACAAATCAAGGACTTCATAGGTGGTTTATCCAAGGTGTTTACTTATGTAAACAACCAATGGTCTTACCTTTTAAACATCCAATGGTTTTGGGTGACATTGTGGTATGGTGGTATGGGTTGAAGGATGATGGAACAAATGGAGGGTTACCCTTAATAAGGTAGTCTTACCTACTCACTCGTATGAATAGAAGGGAAGATAACTATATTGTGTTGATATGTAACCCTAATGAGGTATATCTTGTTATAACTAGCTTTAATATAACTAAATGATGGTAATTGGGAATGAATAGTCCTTGAATGATTAATTCAATCATGGAGTACTCTCTTATTGTTGTTGAAACCCTAGTATGCTATAACTTGATGGTTACACTTTTATTTATGTGTGGGTTCATACTTGAAAATAGTATGGAATGTTATGGTGATGCTTCACCTTATGCATCCATGATCCAATGGGGATGTCGTGAGTTAGGGTTTGGGTACAAGTGTTGATTAGTAACATTGATATAATTTATCATGTTGAACCTAACTCTAATGCAAATAGATAAAGATGAGAATTCATGTTTAACATTCTTATATGATGGAATGATGGTGGAATAACCTCTTTAATATGATCATAACCTTAATATGTTAATTGGTGGTTATCATAACTGCATGGTTGATACTTTCTTATGCTAAACATGTGCATTATGAATATGATGAGCGTTAATCATATCTAGATTCCTTGCATGCTGATGTAATAAAGGAATGTTCTTAATCTTAATATAATCCTACTATAATTGTTTATGAATATATCCTAGGTCATTAATGCAATATTGTGTTGATCCTGTGTATTATATGTAAGTGATGTTGTTGAGCCTTCTTATAAGGCATGCAAAGATAATGATGATCGTGCAGGGAATAGTATGATGGTCTTAATGACCTTTGGGCATGGTTGAGCCTTGTATGAGGTGTAATCCTCTCATGTTGATAACGGTTGATACCCTGTGATATTGTGAAAAGTATTTATATCCTATGATAGTATGATGGTCTTAATGACCTTTGGGCATGGTTGAGCCCTGAATGAGGTGTAATCCTCTTATGTTGATAAAGGTTGATACCCTATGATATTGTGAAAAGAATTTATATCTTGTGATAGTATGATGACTAGTGTGGTATCATGAATGGCAAGTGAATAGTACCATGTGATGATGAGATGAGAAATTATGTTTCACATATTTTATATCTTTTAAAAGTTGTGATATTTATATGCTTGCTAAAAGTGAATTAGGATGTGTATGTCCACTTGTTTGATACAGTCTTAATTCACCCAATTGTCATAAATAATCAAGTGAAACTCTAATCATGTAGTGCCATGTGCCATTGATCCATCTGAGTGTTAGAACTTGCCAAATGGTGAAATGAGTATTTCTAAGGGAAACTCAAAGCGCATACTGTTGAGTATATGGGGGTGGCAAGTTTAGGATATATCATTTTCATCCACAATGCGGATTGTGGAGTTTGTCTATGGTCATGCCTCATACATCTGATGTGATTGAGAACGGGTGCGGTCGTGTCTTGGTGATTATATATGTGACAAGATTGGAGGACAAATGTGGTTGTACCTCGGATGGTAGGGTATGCGTACCCACCTCATTTCACTAGTGTCGTGACCTATACCAAGGATGGACTAGGCTGTTAGCAGCTTGACCTTATGTGTCATTGTGGTAGACCCGTACTGATTGGGGGCAGAGAAGATCTTAGGAGTCTGACTCTTCCTAGATCTTGTATGGAACTGATTTTGACTTAGCAGTGGTCAGTTGGATTTTGAGTGGTATCCTCAAATTCCTCAGGGCATAATAAAAGATGTAATACAGCCATATAGCATATCTGTTTAGGGTTATACACGATGCTTCATATTGTATGATAACCCTTGTTTGTTCTCTTTACATAAAGATGATGCTTAGTGCAATTAAGAGATAGTAATTATACTTATGTTGTGGATATGGTTAAGATTGTAAATGTGTACATACAATAGTCATGCTTATGTTGATATCTATATTGCTACTGCTGATTATAATTATGATGCTAGCTATATCATGTTGTTAGTTATGTTTAGCATGCTATCCATGCCTTTGTAATTAGAAATGCCTATACTGCTAACCATGCTTATGCAAATACTCATGCTTATGATGATAGCTCTTTTTATGATGTTGATATGTTCAACCTATTAGACATGCTAATGTTATTAGCTATGCTTATGTGTCTAGACTTATTCATAATGATAGAGATTCTATGTTGCTAGACTTTCTCATGATGCTAGATATGCATATGCTATTGAATTTCTTATATTGTCAACAAGATAAAGGATGATAGTCTGGCTAACGATGATAGTTATTATCTACTCCTTTATGTATTTTGTTAATCATCAGTGTTGCTAAGCTTATTTGTTATATCTGATTAAACTGTTTAACCTTTTAATTACTTAAAAATGTTATAATCAATAAACATTGTTGGAGGTTATATCTCTTGGTGGGACATGGGTCTCACCCTTGTGGTTTGCCACATTTTTTTTAGTAATCAGAAGTGACGAAAACAAACATGTGGCAGCAAAGAGGAGCTATAGTAATGAATCTAAGAGAAAATTGATTAGATGTCTAGTGTGTCCTAGAGTCATCCCTATACTCTCAGGTCCAGGTGAGAAAAAGTTTGTATATGGTGTTTCAAACGAATCGGACTTTTATTATCATATTAATGCTTGTTTGTGTAGCATATACAAATATTGTTCCCCTGTCTATATATGTGGTGGCTAAGACGATAGAACAATTTGTATCAAATTCTTGGCATAGTATGGATATAATAAAGATGTTGGGATCTTATGCAAATGTTTCTAAGAGGGTGTTGACGTTGAAATTAGATTTAATTTACCCGTATTTTTTTGGTATATGATTAATTAGTGATGGATTGTGCTTTATGTTTTAAGTAATCTCGTTTAGTGTAACAGGTTCTCACAAGTTGGTATCAGAGCTTTAGGTTCACTGAGTCTACAGGGATACTAGAACTTAGGACTAGGATGATGTCAAAATTAGGAATATGACATAAAAATACGGTGCATACTGCCTAATCTATGTACTTGGATGCCCTGGCCAAGTATTCAACTATTGAATAAAAGGTAAGTATGGAACTCTTAGATTGTTATCTTTTTTATTACTCTGATCAAGTATTCATTTTGAGATAATCTAAAGACCATAAAAAATAAGAAATCATGGTGTGAATATCTCAATCCTACCCTTAATAAGATGATAATTGCATCATAACCTATCAAAACTTGAATTTTTGGTAGCTAAAGAGAAAGACACAACACCATTAAATCTAAATCTGAATACAAATAAGGAAACGAGGAGTTCTTGAAGATGTGATTCAAGAAGATAATAAAGTAAAAGATAGATAAGTCTATGCTTATAAAGTGAATCAAGGTATGAAATCCACATAAGATGGAGAGAACTCCAATGATAAGTATAAAATGAGAAGATGAATGGGAACAATGAGAAAGAAATAAGGTGGAGCCTGAGTTAATCTCAGACCAACCTATGTGTGTAAGAAAGTGTTAATGTAAAATCAGCATGGCATGTGAAAGAAATTAAGGGAGATGATCCATGTTTGATGAAGAAAATGAAGAATATGATGATTTACTTGTTGATAAGTGGTTAAAAAACATAATAAAATAAGAGAACATACCCAAGTGTGATAAATAGTCATCAAAGAAGGAATAATTAGATGTGTTAATCATGATTATTCCTATGCTAATGATAAGGAACCCAAAATGAAAAAGGTAAAATGATACATAAGAAGTTGTAACCTGCATAATGAAAATAGAATTGGTTACCTTTTTGCTAGTGGCCCTTGAACAATGTTGATATGGTATGGGAAGTGTGTTTCCCTTTGTGTCTTTCCTTTCTAGGGAACATCTTTCAAGTGGATCATTGCCACTTTGTACGTGTGGATTTGCTGCAAACATGAGGGTGGACAGCTTATTATAGCATAAGGTTGTTTGGACTATGGTTCCAAGATCATAAAGTTTGTGATGGTTTTTCTTTTGAGACTTCCAATAATTAGAAAGACTCCTCTTATATGTCTTGATATTTGTTATGTTGGTAAAAGTAGATGATATAAGGATGTGAGTTCCTTATAGCACATGAGGTGGATACCAAGGTAATAAATCCTAGTATCCAAGATGTATCAATAATATGAGAAATATGTGAAGGTTGGAGATGTTTATTAAATGAACATTCCAAGTATTCCTCTCTCGTAGAGAGAGAGAGAGAGAGAGAGAGAGGGTTGATGATGATCCTATAAATGTTGTTTGGAAGGAAAAACAAAAGTGACTCTATAATGTCGTGTATGGTCTAGTGATAGATGGGCAAGACCACTATCAAGGATAGATGGTTTGTTGATACAATAGGTATAATTTCAGGATGATAGCTATAATTTAAAGTCAAAAGTTACTAACAGATTTGTACAGGTGGCACAACAAGTTTCTATGTTCAATATTTGCAAATTTCTTCTTATGTGGGGGTTTTTGTGCTGACCCAAGATGAGATATATATGGATGATGTGACATAACCATGGTATGCAAGTAAATATGTGAAGGTAATAGGATGAGGTGCAAAGGAAGTACCCATCTTTGTTTACCTTGGATTTTGGGGGCGAAATCCCTGTTAGGGGTTTATAGTTGTAAGGCCCCTAAACTTTCTTAATAAGTTGAATAAGCTCAATTATCATAATTTAATTATTATAACCCTAATATAACCTTGTGATATTTTTTGTAATCATAATACAAGCTTAAGTTTCAAATTTGGTCCAGTTTGGACACTGCTTTAGCAAGTGATGCAATTTTATGCACATTTTGGACTTTTCTGCAATTTACCCAATTGAGAGGTTTTATTTGCAATTTATCACTTGCATTATGTTTCTTGGATATTCTCTCATCATCCTTGAGATTTTTATCCATGGGGAACCTATTTAAACCTTGGTTTGAAGGTGTTTTCCTCAAGGGTATTTTAGGGTTTACCCCTTCATGGATGAGCTACCTTTAGTAGCTATCAACTATTGAGTTATTTGTTTTTCTTGGAAATTCAAGAAACGATGGATAAGAATGTCTCTATGGACGGTGGGGGAGCTTCTTGTGTGTGTGCTTGTATATTCTTAATAGTTTAAGGCTATGGACACTTGGAAAGATACTAGAACTTCAATTTTTTCTTTTTCTTTATCTTAAAGTTTCATATACTTATCCCTATGCACCAAAATGAGCCATTTTCTCTCCACCACTTCCATCCTTCTCCGAACCTCGTCCTCCTTCTGTGCTTAAATGAATTTCCTATCCAAGGAAGAAGAATGAGGGGACCTTGGAAAAAGAATCTAGGGTTGCAATTGACTTCCTTTTTGGGTTTAAAAAGCTTCCTTCTAGTGATCTTGACCAAAAAGAGTAAGAATCCTCTTATTTCCTCCATTTGTCTCTTTGTTATACTTCCTCCTACATTCCTACATGTCGGAACCTTGTTGTTCCATGGTAGAAATTGCTTTAAAGCTCTAAAACCCTACCTTTCTTGCTCCTTATGCTTAGGGTTTGCTCATTTGATGAAGAAAGGTGCTAGATGGACGAGTTTACAACTTATGATTGGATTTCCTACCCCACCTACTCGAGTTTTCTTCTTTTTTGGATTTCATCTTCTCATTAGAGGCAATTTTTATAACTTACTCCACATTTATTGCTTACCATAAGCTTGCTAGCTCATGTTCTTGCTTGAAAATGATGATCCATGCACTAAAAAGCTATGCTTGACTTGGATTTCGATTTTTATAATGTTCCCTATTCTTATTTCAGTTCTAGATGAACCTATGATCATGTGTACTTTATTCCTAAGGTATAATATGACTTGGATCAGGTTGGTTTGACAACCTATGGTGCTAAGCACCTATCAACCAATGGTCAATTTTAGGGTTTAAAGCTGATTTCTTGTATAAACCCATGACCTGATGATGGTACCATTGTAACAACCCTATGGTGTTGTCTTCATGACAACTGATGGTCGGGATCAAAGGTGTCATATGATGATGAAAACCTATGGTCACCCCCTTAGGTCAGGTTTTGAATCAATTAGAAGTTTAATGATCAACCATTAAGTACCCTATTGATGTTATCAATTAATGATGACATTAGCTTAATATTTGATATTGATTAATGAATATAGTGTTGATCTAACAACCTATGGTGATTTAATGGTCACTGATTATGGTGGATCAGGTCTCTACAACCTATTTTGAGTTAAGCATTGTAGTTGTAGCATCAATTAAGACTTAGACCAATGGTTTTTTGGGTCACTTGATGCAATGTTGAACCTATATTGTAATTGATGGTTTTAACATATGAACTTGATCCAATGGTCAAGATTTAATGTTTATTACTCTAATAAAGTGTAATGATGGATAATGTAATATGTTGGTCCTAATAATATTATTTAGATGGTTTCCTTTATATGATCAACTTAAGGAGCTTACTTGTTGACAATGGATGGCTTGTTTTAACTGAATAGTCGATTGTGGGTTTTACCCTAATCTCAATGGAACTTTTTGTGTTTTTAATCAAGGGATGTCTATGGTGACTCTTTCAAGAGCACAAATGAAGGACTTCATAGGTGGTTTATACAAGGTGTTTAATTATGTAAACAACCAATGGTCTTACCTTTTAAACATCCAATGGTTCTAGGTGACATTGTAGTATGGTGATATGGGTTGAATGATGATGGAATAGAGGGTTACCCTTAATAAGGTAGTCTTACCTATTCATTCATATGAATAGAAGGGAAGATAACCATATTGTGTTGATATGTAACCCTAATGAGGTATAGATTGTTATACCTAGTTTTAATATAACTAAATGATGGTAATTGGGAATGAATAGTCCTTGAATGATTAATGCAATCATGGAGTGCTCTCTTATTGTTGTTGAAACCCTAGTATGCTATAACTTGATGGTTACACTTTGATTTATATGTGGGTTCATACTTGAAAATAGTATGGAATGTGATGGTGATGCTTCACCTTAGGCATCCATGATCTAATGGGGATGTCATGAGTTAGGGTCTGGGTATAAGTGTTGATTAGTAACATTGATATACTTTGTCATGTTGAACCTAACTCTAATGCAAATAGATAAAGATAATAATTCATGTTTAACATTCCTATATGATGGAATGATGGTGGAATAACCTCCTTAATATGATCATAACCTTAATATGTTAATTGGTGGTTATCATAGCCACATGGTTGATACTTTCTTATGCTAAACATGTGCATTATGAATATGATGAAGGTTAATCATATCAAGATTCCTTGCATGTTGATGTAATATAGGAATGTTCTTAATGTTAATATAACCCTACTATAATTGTTTAGGATTATCTCCTAGGTCATTAATGAAATATTGTGTTGATCTGGTGTATTATATGTAAGTGATGTTGTTGAGCCTTCTTATAAGGCATGCAAAGATAATGATGATCTTGCAGGGAATAGTACGATGGTCTTAATGACCTTTGGGCATGGTTGAGCCCTGTATGAGGTGTAACCCTCTTGTGTTGATAAGGGTTGATACCCTGTGATATTGCAAAAAGGATTTATATCTTGTGATAGTATGACGGCCTTAATGACCTTTGGGCATGGTTGAGCCCTGAATGAGGTGTAATCCTCTTAAGATGATAAGGGTTGATACTCTGTGATATTGTGAAAAGAATTTATATCTTGTGATAGTATGATGACTAGTGTGGTCTAATGAATAGCAAGTGAATAGTACCATGTGATGATGATATGAGAAATTATGTTTCACATGTTTTATATCTTTTAAAAGTTGTGATATTTATATGCTTGCTAGAAGTGAATTAGGATTTGTATGTCCGCTTGTTTGATGCATCCTTAATTCACCCAATTGGCATAACTAATCAAGTGAAACTCTAATCATGTGGTGCCCTGTGCCCTAGATCCATCTAAGTGTTAGAACTTGCCAGATGGTGAAACGATTATTCCTAAGGGAAACTCAAAGTGCATACTATTGAGTATGTGGGGGTGGCAAGTTGAGGATATATCATTGTCATCCATAATGAAGATTGTGGAGGTTGGACATGGTCATGCCTCATACATCAGATGTGATTGAGAACAGTTGTTGTCATGTCTCGGTGACTATATATGTGACAAGATTGGAGGACAAATGTGGTTGTACCTTGGATGGTAGGGTATGCATACCCAACTCCTTTCACTAGTGTCGTGACCTATACCAAGGATGGACTAGGCTGTTAGCAGCTTGACCTTATGTGTCACTGTTACGGACCCGTACTGATCGGGGGCAGAGAAGATTTTAGGAGTCCGACTCTTCCTAGATTTTGTATGGCAATGATTTCGACTTAGCGGTGGTTAGTTGGATTTTTAGTGGTATCCTCAAATTCCTCAGGGAATAATAAAAGATGTAATATAGCCATATAGCATATCTGTTTAGGGTTATAAACGATGCTTCATATTGGATGATAACCCTTGTTTATTCTCTGTACATAAAGATGATGCTTAGTGCAATTAAGAGATAGTAATTATACTTATGTTGTGGATATGCTTAAGATTGTAAATGTGTACATATAGTAGTCATGCTTATGTTGATATCTATACTGATACTATTGATTATAATTATGATGCTAGCTATATCATGTTGTTAGTTATGTTTAGCATGCTAGCCATGCCTCTAAAGTTAAAAATGCCTATACTGCTTATCATGCTTATGCAAATACTCATTCTTATGTTGATAGCTCTTTTTATGATGTTGATATGTTCAACCTATTAGACATGATAATATTGTTAGCTATGCTTATGTGGCTAGACTTATTCATAATGATAGAGATTCTATGTTACTAGACTTTCTCATGATGCTAGATATGCACATGCTACTGAATTGCTTATATTGTCAACAAGATAACGGATGATAGTTTGGCTAATGATGATAGTTATTGTCTTATCCTTTATGTATTTTATTAATCATCAGTGTTGATGTGCTTATTTGTTATATCTGATTAAACTGTTTAACTATTTAATTACTTAAAAATTTTGTAATCAATAAATGTTGTTGGAGGTTATATCTCTTACTGAGACATGGGTCTCACCCTTGTCATTCGCCAAATTTTTTTTAGTAATCAGAAGTGATGAAAACAAACATGTGGCAGTAAAGAGGAGCTATAGTAATGAATCTATGAGAATGTTGATTAGATGTCTAGTGTGTCCTAGAGTCATCCCTGTACTCTCAGGTCCGGGTGAGAAAAAGTTTGTATATGGTGTTTCAAATGAATCAAACTTTTGTTAGCATATTAATGCTTGTTTGTGTGGCATATACAAATATTATTCTCTTGTGTATATATTTGGTGGCTAAGACGATAGAACAATTTGTATCAAATTCTTGTCATAGTATGGATATAAGAAAGATGTTGGGCTCTTATGCACATGTTTTTGAGTGGGTGCTGACGTTGAAATTGGTTTTAATTTACCCGTATTTTTGGGTATGTGATTAATTAGCAATCAATTGTGCTTTATGTTTTGAGTAATCTCATTTAGTGTAATGGGTTCTCATAGCTATATGATTTCTCGAATGAGATGGAACTACCTTTGTATATGGTTGGAATGTTGATGCGATCTAGGTTCCTTAGCTTGTATTATAGCTCCATTGTTGTCACAATATAGCTCACTTTCATCGCTAATGCTTGGAACCGCACCAAGTTCTGTGTTGAACTTCTTAATTCAAACAACCTCCTTTGTTGCATTTCGTGCAACAATATACTCGGCTTCCATTGTACAATCCACAATTATCTCTTGCTTGGAACTCTTCCATCTCACAACTCTGTTGTTGAGGCAAAACACAAATCCTGGTTGTGATCAATAATCATCTTTGTCAGTTTGGAAGCTTGAATCGGTGTAACCTTTTACCACCAGCTCTTCCTCTCTATCATAGACCGAGAATTGATCCTTAGTTCTTCTCAAGTACTTAGGATGTTCTTCACAGAAGTCCATTGACCTTCATTGGGATCTGACTGATATCTTCTCATCATGCTTAAAGCGTATGAGACATCTCGACGAGTACATAACATTGTGTATATGATCGATCATGTTACATAAGCATATGGAATCTTATTCATGTGCTCCCTTTCTTCACAAGAATTAGGACATTGATTTGTAGAGATGGTAACACCATGAGACATGGGCAGGTTTCCTCTCTTCGAGGTTTCCATGCTGAAACTCTTGATCACTTTGCAATTGTATGTGCTCTGACTTAGTCCAAGAAGCCTTTAAGATCTATCTCTACAGATCTTGATTCCTAGAATATAGGATGGTTCTCCTAAGTGTTTCGCAGAGAATGTATTTCCTAGCCATGTCTTTACCATATGTAAATCAGGGATGGCATTCCCCATCAATAGTATGCCATCCACATACAATATGAGGAATACAATCATGTTCCCTTGGCTCATCTTTATTTTGACTAAATCCAAGCTCTTTGACTATTTTGTCAAATTGAAGATTTCATCTCCAAGATGCTTGCATCAACCCATAGATTGACCTTTGTATATTATAAACTTTGTTTACATCCTTTGGATTTATAAAACCCCCAGGTTGTATAGTATGTGCATCCTCAAGAATATTCCCATAAAGGAATGTAGTTTTAACATCCATCTGCAAAATCCCATAGTCATGATAAGCTGCAATGACAAGCGTGATCCTAATGTACTTGACCATGGAAACCAGAGAAAAGGTGCATCATAGACAACACCTTGAACTTGTTTGAAACCCTTTGCAACCAATAGACCTTTGTAAGTTTATATATTACCATCCATGTCAGTCTTTATCCTGAATACCCACTTGCACCCTATGGGTTTTACCCCTTCAGGTGGATTCAACAAGGTCCATACTTGTTGGGTACATGGATTCCATCTCAGATCTCATGGCCTCAAGCCATTTCTCAGACTCTTGTCCCTTAACAACTTCTAGATAGATAGTTGGATCATTATCAATGACTGACTCATCGCCTTCTTGAGTCAATAGATAACCAAATCTATCTGGCTCAAGGTGTGTCCTACTAGATTTGTGAGGTTCCTGTGTCACATGAGGAATTTGAGATTCCACAAGGGTTTGTGATTCTCCATGTTCCTCTTGTACCTCTAAAGGTTCAATGCTTTATTGTTGGTCTTGAACTTCTTTGAGTTCGACTTTTATCCCACTGCTTCCTTTGGAAATAAATTCCTTTTTTAGGAATGCAACATCCCCAAAAACAAACACTTTGTTGTTGGTTGGGTTATACAAGTAGTATCCCTTGGTTTCTTTGGGATAACCAAAAAAAATAACATTTATCTGATTTAGGGCCAAGCTTTTCAGGAAACATTTTCTTGACATAAGCTTCACATCCCCAAACCCTCATAAAAGACATTTTGGGATGCTTCCCAGTCCATATCTCATATAGTGTCTTTTGAACCGATTTAGAAGGTACATGGTTAAGTGTAAATGTTGTGGTTTCTAGAGCATAACTCCATAAGGAAGTCGAAAGATCGGAAAAACTCATCATTGATCACACCATATCTAGCAATGTGCTATTCCTTCTTTCTGATACACCATTGTATTGTGGCATTACATGTTGAGTTCATTGTAATACTATACCACATGCTCATAGAAGGTCCTCAAATTCTTAGTTTAAGTAATCTCCACCTCGATCAGAATGAAGAGTATTTAATACTTTTACCAAGTTGGTTTTGCACTTCATTCATAAAATCCTTGAACTCTCAAGATTTTTTGAATTATGTTTCATCAAGTAAACATAATCATACCTATTGAAGTCATTAGTAAAGGTAATGAAGTATTAATAACCACCTCTAGAATTTGTTATAAAAGGGCCACATACATCAATATGTATGAGTCCTAATATATCACTAGCCCTCTAATTGTTTCTAGTGAAGGGAGTCTTGGTCATCTTGCCCAACAAACAAGTATGACATGTTTCTATTGATTTGAAATCAAAAGAGTCCAGATATCCATCTTTATGGAGTCCAGAAATGTGTTTCTCATTTATGTGATCTAGATGACAATGCCAAATATATGTTTTGTTTGAGTAATAGAGATTCGACCTTTTGGTATTTAAGTTATACACATTTGTCACAAGATCTAATAAGTAAAGACCATAGGACATTGGGGCACTTCCATAAAAGATCTCATCTTTTGAAATAGAACATTGACCATTGTTTATATGAAATTCATATCCATCCTTGTCCATACAAGATACAAAATTATGTTTCTATTTTTGTTAGTTGTAAAATAGTAGTTCCTTAACTCTATTACAAGCCTCGTGGGTAGAGATAAATTATAGGTTCCAAATGCAATGGTAACAACTCTTTCTCCATTTTCCACACATAGTTCAACCTTGCCCTTTTGTAAAGGTTTACTTCTTTTCAGATTCTGCATTTTTGAGCATATGAGAGATCCATATTCGATATCTAGTACCCAAGATGAAGAATCATATAAATTTATCTCAATAATGTATATACCTAAAGTGGAGATCTCTAAACCCTCCTTCCTCCTCAGCTCCTGTAGGTAGAGAGGGAAATTCCTTTTCCAATGTCTAGGCTAGTGATAGTGGTAACAATTGCCTCCCTTGTTCATCCCTCTCTTTGCTTTAAGTGCAAAAGACTTAGGCTTTTGGATGGATTTAGATATCTTCTTAGGTTTTCCCTTTTCCTTTGACTTCCCTTTTCTGCTGATCATCATCACAGAATTGGGCTTGTCTTTCTTCAATTGCACTTCAGCTATTTTCAACATGCCAAACAATTCTGACAATTATTTGTCAAAATTGTTCATGTTGAGTTCATGAAAAATTGACTATATGACTATGGAAGTGACTACAAACTCACATTTTTGGCTAAATCTTGACCCAAAGGAAATCCTAGTCTAGCAAGGTTCTCCACATACTCAATAAGCTTGAGCACATGGGGACCTATTGCATCTCCTTCTGCCAGGTTTCACTAGAACAACACCTTAGAGACATCATATCTCTCATGTCTTGCCCGATATTGGTACATGTTCTTAAGATGTGTTACCATCTCAATCACATCGATGTTCTCATGTTATCTCTACAACTCATAGTTCATTAAGCACAACATCAGGCACTCGACATATACAATATCTTCAGAATGCTTCTTGTAAGCATACATGTCAGCCTTAGGCGCATTGGAAGCAGGTTCATCTGGATCTGGTGTTTCTAGGAGATAGAGCTAGTGATCCTGTGTTAGAACAATTCTCAGTATCCTTAATCACTCATGGAAATTATTCCCATTCAACTTGTCCTTCTCAAGGATAGATATCTAGAAAAACATGTTGTTTTTCATCATTTGATTCTACAAAAGAATTTTGCAATTAGGCATGTAATTAATTTTCACTCACACTATTTTGCTCAAATTGATAATCCTCATCTAATCAATTTGGAAGACCACGTTTTACAATCTTCTAGTGAGACAAGATCCATATTTCATCACATCATGAGTTAGCTTTGGCTTATCGCCCATAAGATGACTATATAGGTAGGAAACATTTACCAATTGCATCATATATAACTATTGATATATGGTATGCACAACTCTTTGTCATATTCCATCTTTATACTTATAGGTACTTAATCTCATTAAGATCACATAGTTAAGCCAGACCCAAAACCCAAAAAGATAGAATATGCGCCCTGCTTTGGCAGATCTACATATCTACCATCACACTTCCATGAAATGGACAACGCACCATGATTTGGCATAACGTACGCTTAGTCGATCAAGGTTTTCATGTGTGCTGCTTATGGAAAGAATCTAAGACATAATATGTTATTTGAGGGATTATATATATACATATCCAAACACCACATACTTTATAATATATATCATATAAATACTATCAAACCACAGACATGCAATCCACAAACACAAAAGCATTGGATATGGCCATACTACTATAATCGTTTGGAGACACAAAGGATTACTATACACCTATGGTCTGTTGCACCTCATGCAATGTCAACATGTGAATATCACATGAACCTGCATTTGATCAAAATCAAGATGAACAACTTCATGGATGCTCCTTGATGTTGGATCTTTGGTTTGACTCTCCATGTATGCTCCTTGGAGTTGGATCTTCAAGTTGTCTCTTCACAAAAATTCTTCCAAAAGTAAATCTATTCCTATCTCTATTACATAATATGAAAAAGGAGAACCTCAAGTTCCATTCGAGGGGAATATAGAGGGAATATAATTAAATACACTTGGATATAACAGATGAGGCTCGACATGCAAGTCGAATACTTATACAAAGGATCCAAGCACAATCATTTACATCTAATCACAAGATATACAGCCAAGCACAACATTCACAGTATGTGTTCTAGGCCATAACCATGCATGCATTCACCACACAAAACATTCAATGGAGACATGTATGATTTTGTAGGTATACCTATATATACATATAAATACTAAGATTGCAGTCCTTTTAATGTGGGACATTCCTCATTAAATATTTTTTTACTCCCATGTATACTAGGGGGTACACAGGGGCAGCACCCTTCCTAGTTAGTGGAAAGGTCTACGCAAAATATTACGTTCTTGTACTAAGAAAAATCAAGTTTTTTTGTAGTCGATCATGTCCTACAGGTAAAAAATATTAGGTTTGCAGTTTATGTGGAATTAGGTTTATATATGCATATTAACCGTTTAAATTCGCATCGCATGCAACAACAGAAAATGGTATAAATAAATTCCAATCATATCAAATGAAATCTGAATATATCATAGATTGACGCGGTTCTAATACCAATGTTGGGTTTTGTGGAGGTGACGGGCGCAGAGGAAGCAACAAAAAAGTTTTCTCTAGATATCCTACTAGTAGATTTCATCGATAAAAAACTATTAGAAAAGAGGGTGCAGGGATATACCTTGTCCCAGAGCAAGTCCAGAGACGTTCCTTGGTTTGGTGATGTGTGTATCTCCTAACATGCATAGACGGTCCTCGTACATCCTCCAAACATAAGCAACTCAACATCAATATCTCTACTTTATCCATGCAAATGGACTGGAACTCCACATCATGCTTCTCAAGCTGGCAGGAAGGAGTAACCCTCTGCTTGACGATGTGCTAGTGCTAGTTGCTCTCCTTCTATCTCACTTGGGAATGATGACGGCTCATGTACAAAAGCGTGAACTTGGCGTATAAGCATATCCAAAATCCGGTCGTCGTGCCCCTATATATAGCAGAGGAAAGGAAGTAGCATTTTCCAAAACCCTCAGGAAATAAAAGGTTGTGGGTTCATTTAAAACAAGCCGCTCGTAGACTATTAAAAGAATGTTTTGAAATAAATTAATTAACCAATTAATCACATTAATTGATTAACTAATTATCATCATTCATCTCTAGTCAATCACTTGGGAGTAGCTAGACAACTTAACAATGTAAGTCTAATTAATTGTCTTAAATGTTTTAATTAATTAACTTATATGATATTCCAATATTATTCTAGTAGATTACCTAAATGTTTTAGTAATCAATATGATTCAGAACATTTCCAATCACATCCACAATTATACTTCTATTCCAATCACATCCTATCTGTGTGACCCGATAGGATCCAAACTACGTAGCTAGTGATATTCATAATTGTTTTATGATTTCACAAGCAGTGATTGATATCTAGAAAGGCTTCATTGCTACCCAAGTAATTGGAGAAGTTGGAGAACAACTTGACCTAATATATGTGATTGGTGTTACAGTGATCATATAGTTCCTTTGTCTCTGATATCTAGATTGAACTCAAGGCATGGAATTGTCATCCACTTCAACATTCAATCCATGTTCCTTGAACTAGAGCAGACTGTCTTAGATATGTGTAAACTCAATATCACATATTGACTCACACCAGCAAGGCCATGCATTTCTTAGTCTCATTAAGTGGCCAGGATATCAAACTCCCATAGGACAGAAAAATCCCATCTACATCACTCACAGTCATCCCCATGTGTCTCAGTGCACCTGAGCACCATTGTTATGTTAACCCTTATTCAGGAACACAATGGATGATGTCAAAAAAGCACAATGAATGACATGTGATGAGTCTAGTGATTTCAGGACTAAGAACCACAATCACCACCATCACCATGAGAAACAACTTTGACTACCAATCATTATTTCCATGTGTCACTCTCAAGGTTGGTCTATTCAATACATTGGTCTCTTACAAGTATCTATATGCTTGGTTTGATATCACATATCATGACTAATGGGATTCTGTCATCAACCAACACACACTATAGTCATAAGTGTTATTGTTTTCTATTAGCCTCCATAGTAACATCTGCCTAGGGACATAATAAGAATGCATATACTCGTAACATCTGTATGATCTCATTGTTCAGGTCCTCAACTCGAAGACATATGTCATTGAGTAATATCATTCTTTAGACATTTATTATGTTGCATTTTTATCTCATAACTGAATAAATAGAATACATTGAAAGATTGCCTTTATTATTAATCAAATTAATTGCAAGAGATGTCATTACTATCATCATATGGTTGACTCATTGGACATACATACCAACAAACACATGGTTTACTCATTAAAAGTCAACAAGTAGATCATATGGTCAATTTTATCAACTCTATTGACCTCAAAACAAGTTCTATAGTTCCCCATGCTCAATGCATTGACCCCTTGGTCAATATAATCAACCTTACTAGTGAAAATTCTAGTATCTACAACTACTTTAATCGATGCATCAACCACCAAGTCCATGCATCGATCTTGACCCTCAATTTTTACTAGAATTCAACATATTACATATGAGGATTCATAACTAAAGTGGAAAATAAAATTTACTTAAGAATGAATCACGAGATCTAGGGAATCTATCACATCATTAACATTTAGAAATAGCTAGAGAGATAGGATAGAATAGGAGAAGGTTCCCTTGGAATCCACATAGCAGTCAGAGGCAGACTTGACCAAAGATGTTGAGAACTTACCTTCATGTGTTTAAAACTAAGATTTATCTTTCTTTTCATATCTCAATCATGGAATTCATTTTCTATTGTTATATTTTATGAAACAACTTATTTTTATGAGGAACTAATTTATTTTCTCTAGGATCAAGGAGTGTCCTAGAATGAAACCATTATAATTAGACTTCTACAGATTTATATATCATTGTTTTTTCAAATTTCATGGTAGGTTGATTTGCGATAGATATGATTAGGTACCTTTTCAATAGATCATATAAAATTGGTTGTTATAAGAGGCTAGTTTTTTAGGTAATATCCATGAACACATGTCCATAAATGCACAAATTAGCCTTATGCATGTGAGTCTTTTGTAGTTGTAGACCATGAAAACAATGAATCTAGTAGTGACTCTATACCATGAAACTAGGGTTCATTAATACTAAAATAAATGTTATGAACAAGAAGTACTTAGAACTTTCATGCCACATCTATTAAAATATGTAATAATAATAGATAATAAGTTTAATCAACTAGCAATAGTGGATTTCCCTAGTGATTTGTGAGTCATCATATAATATCTTGTCCTAATATTTAATTTTTAGTCAATTGCTTATTATAATCATTTAGTCAAGTAAAACCAATTCAACTCATCAACCTAGTTTATTAGTTTTAGTAAGTAAAAGTTTTTGTAGCCCAACTCCCTCATTTTTCACAACTCATGAGTAATTTGTCCCTCTATTACTTGACAACCATACATGTGTTTTCACTCGTGATGTGTGTTTATAGAGTTTTTTAAGCCATTTCTAGAGAGTTGGTTGGAAAAAGAATTAGCATTGTGATATCTAGGATTGGTTGTTCTATGTCAATTTCAAAGTAATATTAAATTGTCATATTTTATATATTATGTGAATCTTATGATTCCATATATATTCTATGTACTAGTGCATGGTAAGAAATAGAGTTACGTTTGACATTGAATTCACACCATACTCATTTGACCCGGACCACATCCTAAAAAAAGTAAGGAACTATAATCCTTCATCCCTGATACTCGTCATTGATCATGTAACGTACCAAAACCTAAATTTACCTATCCTGAGATCCTAAATGCATAGTTATAATAAAAATAAGTTCAAGGGATAATTTTTAGCATGATGTGATTAGAATGTGTACTAAAACTCATTAATATACTAATAACATAAATTAGGGATAGATATAAATAAATATTCCTAAGCATGTGGTTTACACCAAAAAGATCTAATTGTATATTAAATAAATACTTAAGAAAACTTGTATGGATTATTCTTATATTATTTAGGTGAAGTATAATAAATATAATTGTGGTATGAGATAAAGGAAAACAATTTCGTACATACATGTTATATAATTGAAATATCATTCTTCGTGGGAATTCTTGAAATTGAATTATGTTCCAATGATAGTGTGACATAAATTAGAAATTGAGATAAAAACATAATATACTTGATTATTTAATAAATGAAGAAAAGCTCAAATTAATAATTACTTTTACCTCCTCAATATTATAGAAGAACTAAATAAATAAATAGAATCACGTTAACATGTCACAAATAAACAAATCTTGCAACTAATGTTTCTATTCGTTTGGAAACAAACAAACATTGCTAGATATCTATAATCAATCAATTAAGCCAAATTTGAATTAATAATAGTCTTCATTAAATGGCTTGCTTATTAAACCTCCCTCTGACCCTCTAATTTCTTCAATAAAAAGGGAAAAGCTTCAATAGATGATGTCTTAATCCTTTGAATTAAAATTCATGTGACTATAATAATTAATTTTGTATATCATTAAAATATCAACACCTATGTCTTTCATTAAAATTAATGTAAAATATACTAGCAATATACATGATTGCTTCAAATTTTGGAAAATTGGATCTAACTTTATATTAATTAAATAGATGTCATTATTGGAACATAAGTGTACTACACATGCTTTATATTATAACGTGGCAATAGAAACTTCCTGACCAAGTTATCACGTATTGGGATGAGTAGGTGGAGATAAGAGGTTAATATATGGAATGATTGAAAATACATTTGGTAAACTTATCCTGCACAATTGTACAATAAATTTTGGTGAACATTTTCATTGAGTTGATAACTAAATAAAGACATATTTTGATTTCTCATGTTGTAGATGTGACAGTCAATGTGCTTTGGCCATGTTGTTGGATAAAAAAGGATAAAATAGGACAATAATTTGGAGATTATTAGAGGGAAGGGAAATGTCATTTTTGTTTTTTGATCCTATTATATGTGTTAATGACTTCTCTACTTCTCTCATCACCATTAAATTATGTGGTATTACTATTGATTTGCATTTAGTCATTGCCCCCTCTACTTCCCTCATCAACTCCAACTTGCGATTCTCTACTAACAAACCAATATCAGTTAAACTTTTTCCTCCATCAACAATACTTCTAAATACTACTTTTATTGTTAACTTTTTATTTGTGTTTTATAACCATATTCTTTACCTATCTTAATCAAAATTTAGCTTTTCTATATTTAATGATTATTTATGAACTTGATTTTCTCTTCCACTTTATTATCAAAATTTGCTTTATTGAATAGTATACCTTTTCTTTTACCTCTTAAGAATTCCTTTTAGTTCTAGTTATATATATATTTCCCATTTAGTTTTCCTCCTCAGTGATCTACATTAAATATTTACTTTAATAAATGAAAAAAGCATATTTCTAATTATACAAGCCTATCAGTTCAATATATAAATCCCTCTCTATCTTGTTACATACACAAAAACCACCAATTGT
The DNA here is from genome assembly GCA_963693085.1 of Alisma plantago-aquatica. Lineage (NCBI taxonomy): Eukaryota > Viridiplantae > Streptophyta > Magnoliopsida > Alismatales > Alismataceae > Alisma > Alisma plantago-aquatica. The sequence goes on from OY856415.1 coordinate 642,343,820, forward strand.
TTCATGACAAGTTTTTTGTCACGCACTTTTGTCACACCTTTATGTGTGGCCTTTTTTACGTATGTAGCACTGACATGCTTCTAACCTCCACCCTTACTCCAGAGGCCATTACTTTTAGACTTCCTTTGAAGAGTCATTGGAGCCTTTTCAGTCAACTAGAAATATGAAAAATAACTGGCCATGCTCTCATGAAACTATTTGTATGAAGGTCTTTTCCCAACTACAACTATCCCACTTTCGTTCTTCTATTGTCTTCTTGAACTACACATGACCCAAAACCTTTGGATACTATCTTCTTGTGAGTTTTGGATGGTAGGCCTCATCGTACCTTTGTGTTTTCATACCCATTGTAGGGGTGTCATTCTACACTCTAGTCTTTTCCTTCCCACACACGGGAAGATTTGAATCAAGATAGTAACACTTCCGATGTTTCACACGAAGAAGGGGAGATCTCAACTAATGATTTTTTTAGTTTTCCATCAATAGGAATCTGATTTTGTAATACACCGATAGGATGGGCAGGTCTTTCTGTATGGTAAATGTCTCACAACAAAAATGTGTTTTCGTTAAAGATTTGACTTGTCTTCCCAAACAACAAGGAACTGATGTGTCTTGCGATGATAATTGGTGTGTTTCTCAAACATAGAAAAGTAAACTGACAAAATATGGTGACAAAGGGGAGAGTAAACCCCACAACTAATAGGCAGATATGGTGCATTTTGTCCCCAACAAATGCACCAGAAAGCTTGGTGCGTCCCTCCAAAAGTGCACACACTAATCAATTGGATTCAACAACATGTGCCCCACAAGCTGGAAACACACGAGTATCTTTCAAAATTTATAAGGTACCTACACAAACACACTCACATAAACCAAAACATTACACCCAAAAGCGCATAGGGTCATGTGTAGTATCGGAGGGCAACAAGTATAGGTTCAATCCATAGGGAGAAAAGGGGGCACTAGAGCTAGGTTATGTTGGGCTAGGTTCCTACTGTAGAGTCTAGGGTTAAGGGTTTGAAGGTGGTTTGTTGATTACACTAATGGTGAAAAATCAAGTAAAGGAGAACAAACAAGAATCAAAACCTAAGTTTCCCTAGACAATTAATTCTATTGAGCAAGAAAATGATCAAACTACACCAAGGCAAGCAAGAAGAGATCTACACTACACTAGGCTAGCAAAATAGGCAAAAGATCAATTAAATACCTAAACTAGTAAGATCAAATCAAGAATAAGACAAGAAGCTAACTAAGAAATTAAAGAGCTAACTAATCTAAACCAATACTAGCCAAGCAAGAAGGTAATTAAGGTTTTAATGCAATAAAGGGTAGTGTGGGTTGTTTGTGGGATGCACTTATCAATTAGGTTGGGGTGGTGATGTGTGAACATTATTCTTTCATTTAGATTACCAAACCAAAAAAAAAGCTAGAGGCTAAGGAATTGCCCTAAACTACGAACTGGCCATGGATAGGATAGATTGTGTATAGGGGAACTAGTACCTAACACATCCTACCTACCCTTACAAGGCTCAATTGAGTTAGTGTTTAGGTGGAATTCAGTTAGGGTCTAGTCAACTATAGTTTTCTAGGATAGGAACTAGATTGATTATTGGCCGAGGGTAGTAATGTAAGGTGGAAGTCAGGTTTTTGGCCTCACATCATCCACATTCTAGCCTTGAGAAGGCTCCAAGTTAATTACACTAAGTGATCCTATACTAGCTAATTAGATCTCTCACCTAGGTGTAGGAGAATTTATTAACATGTAGGAAGTTGAAAAGCTAACTAGGGATCCATTAATTGGACTTAGGAGCAATTCACAAAAAGAGCAACATATAAGAAACTTTTCTAGAATCCTAGGTGATTTCAACTATAAACCATAAAGCAATTCTTGAGGAATGATATATAAATAGAACATAATCATTATAAAACGAAATCATGATGTCTACATATCATTTTCTCCCAACATGATAACAAAGTAACATTTTTGGCCCCAAACAGCCCACCTAAGGGGCCTAGCTACTCATGGAAATGAAAAATACAAAAAGAAAGGAGAAAGAGGTAGAAGTGACCTTAGATCTTGGTGTAAATGGAGTGATCCTCCTCTCCAACTACTGCAAGGGCATCCTCCCTCCTCCTCCAACGTGCAAGGGTATGTAATGAAGGTGTAAAGTGGTCAAAACACTTAGGAATTAGGGTTTTAGTGGTGGAAATGATGAAATGAAAGTGGAATGAAATGGAATGGTGATGGAATGGATAAGGGGCGAAAATGGGGAGTGAAGAGGGGATATATGGTACATAACCTCATGCCACAACTGACACCTATGTATATATAGGTGGTGGGGAAGCACTAGGTCAAGTGGGGGTAAAGTGGGAAATGCAGTGGAAAATTTATATGTAGCACAATCGTGTTGAGAAGCACGGACATGGTGGGTAGGAGTGATAACGGGCATGGTGGAATGGAATGAACGTGGTGAGAAAATGGCACGAGTTACATGGAGTTTGGTGTTTTTGAACTGGAGGTGGCACGGCTATGCCAATTATATCTTTCTTCAATTCTTCCACAATCAAGAAATGAGAAATACAATGCAACATATGAATATTGACTAAATGAGATCAATGATGACTAGGTACATGCATTCCACCTCTCTCCTCTCCTCTTTCACAAACCAATCATGATTAAAGCACCACACATACAAGCTTCACATATATAGCATAGACAACACAATCAATATGTATATTTGTCATATAACCCTGGATAAATCGTTTCATGGTGGTGAAAATAAAAAATGACTAATGTTGTTGTTTTACATCCATGCATTCAATTTCATACGTAAATCCACACTAAGTGATCCAATTGCCTTTGAAAAAGGGCAAAGTGAGCTAGGTTTGATGTTTCTTAGCTCAATGGGCATGCAAATGGAAGAAAGGGCCACTATGGCCGATATCACCTCACTAGGCCGATATCACCCTACTTGGCCAATATGAACTTGCTATGGATGATACACAAGGCCTATGCACGATACCACATGCATCACTCCTGCACGATACAAGGACCCTGTGCACGATATATAAGAGCAAGGAGGTGGTAGGATTCGAAAAATTTCACTAATGGGTGAAAAGAAGGGGTATATATACTTGTTGTTCATCAAGAAGTGTGAAAATGAGGTGTCATCAATTTGAGCTACTAGGTTCCACGTGTCCATGCATGGGTGACACGTGTACATGCATGCATTAACATTTATTTTGACATGCAAAACTCTTGAGGATAATCTAGGGATGATTTTTTGTCCATTAATTATCCCTTTGAATAAAATATATCAATAAAATCACCACTTTATTCACAACCCGATACAACTTTTCTAAGGAAGTTGTAAACCGATACACTTCACCTCCTTGGCCGATAGGCACTCATATATAAGCTTTTCAACTTGATACAACCCAAGTTAGGGTTTCATATTCAACCCTTTTCCTTGGTCATTTCACCTCCAAGATCACCATCACTCACAATAGATTCAAACATTGTGTCTCCTTATTTCTATCTCCTCTACATGATACTATGAGGGAGTAGGGACACTCTAGAGGTGGTAATTTTCATATCAACCCTATATTTTGGGTAAATTACAATTTATACCAAAATTGGTGCACAAGGTACTAACATTATTCAAACATGTTCAAACTTAGAATTTAGGCTTTCCACAAGACACCACTTAGAATCATTCTCTCTTATGATGCTAAAACATATAGGGCACGTTCAACATGTGACATATTGCAATATAATCCCTTAACTTGGGTAAATTGCACTTTGGTCCAAAATAAAGGAATGTTGCTCAAACAACATTCACTCATGACCAAACTTGGAACATAAGTGTGTCACATGATAACAAAACACCTTAGAGGATTATATTAAAGTTATAAGAAACTTACTTAGCCAAAACAAACAGGGTTACCTCATAACCCATGTCAGGGTCATTACAAGTTATAAACCCCTAACAAGGATTTCATCCCCAAAATTCCAGGTAAAGGGAGACAGATATTATTCATTCATCATATCATCAAGTCTCTACATAACATCTTAATGTAATTGAGATACCATAAAACTTTGATCAACACAAAGTTCTTCCACACATGGTTATCATAGGATTTGTCACACAGGACACATACTCTACTGTCTTTTTCATTATTGACTGTAGAGTCAACTCTGTGTCAGGTAACACTTTTCTTAGTCAGAGAAACATTATACATAACTTATTTAACTCAGGTGTCAAAACTCATTGATTTATCACCTTTCTCAACTTACGACTTTATGTGACAAGATTCTTGATTCTGGGGAGTCTTCCATGCTCCTTATTCAGTTTAGCATTTCACTTTCAAGGAAAAACCAGAGTTACGTTCTATCACCCACTTGGGACTACAAGTCTTATCATACATCTGTTGTGCCATCTAATCTGCTGAAACAACACCAAACTTTCTTACTACTTGTACCAACTATCTCATTAGTTATACATTCTCTTGTCATAAGAGGAGGTTACTTATCAATTAAGAACTTATCTTAGAGGTATCTCTATTTGTTATGTATAAGTTTCCTTAACAGATCTAGATAGGGGTATTCTAAGGAATTATTTTTAGCTTGATAAGCTTTTCCCACAATGATTTTACAATTGTTCCTTCAATTAGTACATTCTTATCGTTGTTATGTTTATGCTGAGTATAAACCCCTAACATATGATTTCCATACTATTTTATGTAACTAGACTAATTTCACAGTTGGCCATCCTAGGTAACCAACATAAATCATCTGATTAGGAGTTATGATTTTACTTTCCCATACCACCTGATATTTCTTAGATACCAGAATTCCTTACTTTGGTATCCATCACATGTGTCAAAAGCACATCACATCCTCATCATTTCCATCTCTCTATTGTTATTACCAAATCCACACATATAAAAGGATCTTTCTTTCATCTTGGGACATCACTTGTTACACATATATTTATCTTGGAACCAAAGTCCAAGACGAATTGATACTTTTCTAAATATCCATCAATTGAACACTTTTAACTCATGCACATCAAGTGTCATAAGACTCACTTGATTGCCATGTCCCTGAAGGAAAGAACACAAAGAAACATATTCCTCTTATCACCCCATCATTACCCAGGGTTGTTTATCAAAGAGAAGAGATTATCATCTCCTCTGATTATTGCATGAACTTTCAACTGTTCATGAGCCTTTTACTCTTGTTTCATCCTAGTTTCCTTTCCATCAGCATAGGAATTATAAGGTTGATTACATGTCATCACTCCTTTCTTTGTTATTGTCTAACATGCTCATGAACATTTTTGTGATTTTATTACATTTCCCATTTCCACATAATGGGAAAAGATCTTTATCATTCACACAAGCTTTATCAGATAGGGATCATCTCCCTTGTCCTCATTCTCTTTATCATGAGGATTATACTTTTTACTTCCTTGTACACATATATTGATCTGAGATCATCTCAGATTCCATTTTTTTGCACTTAGGATGTGATACAAATGTCCCTACCATATTTCCAGTTTAGTTATATTGTAACATCCTCAATTTGATAGCTAAAGTAAGCCTTTAATGTGGGGTTTTCACAGGGGATGCAATGAATGTAACCATGGCTAGGCATGTAATTAAGTTCACAGAATGTGTAATACAAGCCATCTGATCAACCAATACACACATAATGACTTAAATGTGTATGATTGTAGTTGGTTGTATATCAATATAAATGAATTACTCCTATGAACAATAATGTGATGAATATATAATATGATGAGTCTAGTTCGTGGCTTGAGCCTTAGACCTAGCTTAGGTCTTCATGTTATGTAACTAAAGAAATATTGATCACATGTGTCATACATGGGCTTCAATTGAGAAATTATATGGTTCGAAGACTTATTTTCATGATTTGGAATACAATTAAGCTCATGGACCCTTTGAAATACTAAGGGATGGGCCATGTGCCCTAGTGCTCAAATTCCAGCCCTATTGGACCAATTAAGTTTTACAAATAGGTCCTTGGAGTACAAATTGAGAATTAAATATTTCATCATCACAATGGATGCTTAAAATATTTTTAGTAGAATAGTAATTAGAATAAAAGATGATGGGAGAAATTTTAGATGATTCTGATGTATATAGTGGCCTAGGTAATTAAATTAGTAATTATAATGTTTCTATTTAAAAGACATGTTTGGAGTGTTTGTACAACTAGTTTTTACTTAAATTATTGCTAGTGTGAAGTTGATGATTATATAGTATTTACTCCAAAATTTGAAGTCAGGCCGAGCTATAGGACGGACTATATAAATATTTCTTTGGTTTGGACTTTTATCAGAAAGAAGAAGAAAAACAAAATAAAAAAAGGGGCCGACTCCAGCCCAACACGGACTGGAGAGCGCTGCCTCCATTAGAAAAGACTGGAATAGAGTCCGTGAAGGAGATGATCCCCCACACGATCCGAACTCCAATTTTTCATATTAACCATGGATCTGGAAAGCCTAGGGTTAGCCGAAGTTAAGCCTAATATTCGACTGGAAACTGAGTCATAGAGAAGGAGAGAAAAGGAGTCGAAGGGAGGGGCACTGTTGGTGGTGGATAGATGGGCTAGCAGTTAGGGTTTCTCACCCTGACCCTTTGTTCATGGCGAGGATGTGCCGCCTACTCAGAGGAAGGGAGGTCGTAGATGAGGGGCCACTCCTTGGCACTTCCATGGCCGGAGGTGCGCTCCACCTTACCGGAGGAAGCTGGTGTGGCGATGCCCTGTTTTGGGTGTGAAACAGGGGAAGTCCCCTTAGCGCAGTCCGTGAAAGGGACAAAGGAGATGCAGCGGAAGAGGGGGTCCATGGATGATCGTCAGATCAACTTTGAACGACCAGAAATCTTTAATAAGGTGATTCTTCTAAAATTGATATCTTGAGCTACGAATCTCTGTTTGGGACAAACAAGGTACCTATGGAAAGATATTCGAGTGTACTATCTTATAAAAATAGTTCTAGAGTATGATTTTGATGTATTTTATTTATTTTATTCTGGGTATACAAAACTATATAATTTTGATGTTTTGCCAATTAAAAATAGTAAATGCCTTTGGAAATTCATACAAATTTTATTGAATGTGTATTTTGATATGTTAAACATTAATTCAGATCTTGATCTTTAATATATGAAGTTTTAATGAGATTTTTAATGTAAGCCCTAATAAGGGTATTTTGGGTATTTCACCCATGATATAATTTTTAAATGGCCTGATATTTTAATACATGATCATTCCTACATTATATGAATACTTTTCTAGAGATTTGATGAAGTTTCTTGTGCTATTATATTAGTATTTAGTTTTAGATGAGTAGCCATTATGAAAGAATAAAAAAATGGTTATTCTGACATTATAAGTGATATATGTATGGCCAATTAGGCCTGATATTAGTAATGTGATGGTATTCTACTTTGATTTCTTGATTGAGTCAGTAAGTTTACAATATGTGACTATTTTTTAGAATTATTCTCATTATATGAAGTATATGTTCATATTAGTGCATAAGACGATTTATGTCTTATTTGAGTATAAAGATAATACTAATTATATAGTATGAGTTTTATTTTATTTCAACGCTAAGATTTTATGGTGAGTATAAATTTATGTTTAAGAACCCAAAGTTGGTATATATAGTTAGGAAAGCGGAGTGTGAGATTTAGAAATAGAAAGAGGGAGCATACTCTTGGACTAATAAAACTATGATGATATCCAGGTTATTAAAGATATGGAACTTGGAATCAAGATTTATTTATTTTTATAGATGCCATCAGCATAAGAGGTAAGTGGTCCACACACATGAGTACTCATAGTTTATGTTCAATATGTTTACATGTCTCCTGATAAGAGTTTCATGATCTATGTGATTTAATGTTCTAAGACTTCAATGTTAAGATTTACAAACAAAATTATTCTCATATTTCTATCTTTATGCAAGTGTAGATACCCAAAGTCTGAAATAGTGATATGTTGTTCCAAATAGTTGTGACTCATGGACCAAGCCCATGAGAAAGTTGAAGAATCATATTCCTATAAGATTTCTTCGAAATGTTTGGAAGTAGTGAATACGATTTCAAGATAAGATATGCCAGTAATGTACCCGTACTTAGTTGATGATTTCAAATAGCTTTGTATGAAGGATGTAAGTACACATATGTTATTAGAATTTATCATATTTATAGTCATTTTTATGTAGTAAGATTTCAAGTAGAAACATGCCATTAAGATTTTATACATATGTAGAGATCTAAGAACTAGATTCCCTAGGATAAATATTATCTAGAATACAAGTACAATGTAAGAATATGAATTTGAAAATATTAGGACATGGTGTACTAATAAAAGTACTTTTGGGATCACAATGTGTTGTAAAAATGAGTTCATGATGGCATTATGAGATAATGACACATTAAGTTATGATTAGGTTGCAATACAATATTTTATAAGATTTCTATTTTGATATTTAAGGTTCAATATGTAAGTTCATATGTAAAGTTTCAGAGTAACATCATATTTTATAAGAAGGATTGAACCATCTTGTCAGAATTGATATTTTTAGATATGTTGACTTATGATACTTTCATAAGCTTGACTTATGATACTTTGTATACTTAGTATTTCTATATTCATGTCAGATCCTTTCTCATAAGACATTAGACTCATTTACTATATAATTAGTATAAATGAATTAAGTTTACCAAATCAATTTTTTTAGAATAAAGTTTGTCCAGATAATGAGATACATGTTCAAATCCATCAATGAATTCAGTTTAGAACTTAAGAATAAGAGATTTAGATTTAGACTTAGACTACTCACTATGTGAGTAGCCAGATTTTGAATAAAGATACATGATATGGGTTATAGACCCAATCTCAATTGTGTTGTAATTTGAGATACATATCCAAATTCTATAATAGATTCAGTTCAGATTTTAAAGAGCAGAGATTCAGATTCAAAACTAAGTATGTGTTGAGTACTCAGTTTTAGATAAGTTCAGATTCAGAGTTTAGTAAAGATAGACTTAAGATAATTAATTCAAAACTTTCACATAATACATTATATAATAAGTCCTCACCAGAGAGTCCCGGGACGATTCAGAGGGCGTGTTGCGCCAGACACTGCGGGTGTCATAGAGGAAATGTTATACCAACAGAGGGTGTGTTGCACCATAGAGGACACTTTAGTCTCAATAGAGGGCACGTTGTGCTAACAGAGGGTGCATTGCACCATAGAGGACACTTCGGTGTCAACAGAGGAGGACTTATTGTATAATGGTGGCCACATTCAAATAAAAATCATAAGTAAAATATACCTTAGATTAGAGATGCCCATATTCTCATCCATGAGTAATGATGAGAGGGAATTAGATAAGATAATTAAGACCTCGACACTTTGGCGTAGGTCATGAGATCCATGTACCAGGATACATGTCTTTCGAGAAAGATAAGATAGAAAGATAAGAATTTCAGATTAAGAAGTAAGAGATTTTATGTTTCAAATTTTACTCAGAGCTTGATAGTAACTTCTTGTTTATAATGCCAATTTCAGATTATTAATCATGTACATTTTAGAATACTCATGCCACTTACTCTAACGACTATTTTTCCCAATGCATGGCTGGGGACGTGATGTCTGCATGACTTAAAGCAGCTGAATATTTAAAGAATAAGAAAAGGTGTAGCATGTTTTCAAGATTGCCTAGTGGGGTGCCATCTACCGAGGCGATCCAGAGTTTAGATATCTTCTTTTATGCATGGTCTTGTTATCATAATATATTAGATGAATTGTTTCCCTTTGTTATATCTATGTATGAATCCGTTTTACTTAAATGCAAAGTGTTTCATTTACTTTCATTGCAATGATAGTTATGTTCGTGATACCCCAGAAAAAAAAATGCTTCCGCTCATGTGATATGAAAATCTGGGTGTTACATATACTCACTAGATTGTCTCAGAATGACTACTTAATCAGATTAATTAGAAAGATAACAATCTAAGAGTTCCATACTCACCTTATCTTCAATAGTTGAATGTCTGGCCAGGGTATACAAGTACTGAGATTAGGTAGTATGCACTTTATTTACTATCATGTTCCTTACTTTTCATATCATCAAAAACATAGGACTTATCATTCCTGGATTTTCTCCAGGCATCACTTCTATATCTCATCCTCTTTCATACAGATAAGAGCAATTATAGAACATTTAAAAGAATACTGAATAGAATATAAATTTTAGTTCTCATCATTTCTTCTCTATGTTCCCATAGGGAAATCGATAGGGAGGTCCATAACAGCAATCCTTTTTATGATTATCGGATAACATCAAGATAAGGCATATCGAAATGAAAAAGCTCTATCTGACCGTTACCCCTCGCAGTCATCTACCACTTCAGGTTGACTCAACACATAGAGTCTAGTTGTTTCATATTGTTGCTTTTGACTTTTTACACTATTGGGCTATAACTTTCGTAAGCCATGTCGGGCCTACCTCGGTTGTTGAGTCATTTCCTCCCTTCTTACAAAGAAAAGAGTTTAGTATGCTCAACATTTCCATACCTATAACATGTCTTGCCCTCGTACCATGGTCTTATCGATCTTATTACTGATGTAAAAACTAAGCCATGGGTTCTTACAGGTGGAAAGTTAGGACTTTTGTCTTTACTTAGCGACTACTGCCCTGGTGCACTAGGCATTTATTACACTGATGGCACCAAAAACTTTGGCTTTTTAGAACAACTTGGCAAATGTCTCTAAAATTATAGAGACCTTACCTTAATTCTCATCTTATTTCCCCTTCTTGGGCATTACCATCACAGATGTACTATCTCTCTATACTTATGGCAGAGTCTATTTTCTTGCCATATGTTAATCTTTCCCACATTTTCCACTATTCTAACATGTCTATGTCATTCAGGACCCCTTATAGGACCCAACATTTCTGCATTAAGAACTGGTAACCTAGGTTGTAATGCTAGTATCCAGTCTACTATATGCATCACTGTTGTCCTAACCAGTCCAATAAGAGCATAAAAATAGGATTATCTATCCTGATTGGGTCAAGATGGGAATTCTCAGACACTCATTCTTCTCTTGTCTGATCCCTTGCACCCTCTCTTGGTGCAACAACATTACTCTTAGCAACGTGTTCCTCGTGTTCTCCAGTCATTTTTAAACTTCACCCTTTCTTCTGCATAAGAAGAAATCACTATAGAGTATACTGGAGGACACTAGAATAGACTCAACACCTTAGTCTTATGTCTATGTAGACTCAGCGAACCTTAAGATCTGATACCAAAACTTGAAACGAACGTCATCAAAATGACAAACAAATCATTACTAATTAAGTGGAATAACATAATAAGCGGATTAACAAAAATCACTAAAATTTAAAACTATTTTGCAAGGAGATCCTTTTCTAGAAAACTCTTACTGAAAGATCCAAAACTCATACATATCATGATTATATTGTACAACATCTCATCTTGAGGACAACATATAACAGTTGCTCTATCAAAACACATACTGGAGCAACATAAAACCTCGAGGCATTCAAGACAAAATCTCAGATCATTCATGAAACCAATACGAACCAACTCCAAGGACCTGAGAGTACAGAGACGACACATAGGACTTCTATCTACAAGACATGACAGACAGTACACTCAACCTGAGATGTCACTACTACCTCAGCTGTTGTTCCTCCTCTGCAGAAAGATCTTCGCCACCTCGTGCACGTCCACCTAAAAAAAATGTGGATCCCACGGGGTGAGACAATTGTCCCAGCGAGATATATAACTCTCCGTCGACCATATTATTATCATAGATTAAGCATTTCATAAACTAAGCAGAGGTTCTTTTTATATCAACAGGCAGGATAATTCACTGTATGAACAGAATGAAGTAATCTTCTTTCTTAAGGAGAACATTGCATCTACCCACAGTAGAGTTATAAATTATCTATCTACTTTGCAAGGAATGTAAAGAAACATAAATAGCATCTATCAACTAAGATGTATAATTAAATTGCGCATCAAACAATATTTCTCATATTCGATCCTTAAGAAGATATGCTACACAGCTGAACATATTTTAACAATCACACTTATGCCCTAAGGAGATGAAGCACACCCCTTTCATCTCCAAATGACCACAAACTTCTCACAAGTCCGTACCATACAAGGTCAATGGAAGAGTCAGTTGCCATGACCTCACTTGTCTCGGTCAGTATGAGACCACTTAAGCTTAGTAGGACATCTTGTGTCGACTGCAAATAGTTGTGCCAGGGTACATAGGCATCCTCGCTTAGAGCTACAGCGTCAACTGCACTCTCTTAGGGGAACATCTACTAACAATTGTCCCCAGTTATGAAATTACTGAGTCATGGCGACACAAGCACCATACTCTGAGCCACGGGCCAGTTCACTATTCTCAACATAGAGTCTACAATTGAAGTCACACTCGAGCCAGGATATGACATATAGCCAAATCCCCATTCATTTCGAGCTCGTAAGGGGATCGGCTCACACATGGACGTCCGTACTTATGCCCCCACATACTCAAAATTATGCACTCCGGGTTATGCCACAGGGAACCCGTATCACCATTCAGCAAATCCTGACGCTAATGGATCTTTGTTCAGGGAAATGTTTTATAGTTCCTAATGATGTATTACATGTATTACATCATTCTTTTAGCATCAAATAAGTTATCATTATTAATCACAACAAATGCTACAAAGAAAAGTGTAATACATCTATCACGTACTTTTTAGATCTTTAAAACACATGATATTTGGTATCTCAGTCCCTCATCACATTACTGGGAATTCTCATCCCTTCACATCATTATCATGATTACTGGTTCTAGGTATTCAAACTCTTGGATCGTCACACAACATTGTTATCTCTATAAGAGATAAACATTACCTCTAGGTCCTCAGACCCAAGTATTCATTTTACTTGTTGTACAAGTATTCCATATGGCTAACAAGGTCATTACACATTTTGTCACCTCTCACTAGGCAACAACTTATTCATATGGCTCACAAGGCCATTACACATCTTGTCACCTCTCACTAGGCAACAACTTATTCATATGGCTCACAAGGCCATTAATCATTACACTTGTTATACAAGTACTTAACATGCCTCACAAGCCTTATGTAATAAGTGAAATGCAACCTTCCCATCATTAGGGTTAGGGTTTCACTTTATAGTCGAATAGGGTTTCATGTTCATATTATTAATCCAAACCCTAATTCATTGCTCCACACATCTAGGAGCATACGTTGATATCATAAGTATTCAATCATACTTGTTTATTCTCATCATTTATCATTAAATGATTATCAACACAAAGTATGAGTTTCTCTCTCATCCTGACTAGGATATTGATTACATCATACTTTATTAACTTGGCTTAACCCTTCTCAAGGCATGTTAGCCTACACTTATCAAAGTGCATTAAACTCATTACCTCTCAATGTAACAATTAACATGACACACGTCATGTGTTACTCATCCAAGTATATTGGATTTGAGGTGCATCAAGGTGTATCAACCTTGAGATGTTGGATATGATATTTATCGTGTCTTGATGTATCACTTCCCTCATCACTTTTAACTTGCTTAAGTTCATCAACTTATCTTGTATTAGGGTATTTTCCATCCTAATACTTTATGCACTAACTCATCACATTTATGTTGTAGTTCATTGGCCATAAGTCACACACTTGAATTACCCAACTATCATAAAGTGATATGGTCTCATCTCGAGTTAAGGCATTGTTGATATACCATTATCAACCACTTTAGGTGTTTCACCTATCAAGGTATTAACCACACCATTACTTGGTGTTAGACTCATCACTCCTAAGAGTGTTTTAGCCTCACCTTTACAAGGTGCATCATATTGAATCATGTATGTCAAGTTGAACACATGTATTGGGTTAGGTGTATATTGATCTAGGCATCATCATATCCCTCATACCCTTACCCATTAAGGTATCAACCTTACCATTCATATGGTGTATCAACTTCACCCTTCATGGCTGTAACATCCTCACCTCACTTGAAGATATTGGCCACACCCTACTTTAGTGTATTATCCATCACATGTACTAGGGTACTAACCACCTTACCACTCTTTTCATCTGGTGCATTGGGTTACCCTCCATATCATTTTACAGATAGGTGTTTAACACCATATCGTCCAAAAGGTGTATGCTTAACCCAATATCTATTTAAAGGTGTATACTTACTTCCCATATCACCTAGAGGTGTATGTGTTCTTACCATATCGACCTTGAGGTGTATGTATGTTTCCATATCGGGTTTGAGGTGTATGTGTGCTTCCATATCACTTTTGAGGTGTGTGTGTGTGCTTCACACCATATCAGGTAAAGAGGTGTGTGCTTGCTCACCATATCACTTTAGAGGGTGTGTGTGCTTCACACCATATCGGGAAAAGAGGTGTGTGTGTGCTTCACACCATATCGGGCAAAGAGGTGTGTGTGCTTCACACCATATCGGGCAAAGAGGTATGTGTGTGCTTCACACCATATTGAGCAAAGAGGTGTGTGTGTGCTTCACACCATATCGGGCAAAGAGGTGTGTGCTTGCCCAATATAATTTTTGAGGTGTTTGCTTGACCTCATATCATGAAAGAGGTGTATAATACACCACCATATCGTGCAAGAAAGTATTAAAACAAATCCATATCATTTTAGTGAAATAGTTGCATCACCATATCGGGTTAGAGGTGCTTGCTTGTGTGCTTGAACCCGATATCACTTTATAAGGTGATACCATCTTCTTCAAGCTCTAAACCTTCGTTATAACTGTTATAGTTCATGGAAACAGGTCTAAGAAACTAATATAACTCATAATGTCATCAACTATTTCAGAAAATTTCGTAATTAAAAGTAGATCATTAAGTATAGCAATTTAGGTGATGAAAAATAACATGATAGAGTTCAAGTTATATAACCCACCTTAAGAACAACTTCAAAGCTCCAAGATCTAAAGCTTCACGTTCCTAAGGTTTAAGATGACTTATCAAAAGTCCAAGGCTCGTTCACAACTCCTTCATATACAAGGAATCACCATAGATAAGCAATTGGTGAAGAAGAAAAGAAAGGAAGATCATAACCCTAAAATCATGCTTCAATCCAAGGTTGAAGACGATCATTGCCTCACCTTATGGTTAAGTATTAAGATCCTTATTGTTCCTTAGCACCTTTTCACGTTACCTCAATACCCTTGCACGATATGCCATCACTTGTGGCCGATATCCCCCTCACTTGTGATCAAAACACTCCACTATGGCCGATATCACCTCACTAGGCCGATATCACCCTACTTGGCCGATATGAACTTGCTATGGACGATACCCAAGGCCTATGCACGATACCACATCACTCCTGCACGATACAAGGACCCTATGCACGATATCTAAGAGCACGTAGGTGGTAGGATTCAAAAATTTTCACTAATGGGTGAACAGAAGGGGTATATATACTTGTTGTTCATGAAGAAATGTGAAAATGAGGTGTCATCAATTTGAGCTACTAGGTGCCACATGTCCATGCATGGGTGACAATTGTACATGCATGAATTAAAATTTATATTTACATGCAAAACTCTTGATGATAATCTAGGGATGAATTTTCGTCCATTACTTATCCCTTTGAATAAAATATATCAACAAAATCATCACTTTATTCACAACCCGATACAACTTTTCTAAGATAGTTGTAAACCGATACACTTCACCTCCTTTAGGTGCTTTGCACATCCTGGGCTTTACAAGGAGTACACAAAACGATATGAGACTCCTCCTTTGGTTCCTTGGCCGATAGTCACTCATATATAAGCTTTTCAACTTGATATAACCCAAGTTAGGGTTTCATATTCAACCCTTTTCCTTGGTCATTTCACCACCAAGATCACCATCACTCACAATAGATTCAAACATGGTGTCTACTTCTTTATATATCCTCTACATGATACTAGGATGGAGTAGGGACACTCTAGAGGTGGTAATTTGCATATCAACCCTATATTTTGGGTAAATTACAATTTGTACCAAAATTGGTGCACGAGGTACTAACATTATTCAAACATGTTCAAACTTGGAATTTAGGCTTTAAACAAGACACCACTTAGCATCATTCTCTCTATTATGATTCTAAAACATATAGGGCACGTTCAACATGTGACATATTGCAATATAACCCCTCAACTTGGGTAAATTGCACTTTGGTCCAAAATAAAGGAACATTGCTCAAACAACATTCAATCAGGACCTAACTTAGAACATAAGTGTGTCACATGTTAACAAAACACCTTAGAGGATTATATTAAAGTTATAAGCAACTTACTTAGCCAAAACAAATAGGGTTACCTCATAACCCAGGTCAGGGTCATTACATTTGTGGTCCTCTTTACCATGCCTCTTGCACCCCTCCTTCCTTGAGCAATTTCCCATTGATCTATCACTTAAGTTGCACTGCTCACCACCATCATGAGCAGCCAGTCACCAAAACCACCATCTCAAGCTCAAAACCCCACCTCACCTTTTTCACATTCCATGTTCCACAACTAGATCCTCTCTAAGCCCCACAAGTAACACCACAACTGCCTCACCACTCCCCAGGTATTCGTCCTCCTCTATTATGATGTTGGAACCTCCACTGCCATTCCACCACAGTCCTCTCTACCTACCTTCTTGCTACCACCATTGTCTCCACTGTCACACCCAATGTAGCAGTATTGTTTCTCTCCTCACCATTGCTAAAGTCTACTACCTCTGCAGCCAGCCAATAGAGACCAACCCACTTCCATATTCACTATCAACCACGTTCCCCATGTCGCTTATATCTAGACCTCCCTCTTCACCATACTCACACTTATTCCAACTGCCTAGATCAATTAGAAACAACACTTGATCTTCTAGTCACTTGCAATAACATTGAGTCTAGGTAACTAAAGGAGGTTGTGGACTATGCCTTACGACCCTTATACTTTTGGATAAGTTCTTAGAAATCCATGATCCCATAGAAGCCTTTTTTTCCAGAGGAGGGTGTGGATGGTGTACCTACTCAAAATCTATACGTCATGCTGATGCATTGGTTTTGAGTCATTTTCACAGGCATATCTTCCTTGATTTTATGTGATGATTTGTCATTTATTTGATTAATTATGTATGAAATGCCATCAATGGCATGTTATATCTAAATGCATAAAATTATATGATTTTTACTATTTAAGATGGTTTAATATTTATCTCGAGCATTTATCTACGTTCTTGTGTATTTTTAGGTACAATCAAACTTCACATAGTTGATACTACCGACACCAAAGTCGGTGGTACTGACTTCACATCTGTACTAGACCAAAAAAGACTCGCACAGACTCGATACTACTGACACTCAATGTCGGTAGTACTGAAACCTTGTCAGTAAAGCACAAGGATGAATTGTGAAAAGTCAGTACTACCGAGTCCACAAACTTGGTACTACCGAGATGGCATCAGTTAAGAAGTTCTTAGGAGACCTAAAGACTCAATGCTATCAAGTCAAGTGGATAGTACTGACATTGTTAAGTCGATAGTACTGACATTGTTACAACCCCGATTTTTGGGTTCTTTTGGTGAGAAATGCAATTTCTCTTAATAAAGATATATGAACAAATAATGGTGTGATTTGATTTGAATGAATGAATTCCATTTACAATAGCCTAGTTGGTTGCTTTGTGGACTTTATTGGCTATTGGGACCAATAACAAGGAAAAGAAAAAGGAAATTCAATTATTAAATGAATAATTAAGAAAAGGATAAGAGAAAGCAGTAGAAGCCCCTAAAAGGCTAGGTAATATTCTTCAAAGGTGGATTTTGTTCCTTTAGGGTTCCTTGGGTTCCAAGGAGTCTAAGTTGCAAAGATAATGCAACAAGAAAGAGAAAAGATCAATTAAATATTGTTTTATTAAGAAGGAAATATGAAAATATAAGAAATAAATAGATAAGTGTGGGTTTGATCATAATGGATGGTTTTCCAAACCCCACTTGCTTTCTTGTATTACAAGGAATAGAAATAATGGGAAATAAGAAAATAAGAAAGAGAAAAGATGGGAGAAATAAGCCTAATTGAGTAATATCTTGCACCTAAAGAAAAGGCACGTTTTCTTTTAGATAATGAGCCCAAACTTGATGAAAGATGAAATCATTAATGAGATTCTCTTAAAATTTGAGATAAAAGGGATTTACAGTTTAGGAGTTATGATTTTATAAATTATCCTAAAAAATATGAATTGTCTTGAATATAGGAATTTTTTTCCTTTTTGGTTGAACGCGGGGGATGAGAATCATTGGATCTGGATCCGACGAGCACCAATCATCTTCCAATTCCAAAGGAACTCAGACTCTGGCCGAGTTACAGAGAGATGTTTCCCCTCAATTTCCTCTCGATCTAGTACACGTGCAGTCTTCGAAATAACTCCATTGAGTCCGGGAGAGGATCCCGAACCCTTTCGACCCTGGTTTGTTGATCTCTCAAAGCATCTACGCAAAATGCCTAACTCACCCGAAGGTGAGGGAAGAGGCCGAGGGAGAAACCCTAAAGGGACCCCTCCTAGCCCTATAAAAAGACCCCCACTCGACTCTCCAACTCACACCGATCCCGAACGGCTAGCTCACGGGCCCTGACACCTTCCCTATCTCTGGATTGATCTCACTCCGACGACAGCTCCTCCGCGGCGCCACCGTAGACTCACGTGAGGAAAAGGAGGAGGACGACGAGCAGCGACAGTTGGATAGCGATCCACGATAGTTCGCATGTTGATCCAACAATTAAAGGTCGAGCCACTTAACTTAAGCCACACGTGACGTAAAGCATCAGATTAGAAGGGTGGACCACCGGATCATTGATCGAGTGGCTGATATATTTTGGTAAACTCCTCTCTCTGACCGAAACTCTAGAAAAAAGGTTTTTCTTGTGAAATTCATATAAATTGCAAGGGATCTCAGATTAATAAACTTTATATATGAAAGTTGATCAGAAAAATACGAGGAACAAGATAAAAATAGTTTGGTAACCTGTTTCTATATCATTTTGCAAAAGTATATTAATTTGATAGAAAATGTATTAAAAAGTTAATTAGAAATCATAATTGAGTATAAAGGATGAATCTTTGAGGTTTAATAGGTAATTTGTGAAGTATTGGCCTGTTGAATATTAAAGTCGGACTTCAATCTTTTTTACATGGAAAGTTGAATAATTTAGAGTTTTAATCTATGTATAAAAGATAATACTTTTAGAAACCCTAATTTAGGGTGAAAAGGAGAAAAACCATGTTTATTTTGGATTATGGAAATATGTTACTAAATAATGATCCTAAGTCTGTTAGGAGTATTAAGATGAGAAATTTAAGGTTTTTATGTAGTTTTGTTGAAT
The DNA here is from genome assembly GCA_963693085.1 of Alisma plantago-aquatica. NCBI lineage: Eukaryota > Viridiplantae > Streptophyta > Magnoliopsida > Alismatales > Alismataceae > Alisma > Alisma plantago-aquatica. The sequence goes on from OY856415.1 coordinate 642,363,338, forward strand.
TAGGATTCATAATACTAAAAGTGGAGGCAAAACCTAATTTCAACGGAAACCCTAAAGTTGGAATAGAAATCCTAAAAAGCAAGATGAGTTTGGATAAATCTTGATAAAAGTAAGTTTGTATATTTATTTCAGGATTTTTGTGCATATTTGCTTGCTTGGTTGGGTTTTCTCTACTTGGTTGATTTTGTCTCAAAAAACGGCAATCACATGTATGTGGTTACACTTATGGTTAAATCGCTTTAGTTTCAAGGCGATTCCCAAATGTTTTATTGGTTTCCTGAAAATAACTGCTTGGATGACTTTTATTTCATGCATCTATAAAGTGACTATGACTATCACCATAAATATGTGTACATAACTAGCTCAGATCCTGGTCCTCCTCTGTGGCTTTTCTAATGATGAAAAGGATGACCTAGTACATGGTCTACCTGTTAGGTAGGACCATCAGGTTATCATGAGTTAGGGATTGGGCTACCTATGGGTAGTGCCATGAGACTCTTTAGCATATCAAGAGTTAGGGATTGGGCTACCTATGGGTAGTGCCATGCGACTCTTTAGCATATCATGAGTTAGTGATTGGGCTACCTATGGGTAGTTCCATGTGACTCTTCGACCCTAGGTATTGATCTACCTGTTAGGTAGGATCATGGGGGTCAGTTGGGATCTACCATATGAGAGGTAGCATCCATGTCCACTGCAGGGACAACGCAGAGGTTAGGGTATGTATGGATTGAGTAGTTATGTTTAAAGTGTAAAGTTTGCTTGCTAAACCATAATTGCTTACAATATGTTGTTACAGTTAATTGAATGATTATTGTTTCCCCCACATACCGACATATTCATTTATGTTGATCGATGTTTTGTTTGTGAACATTTTAGGTATGAAATGGAAAAGGACATACAGTAAATTGATACAATGTGAAAATATGAATTAAAGTGCAAGGAGGATTAGTTAGAATAGACTACTGTTGTGGATAGTAGTTTAGAAATCCAATATTATAAAAAAAGGTAAGTAAAGTTTTATTTTATTCCAGCTTTTCAGTATAGTCTTGGTAGAATTTAATAATTATTATTGATTATTTGTCAAACTGTTGATCTGGAAAATTAGGATAACGACTCTGACCTCTTGGTCTCCCTTAATTGGGGGTTATCGGGAGGCGGGGTCATTACATTTGGTATCAGAGCATTGGTTCCTCAATTAATCCTTAGCGATTATTAAATTTTACAAACTTTGTAGAACCTGAGGGAGTTATTAGAGGATTTTCCAAGATGGAGGTGTCTAGAAAAGGATCACGGTCCGAAGGCTGGCAATATTTTCCTCTGCCCCGCTAGTCAGTCACGAGGACTCCCGAATGTAGTGTGACTGCATGGCCAATGTCTGAGGTTTTGACTCGAAATAAGATACCTTTAGGACTCTCTCATCTATTTTCATCCTTTCTCAACCATAATTCTGTTAAGATTCTAAGGTTTAGGGTTTTTCTCTCTCTTCCTCACCCTCTTGAGGATAGGGTATTATGATAAGGTTAAGGAATCCTCCACCAAATTAATAAAAATCATGTAAATAAGATGTCATGGACATAAGATTAAGTGTAAACTAAAGAATAGTTGCATGCTTAGGTTGTATGACATGTGTTGTCATGCCCTCATGAGAGACTTGAGGATAGACCCTCTTGTCAGGAGGATGAGTAGAGAGTGGGTCTTTGAGGCAGAGATCTCCATTTAAGGTAGAGTCCTAGTGCATCCTCTGAGGATGATGCTAACCCTAACCCTAAGTGGTGGTTAGAGAGAGAGATGGTGTGATGAGATGGATGTCATGGTCGACCATGTGTGTTGGTTGTCATGCTTTTGGTTTTGGATACCTATAATAGTATGAACCATGTGAGGTTAGTTGACCTAGTACCTTTGTTGACCCAAATCTGGGAAGGGTCGAGTGAAGGATAACTCCTTCATTGATGAGGGTAGTGAAGAACCTATAGAAACCTTATGAGCTTATATGAGCATGGATCAGTATGCACCTATGTAGTACATCAGTAGTGATGGAAGTAGGTTAAAAACCCATGCATGAAGGGCATGTTGGATAGCTTATGAGATAAGAATAAAGAGCCATAGATAATCTCGAGCGAACGTAGGTTTCACCCATGTAAGTGTATGCATGAGAGCTTGATCCACCTTCTTGGAGAGAGAACATTTAACAGTGAGGTTGGTGGTAGGGTTAGCTCTAGAGAGAGAGAGCAGGACCCAAGCAAGAAGGTTGGAAGCTTAGACTTCGAGATATGAGGAACCCTGAGAAGTTGGGTATGTTGTGACCTAAGTGATGGTTTTGGTTGCCTCATGCAGGGTCCTTGTGGTTTCTTGGTTGCCTTTAGAAGAACTAAACCCTAGAAGAAGGATGAGGCTGCTAGTACCTATGTGCAGATGATATAGGTGCTTATCTTCTAAGGATAGGAAGAAGAGTTCCTTAGACCCTGAGGAGGTTTAGTAATAAGTTGTGAGGCCTTATACCTAGGTGGTTGTTCTTGAAGAGGACTCAACTCTGAGGTGTTGCTCGAGTAGAAGGATAATTGGAAGTGCATGGCATACCTTATACATGCATGGTTCGTGGTTAAAAGGTTGAGCATGCAGTTGAACATCAGAAAAGTGAACTTAGGGTTCATGTACCTAAGAGGGGAAGTAGTGTACCTGATGCTCATGATGAGATTTGAGTTTCGATAGATTCGAGCATGGCACTCCTCATGCTTAGAGGAATGGGAACCCCTAAGATTAAGGTATATGTTTGATGAACCCCTCATATATATATATATATATATATATATATATATATATATATATATATATATATATATATATATATATATATATATATACATATACACATATATATAGGTTGGTGATATGGGCATGTGTGATGATGGTCCAATGTTAAGGAATGAGAACAAGTATGACCTACCATGGAGACATAGTATGGTGTAGTAGGTAGTCTTCTTGTTAACTTCATGCTGTAGTAGCTTGCTAGGGCTAAACATGCTCATGTGGATGTAAACCCTGGACATAGGGACGTTTGTGACCCTTGCTGCTATCAAGATATAGTTTCCTCCCATCCTGGGAGAGGACCCTTTTGTAGGATATGAATCAGCTTTTGTTGGGTTTGAGGTAACCTTAAGAGGTCTCATAGAATCTTGAGAAGCTAAGTGGAGAGTACATAGTATAAGAATGAACTTGTAGACCCATAGATAACCATCTCTAAGTGCATGTGGATGTGTTATCATGGAGGTAACCAGTATGGGGCCTGACTGAGGTAGGTAGGTTGCAATGATCCCTATGAAAGGATGTAAGTCAGACCATGAATGCCAAGAGAAATGATGGAAACTTGGGTAAGGATTCAAGTTGGATATGTTCTATGTTAGAATCCTAAGTCTATCCTAGGGTCAGGTAGGGATAAGACCGATGGGAGTAGGAGTTGCCTAATTTCCTAGTTGCACATGACCATAGGGTTGGGAGGTAACAGCTATCATTGTCTGAGGGCCATGGGTTAGGATATTGATCACCTTCATGAACTCATGGACCCAAAGGGCAAATGAAGAGGGCACTCTCTGATGCATAAGGGAAGAGGGGTGACCCCAAAAGTTTTGGCACCCTACGGACCTAGAGGAGATGACCAAGGATGGTATGATGACCCAAGTGGGTTCGAGACCAGTTTTCTATGAAAGTAACCCTGTTATCGAGATGTTTTTTATGTGGAGATATGTGATGCACGTTTCAACTTAGATTGGGAGGTGTACTGGCGATGTGGGATGCACCATCTCTATTCTTGTAATGGGAAGAACTATGTGTTTGGATGGCCGCCAAATGCTTATTTCCTCTCGTTATGGGGGTGAGAGATATGGCAGTACGCATGCTATACACTAAGGATAAATATGATGAGAGTTGAAATGATGTATGAGGATAGAGATAATAGCATACCCTTGTGGAGTGTACAATGGGTGGATGGTTTACAAACACCAAGAGAACTAAGGTAGTCATCTTATGAGGATGTTTTTATCATGAGCTATGTGAAATATATGAGTTATACAAGGTTGAGTTTGATAACCAAGAGGATGAACTCAGAGTTTTCTTGATGAAGATAGACTTATAGTCCTAGATGAGATAATAAGTGGAATGTATGGAGGTGTATGTCTTCAACAATACCTAACACATAAAGATGAAAGGTGGTAATAGATGCTCTGGTGGAGATGCAGCTGCCTAGTTTAGCTAAAGGCTGGAAGAGGTGGTTAGGTGAACCCTAAGTTGTGAGATATGTTTGGCTAACACTCAGAAGTAATAAGATCCGTTGATCGAGTCAGTGGTTGCTTAGTTATCCAGACTAGGGCTTTTTGTGATGGAAGGTTGGTCGTAGAACCTCAGATGCACTTCTATGGAAAAGAAGGTGATGAAACCCCGACTAGAGTGTTTTAGGGTTTCCGAGGAATCAACCTTGAGGAAATCATGACATACAGGAGAACATGATTTTAAGTTCACCTACACCTTGATACTACTAAGATAGTAAGTTACAATAGTACTTTGGATGCCTAAGATGAAGTTGCATGTGGCTTGTCGCCATGCATGCCAGGAGGTGAAGGACGAACACCAGTAACCCAGTGAGTTGATATAGAGGATAAGAGTCCCCAAGGGGGAATGGGAGTTCACCACTATGGATGTTGTAGTAAGTCTCCCATGGACCGAAGAAGGTCAAGATGCAATATGGGTTATGGTAGATCGCCTTACCTAGATGACATGATCTAAGTGGAAGAGAGAATATTATCGGGAGACAGATCCGGTTGAACTACATGTAAGAGAGATGGTTCAACTACACCATGATGCGAGTTCAAAAGTTCATGAGTATGACCTAAAGATTCACTTCCATGCGGTGGAAGTAAGTACATGACAAACTCGATGCTAGTACAGCTTATCATCCCTAACTAATGGTTAGCATGATCCAGACTAGAGGTTCTGATGAGAGCTTGTGTGCCTGTTCAGGGTGATACATGGAGACAGTTCTTGTCCTATGTAAGATGTGATGATAGCCACCATATCCAGTACTAGGATGTAAAGAAGCTCTATAAGGGATGTTGTGTCGGTCACCACTTCATTAAGATGATGTTGGTGAAGGGACCTCACGAAGGTCAGAAGAAGACCACAATGTGTGCAGATGAAGTCGCTTTGATCATGCGATGGCTGAAAGAGGGCCCATGGATGACATGAGTCATGAGCTGATATGAAGTAGACTGACATGTAGTTCACTGTGGGAGAATATGTGATATCAAAATCCGACCCCTCTGAGCTATAGCTGAGATAGATGAGTCCCCGATACATGAGTCCATTTGAGATGGATTGGTGGAAATGCCTATGTTTATCCTTACCCCTCAGGATAACATGATGAATGATGTGTTCCATGAGTCCAATCTAGAGCACTATGTGAGGTACCCAAGCCATGTGCTGAGCCATGAACCTATTAAGCTTCGAGAGAGGCTAAAATGGCCTGAGTCACCTATAAGGGTACATGGTACCAAGGTGAGAAAGAACTCAGATGTAAAGATAAGAAAGGTTCTTTGGACGTATCATGGAGAGGGTAAAGCCACATGAGAGTTTAAGTATGGACATGGAAAAGTCTTATCCTGAATTGTTTGTATGTTTAGTGGAATTTTGAGGGCAAAATTTCTATAAGAGGGGAAGGATGTTACAACCCAATTTTTGAGTTCTTTTGGTGAGAAATGTGATTTCTCTTAATAAATATATATGAACAAATAATGGTGTGATTTTATTTGAATGAATGAATTCCATTTACAATAGCCTTGTTGGTTGCTTTGTGGGCTTTATTGGCTATTGGGCCCAATAACAAGGAAAAGAAAAAGGAAATTCAATTATTAAATGAACAATTAAGAAAAGGAGAAGAGAAAGAGGTAGAAGCCCCTAGAAGGCTAGGTAATATTCTCCAAAGGTGGATTTCGTGCCTTTAGGTTTCCTTGGGTTCCAAGGAGTCCAAGTTGCAAAGATAATGCAACAAGAAATAGAAAAGATCAATTAAATATTGCTTTATTAAGAAGGAAATATGAAAATACAAGAAATAAATAGATAATTGTGGGTTTGATCATAATGGATTGTTTTTCGAACCCCACATTCTTTCTTGGATTACAAGGAATAGAAATAATGGGAAATAAGAAAATAAGAAAGAGAAAAGATGGGAGAAATAAGCTTAATTGAGTAATATCTTGCACCTAAAGAAAAGGCATGTTTTCTTTTAGATAATGAGCCCAAATTTTTCATGATGAAAGATTAAATCATTAATGATATTCCCTTAAAATTTGAGATAAAAAGGAGTTACGGATTGGGAGTTATGATCTTCTCAATTATCCTCAAAAATATGGATTAATATGAATATAGGAATTCTTTACCTTTTTGGTTGAACGTGGGGGATGAGGTCTGTTGGATCTTGATCCGACGAGCGCCGCTCATCGTCCAATTCCAAAGGAACTCAGACTCTGGCCGAGTTACAGAGGGATTTTTCCCCTCGATTTCCTCTCGATCTAGTACATGTGCAGTCTTGGAAATAACTGCATTGAGTCTGGGAGATGATCCCGAACCCTCTCGACCCTGGTTTGTTGATCTCTCAAAGCATCTAGGCGAAACACCTAATTCACCCGAAGGTGAGGGCGACGGCTGAGGGAGAAACTCTAAAGGGACCCCTCCTAGCCCTATAAAAAGACCCCCACTCGACTCTCCAACTCACATGATCCCGAACGGTTACCTCACGAGCCCCAACACCTTCCCTATCTCTGGATTGATCTCGCTCTGACGACAGCTCTGCCGCGGTGCTGCCACAGACTCGCACAAGGAAAAGGAGGACGACGAGCAGCGATCGTTGGATAGTGATCCACGATAGTCTACGTACTGATCCAACGATGAATGGTCGAGGTGGTTAACTTAAGCCATGCGTGACGTAAAGCATCAGATTAGAAGGGTGGACCACCGGATCATTGATCGAGCGGTCGATATATTTTGGTAAACTCCTCTCTCTGACCGAAATTCCAAAAAAAAAGGTTTTTTCTTACAAAATTCATAGAAATTACAAGGGATCTCAGATTAATAAACTTTATATATGAAAGTTGATCAGAAAAATATAAGGAACAAAATAAAAATGGTTTGGTAACCTATTTATGTATCATTTTGCAAAAGTATATTAATTTGGTAGAAAATGTATTAAAAAGGTAATTAGAAACCCTAAATGAGTATAAAGGACGAATCTTTGAGGTTGAATATTAAAGTCAAACTTCAATATGTTTTACATGAAAAGTTGACTAATTTAGGGTTTTAATCTATGTATAAAAGATAATACTTTTAGAAACCCCAATTTAGGGTGAAAAGGGAGAAAAACCATGTTTATTTTGGATTATGGAAGTATGTTACTAAATAATGATCCTAAGTTTGTTAGGAGTATTAAGATGAGAAATTTAAGGTTTTTATGTAATTTTGTTAGGATTCATAATACTAAAAGTGGAGGCAAAACCCTAATTTCAAAGGAAACCCTAAAGTTGGAATAGAAATCTAAAAAGCAAGATGAGTTTGGATAAATCTTGATAAAAGGAAGTTTGTATATTTATTTCAGTATTTTTGTGCATATTTGCTTGCTTTGTTGGGTTTTCTGTACTTGGTTGTTTCTGTCTCAAAAATCTGCAATCACAGGTATGTGGTTATACTTATGGTTAAATTGCTTTAGTTTCACGGTGATTCTTGAATGTTTTATCAGTTGCCTAAAAATAACTTCTTGGATGACTTTAATTTCATGCAACTATAAAGTGACTATGACAGTCACCATAAATATGTGTACATAACTATCTCAGATCTTGGTCCTCCTCTGTGGCTTTGCTAATGATGAAAAGGATGACCTAGTACATGGTCTACCTGTTAGGTAGGACCATCAAGTTATCACAAGTCAGGGATTGGGCTACCTATGGGTAGTGTCATGTGACTCTTTAGCATATCAAGAGTTAGGGATTGGGCTACCTATGGGTAGTGCCATGTGATTATTTAGTATATCATGAGTTAGTGATTGGGCTACGTATGGGTAGTTCCATGTGACTCTTCGACCCTAGGTATTGATCTACCTATTAGGTAGGATCATGGGGGTCAATTGGGATCTACCATAGAGAGGTAGCATCCATGTCCACTGTAGGGACAGCACAGAGGTTAGGGTATGTATGGATTGAGTAGTTATGTTTAAAGTGTAAAGTTTGCTTGGTAAATCATAATTGCTTGCAATATGTTGTTATAGTTAATTGAACGACTATTGTTTCCCCCACATACTGGCATATTCATTTATGATGACCGACATTTTGTTCATCGATGTTTTAGGTACAAAATGGAAAAGGACAAATAGTAAATTGATACAATGTGAAGATATGAATTAAAGTGCAAGGAGGATTAGTTAGAATAGACTACTGTTGTGGATAGTAGTTTCGAAATCCAAGATTAAAAAAAAAGGTATGCAAAGTTTTATTTTATTCCATCTTTTCAATATAGTCTTGGTAGAATTTAATAATTATTATTGATTATTTGTCGAACCATTGATCCGGAAAATTAGGATAACGGCTCTGACCTCTTGGTCTCCCTTAATTGGGGGTTCCCGGGAGGCGAGGTCATTACAAACATTGTCATGAATTGCAGATACCCTAGGAACTCGGTACTACCGACTACCAAGTCATTACTACCAAGTCTGTCCAATTTGGCAAATATGAAGATAGCAATCTAATCCAACAGCTAGCATTATTTTGTACCATAAGTGACTCCTATGACTTGAGGGGAGTTCAAACAGACTAGAGGAGGTAGCCGTTTTGCATTGCATGACACCAGGGAGAGAGAAGAGGAGAGAAAGGAACCAAAGGCTTCACCTGAGATGATTCGAGCACCTATGGACGGCGAATCTGTAGCCGAAAGACAGCAGATTGCACACACAACGTAGGGGATCATTGGGATCAGCTATTCGCTAGGGTTACTTATTTTTTCTAATGTTTCCCACATTTTTCTCTTTCTCTACCATGTATTCATCAATGAAAACCATGTGGGGCTAAACCCCTTGATTCCTTAGGATCCGGGAGTAGCCCAAATACACATTGTAACTGATTTCCATGCATTAATATCATCTTTGTCCCTATTTAATAGATATAAATCTATGAAGTTGTCTTGTTCTGTTTATGCTTGATCAACATAGATAGATTATTAGACTCTTAATTATTTTGGGAGAGACGTTAAGGGTTGGAAATCATAGATTTACATGTTTATTGCACCCCTTGGGAAAGGTGGAGAATTAATGAGAGGAGAAACCTAGAGTTTAATCATAAAGAACCTAACTAATCAACCAATTGCTATGGAAATGGGATTGGCATTAGAATAGGTAGTAAACTACACTACAGGAGTGGGTAGTTCTGACTACAGGCTCTTTATCCAGGGATAGGGGTAAAAGATATTGGTGTGTGGAATGAATTGCAATGTTATCTGTGGTGAAACCATAATCCTGAGGAGTTCTCTAAAATATGAGTAATTTAAGTGTTAAGCTTGTTTTGTTCTATTTTTGTTTCTATTCAATCAAACTAATTCAATTTCACAGCCTAGCTGATTAGACCATAGTTAGTAGTAGTCTTCTGGAGAACGTTTCCCTGTGTTCGACTCGGGCCTCAAAAGGGCCTATATTACTTTGATATGTTCACTTGTGTATAACACACAGTAAACATGTGTCAAGTTTTTGGCACCGTTGTTGGGGAAATGGTAACATCCAGCACTATGAGTGTTGTGGTTGGCCACTTTTGGCCAACCCTTTTTTTATTTTGATTTTTTTCTATTTTCAATTTCAGTTAAAGTTGAATCATAAAATCAATATTGCTTCTAGCTTCACTACTGTACTCTGACAATTAATTTTCTGCTCTCAAGTACTAGTTTATGGTGCATACTCGAGCCAACGATTATAGAGAACCATCTTTGTCGGATTTTTGGCAAGCAAAACTCCTTCACAGAGAGAGAGAAGTTGGAAGGTTTGTGGATAGATTCAACTGAACTCCACCACTAACACCTCTTCCTGAAAGACATGTAATACCAAAAGAACCTGAGTTAGCAGAAATGGGGGATGGAGTAGAAGAACTGAAGATATGGGAGAGGATCAGAGCCTCTTCCTCAACAGCTCAAAAAGGGCCAATCAGAAGATAAGCCATCAATATGGGTAGCTATAAGATTGACCCAGGGTTGATCTCTTTGGTCAAATCCTAAGCTTTTCATGGCCACAGTTCTGAACACCCGATGGTGCACATCAATAACTTTGTTGAGAACTGTGATATGGTCAAAATAGATAGAGTGTCGATGACTGTCATATATCTGAAGCTTTTCCTGTCATCTTTGGTAGACAGCGTAAAAATACAATGTCCAAGTCGCTTAAATTCTGAATTGAACCTTTAGCTTAAGCTCTTTGTTGTTATTTTTCTTTTAGATATCTGTAATCAAACATAGCCTTTGTGATCTTTCTTAGATTAATGAAATTTATTGATTTTTTGCCTAGCTAGCCTAGCTCCTTGTATTCAACACATAACTACAATTGACCCCATACACTTGCAGGTGATAAGCGAGTTGAGACTTTCTTTTAAAACATCCAACAAGTTTTTGGCATCGTTGTTAGAGAGCTACGATAATTTTAGTTAGAGTAAACACTTAACAAGTACTTGAGACTAAGTCATCATTTTCATATCCCATATTGTGGTACCTCTTTGCTTTTGTGATTCTCACTTAATTATTGCTTTTTAGGTTACATGTGTCATTCTAAGAGGGCTCTACAAACATAAATCGTTCTAGACCCGGAAATAAAGTGAACCTTTAGTAGCCACACGAGAGAAAGAAGGAGTGATAACTCTTCAAGTTTGGAGGGATCACAGCCTTCGTCAATGCATTCCTCCGCTTCACCATCACCTTCATCGATCCTCTTCAAGAATTAGAGATGGAGGACAACCTTCCATTAAAATATTTTGTTGTACCAACTGCCATCAATATTTGTGGAGAAATAGATCATCCTGCCATAGAAGTAACTTATCCATCATCTCTACAATCATGTAGATGATCCAACAAAATTGCTTTGGAGGAACTCCTATGGAAGATCCAAATTTTCACATTGTGGAGTTTCTACAGTATATGAACACCTTCAAGATCAATGGTGTTCCAGCTAAAGGAGTAAGCCTACTCATATTTCTATTTACCTTGTGAGACCGGGCCAAGGCGTGGCCCTCTTCATTTCCTAAGCATTCCATCAAGAGCTGGGATGAGTTGCTAAATGCTTTTCTTACTAAGTATTTCCTTCCTAGCAAGATGGGCCTGTTAAGGAACCAAATCACCAACTTCAAGCAACACTAAGGTGAGACTCTTTATGAAACTTGGGAGATATTTTAGAATATGCAACACCTTTGTCCTCATCATGGTTTGACCAATTGGTTTCTACTGCAAACCTTCTATAATGGGTTATTCTACAACACACGTATGTCCATTGATGTCCTGTAAATGGAGCCTTAATGAACAACTCCTATAGTGAAGCATATGCCATTATTGAAGATATGAAACTCAATCACAGCCAGTGGAGTTCTAAAAGGACCACTAAGAATTTCTCTTCTACCATCTCAAGTGAGAAGTCCAGTGGGAAGCACACTATAGACGTAGTAGATCTACCTGTAGAAAAACTTGACGCTTTGACTCAAAAGTTTGAAAAGTTGGCCACTCACTCTGTTCAAGCAGTTGAGCAAGTGTGTGAGGTGTGTGGAATATCAGAACACAACTTTTCTTCTTGTTTTTCACCATAGTTGAATGCCACTGAGACGCCAAAACAAGTCAATGTTGTAGGCAACTTCAATAACAAACAAGCCTACAATCCTTTATCTGAGACCTATAACCCAGGATGGAGAGACCATCCAAACTTTTCTTACAGGAACAGCAACTCATAGAACCAATAGCAAGGTCAATGTAAGGACCCTGACCTCCATTTTGGACTTACCCTGTTTGCTTTTCCTAAACCTTGTGTTTAGATGTTTGCTAATCACCTGAAGTTGTGGTTAGGGTTTGTTTGTGCTTTGTTGAGAGGTTGAGGTGCAACTTGCAAATCACTCAAGTTTGTCACCTTGAGATATGTATTTCTCTCTCCTTACATCCCTTAGGGGTGAGAGGATGGGTCGCACTCTTTTCTTGAGTAGCTTTGGGCTTTGTTGAGCCTTGTTGAGGCTTGGTATCGGGTTGGACCTTGGTGTATCAGCCAGGAGTGCTTGCTTGTATCGGGAAAGTTGTGTATCAGCCATGGTGTGTCGGTTTGCCATGTTGGATGACATACACCCTCTTGACCTAGCCTCGTTTGTGTCACCATTCTTTGGGCAAGTGGTCGTTGCTTTGCTAGTGGGTGGCAAGTCATGGACAAGTGGTTTGGGGTGCTAGCATGTGGCATAACCCATGGACAAGTGTACTATGGTCGGGTGCCACCTTGACATGCTCTCCCTCTTCACCCCTTAGTATATAAGCAACCCTTCTTGCTTGCTAGGCCTCTTTGGTACCCTTAGTTGCTCCTTTTCCTTTGGTGGTCGAGCTAGAAGAAGAGAATAGGAAGTGGTGGTTGATATAGTTGGTGTCTTGGTCGATACCCTCTCCTTGGTGGAGCTTGGAGGGTGACATAGCTCTAGTCTTCTTCTTCCTCTAGTGGTGGTCAAAACCCTAGAGTGTGCCTTTCTCTTTTCCCTTGTGTTGAGTACCTTTCTCTCTTTCCTTGGCACCCTCTTCTTCTTCTTCTTCCTTTCTTTTCGGCCATGGTGGTTATGGAGTTTCTCTTCTCTCTTGTGTGTTGGCCGAAGGTGGTGCCTTGGATCTTGGAGCTTAAAGCCTGGTGCTTGGAGCTTTGGAGCAAGAGGAGTGTGCTTGAGGCGGGTTACAAAACTCCTACCCTAGCTATATTACCTTCTTTTTATGTTGCTTGTTTATATGCTAGATGGATGTCTTGTTGACCTTCTTGACCAATATGGATCCTTACCCAAGATGTTGTTGGGCGATATGTCCTTGGACGATATGGTGCTTGGTTGACATCCCCTCTTGAGTACCTTGGTCGGCATGGATAGGCCATGCCTTGATGGTTGAGCAACACCCCTCCTTCCTTGATTTGTGAGGTGAGCTCTAACCTTTGGCTGATATGACATTGCCCAATATGGGGTCTTAGTCGATGTAACCCTAGTTGGGCGATACAGTGTATTGACCGATAGGAAGCCCTAACCCTAGCTTGGACGGCAGGGATGTGCCTTGGGTGATAGGGTAGCTTGCTGCCTCTTCATTTTCTTTGGCTGATAGGGGTATGATCTTGTGTTGGGCGATATGGCTTACACCTTTCAACTTGCACTGGTGGTGTTACCCGACATGGTGCCTTAGTGGCTTAGGTAATATGAAGTAGACATTAGGGTTTGCTACCTTAGGCATTATGAAGCTTACCCTCTTTCTTAGCCGACATGGTTACAAGGTTACTTAACCCATGTTTTTGGTAATACGATGTTTATGACGGTTCTGCATGTTTTCGCCTGGCGTTTTGCTGTCTTGGTGATGGAGGGATGTCACAGTTAAGATCAAGATCAACAACTTATGAGCAATCGCCAGCCAATGAATTCCAACTGTAACAACCACCTAGGTTCAATAACAATAACAACATGAACTTCAATAAATTTCAACAACTGACTCAACCACCACAAAAATCCAGGTTGGAAAGTCTCCTTGAGACTTTTGTGATTATGTAAATTTAGAAGAACGATGAGTTTTGGGTACATGGTAATCTCTTAAAGGATTCCATCACACAACTGTCTTCTAAAGTTGATGGGATTGCCACCCACACCAAGATGTTGGATAACTAGATAGCTCAACAAGCCTTAGCCAACCAAGGAGCACCTTCAAGTTATTTTCCCTATCAACCGGTTATGAATCCCAAGGAGACTTGCAAAACCATAACTTTGAGGAATGGAGCAGTAATAGGAGGGTCTACACCACCTTCCAAGAGGAAATCTGAAGAATTTATTGACACTAATGTTGAGGAGACTGTTGAAAATAAAAGAAAGAAATTTGTTGGAAAACTATATATGTCACATCCCGATCTCACACTAACCACTAATCACGAGATTAGGGCGCGACGGAGGGATTATCACAAAAACAAATCACTGAGAACTTTTTCTTTTTAAAACCTCGTAATGATATCCGGATTATTGCTGTAAACTAAAACATAATAAACTATTGCGGAAGCATTTCAATTAAACTGGCTAGAGAACATAAACAGAGTTTACAACATGTAACATTGTTTAACAGAAAGTAAAACATAATAGATAATTTACATCTTTTACTCATTCGCCATACATACTCTCTCTCTCCCACACCATGTCCCAAGGACCGAGGGGAAAGGATTAAGAGACCACTATCTAACTAACTACATATACCTTCTACTGACTAGGGTGGTAAGATCCTTCAGATTCCTGGAACTGTCGCTGACCTGAAAATGTTTGAGTAGAGGAGTGAGCCTACTCGCTCAGTGAATAGTTTTTCATTTAACTATCACTAAACAAATCGTCAAGTTTATTATTCAGATTAATATTTAAGAAATACTACACTGAGCATTTCTAAAACAATATAATTGAAATAACAAAGAATGTAAATATTGCATCCAAAGAATAACTACTAGAAGACTATGCTCTAGTCTTCCTTAACTCTTTCATTTATAAGGAACTATATGAACCTATATGATCATATTTTAGCATATGCCCTGATCTTATGCAGTGTACTCTGCATATGAGACTCGCAGTGCACTACGGCCACACCGTACAAGACTTAGCGACACACCCGGGAAATGCTAAGTCTGACTGCCAGTCCTGGTCTGCTACAGGACCCACAGGCTCTCCGGCCTGACTCATAGGCTCTCCGGCCTTCTCTGCACTCATCCTGAGTGCTCTGGACTCCTCCTCTAACCTGAGCACACAGGCGCAGGGAGTCAACACTGGGTTACCACCAGAATTACTCAACTGGTTGGTGTTGGATAACCCTTCTGTCCTCGTGCCACCAGAATTACTCAACCGGTTGATGTTGGACACGAGTTTCACCCCTAAGGTACAGACCTCTCAAAGGGGTTCTACGGTGTTCAGGGCACCTAAGTCTAACATTAACATTATAGATACATTTTAAACAGAAATCATAACTCATTTTACATTTCTCACAAGGCTCACACGGCCTGACATATCATATCATATAAAACATCATAGCTCATGTATTCAAACATATATCATGTCTGCCCAACAAGTATTCTCATTCTAACATTTCATACATATCTGCATGATCTCAGTAACATCCCTTTCTAGGGCATGTCATATCTCATCACCTGCAATTCACGAGATATGTATTGTGAAAATAAGAAACCCTGTAGTATATATATACCAACTCAAAGAGAATAAGCATGTAAAGTTAAATGCACAAGAAACATACAATTCAACAGTTAAGCATCACCACATCTCATACTGAGAATTTTGATATCAAAATACTTGATTCATTGTACACCTTATTCTTAGGGTTTCAGTTACCTCGTTCACTTATCACATGGCAACACCCTATCCTTATATCATGCATGCAGGTAGATTTAAAATTCATAAATATCCCAAATTCAAGTCAATTTGGCACGTGCATATTGAATTCATTCAATTGAACATCTTAGTGCACTGCTAAGAGTAATTTACTTCACATGTAAGAAATCATTTGTAGTATTTCTATTCCAGTAATTGTATTAAGCACTTTTGGTTTCCATTGCACCAAATAAAATCATTGAACTGTTCTACACTGATCAGAAGCTGTTCTAGATCATGTATAATCATACAGAAGCAATTTATAAAATAAAATTCAAGTTTCATCAAATACTGATAAAACGCCTGATAACCACTGATATCAGTGCAAAAATGCACAGTTTACCAAAAAATTCCAACGAAGGAGTTAAATGATGATAACTAAATGAACTCCTACTCACAGTGATTTGGTCTATCCTGATTCGTCCGGAGATGCGTTCAGGGCCGGATTCTGACGTTTATTGGATCGACTTCTACCTCTGGATTACTCAGGAACAACCTGCTGCAAGCAAGCAGCTTCCTCACACACACAGGTATCACTGCTCGTGGCTTAGTGGCGGCGGAATCATGCTCGGGCCTCAAGGCCGGACTCAAAGGCAGTATTTTGGAGTGATGGCTCACGCCTAGATGTTTCTAGTTGTTGCTGCAAATAGGCAGTCATTTATCTCACATACAGGTGGAGAGGAGGCTCGGTTGGGTGCTAATACTTGGTTATTGGTTGCGAATTCGAGCTCTAGGCTCATGGCCGAAGTCAAAGCATTTCTTGGTTCTTGCTCACGCCCTAGATGCCATTGGCCATCGCTTCTTGCAGCAGCTACTGCTGCAATTAAATGGGGTACCGCCCCTGCTGCTTGGGGCACAGGTGAGCGCTGAAAGGCAGGAAGCTGCAGATTCATGCTCGGATCTCCATGCCAAGCTCGATGCCGGCATTTTTGTGGTGCTTACATGCCCTAGGGCTCCTGGACGGAGCCGTACAACTGCTGCGCTACAGCTTGGTCGTAGCTCTGCTAGCCGGCACCGTAGCAGCTTGGCTGCTTGGATGGAGCGAGGTCGAGGAAGGAGATGGTGGAGGAATGGAAGACGAAAGTGAAGAAAGCTCGATCGCTGGTTATCACTCCCAAACGGCCACCCCTCCTCTGCCCTAGCTATAGGTCGGGCGGGGTACAGGGCGCCGCTTACGGCTGCTCCTGTTCTATCGGGCGAGTGAAGAAGGAAACGGATAAGTGAAAAAAAAATGGAGATAGGGTTATAAACCAAGATTTTTGGAAAAATTACATATTATACCCAATAATTTGAACCCATCATAACTTTCTCTCTGTAAGTCCGAATCACGCGATTTCTTTTGCAAACATTTAAGTGTGAGACCCACTACAACCTCAAGACATATAAATGCAGTAATTAGATCATCCCAACTAGGTTAATTATCTTAGGTAATTAACTTAACAAGTAACACTACAATTATCATTAATTATCTCAGATGTTTCAATCTCAACCATTGATTCACATATTAACTTATTTTGATTAACCATGATGTTTAATTTGATACTCAACACTAATCAAGGTGTTTCACGCTAATTGAGGTATTTACTGGTTAACCTCAATGTGGGTCATAACAATCTCCCTCCCTTATAAGAATTTCATCCCGAAATTCCTAAAAGAGAAAAGGAAACTTGTTATGCATATCTGATTAAAGTTCCCACGTGGATTCTTCTAGGTTATGATTTCTCCACAAAACCTTCACTAACAGTATCTCGATTCTTAAGCTCCTTGATTTCTCCGATCAACTATCTGTATTGGTCCCTCAACATAGAACACATCAGGTCTAAAATGTACAGGTTCTGGGTCCACTATCTTCTCTGGATCAGGATAACACTTTTTGAACATCGATACATGAAACACGTCCTGTAAATTGAGCAACTTGGATGGCAAATCCAACTTATAGGCTACAGGTCCAATCCTCTCAATGATAGGATACGGGCCCATAAACCTAGGAATCACTTTGCCTCTTTTGCCAAACCTCAACACTCCTTTCCATGGTGAAACCTTCAAATACACTTCATCACCAACCTAAAACTCAAGATATCAACGCTTCTTCTCAGCATAACTCTTCTATTTGTCCTGAGCAGCTTTCAACTACTCTCAACATGTCCTCAAGAGTCGGAATGGTCCTCTCGGACTGACCATCCGTTTGTGTGTGGAAAGTTGTACAGAATCTCAACTTTTGTCCACTGATTTCAAAAACCTGGTTGTGAACTTAGAATCTCTATATGATATGATTGAAACAGGAATACCATGCAACCTGACTATTTCATCCACGTATATCTTAGCCAACTTCGAGACATCAAAGGTTGACTTAACATGAAGAAAGTGAGCAGACTTAGTCAGTCTATCCACAATCACCATATCGAGTCACAACCTTTAGGTGTCCTGGGTAACCCTACCACAAAATCCATTTTGATATGTTCCCATTTCCATTCTAGTATAGGAAGAGATTGCAAAGTACCTGTGGTTTCTGATGCTCAGCGTTAACACGCTAGCACACAAAACATGTTGCCACATACTTAGTTACATTCTTTGTCATACCAAACTACCAGTCCAACTCCTTAAGATTCATGCACATCTTAGTGTTTCCTGGATGCATAGCATACATCGATGCATGTGCTTCCACAAGAATCTTTTCTTTCAAATCACTGTCTCGAGTTACACACAACCTATCATGCTGATATAACACACCATCATCTGAAAACCTAAACTCTGGTCTTTTTTCCCCTGTCATGTCACGCATGATCTGCCGTAACTCACTGTCATTCTGTTGAAGTTCCTTGATTTGATCGTAAAAAGTAGGCTTGACTTGCATCTGTGCAATCAAACCACTCTGCTCTGTCACCCCTAAGTCTAAGTTCAACTTTCACATTTCTACTAGCATGTCTTTCTTGAAACAGGCCATAGAGAATGCATCAATTGTTGAACTTAACATTATGCTCAAAGCATCTGCTACCACATTCGTATTTCCAGGGTGATAATCTATCGTCATATCATAAAGATAGTGACATCGTGTCTTAAGAGCATGAACTACAGCAGCTAACTTCAAATCATGTATCAGGTAATACTCCTCATTCTATGCTACTTCTTGTTATTACTGTAAGAATTTATTTCATAACGCACTTCACTTATATTATATTTCTTCTCTTGTTCAAAACACATTTGTTACATTTCAAATTTATGTCTCACTCTTTCTCCAAGTCATTTTCATATTGTTTATCTATCTTTCAGATTAGCTACCTTTAAACCCTGGATTTTATTAATGCTAGCTTACCTTTCATAGTGCAAATCTCATGATTTTGTTTTATAGAGATGCTAGTATTAAAGTTCAAATCACTAGCGACATCCCTTGAACTACTTCAACTCTAAACATTCTAGGGTTTGGTTCTTATCAGTAACATAGCGTTATTGTGATGTGACGTTGCTTCCTTAGTTTGAAATTCAAACTTTGGGTCTCATAAGTTTTACTCAAGTCTTCCTTATCTTATCACTGGAATTTCGTTTCTCTTACTTGAACATTCAGATAAGTTACATTCTCAATTTACCCTGTTAGGGTTTCATCATCATATTGTGTGTCATTGTTTCAGTCACTTAGACGTCTCTACCATGGTAGTTATGCAACATATATGATGCATTCAATTTCTAAGTTACGTGTTTGTTCTTTATTTTAGGAACTAATTTGTTAGTCTATAGAGACTTAGAATCCAAAGGTAGTATGTATGAACGTATTCAACTTTATAATAAAGATATACATTCCATACTCTCAATTATGTCATGCAATCTTCATTCTTTAATCAAGGTCATCATTTCTATCATTTCCCTTGATTCAACTAAATTTCTTATCCTGGTCTTATGATTTACATAAGGCTCTTTATTTCTATGTACTTATTGTATACTTAACTCTTTTCTTCTATTTTCCCTTTTCTTTGAAGTACATAAAAATTATTTTACTCTATTACATGATCCATTCATGATTAATTCCTACTACCTTAGACCTTACATATCTTTCTCATATCTTTTCCATATTCTCATATTTAGAAATCATATAATATTAATCATTAAACTTAATATGAACCTTACGTCGTATTCCTTTATTTCCAATTAAGGGTTGCTCATATGAGGCCCCAACGTTGGGTCTCCGATATCAGTTCCAACTAATTCTTAGCTATTCTAATCTTTTCTTTATATCTCAACATCTTGGCGTATGCACATCCTCACTATGATACTGGTCTAAATTATCCAGACTCTACTTTTATTATACTGTTTATAGGAGTCATTAGATCCCAGTAACGCATCCTGCCAGCCGGACCAGGCCAAACCTGTAGTCCTAAAGCCAAGAGCTACTCAGTATTAACCAACTCCTATTAATCTCAAACATGTGAAAAGAATATTTACTTAAGGCAAACTCATTTAAACATAACTTCTGGTCTACTTAATACAAAGAATATAAACAATAAATAAATCACTTCATGACACACAACAATATAAAAGAATCATATTTATTCTACAAACTGAAAATCTAAATCCATACATATAAGAGCATTTCTAGTTATTTCCAATCAAATAAGCAATATAAGGCAAGAGTTGTATCACATTCTATGTTTAATCTTTTACTCCTACATAAATTTCCAGTTTCTTAACCCTAAGATTTCTAGGGTTTCTCTCTAGCCTATCCTTCCTCTGCATACCTGGCCAGGGCATCCAGAGAAGAATAGACAGAGTAGCTTGATACTGGTCAATCTAAGTATTCAGACACCTAGCCAGGGTATCTAAACACTCAGACCTCCCAGAGCTAAAAACACATCACTTACTATTTGCCTCACTTATAACTTTATCTCTTGATCCTAATGATTCTTAACGACTCAACCTAAGCTCTTTACTTGGTTCTCATGACCACATCCTCTTCCTACCATCTGCAATAGTATAACAGAACACTTCCTGTTAGAAAATTGCAGTTAGAAGGAAGACACTTAAGTCCTAATCCTATTGGTCTCTTATCGTCCCCTGACCTTGACTTAGAGTAACCATGTACTCAACCTATGCTCTGATACCAAGATGTCACATCCCGATCTCACACTAACCACTAATCACGAGATTAGGGCGCGACGGAGGGATTATCACATAAACAAATCACTGAGAACTTTTTCTTTTTAAAACCTCGTAATGATATCCGGATTATTGCTGTAAACTAAAACATAATAAACTATTGCGGAAGCATTTCAATTAAACTGGCTAGAGAACATAAATAGAGTTTACAACATGTAACATTGTTTAACAGAAAGTAAAACATAACAGATAATTTACATCTTTTACTCATTCGCCATACATACTCTCTCTCTCCCACACCATGTCCCAAGGACCGAGGGGAAAGGATTAAGAGACCACTATCTAACTAACTACATATACCTTCTACTTACTAGGGTGGTAAGATCCTTCAGATTCCTGGAACTGTCGCTGACCTGAAAATGTTTGAGTAGAGGAGTGATCCTACTCGCTCAGTGAATAGTTTTTCATTTAACTATCACTAAACAACTCGTCAAGTTTATTATTCATATTAATATACAAGAAATACTACACTGAGTAGTTCTAAAACAATATAATTGAAATAACAAAGAATGTAAATATTGCATCCAAAGAATAACTACTAGAAGACTATGTTCTAGTCTTCCTTAACTCTTTCATTTATAAGGAACTTTGTGAACCTATATGATCATATTTTAGCATATGCCCTGATCTTATGCAGTGTACTCTGCATATGAGACTCGCAGTGCACTACGGCCACACCGTAAAAGACTTAGCGACACACCCGGGAAATGCTAAGTCTGACTGCCAGTCCTGGTCTGCTACAGGACCCACAGGCTATCTGGCCTGACTCATAGGCTCTCCGGCCTTCTCTGCACTCATCCTGAGTGCTCTGGACTCCTCCTCTAACCTGAGCACACAGGCGCAGGGAGTCAACACTGGGTTACCACCAGAATTACTCAACCGGTTGGTGTTGGATAACCCTTCTGTCCTCGTCCCACCAGAATTACTCAACCGGTTGATGTTGGACACGAGTTTCACCCCTAAGGTACAGACCTCTCAAAGGGGTTCTATGGTGTTCAGGGCACCTAAGTCTAACATTAACATTATAGATACATTTTAAACAGAAATCATAACTCATTTTACATTTCTCACAAGGCTCACACGGCCTGCCATATCATATCATATAAAACATCATAGCTCATGTATTCAAACATATATCATGTCTGCCCAACACGTATTCTCATTCTAACATTTCATACATATCTGCATGATCTCAGTAACATCCCTTTCTAGGGCATGTCATATCTCATCACCTGCAATTCACGAGATATGTATTGTGAAAATAAGAAACCGTGTAGTATATATATACCAACTCAAAGAGAATAAGCATGTAAAGTTAAATGCACAAGAAACATACAATTCAACAGTTAAGCATCACCACATCTCATACTGAGAATTTTGATATAAAAATACTTGATTCATTGTACACCTTATTCTTAGGGTTTCAGTTACCTCATTCACTTATCACATGGCAACACCCTATCCTTATATCATGCATGCAGGTAGATTTAAAATTCATAAATATCCCAAATTCAAGTCAATTTGGCACGTGCATATTGAATTCATTCAATTGAACATCTTAGTACACTGCTAAGAGTAATTTACTTCACATGTAAGAAATCATTTGTAGTATTTCTATTCCAGTAAATGTATTAAGCACTTTTGGTTTCCATTTCACCAAATAAAATCATTGAACTGTTCTACACTGATCAGAAGCTGTTCTAGATCATGTATAATCATACAGAAGCAATTTATAAAATAAAATTCAAGTTTCATCAAATACTGATAAAACGCCTGATAACCACTGATATCAGTGCAAAAATGCACAGTTTACCGAAAAATTCCAACAAAGGAGTTAAATGATGATAACTAAATGAACTCCTACTCACAGTGATTTGGTCTATCCTGATTCGTCCGGAGATGCGTTCAGGGCCGGATTCTGACGTTTGTTGGATCGACTTCTACCTCTGGATTACTCAAGAACAACCTGCTGCAAGCAAGCAGCTTCCTCACACACACAGGTATCACTTCTCGTGGCTTAGTGGCGGCGGAATCATGCTCGGGCCTCAAGGCCGGACTCAAAGGCAGTATTTTGGAGTGATGGCTCACGCCTAGATGTTTCTAGCTGCTGCTGCAAATAGGCAGCCATTTATCTCACATACAGGTGGAGAGGAGGCTCGGTTGGGTGCTAATACTTAGTTATTGGCTGCGAATTCGAGCTCTAGGCTCATGGTCGAAGTCAAAGCATTGCTTGGTTCTTGCTCACGCCCTAGATGCCATTGGCCATCGCTTCTTGCAGCAGCTGCTGCTGCAATTAAATGGGGCGCCGCCCCTGCTGCTTGGGGCACAGGTGAGCGCTGAAAGGCAGGAAGCTGCAGATTCATGCTCGGATCTCCATGCCGATCTCGATGCCGGCGTTTTTGTGGTGCTTACATACCCTAGGGCTCCTGGCCGGAGCCGTACAACTGCTGCGCTGCAGCTTGGTCGCAGCTCTGCTAGCCGACGCCGTAGCAGCTTGGCTGCTTGGATGGAGTGAGGTCGAGGAAGGAGATGGTGGAGGAATGGAAGACGAAAGTGAAGAAAGCTCGATCGCTGGTTATCACTCCCAAACGGCCACCCCCTCCTCTGTCCTAGCTGTAGGTCGGGCAGGGTACAGGGCGCCTCTTACGGCTGCTCCTGTTCTATCGGGCGAGTGAAGAAGGAAACGGATAAGTGAAAAAAAACAGAGATAGGGTTATAAACCAAGATTTTTGAAAAAATTACATATTATACCCAATAATTTGAACCCATCATAACTTTCTCTCTATAAGTCTGAATCACGCGATTTCTTTTGCAAACATTTAAGTGTGAGACCCACTACAACCTCAAGACATATAAATGCAGTAATTAGATCATCCCAACTAGGTTAATTATCTTAGGTAATTAACTTAATAAGTAACACTACAATTATCATTAATTATCTCAGATGTTTCAATCTCAACCATTGATTCACATATTAACTTATTTTGATTAA
Organism: Alisma plantago-aquatica; assembly: GCA_963693085.1. Lineage (NCBI taxonomy): Eukaryota > Viridiplantae > Streptophyta > Magnoliopsida > Alismatales > Alismataceae > Alisma > Alisma plantago-aquatica. Next base: position 642,387,146 of record OY856415.1, read on the forward strand.
CCATGATGTTTAATTTGATACTCAACACTAATCAAGGTGTTTCACGCTAATTGAGGTATTTACTGGTTAACCTCAATGTGGGTCATAACAATATCAAGATGATTATTCTAGAAAGTCTAATGCTACTTTCCCTCACGCATTTTCTAATACCAAAGATGATGTTAAGTTCAATAAGATCATGGACATTTTGAACAATTTTATGTGAATCTACCTCTAGTTGAAGTTATAGATGAAATGCCCTCTTACACTAAGTTCTTGAAAGACATCCTAACAAAGAAAATGAGATCTAGTCAAGCTAAAAATGTTATGTTATCTAAAAGGCTAATCTTTATCATCCAAAATTGTATGCCTAAAAAACTAGATGAACAAGGGGCTTTCACTCTCGCTTGCAAGATTGGAGACTCTACTTTTGATAAAGGCCTTGTTGATCTTAGAGCTAGCATCAGTTTGATTCCTATTTCTTTGTGGGAAAAGCTGGACTTCGGTGACTTGAAATCAACATCAATGACGATTCAGCTGGCTGATCTCTTGATCAACCATCCTAGAGGAGTGATTGAAGACATCCCCATAAAAATAGGGAAGCTTTTCATTCCTTGTGACTTTGTAGTCTTGGATATGCATGAGGACCCAACCAAGCCGGTCCTCTTTGGAAGACCTTTCCTACGTACTCTAGGATGTCTAGTTGATGTTAGAGAAGGAAAACTCACTATCAGAGTTGGAGATGAAGAACTTGTATTCTGTGTTTACGATGCCATGAATGCACCCAGCTTCAAGGAGTACCTTTGTCTGATAGATACTATTGATATACTGCTTGAGGAAGAAAAGAATTTTATAGATACCATTCTTGATGATCTTGAAGAAGAAGATGCAAAAGTCACTTTCAATGAGGAAATTTCTGAAACCTTGAAGATTCCACCAAGTGTGGAAGTATCAAAGAAGAATGAGGAAAGCAACACCATAGCTCCAAACAAGAAGAGATGCCAACAAGTCAACCTCATGCTTAATTGGGAGAAGTGTCATTTGATGGTGCAGACAGGGGTTGTACTATGCCATGTTAGTGTAAGCAAGGTAATTGAAGTGGATAAAGCCAAAGTGGAGGCTATCGAAAAGATGTCAACTCCAACCAATGTGAAAGAAATTCACATCTTCTTGGGACATGTGTGTTTCTACAAAAGATTCATAAAGGACTTTTCAAAGATTGCAAAGCCTTAATGCTCCTTGCTAACAAAAGATGTTGAGTTTGTGTTCGATGATGATTGCCAAATTTCTTTCTGAAGATTGAAAGATGCTTTAGTTTCACCTCCTATCATCCAACCAGCAAACTGGAGTGCAACTTTTGAAATAATGTGTGATGCAAGACCCTACTCTATAGGAGCAGTTTTGGGACAAAGAAAAGACAACAAACTCCATGCCATACACTATGCAAGTAAGACCCTAGATGATGCACAAATCAACTATGCCACTACTGAGAAGGAGATGTTTTCTATAGTGTATTCTTTTAACAAGTTTAGACAATATACAGTGCGTTCCAAGGTCATTGTATACATAGATCATGTTGTGATAAAGTACTTACGAGTAAGAAAGATGCAAAACCTTGACTCATCCATTGTATACTACTTTTACATGAGTTTGACTTGGAAATCAAAGATAAGAAAGGGACAAAAAACAATGTAGTTGATCACCTCTCACGCCTATCAACCAATGTTGAAGACATGGTTCCAATTGATAATGATATGCCTATTGAGAAGTTGTATGTAGTGAACTCTCCATGTATGCCATGGTTTGTTGATTTTGCAAATTATCTAGATATTGGACACCTTCCTCCTAATTTCACATACCAACAGAAGAAAAAGTTCCTCCATGATGTTAAGTTCTATTATTGGGATGACCCCCTATTGTTCAAGCAATGTGCAAATGGTCTTATTAGGAGATGCATTCCTGATGAAGAGATTGCAAGTGTGATTTCAGATTGTCACCCCCCTATGGTGGACACTGTGGAGCGGATAAGACTACAACCAAGATTCTACAAGCTTGTTTCTATTGTACAAGTCTATTTTGTGATGCGCATGTGTTCATCAAAGCTTGTGAGAAGTGTTAAAGAACTAGACGGATTTCAAGGAAGGATGAAATGTTGGTGAATTCAATCTTGTAGATAGAGGTCTTTGATGTGTGGGTAATATATTATATGGTCCATTTTCCATCCTCATGCAGCTACAACTTCATCCTATTAGCATGTGACTATGTATCCAAATGGGTGGAGGCAATCCCCACCCAATCATCAGATGCCAAGTTCGTGATAAAATTGTTCCCAAAGATTATTGTTCCTAGGTTTGGAATCCCAAGAGAAATAATATCCTATGGTGGTAGCCACTTTAATGAAAGGAACTTTAACAACCTACTTAGCAAATATAGAGTGAAGCACAAGGTGTCCACACCTTATCATCCTCAAACATCAGGTCAGGTGGAGATCTCCAATAGGCAACTAAAAGCCAATCTAGAAAAGTTTGTCTCTAGCTCAAGAAAGGATTGGGCACTGAAGCTAAATAATGCACTATGGGCATATAGGACAGCTTTTAAAAATCCAATTGGGACAACTCCATTCAAGCTAGTCTACATCAAATCATGTCACTTACCCATAGAACTGGAGCATAAGGCACTGTGGGTGATCAAATTCCTTAACTATGATCTAAAGAAAGTAGAAGAAAAAAGATTGATGCAACTCCATGAGCTCGAAGAACTCATGATGAATGCATATGATAATGTGAAGATCTATAAAGAAAAGATAAAGAGATGGCATGAAAAAAGAATCAGAGTGAAAGAATTCAAAGAAGGAGACCAAGTTCTATTCTTTAATTTCAAACTCAAGTTCTTCCCATGAAAATTGAGATCTAAGTGGTCTGGCCCATTCTTAGTCTTGAAGGTCTATCCGTACAAAATATTGCATCTGCAAGGAAAGCAATCAACATTCAAGGTTAATGGACAAAGATGCAAGCTATATGCCGAAGGAGAGGAGATTGACAAGGGAGCCTCTTGATCCTGCCAAGATGCATGATCAACCAATTGAAGAGTATTATTCTGGATTCTAAATGGAGGAACTTGTGGGAGTTGAACCCACATTAGTATAGATTTAATTAATTAGTTTCAATAAAGAACATTTTTCAATTCCCAAAATAAACTTGTCATGGATGAATGTGATAATGTAGACCCTCATAGATACATATCATCATCTCTACAGGTGTTGATCAGAGAAGACAATTTGAGTAGAAATTCATAAAGACACGACGTGTCTTTATTTGCACATGTTGTGTCGCTACTCACAGAAGGGACGACTTTGCATATACTCAAGGGTACACGACGTGTACTATTTTAGACACGGCGTGCATGATCACAGATGACACTCGTTAAAATCAGACACTTTGTGTTTTAAATCAAACACAGTGCGTCCTCTAGGTCTTTCGAATGCACTAAGTTTTTCTGGAGAAACACACAATATGTCTTTATTAGATATGTTGTATCGTTATCAGGTAGAGAGTGTGTAGTTTCCACCTAAAATGTTACATGATGTGTGTTAATTTGAACACGGCATGTCCGATGCTCAATCTGGAATGGCTATATTTTCCCTGGAAGAATACATGTTGTGTCTTTATTTGAATACGATGTGTCAATATTAGTATGGCAACTTCAACCTTGGTTTCTGGAATTAGACATGACGTGTCCTATTTTAGACACGTTGTGTCCTCTAAAGTCAAATTATGTATGAAATGGAGCAGGCAATATATATAGAAGAACATGTTGTGTCTTCTAAGAGTCAGACTACGTCTCAAGATGAGAAAGCGGGTTTCAAACCCTATTGTACATCTACCTCCCTCATTTTCACCCTAAATCATCCATGTCATCTGATTGTGTGTGACTCCTTTGACTTTGTGCGGCAACTCTAGCCCCAAATCAATGATCAAGCTACGCCACCACCTCCAGATGAAGGCTCAAAGCATTGCCGCCGCCCTCCGCTGCACCGGAGCTCCTCGAGGTATCTCCGCACACCTCGAAGCAAGCTCACCTTCATCCTAGAAGCCCACCACCATGATTACTCCACCACAACAAGCTTCTCCTCCATCCCAGCAAGCAAGGAAATGTCCATCGACAACTTCTCCTTCACCAAATCCGGAAGACACACTGTGAGCAACCTTGTTCATGTCGTGTGAAGATCGTCATCATCCTCAACCTACGACTGTCACCACGGTCTAGGTACACATCATGTCTTCCAAAAGACACATTGTGTCCTCTTCCCAAATCGCAAGCCTTCCTATCTAAAGACACACCATGTCCAAATCTAGAAATGTTGTGTTCAAAGCCGTTTCAGCAACTTCTCAAGCAGCAATGGCATCGATGAAGCAGACATCAAACTGCGAGCATGGACCAAGCTCATCCTCAGCCACCACATACGTCTCCATGACCCAGTTTAGGGTCACCACAAAGGAAGGCCCCACGTACCAGTTTCTCATCTCACATAGGGTCCTCCCTACGCGCTTTGCATGTGAACAAACAAAGGGATCCCTGAGATTTAAGGAGCTCATAATGCATCTAAACCATTATTGTAACCAATACTTACCCTCGCCTTGCAAGCACAGACTGGAACCATATGCGTTCGTCCACTTCTACTTATTGGGTTAGGGCTGCAAAATCACCTTCAAGTAATTTTGTGAGCTCCTAGAGTGCCACTATGAGGGTTCTCTAAACTATCCTCCAGCTTCTGACAGTGATGTATTTTGGAATGAGATCACTGATGAGGTGAAACATGATTCTAAGAAGGCCAGGGCATTTGTCATCCATAACCCAATTTTTAGATATGTCGACAGCCTTCTCAATACAGGGGTCTTTGTAAAGAAAGAAACTCAAGGAGTCTACGAGAAGCATGTTCTATTTTTCTGATGGGCATGGTTTATGATTATTAGATCCATGCAATTTACTTCATTCTCACCAGGTTCTTATACATTAAGAAGATGAAGAAGAGAGAATCTGGGGACATCATGTTCCCCCTAGATTGATCACTCTCCTTGCCACAAAGCTTGAGGTAGACCTGATTGGTCTAGAGGTTGCACCAGGCAGAAACTTGGTGGATATTCAATATCTAATTTCTACATGTTTAATCACTAGTGTCCACAATGATGATGCCAAGTTCAAACAATATTTTGACAATGATTAGTACATCGACATGCCTGACTTGGTGAAAATCACCTTCACAAATGAGGACAATTGGAAGGTCAATCTTAGTGGTCAAGATGATGACACAGATGCCCCTAGTGACCATGCCACTTCAAATGGACCTCCTACTCAAAAGCACACTATGTCTCCGCCTTCCACAAGCACTCATACCAAGTACTCTTGGGTCATGCCTGATGTTAGGCACATTTACGGCTACGTTCAATAATGGTTTGACCATTTAGACACCCATTTTGATCTTATGGTCAGCAGTACTCAGTGATGCATGACATGGTTCAACACACGGATATGTGGCATATCTCTCAAAACCACTATCCAATGCCCCAATCTTTCCAGCCTCACCAATAGCAGTCGGAGCCTACTCCACAGCCCATGCCGATCGACATACCTGATGATGATAATTTGGTCAACCAGTTTTTCCCTACTAGTCATGGGGGTGTTGGCCCTTCTTGTTGATATCTTCCATGGTAGCTAACTGATTGCTTCTTCCTGAGGTTTGATTGATGTAGTGAGGACACTGCAAATTTCAAGCTTAGGGGGGTGCAACCGGGCGGTAATGTAGTTGTACTTATTTTGTTGTTTTTCATTTTCTAGTTCTCCATTTCTTGTCTTTAGTAATTTTTTTAGTTTCTACTTTTATCTCGGCGAGTTTCGTATGATGTGAGGTTCATTTTGTGTAATGAACTATCTTTCTTCACAAGCTTGAACTATCTTGACCTCCCTCATTAGAATTATCATTTGAAGAAATTGTAAAAGAGTATGCATGAATCAAATGAAACTTTATGATCACCAACATGTGTTTAATTTCAGAATTGTGTTTGTAGCATGAATTTTCAACTTTTTCATCCTGGATTGCCAAATAAATGTAATTGGTAACACATTTTGTGAATATGTCAACTTCGCGACAGTGTTTAGAACACAGGTTGATTTTGCCAAACTTTTAGTGATTTTACAACCACCCCTTTTTAGTGAATTTTTTTTCAAAACAAATGAATGGAATCCATGTGATGCTACAGTTTGGTTAACTCTCTTCACTTTTGGGAAAAATAAGTGCAACCCTCGACCAATTTAACTTACATTCTGATTCACTTCACTTTAATTACCCCATAAAAGATGGCTAAAATTCCCACATGTAATACTAATCTAGTATAAGTCCAATCTGGCCACGACGATTAGATGATATGTCCTAAAGGGTAAAAACCCCAACCAACACTCTTTGTGTGCATAAGCCGACATTAGCAGATGAGTTTTGGAACCCCCAATCCATTATCATATCTTTTGGGAAAACAAGAAGAGAGAGCTAAAGTTCACTAACATTAACTCAGATTCCATCATTTGCATCTATTATAGCTTAAAGTTTTGTTGCATATTCACTTATTGTTTAGCCTATTCATCCAAGTTCCTTTTAGTGCCACCTAGTTGACTGCTTCATTTAATGTGTTACCATCCTTGTTGAACTTAATTTTCCTTCTTGGATGTCTGAGCTGATATCAAGGCTATGAATATGAACCTGATGATTATGGTTGGTTTGACCTCTTTTATATCTTCCATTTCATTAGATCTATATATGACTTTTACAATTCCTTCATTTGTGCTCTATGCTCTTTTTTCCTGAGTACAAGCAATAGTTCAAGCTTAGAGAGATTTGATGTACACATTTCATATCTACTTTTTGCACACATCCGCACACAAATTCAGTTCATTTGTTCTTCCATTTAGCCCCTAATCATACTTAACTTTCCATATTTTATTTATTTTACTTGTTGCATGATGTTGATCACAGGCACACATTTAAAATGCCAAATTGGAGATAGCCCATCCCAAGTCCAACCTCAATGGGACCTCCCTTTGATTTGCAACTGATTTAGATCTCATTTTTTAAGAAACAACGTTGAACATACGTGTCTTATTTAAGACACGACATGTAACTTTATAGAAAGGCTCACACAACAAAGAACATGTTGTGTGCTATTAAACACATGGGTGTGTAAGTTACCAGCAACCTCAATGCCCAAATTGTAGATCATACAATGATGTGTCTTTATTAAGATACGGCGTGTCCTCACAATCCAGAGGCCGACTCCAACTTGCTGCCAACGCACAGGGTATATATTTAATCAAACATGTTGTGTGCCTTATGCCCGAATCGACCTGTCTCTACAAGGACGCTCTGTATACTTCTTGCACAATAGCATTTATTCAACAAATTACACGACGAGACACAATGTGTCTCCTCAAAAACACATCGTGCCTTCACCAATTTTGTAGAAATCAGCAGAAAACGCCTCTCATTTTAAAACATGAGTCCAAGCTTTTAGGCGGTTATCACTTTCCATTTGAAACACTTTTCATCCAAGAGAAGTTCCAGATAAAAAGGAGGGCAATTTTGGGGTGGAATAAGATGTTTTTTGAGAAAGAACCTCCATTCTACTTCCACTCTTCACCATTTCTTCTCCAAAAGGTGCAGCATGGCTTAGGGTTGTAAATGGGTACGGGTAGACCCGTGAACCCGCAAATCCAGACCCTTAAAAAACCCGTCACGGGTCTAATTTTTTATACCTGCATACCCATGTACCTGTATACCCTTGAACCCGCATAGAAGAGGGTCCAATAATGGGTATGTTTGGACCCATACCCGCTAGACTTGTGTACCCTCTATACATAAGTAACTACTAAAATAATATGTTATATATATCATACTTTACTAGTCTAACTAATATAACTATTGAGATTATATCCTACTCTAACTACAATAAGGTTGAGACTAGTCATATAATTAAGAATTAACTATTCTAGTTACAATAATGATCATCATATGTAAACTTAAAATCAAAATGTCTACTAATTTATGTTACTTTCTACATAAATTAAATGTTATGATCATGACTATAAATATGTAAAAAATTATTCAGTTAATGTTATTGTATAGAATATAGCATTGTCTAGTATAACTATTACATGTTAATATACTATATGATAACAATATCTTGTTGTGTTCAATATATATAAAATAGTCATTTCTCTTACATAAACAATATGATGTTTTATAGAACCGCTTACATGCATACCCGCACCACATACCCACTATTATTATGGGTACGGGTATGGTGCGGGTCCATGTTTTATATTATGCAGGTCTAGAACTGAAACCGGACCCGTTAAATTAGATGGGTATGGCCAGACCCGCACCGTACCCACACAGTTTACACCCCTAGCAGAGCTTATCTTCTCACTCAAGCTTCTCGGGAGGGAGGATTGTTGGAGTTGAATCAGCTCCAAGGATGAAATCTCATCCTCTAGCTGGAGTTCTTCTTCCCCTTGACTACACTTTTGGTTCCTTTAGCTTTTTCTTCTCTTAGCTATGCAAAACTCTAAAAATTTTGTTATGTGCTTGTGTTTTTCTATTATGAGTGAGTAGAACCTTCTTCTTGGGCATGGGAGAGTAACTCCTATGCCATTACTCATGTGAACTCAAAATTTATATTGTGCTAGTTAATTTGCTTCTCCTTGAATGCCTATAGTGTTTATTATCTTGTATGCTTGGTTGGCCACCTTTATATATGTTTTATGCTTCTTTGTGCCTCAGGAGAATGTACGAAGGAGTAGGGAGTAGGATCCATGGCAATATGCTCTTGACCACGAGAGTGGTTGGAGAATGTTGAGGGTTTACGATTGTGTTTAAAACTAAACATAGACACATGACTCTTATGTGAAGTTGAGAATCATCTCATGCCGTCGAGAGGTGCATGACGATGAAAACCTCCTTGCAAATTGACAACATGCTTTAATTTCATAGTTATATATGATGTGATGTGTGCTTGTGAAATCCAATGTCCAAGTCCCTTAAATTCTGAAGTGAACATTTAACTTAAGCTCTTTGTTGTATTCATCTTTTAGCTACAGAGAGACCAAACTATGATCAATATGGCTTCTATGGTATCAAAAATGGCAGAGCTACAGAGAGAGTGTAATGAGTCGAGGCAAGAACAAGATCAATTTAGAGAATAATGGGAGAATGAGCAGCAATGATATGAAGAAAAGTGCATAAGAAAAGGACTATAACATGGGAAAATCTCATACATGTCATCTGCTTCATCAAGCCCATCAATTTCATCATCTCTAAGGGAAGAAGAGCAGCCAACATCAGTTTTAAAAGAAGAAAGCAAACTACAAGCTTCCCAGAGCAAGAGAAGCAATTATATCATCGCAATAGATCTGAACCTCTCGCCAGCCAACAAAAAAGTCATAGTGATGAAACAACATGGAGGGGCCCACATGTACAGCCGATGGACGTCCCTCCACCACAAAAAGAAAGTACTCAACCACCTCCACCAGAAGTTGTAGTACCAAATGAGGCAGTGATAACACATGCAAAATATGTCGCATGCAAGATACTGCAAGACAAAGGCACACAAAATACAAGGTAGATACTTGCTACAATGGATAATCTCATGGATCTCGATGTCTTCACATTGGACATCACTTGTAGTTTAGCAAAACTAAAGACCTAGTCTCAAGAAATAATGTAGAAACTAATGGGACCATAGCAAGTGAAGTCACAACAAGAGGAACTTCAATAGGAGAAGAGCTTTCTTAGGAAGACAAAGAAGGGATAAACTCTTTCTTCAATGATTCCCCTACCAAAGACTTTGTCCCCTTTTCTCAAGATTCAAAATCTCAAGAAGTCGGGCATGGTCCCATGCATCCACCCCTTCCTTGCAAAATGGAGGGAATGGACATGAAGATAGTGTGAATAATTTCATGCACTCACATATGTCCTGGATGACAATCATTGAGGAGTAGATATTATGTACACCAACAAGGGGTCCTCTTTGATGAAAGAGAACCTCAGAGGGATCTTCACAACAAAGGCACAAGATAAAAAACGACAATCCAAGGTCTTATATGCAACTATCCTTGAAGAGTTCCTAGATCCAAAGAAGGCACATTTAGTGTTTAACGGGACTCCAACTCCAGCCAACTGTCTCTTCCACAAAGAAGAGTTATCCCGGCCAATCCACAAAGAAGGCAGGCGGAGGTTGTCAGCAGAGGGATTCCTCTTAAGGACTTGTTCCGGGAGGACCTACATGGACTATGAGGTTTATATACATGGAGGTCTACAACATGCAATTCTTCCATGACCATGTGATGCCTCCAAATGGTGTACCACTTAGACTCCCTACATACATCCCTCTACATGAGAAGTGGCCATGGAAAGAGGCTAGGAAGACAGTGTGGATTGAAACTACAAAGAAGGAAAGGGCCATGCAGTCAAAAAAAGAGTGGAAGACTCCTGAACAGTAGGTTAAAAAACCAAAATTTCTAAGTAAACAAACAAAAATAGAGGACAAGCCAACTTTCAAGAAGAGTAAAAGCATACCAAAGAACACAAGCGACCCTCCCCTCTTGTAAAACTAACTAAGGAAGTGTTCGTTATACATATAGAAGTAGAAAATCCTTCTACAGAAGACCAAATAGAGGAGGGGGAGCTGAGAGATGAAGTTTCTACTAACAAAATCCTCCTAGATAAAATAGATGATATAGACTTCCTAAATTTTGAAGAAGTTGTGCATACCTGATGGACTGACTGGGAGTGTCCAAGTTACCTTCTCAAACTTTCATAGGTGGGCATGTGAGAGTCTATTGCAAGATGACTTGGACCTACTCATGGATAAGCTAAGAAAACAATAACTTTGAAGATACTATCTTACAAAGGGAAAGATGACCTATGTGATACATTATAGGTTAATGGATATATGTCTGTGAGAGTTATATCTGCCTAGCAATCACTTCAAGGGAATTCACTATCAACCACACAAAATATTTTGTAGAAGAGATCATCAAGATTATCCACAACAATGGCAACAAATATACATATGCCCCAGGTAAAGACTTTAATAAGGAATAGTTATGTCATAGAAGTTGTCAACAACTACAACAATCAATTGATCATGTCTTCCACAGACTCAGCTAGATGCAAGCCCTATCCTTGAGGGGCATAAAGGTTGAAAGTCTACAACATGAGTGGTATCATCCTCTTCATGGAATTTATGTTGTCAATTGTTGCAATCTGACTAGGAAAATGAAGGGCTTCAAAATATTGAGTAAACCTCGCTAATTTACATTCAACCTCATCCTCTTACACTTTGGGATAAATTGTATGATAAGTTTGGGGGTGTAAATAGGTGACAGAGGTACAACTTTTTCCCTACACTTTAAATATGTTTTTGATGCACATAGGTTGCACATATTTTTCTTTTTAACCTTCATATCAATTTTGAACCTTTTTAACTTCTTGGCCAATTCTTGCTAAGTCAACGCTTACTCATAATTAGGAAATCTAGTGGAATGAAGGATAAGGTTATGCTTTAGGAAATATTTTAATCCAATTTTCCTATAAGTCATTTCACTCCCAAATTACATATATTTGTCTCCAAGCTACTTCTTAGCATAATCATGGTAATAAGTGACAAATCTGGTAATAAATTGCACCCAATAACCTATTAGGTGATTATGTTTTTACGTCATGTTATCTCATGGCATTGCAGAAGTCTATGAATACTTACTATCCCTGGAAAAATTCTTTGAAAGAAGGAGAACTTATTCCGTTACACTCTTGAATGATCAACCAAGTCTCCTACTACATGTTGGAAGTGCATCAATCTTATGAAAAGGAAAAAGGCTACCCTTTCTAGTGCTTAAAATCCCATGAAGGATAAAAGAGGCCAGACGTTCCATGCATCATGAACATCCTATCAGCCCTGATAGAAGGATAACTTATTCTGATACACTCCTGAATAATCATCCAAGTCTCCTAGTACATGTTGGAAGTGCATCAATCTTGTGAAAAGGAAAAAGCTACCCCTTCTAGTGCTTAAAATCCCATGAAGGATAAAAGAGGCTAGACGTCCCATGCATCATGAAAATCCTATCAACCCTAAGCCATGTGAGCAAGAACAAAAGCCCAAGAGAGAATAAAAACATGAGAGTTATGCATGGTAAAAGTTGAAGGGTTTTGCCCGACAGATGTGTATTTGCACTCAAGAATGTAGATATGTCATGCCAAGTAGTAGAACCTAGGAACCAAAAATACCACCCCATGTCTTTCAAGGGAGACCATAAAACAACCTAACATTACAATAGGAAAAATGGTTGAGTAAAATTGTTATTACCTTGGTTTTTGAAAGCGTGAAGTAGGAAGTGTGCGATTGTTCCCTTGAAGCAGTAAGCAAGACGTCAATTTTAAAGCAGACTAAAGCGGGCACTTGAAAAAATGTTCCATATTGTTTTAGAAAAATTAGAAGAAGGAAAAATCATTTCAGTATCTCCCTTCAGGATGGATTTAGAATGCAATGCTTCCACCTATGATAATTTGACTACGCAAAATTTTAATCACCTGTTCCATACTAATTGTAATAGAAAATATAATAACCAGTAGATTAATTTCTAATTAGAGTAAGTACATTTTAGAGTCATACTATCATAGACTAATAATGCATGAAATTAAAATTTATACATAACAAGGTAGGTCAAGTCTTGATGTATGATTCATGGCAATAATGACTACTTACATTAAATAGATTGATTGTAATGTCAATAACAACAGTAATCAATTATGTGACATAACATTATACTGTATTAATTCAATCATATACAAGTGCCATGATGGTATGTATCCATTCATCTAACATGTTGAAATGTGCAACAACCAACAACAAGAAAATCATGTGTGCATGTGATAGGATAATATGATTTTATATAGGAGGTTACGTGAAGAGATTGTGAAACGTTAAAAATATGCAAATTCAAACATAGTAGGAACACGACATATTACTAATATTATATCATGTAGATTAAAACATAGCAGGAGCATGATGCAACATCAAAAAATCATGCAGTTATTACTAATATTATATTAAAAACTCTACAAATGGCAGATGACAATACATAGTTTTATAGACATTCATCACGTACAAACAACAATAACTAATGAGATATACTAATTGATAATTGATTATTACACCTCTTAGAATACATAATTTTCATTTTCTTACAACTCACAAAGTGATTGGACAAGTCCTGGTGTACCTATAATGAAGTCTCCTGAAGCAGCAGCTTAGGCGGACCCAAAAAAGCGACTCAAAGAGGGAAAAAGCAGATGATTTAGTATGAAACACTTCAAAGTGTGCTTCAGCAAAAATTACAATGGCATATATGCTTGGGGTTCTTAATAGGCTGCTTCACCCACTTTTTTATTCACTGGTTACTACAATAGTACTCATAGTCAAGTGAAATTACGAGGAAAAAAACCCTTCCTTAGAAGGATGGGTAATAGATAAAAGGTCAAACAACTCTAAATTTTTTAAAATGGAAATGGGGAAACAACAAGAAAACTAAGTAGCTCATCAAAAATCTTGATCAAAAGATGGCATAAGAACATAATCAATGCCAAAAATAACTAAACTAAGAAAGCCCTTTGATGTCATTTGATTCTTTGATTCTAATATTAGCTTGAGGACAAGCTAGACTCTAAGTTTGTGTGGAGGGTTGATAACATCCAATTTTGTGGATGTTACATGCCTATTTTATCCTCATTTATCTTACCATTCTAGGGTGATAAATCTTATTTTACTTGCACTTTAGAAATATTCCTTCCTTGGTTACACGCTCTACCTTTTTGTAGGAAAAAGGCTTATAACCTATCATTGTCATTGGCCAAAACCTAATGTCTCATTAGACAACCCAAAGCAGCATCAATAAGGGTCACACTAGTGAACCACCGATGACCTACGGATGGTATCCCCTCCATCTAATCAACACTAATGGAAATTGATACTTGGGAAAGTCATTGATCACCGATGTCAACACTCAGTCCCACCATCAGATCCTTACTTGAAGACCAGGCAGACTCACACCTAGCTTAGATGCTCAACTAAAGCCTGGTGAATGTATAACATTAATGGTTGACCTGCACCTAAAAATAATGCTTGATCCCACTGTTGGACCCTAGACCGGAGGTTGAGAAGATCAACATGGACTGATGACCGATCAAGACACCATCAATCAATGAAACACTAATAAACCAACAGCCAGAAGAAACTTCTATAGGGTATGCCCGCTACTTCAATTAGTTAAGAATGTTCCCTAAGGCACGTTATTCAAGGCTTAAGGTACAAGTAAAGTTCCCTATGCCCAGGAGCCTCAGGTACATGAAGATCAACTATAAATAGAGGTCTATGTTGGGTTTTACATGGTCGGTGTAGGCAGCAGAAACAAAAAAAAATTACTTGACCATAAACCCATAACCAGCAGATCGCATCAACATCTATGTAATGGGAAGGATGGTTTTAGCGAGATATACATGGTCCCGAGGCTTGCTCAGTGACAATACCTCACAATAAGTGCAGTCTTCAACCACCTGTCTTCAACGGCGTCAGTACATCTCCTGGTCTTGACTTAGACTACAGTTGATTGTCGTCCTCCTGAGCGACAGAAGTCTCTCGCTTCTATAGATAGTCCACATGGAGTATCGGGAACTCTAGTCGTCCTTAAAGAATGGACTAGAAGGAGTTGTCCCCTTTTGTCAGTGTACTAGTCACCGACACACTCTCGCACCACCAGTTGCTTTTCTGCATTTTTCTTTTCCTCATTGTTTCTCCCTAGAAGGGTAGAACTTGCTTGGGCTCTCTCGGTTACCACAACCAGAGAGGACAACAAATTTTTAGAGCAACTGATGTTCTGAGTTGTGTCTCTAGAGAATCCCCCTTTACCCCTCTATTTATAGTAGAGGGCAGGGTCAGGGTTCCCAACCTATGCGGGAGTAGAAGGGTCTGGAATTTCCACGAACAATTTGCACTTCGACAGGCAAACCGGTCGTTTCATTAAACGGTCATTTGGCAAGGTGAGCCAATCAGTTCACTAGTGAACCGGTCGGTTGGGAGTGTGAACCGGTTGGTTCACCCAATGAACCAGTCATTTCACTTCCCAGACTTGCCTGCAATTGACTTTCCTTATTCATTTCTAATTAATGCAAATATTAATTCTTGTCTCAATTGAATTGAACAAGTGAAATGAAAAACTTTTTCTCACAAACCGAGACAACCCAAATCTTCTCGTTTGGCAGTCGGTTGGTGGTCCAGATTGTACAGAACACAGTCAATTCAGTTCTCAATCAATCTATCACTCTAATCAGTTAGTTCAACACTTGAACTTGATGATTTTGAGCCAAGTCTATTGATTGAATGTTTGATTGAGTACATAAACACTTTAGTAATCAATCTAAACATCATTCATGGATAAACTCCTCTTCTAGGTTAATCCTTTATGTGTGACCCCATAGGTCCCATTTCACGTTGGTTGTGAATGTCCATAACTAGCTTATGACATCACAAGCAAAGAGCGGTACCTAGTCGCACATCAGTGCTACCCAAGTGAAAAGGAAAGTTGGAGAACAACTTTCAATCCTACAGTCTATGATTGGTGTTCTAGTGAATATATAATTCCTTTGTCTCTGATATCCTGAATGAACTCAAGGCATTGAGTTGTCATCCTTTCAACGTTCATTTATGTTTCTTTAACTAGAGAAGACGATCTGAGATATGTGTGACATCAACATCATATATTGATTCACATGTGAATGTGCATGCCTGACGTGGGATTTTATCGCACTAAAAAACTCACTCGGGGTTGAAATCCCCAATATTTTACCTAAACCAAAGTGCAATAATACCACCCGCAAGCAGATGGGTCTTATCACAGTATAGTTAAGGATCGAACCCAAAGGACAACGTTTTTAAGAATCCTTGTCAGTCTAGTCTAGTTCGAGTTAAGACTAATATTTAAAATGATAGGTTGATTTGAGTTTGATTAAACTAATTGCAAGAAAGTAAAAGCTAAATTAAAGTTGGATTTAGATCAATGATATGGAATCACTGGGGTGGTATCGGGTTTCACCACCGCTACGCATACAAACACGTCTAAGCATCAAACATCCAGGCAAGATATAACTATCCAAAAAGAGCTACTGCAAAACCCCCCATACGGGCATTAGGTTCGCGTAAGCATCACCTTAGGCATCAGATGTCTCGTCACCATTCGGGTCACTTACTTATGGCTATGAAGATACCGAAATCCAACGAAGGTTGTGGGCCCCCTATACAGGCGTTAGGCACACAGAAGCGTCACCGAAGGCTAGATGGCTCGTCCTCTCACAGATCATACACTTACGACCTCGAAGAAATCTCATTCTATTTCTAGTTTGGGAGTCAACCACATTAATCGATAAGCAAGCAGGTGATTAATATATGAGAAAACATCAACGACTAACAAGAAGATACAAAATCCAACTAAGGTTGTGAACCCATATACAGGCATTAGGTAGACAGAAGCGTCACTGAAGGCTAGATGGCTCATCCCCTCGCGGATCATACACTTACGACCTCAAGGAATCCCATTCTATTTCTAGTTTGGGAGTCAACTTGTTAAATGACATTCAATCCTATATATAAAAGTTCTCACAACATAAGAAGAACAAAGATGAAATCAAGAAATTAATCTAACTACGAACATAATGATTAACAATGAAATGAAAAGTTATATACATTTCCATGGAAAGCTTAATAAAAGAATATGATTGCATGGGCGGCGGGGCTAGTCCCCACACCCCGGTGAAAGGGAACTACTCGCTCATGATGTGAGAAACAAGAAGAATGAGAAAGAGAGGGAAATCCGACATGAACTTGGTGCAGAAGGTAGTCGCAGCTCGGTGAAGATGACGTGGTCTTCTACGTCGTGTCGTAGTAGATCAGGATGTGAAACGGGAGATGCCAAGACAGACCATACAGTTTCTCTCGCTCCATCTTCCTTCTCTTCTCAGTCTCCTTCATTGCAGCACGGGTAATATGTGGAGTGAAACTGGCATGGACGGAACTAGATCTGGATCGAACCTGTGTACAGGCAGCTTGTCAGTGTCCCAGAACTAATTGCCCAAAATGGAGACCCTGCTGGTCTTATTTATAGGCACAGGACTGGCCCTCACGTTTTTGGTGTGATTCCAGTCCAAACGGTCTTGTAGATATTTTTTTGCTTCAAACGGTTTGCATGCAATTGACTTAAACGGTCTTCACATTCGGCTCATTTGGTTTCATATTCCATTCGGTCTTGTGTAAATGACCAAACGGTCTTGGTCTCATGCACGTATTCATTTGGTTTGGCAGCAAAGTGCCTTTTCCATTCGGTCTTTACGCAGCAGCAAACGGTCTTCATTTCTTAATGACCCAAACGGTCTTGCATGCTAGAGCAAATGGTCCACATCGCTCATTCGGTCTTCATCTGCTTGCTCATTCAGTTTACATTGTTGCCATCCATACGGTCTTCGTTGTTTATTATTTTTTTATTCAAACGGTTTGTAGTAGTGAAGCATTCGATCTCATAGCATTCGGTTTGCTTCTCTAATCAGCAAACGGTCTTCCTGCTAATCTCTCATTCAGTATGCATGCATGCTAAAGTCATGCATGTGATTTTATCAAATGGATTTTTCTAGCAGCTTTTTCCATACAGTTTGCATGCAACAAACGGTCTTCATCGCTCAGTCGTTCAAACGGTCCGAGACCGTAACTTTTCCAAACGGTCTCGCGGACCCATCTCTAAACGGTCTAGCAGACCCAGCTCTAAATGGTCTCACAGACCGGTTCCAAACGGTCTGAGAGTATTGTGTCCATACGGTCTTGGCAGCTAAACAGTCTTCGTGGTTGAACGGTCTTGCGACCTTGGCACCCAAACGGTCTATGTTGGTCTCTCGGTCTTGAGACCGAATGGGCTCAAACGGTCTTGAGACCGAATGGATGAAATCACTTGGTTAGATCGATTGGTCATAACCAAGGGTGAGTGAAGGTGGGGCCCAGCTGATTGTTCAGCTTTATCAAAACCTGCATCAAATCAACATAATTTCAGTTAAAATCGTGATAATTGGGCCAATTTAGTAGTATTGCAAATTTTGATATTTAGTAAATAAAATTGAATGCATTGAGTCGAATTTGACCCAATGTGGTGATTGAAATTCCTGATGAATATGCATTCATAAAAATACCTTGAACTTAAACGTTGCTCGTCCTCGACTAACACAAAATCTGAAACAGTCGCCAAATGAATACCTTCAATTTGTGTGATTGCCTCCTCTTGACATCACGATTGTTTACCTTCTGCTCAATATGACTCAGTATCTCAACTTCCTGAGACCACTGAACACATCTTACCATATCTTCGTTCCTGAGTTTGCTTCCCAATATCACTTCCTCCTCACTTTTTCCAATAACAAGCATGTCAAAGAGTTTTGTAAGAGTCCAGAGTAGCCCAC
Source organism: Alisma plantago-aquatica (assembly GCA_963693085.1). Classification (NCBI taxonomy): domain Eukaryota; kingdom Viridiplantae; phylum Streptophyta; class Magnoliopsida; order Alismatales; family Alismataceae; genus Alisma; species Alisma plantago-aquatica. Next base: position 642,405,720 of record OY856415.1, read on the forward strand.
AAAACAACAAGTGTGCATCTGATCTGACACTGGTGTATTTCAGAGTAGTGGAGGCTTTTATTGTGCCTTTAGGTAGAAAAGGGAGTGAAGGGTGGTATGGAAGGAAGAAGTAAATCTCTCCTCTATTCGACTCGAGATTTTTATTATTTTTGCAATTTCATTTATTGCATTTTTTGTGCGAATCTCTCCTCTATTCGACTCGAGATTGCAATTCTTTTTGTGTGCACTTTGGCATCTTTTTGTTTGCAAATCTCTCCTCTATTCGACTCGAGATTGCATTTTTTTGTGGTACGCCCCTATTAATTTGCGAGGGGTATGGAAGAAGCAGATATAGAGGGAAGTGGCGTGCCACCCCGAACTTAGGGTTTGGCACTATATTGGCTATTTTTGTTTCTTTTTTATGGATGGAGGGATACGAAGATGATAGAAGAAGTGTAGAAAAGAGTTCAGATCAGAATGCAACTTGATTTACAATTTTGTGCATCGGGTGGTTCTCTTTATCGTACTCTGCTCAGATAATGACTTGATGAGGATCCGGTGGGGATTCCATGTTATTGTTCCACTAGTCAGTTAGGAAGCACGACGTGTTTGATCCCTATCCGTCTGACAGACACTTGTCATTTTCGCATAAGTATCATGATGTTAGGATTCATAAGTTTCACAAGATGATTTCAATCAAAGGGCTAGTTTTTAGAATAAGGTCCTTTTGAGGATTTGCTTCGGATAAGGAGGGTATAATGATAAAGGCATAGAAATTGAAAACATGTCAAAATTTCATCAAATATTTGTTCAAATTTCTTTTGAAAACTTTAAAATTTTGAAATTTTTTTTTGAAATTTTTGAAAATTTAGGTCAAAAATGTGATGATGAAATCTTAAGTTTGATTTAGATGGGTAAAGGTGAAAAGTAAGATACGTACCACCCACCCTCCACCCTGAACTTAGAAATTTGCTCATCCCAAGCAAACTCTAAATCCGAGATGGAGGGGAAAGTTCATGCCATTTGGACCACTGGATGTGGTTGCATTCCAATCAGCGTGTTTCCTCCATATGAAAATCTCAAACAAAAAGATCATTCAGAACTCAAAGCAGCATCTTGTGATGCAATTTTTATTTAGTGCAAAATTATCTAAAATTTAAAAAGAGAATTGAGTAAAATTTCTAATTCAAAGTTAAAATGAATTTTATTTATCGGGTTTCCTCCCAACAAGCGCCTTTGTTTTACGTCGATGGATCGACGTGATATCTTCAACTTCACGGTGGTTCCTTTGGATTGGAGAGATCTATTGTTGCTTTGGTGCTTATGTCGGCTATGGTGAAATATCTTTTCAAACGTTGACCATTTGCCACGAATTCACCCGACTTTTCTCTCCATAAAGAGAAAAGCACCATGTGGGGAGATGCTTTTGACAATGTACGGTCTAGACCAGCGAGAGCGGAGTTTCCCTAGGAATAACTTCAACCTTGAGTTGAATAGTAGAACTTGGTCTCCCACTTGTATGTCTTTTCTTTTCAAATCACCATCATGCCAAAGTTTGGTGTGTTCTTTGTAGATTCATGCATTCTCATAAGTTGTCATCCTGAGTTCACCCTGCTCTTGGAGTTGCAGAATCCTGTCTTGGCTTGCTTCTTCCATATCAAAATTCAGTTGTTTTATTTCCCACCATGCCTTGTGTTCCAGTTCGACTGGCAGGTGGCAAGCCTTTCCATATATTAATCGAAAAGGTATAGTCCCGAGGGGAGTTTTATAAGCACTTCGATAGGCCCATAATGTGTCGTTGATTTTCACCGACCAATCTTTCCGATTGCGGCCTACTGTCTTTTCCAAGATACTCTTGAGTTGATGATTAGAAACCTCCACTTGTCCACTTTTCTTTGGATGGTAAGGTGAGGCTACCTTGTGAGTAACACCATACTTTCTTAGCAATGCTTCAAAGCTTCTTTCAAGAAAATGGGAACCTCCGTCGGATATCACCGTGTGCGGGACACCGAAATGGGGGAAAATAATATCCTTGAATAATTTGATGACTGGTTTGGAATCACTAGTAATGGTTGGTATGGCTTCAACCCATTTTGAGACGTAGTCCACCGCCACTAGGATGTATGAAAATCCATGAGAAGATGGGAATGGACCCATGTAGTCCACCCCCCAAACATCAAATTTCTCTACTTCTTGCCATAGATTCATCGTCATCTCATCTCTCTTTGTTATATTTCCATATCTTTGACATTTATCACATGATAGGACAAAGTCATAGGAATCTTTGCATATGGTTGTCCAGAAGAATCCACATTGCAAAACCTTCAAGGCAGTCTTTTTAGAGCTCATATGTCCTCCCACTGGTCCTGAGTGACATTGTTCCAAAATAAGTTGAGCTTCTTCTTCGGTGATACATCGTCTATATAGACCATCAGCACATAGTTTGAAAAGATACATCTCATCCCAGTAGTATTGTTTCACATCATGCATAAATTTCTTCAGTGCATTTCCGGTGCATTGAGGATGAATAACCCCAACAGCGAGGTAGTTCACAAAATCCGAGTACCACAGTATAGCTTCTGAGACCTTCATTAGTTGATCATCCGGAAGGGAATCGTTAATCGGAATCTTCTCGTTATCCAGAGTGTGGATGCGACTGAGGTGATCTGCTACCACATTTTCTGTACCCTTTTTATCTCTTATCTCCAAATCAAATTCTTGCAATAGGAGAATCCATCTAATTAGCCTAGGTTTTGCATCTTTCTTTGCCAGAAGGTAACAAATGGCAGCATGATCTGTGTAGACAATGACCTTTGAACCAATTAGGTAGGATCTGAACTTGTCGAAGGCATACACGACTGTCATAAGTTCTTTCTCATTAGTAGCATAATTCCTCTGAGTTTCATCGAGGGTCTTTGATGCATAATAGATCACATAATGTTTCTTTTCTATATATTGGCCCAAGACTGTGCCTACAGCATAATCGCTTGCATCACACCTGATTTCAAAAGGGTGGTCCCAATCGGGAGCTCTAATGATGGGTGTGGTTGTAAGGGCATGCTTCAGTGTGTTGAAACTTTTAACACACTCTCCGTCAAAATTGAATTCAGCATCCTTTAGTAACAAATTTGTCATTGGCTTGGTTATCTTTGAGAAGTCCTTTATAAACTGTCTATAGAATCCTACATGGCCTAGGAATGCTCAAACTTCCTTTACATTGATAGGGATAGAGAGCTTGGAAATCACTTCAATCTTGGCATTATCTACTTCAATACCTTAGTTACTGACCCTGTGGACCAGGACAATGCCTTCCTTTACCATGAAATGACACTTCTCCCAATTCAACACAAGATGTGCTTCTTCACATCGTTTGAGGACCAGGGAGAGGTGTTTTAGACATGAATCGAATAAATCTCCATAAACTGAAAAATCATCTATGAAAACTTCCATAATGGTTTCGGTGAGACCGGAAAATATGGCAGCCATGCAACGCTGGAAAGTTGCAGGTGCATTACAGAGGCCGAACGGCATTCTTCTGAATGCAAATGTTCCGAATGGGCAGGTGAAAGTGGTTTTCTCCTGGTCATCTGGATGTATAGGTATTTAGTAGAATCCAGAGTAACCATCAAGATAACATAAGTATTCTTGATGAGCCAGCCGCTCTAATACTTGATCAAGAAAAGGCATTGGAAAGTGATCCTTTCGAGTTTCCTTGTTCAACTTCCTATAATCAATGCACATCTTCCACCCTATGACTGTTCGGGTGGGGATGAGTTCATCATTTTCATTTCGTATTACAATTGTTCCACCTTCCTTTGAGACTACATGCACTGGGCTCACCCATGGTGAGTCTGACATTGGATAGATAATTCTAGCGGTGAGCAGTTTAATGACCTCTTTACATACTACCTCCTTCATATTTGGATTCAGTTTCCATTGATGTTCAATGGTTGGCTTGTGATCTTCCATCATAGGGATCTTGTGCATACACAACGCTTGACTAACCCCAGTGAGGTCATTCATTTTGTAGCCAATTGCTTTCTTCCTCTCCTTCAATTCTTTCAGGAGTATATCTTCTTATTCGGTCGTAAGATTGGAATTTATTATAACTGGACAAACCTTGAGGTCATCCAAAAACACATACTTCAGTCCCTCGGGTAGGGGCTTCATCTCTAGAGTTTTTGGTTTTTCGCATGTTTCTCCAGTAGCTTCCACGGCTTTGAGTACTTCGCACGTGGCTTCAACATCTTCTTTTGCAAAGTCGAGGGATTCGATGCAATCCTTTACTCATTCGTCAATAGGTTCATCAACTGATGGATCCGTTAGAGTGACTTCTAATGGATCGTCTGATTCATGATTCTCTTGAGTCAGAAGTGACATCTTCTCTATGCAATCAATTAGATAGACTTCTTCTTGCATACTTGGTCTTCTCATGCTTTTGAAAACTTTAAATTCGAGTGTTTCCTTGCCTAATCTAAGAAGCAAGGTTCCTACTTCAACGTCAATTAGAACTCTTGTGGTAGCGATGAATGGACGGCCAAAGATGAGAGGATATATGGCATCCTCTTTTATGTCCATGATGATAAAGTCACACAGGACATAGGAATCTTTTCCTACCTTGACAGGTACATCCTCAATAATTCCTAACGGGCGTTTTATCGAATTGTATGCAAGTTGTATGGTCATGCCAGTTGGAAGAAGTTCAGCAAACCCTAGCCTTTTACAAAGGCTGAGTGGCATGATGGAGATGCTAGCACTAAGATCTGCTAGTCCTTTTTTGCATGAAGAATCACCGATAAGGCAGGAAATCCCAAAAGATCCTGGATCTTTCTATTTCTTTGGCATCTTACTCTGGATGATATCTGAAGTGGTTTTAGCTAACTTGATTGTCTCATATTCTTCAGTTATATATTACCTGGTGAGGAGTGACTTTAAGTATTTTTTCCAAGATGGTATCTCAGCCAGCGCATCCAAAAAGGGTATATCAACATGAAGTTTCTTCATAGCTTCCTTAAACATATTGAACTGAGTATCAAGCTTGGTTTGCCTTAAACGAGCAGGGAAAGGAATACGAGGCTTGTATACCAAGATATCAGGTTCTGGTGTTTCAGTTTCTTCATCAATAGGTTTCTCAGGACTTTCCTTGTATGTCTTATCAGCAATTACTGGTTCTTTCGGTTGAGACTCCGGTGTTGTTGAGTTTTGGACAATCACAGGTTCATCCTCATCTGTAACAACCACAGATGTCTTGATAGGAGGATCAGAATAGTATTTTTCTGATCTGGGGGTGACTGTCTTCAATTGTTCAGGATGCTTAGGATTATTCTCGGGTTGGCCAGCAAAAACCCCAGTTGGTGGCTTGATGCTAGCTGCAAATTGAGCCAGTTGAGATTAATAGCCTTTTGTTGAGCTTGTTGGTTAGCTATCATAGTTTGCTGAGTTTGCAACATCTTTTCAATGGCTGATAGCTTGTCATCAGGTGATACAGGACTTGCTTGTTGTCCTTGTTGTTGATAAGGAACTTGGTTAAGACTCTGGTACTGGGAATTGTTTTGATAATTATTGAAGTTTCTATTCTGGAAGTTTCCCTTAAAGTTTCCTTGATTTCCAAAGTTTTGTTGTTGATTGTACTGAAATTCTGGTGGGCCTCGTGGTTGGTTGTTCGAACCAATTTGATGTGAGTCCACTGCTCTAGAGGGTTTTCCATACTGAAATTATGGATGATTCCTATTCTGATTCGGATTGTAGTAACTTTGACCAGGGATGGTATTAACAGGATTAAGATTTTCCATTTGACTATTATCTCCTTGTCCACATATGTTGCTTAGAACAACATCATAGAGAACATTACATGCTAATGTGGAGTGATCAGTACTTTTACATGCTTCACAGAACAATGAAGCTGACTTGATCTGTTCTTGTTGTCGAGTGGGCGAACGTCCTCTTTCAATAGCAGCAAGAGATGATTCAATATGGTTTTGCTTGGCAAGTAAGAATTTTAGGGTTTTAGTGATAGACTTGTACTCAGGAGTAGCTTCAGCCATAGCTACTTTCAAGACTCCTTTACCTACAGATCTATCCCAATTAGCTTGATTTTCAGCTCCAAGGGTCACAACCCTCCATGCACTATCATAACTTTGACGCATGAAGTTTCCTCCAGATGAGGAATCTAAGAATCTCTTGATATCGTCGTCCACGCCCCTATAGAAAATTTCGATGAGTTGATTCTTAGGAATTCCATGGTGTGGACATTTGCGTAGAAGCTCTTTGTATCTGTCCCAAGCTTCAGCAAGGGTTTCTCCAGGGACTTGAGTGAAATTTGTTATTCGGCCTCTAATTTCATATGTGAGAGATGGAGGGTAGAACTTTTCCAGAAACACATTTTGGAGTTGTTCCCAAATGGTGATGGGTATTTCACTTTACAATGAATTTTACCAACTTATAGCTCTATCAGCAAGGGAATACTTGAAGAGACAGAGTCGAATGGCATCATCAGATACTCCATTTTGCTTTGTCATGGCACATAGATAAATAAACCTCAAAAGATGTTCCCGACTATCCTCTCCTTGTTTGCCATAGAATGGGTTGTTTTGAAGCAATGTGATCCAATGTGCCCTAATCTCAAAATTGGCCGCATTGATGGGAGGAGGTTGTATTGGATGATGAACATTAGCAGCTTTGGAGATCGAGAACTCTCTAAGGTCCTTTTGTAGTTCTGCTGCTTGTGTCGCTGCTTGTGCTGCTTGAATTTCTTTTTGAACCGCAGCTCTAGATTCTTGCATGAATCTTTCTCTTTGTGCATTAAGGGCTTGAGCCACCCTTCGAGCTATCTCCTCTTCTTGATCCATCCTTGCTTGATTCTCTTTGATCTGACGGTAAAAAGTTTTGTCTATCTCGGGATCAAAACTCACTGTTATTCTGGGGCAGTCTGAACGGCGCATGCACTATGCCTTGGGTTGTACCTGAATTAGAAAGATTTTGAAAGTGAGAACCACAAAGTAGAGTCAAAGTCAAGTAGATGATCGATTGTATCAAAAGAAAAACAAAATCCTAGATTAGCCTTAAAAGAACTAGATTTGACTAATTGATTCTGTTGTCCCTGGCAACGGCGCCAGAATTTGACGTGGGATTTTATCGCACTAACAAACTCACTCGGGGTTGAAATCCCCGAGCTTTTACCAAAACCAAAGTGCAATAATACCACCCGCAAGCTGATGGGTCTTATCACAACATAGTTAAGGATCGAACCCAAAGGACAATGTTTTTAAGAATCTTTGTCAGTCTAGTCTAGTTCGACTTAAGACTAATATTTAAAATGATAGGTTGATTTGAGTTTGATTAAACTAATTGCAAGAAAGTAAAAGCTGAATTAAAGTTGGATTTAGATCAATGATAGGGAATCGTTGGGGTGGTATCGGGTTTCACCACCGTTACGCATACAAACACGTCTAAACATCAAACATCCAGACAAGATATAACTATCCAAAAAGAGTTGCTGCAAAACCCCCCATACGGGCATTAGATTCGCGTAAGCATCACCTTAGGCATCAGATGTCTCGTCACCATCTGGATCACTTACTTACGGCTCCGAAGATACCGAAATCCAACAAAGTTTGTGGGCCCCCTATATAGGCGTTAGGCACACAGAAGCGTCATCGAAGGCTAAATGGCTTGTCCTCTCACGGATCATACACTTACGACCTCAAAATCTCATTCTATTTCTAGTTTGGGAGTCAACCGCATTAATCGATAAGCAAGCAGGTGATTAATATACGAGCAAACATCGACGATTAACAAGAAGATACAAAATCCAACTAAGGTTGTGAACCCCCTATACAAGTGTTAGGTAGACAGAAGCGTCACCGAAGGCTAGATGGCTCGTCCCCTCGCGGATCATACACTTACGACCTCAAGGAATCCCATTCTATTTCTAGTTTGGGAGTCAACTTGTTAAACGACATTCAATCCTACATATAGAAGTTCTCACAACATAGGAAGAACAAAGATGAAAGCAAACAATTAATCTAACTATGAACATAATGATTAACAACAAAATGAAAAGTTATATACATTGTCATGGAAAGTTTAACAAAAGAACATGATTGCATGGGCGGCGGGGCTAGTCCTCGCACCCCGGTGAAAGGGAACTACTCGCTCATGATGCGAGAAACAAGAAGAATGACAAAGAGAGGGAAATCCACCATGAACTCGGTGCAGAAGGTAGTCGCAGCTCGGTGAAGATGATGCGGTCTTCTACGTCGTGTCGGAGCAGATCTAGATGTGAAACGGGAGATGCCAAGACAGACCAGACAGTCTCTCTTGCTCCATCTTCCTTCTCTTCTCTATCTCCTTGATTGCAGCACGGGCAGTAGGTGGAGTGAAACTGGTATGGATGGAACTGGATCTGGATTGGACCTGTGTACAGGCATCCTGTCGGCGTCCCAGAACCGATTGCCCAAAATGGGGACCCTACTGGTCCTATTTATAGGCACGGGACTGGCCCTCACATTTTTTGTGTGATTCAAGTCCAAACGGTCTTGTAGATATTTTTTTTCTTCAAACGGTTTGCATGCAATTGGCTTAAACGGTCTTCACATTCGTCTCATTTGGTTTCATATTCCATTTGGTCTTGTGTAAATGACCAAACGATCTTGGTCTCATGACCGTATTCATTCGGTTTGACAGCAAAATACCTTTTCCATTCGGTCATTACGCAGCAGCAAACGGTCTTCATTTCTTAATGACCCAAACGGTCTTGCATGCTAGAGCAAACGGCCCACGTCGCTCATTTGGTCTTCATCTGCTTGCTCATTCGGTTTGCATTGTTGCCATCCATACGGTCTTCATTGTTTATTATTTTTTTCTTCAAACGGTTTGCAGCAGTGAAGCATTCGATCTCATAGCATTCGGTTTGCTTCTCTAATCAGCAAACGGTCTTCATGCTAATCTCTCATTCGGTCTGCATGCATGCTAAAGTCATGCACGTGATTTATCAAATGGATTTTGCTAGCAGCTTTGTCCATACAGTTTGCATGCAGCAAACAGTCTTCATCGCTCGGTCGTTCAAACAGTCCGAGATCGTGACTTTTTCAAACGGTCTCGCTGACCCAGCTCTAAACAGTCTCACAGACCCAGCTCTAAAAGGTCTCGCAGACCAGTTCCAAATGGTCTGAGAGTATTGTGGCCATACTATCTTGGCGGCTAAACGGTCTTCACGGCTGAACGGTCTTGCCACCTTGGCGCCCAAACGGTCTCTGTTGGTCTCTCGATCTTGAGACCGAATGGGCTTAAACAGTCTTGAGACAGAATGGATGAAATCGCTTGGTTAGATTGATTGGTCAGAACCAAGGGTGAGTGAAGGTGGGTCCCAGATGATTGTTCAACTTTATCAAGACCTGCATCAAATCAACATAATTTTAGTTAAAATCGTGATAATTGGACCAATTTAGTAGTTTTGCAAATTTTGATATTTAGTAAATGAAATTGAATGCATTGAGTCGAATTTGACCCAATGTGGTGATTGAAATTCCTGATGAATATGCATTCATCAATGCCTTTCTCAGTCTCGCTTATCAAGTGTCTTGGACATCATACTCCCTTAGGAGGGACAAATCCCATATCTATCACTCACAGTCTATCTCATGCGTCAAAGCCACCCAATCATCACTGTTATAACAACTCATGTTTCAAGACTGCATTTGATGATGTCAAAGTGTACCCAATCACATTCGACGAGTGCAGTGATTTCAGGTCTAAGAATCATAATCACCACCATCATTGTGAGAGATGACTCTGACTACCATGTCATGGTTCCATGTGTCACTCTCATGGTGGGTCTGTCTGATACATTGTTCTATAACATGGATCTGTGTGCTTGGTTTGATATCATATATCATGATTAATGAGACATTGTCATCAACCAACACATACTTTAGTCTTGATGTGTCATTGTTGTCTATCAACCTTCCACAATAACATCCGACTAGGGACATAACAAGAATGTACATACTCTTAGCATTCATATGATATCATTATTCAGGTCCTTAACCTGTAGACATACGTCATTGAGTATTGTTATTCTTTAGACATTCATTCTGCTAAATCATTTATCTCATATTTGATTGAACTAGAATAAATTGGAAGCTTGCCTTTGATATTTACCAAATCAATCAGAACATATGTCAATCCAATCATCATATGATTGGCTCTAGGCATACATACCAACAGTCTAGAGCCTCCATTAAAGGGATCTTCTTCTATGCTACAAAGTGCTACCATTTTCTACACGTGCCATCGATCATCGGAGGCTAAGGATGAGAGTTTGCAAGATTTCATCGACTACATTCACCATATTCATGAGAAGAATGATGGTTGGGAACTACTATCATCATTGTCGTCACCCTTGCAGTGAGAAGTAGGTCACCGTTGACCACCAACACCCTAGTGGTTATCGTTTGTTTGTATTTTCTTCCTTCTTCATCATCCTTTTCATCTCTATCCATCCATCCACCTCATTATGGATTCCTTCATGTTTAAATCCATTTTGTCTCTGATTGCCATGAGTGTCTAGACCATCATCTTTGGTTGGGACTAGCCTTTAAGGTTCTCCCAACATGTGAATAAATATATCCATTGATTTTATACACGCTTGGCAATGTTTATCTCCAGATTCTTTATCTTTAAAACTTTACTTGCATGATTAGATACCATCTTGTATTTTTTTATTGCTAACACCTTAAAAGAGTAGTAGTAGTTTATATCTAGAGTTATGGAGTATTATGAATGCATGAGAAGTTGGTTACTAAACCTAATGATCATATGGTTGTATTTTCAATTGTATGTTTGCCTTTAAGAGAGAGAGAGAGAGATTCTTACGATCTAGATCTACCTCGATCTTGAGAGAGGAGGGAATGGAAACTAATGATGATTGCTTATAAAATATGCTAATGGTACACAATGTGTGTGAGTATTTCATTTTGGTGAGAGACATTAGTGGTGAAACCAAGTCCAAGTTTTATCCATATATGAAAAACATACCAAAAGATCATTTTGTTACTATAGATTTACTTTACTTAGTTTATTATCTTTTAGTTTGGTTACCATTATTCCCTAAGGGACATTTCTGTCTCATTTTGGTTAGATGTATCCTAGCCAAGGCCTTAACTCCTTTACACTTGTCACCCCACGTCTCTGTATTTGACCTCGTTTACTATATAGGACCTTATATTATCATTGAGGGTGTCTAAGTATTAGGTTACAAATATAAAGTTTGGTTGCACTTGGTCTGCATCCGTCTTGTACGCAAAATATAATGCAATCAATGACCACCGTTCACGCTCTTTAAGGGCTTGTTGAGTTTGATAGAGCATATGGAATCCAACTGTGTCCTTGGCTTGGGCTGCCAAGCCTTAGACGTCGAAGTCCACTCACCAGTTAACTGTGATGGATGGTTAGTCTGAGCCCCGTGAAGGGAAGATGAATCCCTACAACAAATTCACCAGCTTGTCCCTCATCGTGTGACGAGTTCAAGTCACCATGCAGGGATAGTGGTGACTTTTGACCCTATCTCCCAATAACCCATCCACATAAAATGTTCTCTTAATATCTATTGACATGTCACATCGTGATTGGTCTAGATGTAATTAATTTGAAATAATTTTAGGAAATTAATGAGTGGTCATAATACAGTCAATATATATATATATAGAATTATTAAAAAAATGTGTGCAATCATGTTTTCAAGACATACTTCAGTCGCATATCCAAAACTTATCTTTTTATATGTTAATGTAAGATGATGTAATATGGAAACCCTAATTTTGATACTTATACTCTTGTAATATAATTTGATCTTGCTTAATAATAATGAAATATAATGATCCAAGGTTGACAAAGGATACCACGAAACACTTTCGGCTGAACCTGAGAGTATGAGAACATTTATGACTCTATATGTCCTATATCTACTGGAGGTCACACAAGCGTCACCCACTTCCAAGATCCCTTCACACAAACATCACCTACATCAAATCTTAATGACTTCTCCCTCCTTATTGATCTTCTTTGTCACTGCTAGGATAGTTGGGTTGCTCACCAAAAAAGTGTCGAAAACCAAAAGGGTGAGACCCCAAATTCCAATGATATGATATAACGTCTAAAATGTTTATTACTTACTTGAGATATCATTATAAAGGAAATAGTTGACGAGATAAGCATACAAATTACTTGTATTCTCAAAGGCATACTCTTACTCATACACTCTGGCATCAAGATTATAGGAAAGGATGTGAGATATCACAACATAAAAATGTTAATAACAAGGGAATTTCATTCAAGGCGGAACCATGTTTAGCTTCAATTAAACCTAAAAAATACTACACAACTTTTGAATTTTAAATAGATACCTTGGTCTAATTAGGGCATACTACCCAACTAGACAACAAGATACTATTAAGGACCATAGTCATCGATTAAATATCTACGAATATCTAGTTTCCCTAGATTTCTCCTCACAACCTCGAGTCAAAGCGATGTGTCAAAAATGTAGGGAGAACTCTGACCTGCCCACTGTGAATGTATTCCTAAACAAAAATTCACTAATATAGGCACGCCCTAAATACATAGGCCACAGTGCCAGAAGATAAGGCAACAATCCTCAACATCACATCCCATTATTCAAACACCTCCACCGAACCATCAACATTCATTGAGTCCCAAAACTGGTTAAATACAATAGGATATCAGATCTTGAGCATCCTCATATATCCATGTATACATGGTTTTGAGCATCTCTCACAACTCTAGGATGCAATAAGATTAAATCATTTCCCCACCCCCACCCCTAATGACTAGGAAATGGATCTATTAAATTATTTCCCCACCCCCACCCCTAATGACTAGGAAATGGATCTATGGACTCAGTGCTCTACTTCCTGAATTTCTCTTGACAATTAGATTATTTATTATATGATTACATCAACCAGAGTATAAGACAACCTATCAACTAGTTTGTGTATTATTTCTCTCTCCTTGTTGACGGACACCAATCGTCCAAGCAATGAAGAAAAAAGTTTGATAAAGAGTTATATGTTACATTAGACGATGATGTTTGTGTTTCACAAACCAGACGAAGATTTGGGACTAAGTCTCTGGGAAAGCTTTAGCTTCAAGCCGGCTATAAGATCCTAGGGCACCTACTCAGTTAGGAAATTAGGCCTCAACAACAAAACATTTTTTTCACCATATCTCTTTTATTAGAGTTAGCAGTAAGACTCTTTTCTCAACCAAATTTATAAAGATCATAACACCACAAAGGCGGAGTTAGTTACCATACACTAGCTATTGTGAAACCTAAGAAGAGTTACTATCTTGACATTTATGATAACTTGATTCATCTTGCTGGTTGGTATGTTAAACTAAGCACAAGGGGACGACATGGTGCCATATGTGAAGGTAGTTAAAAGGGGGCTTATACAGAGGACTTGTATTTGAATGCATACAGCTGATACCTAACAAGCTGAGGACACGGGCGTACAGTCTTCAAGACTTCTCGAGACACTCCCCCAAACCCCAACTTAGCGGCTGTCTGTAAGGCAGCTAGTTTACACCCAAACCAATTATGAAGAAACCGAGCCAACACGTAATTCAATCACCTTAAGAGTCCACAAAACCAAATGATCGACATGTCAATAGCCGGATCTATTTTGTTTGAGTGAGAAAAGTACGCATGAGGATAATAAATTGTCCGTGTTGGATAATATGCTCTTTTCGGGTTCAAAGTTTCTTACCACGGCTAATTCAGAGGCAAGTGCGAAGCAATTCTATAAATGAATTGATGCAGACCAAAATTTTGAAGTACAATCAAAGTGTTATTACATAATAGACCTTATATATATTCTCCTTTTGCTTCTCTGCAGAATTGACAGGCTATATGTAAACATGAACTGTAGCGTTTATTTAATTTGACTTAAAAAAACAGACGTGGTTTAAAACTTAGGTGTCTATTATCACAACTCACAAGCTCCAATGCATGTTCTCAACAAACTACATCCAGAGATTATTGGGTTTCGTGCTAGCTTTTTACATAACTACATGTTTACAGGACATGAAAAATGCAGAAAAGTGCCAACAAAATTAACACGAGAAGTGCTCTCTAGGCCATTGCTTTAGAGTGCAAATTTATTACCCAATGATGCTCCCAAGATAATTCAATACGGGGACATCCTAAACTAAACAGAAATTTTACACTCGGGCATTCGAACTTGACAATGGGCCAGATTTTATCAGCCTAAACCCAAACCAAATCCAAATTATACGCAACCCACACCAGAACTAGTCCAAACTACGGAGGGCTTCAGAAATAAACAGCTGTTGCCCAGCCTAAACAAATAAAATCCAAAGCAGATAACCCGAACGTAACATGTGATATGGAATAATGAGCCAGACAAGACAGGAAGTTGTCAAACATTCACTAATGTCACGCACCTGATATAAGGTAGCTAGTAGTAAACCGAAAATGAACTAGATGCATCCTTTCATTTCTGGTAAATTCTGCTCTTCACATGCGTTTCACATCAGTGCAAACCGATTTTCTAGACACTTGCAATTTCACATCCCTGCACTAGATGAAATCACGTCTAGACAAAAACAGAATCCTAGTAAGATAGCAAAAACTCCCCATTGCTGGATTTTCTTGATTTTTCAAGCTTTTCACAGATATCATGTAGCCAACTCCAACAGTTCCCCTTTACCTAAAAAAATGAATCGTGTCGCTACACAGGCGAGAGCTTTACAAAGCAATGACCATAAGATTAAATGAGAAGAGCATCGAATTGTTAATTCAAAAATCTGCCGATTCGTACACGCATAAACGGCCAGTTTAACCTAATGCGGGTCAAAATGCATTTCACTCAGCAGAAACTTGAAACAAGTCAAAATGCAGGTTGCCTTTCACTCGGCAGAAACCTCAGTCTGATTGCACTTCACGTCTTCAGTCTTCCTTCAATCGTAGTAGTCTCGAACTGACAAGATTTCGCTTCAAAACGTCCACCAATTAGCCCTTGAGTCATAATCTGCGAAAACGGGATGTTAGCGTGCCATAAACATATATATAGCATGTAAACCCTTGAAATTCCTACTTGCACTAATAGTAAAGGTGAAGTTTATTGCGACAATTTAGACAAGAAGATATTTCGAAGTGGAAAAGGACTTTGTTAACAAACTAGAAATAACCACAGAAATTTTGAGGTGAAAACTTTTCCAATAAGAATTAAACGACTAACTACCCAGTTTGGGTTGAGTCAGGCAGCAACTTCGTTGAACCAGGTACTTCATAAAGGGGAAACAGCAAGTCAAGCCTTTTTTGCTTTTATTCGTGAGTTGTCTTTTCTGAATTCAGTATTGTTATTATCATGCCATGATGCAAACTTCAATGTGCATAAGGGTTGTGACTAAGATAGAATTTCTTTTCATTTTAGCAAAATGTTCATTTTCTTTGAGCCTACCTACCTATTCTTTTCCTATCTTCCTAATCATTTGATAAAAACAAAGCATGGGTGCATGATGGACAATAATGCAGCCTATTTTGCTGCAAAACTGCTTGAGGGTAATGTAATTGAGATCTCAAATGAAAGGTTCATTATTTGATCTCCCTCCAGATAAAGTAGACGACGATGCCTCAAGGTTGAAGAAAAATAGCAGATTACAATAATTTATCTCAGATATGCTTAATATAGACATAACAGTCTAGAAGGTTGAAGTAAATATAAGTGCATTTTTCCGTTCAACACGACAAACAAAATTAAATATCAGGTAAATGCTTCATTTATCAAACCCACATAAAAGCAGAGTAGCTATTTGTCTTCTTAGAAGAATTAAGTATCTGTCATAAAGTCAGACAATATTGCTCCAAGAAGACCAAAAGGTTATTTCAATGAAACTAGAGTCTGAAATAAATACATTCTAGATGAATTTTTCTAGGGCTATTGGCATGTGACGAGGTTATAATAGGGGGAAAAACACTAACACTGTAGGCGATCAAGTGCTTACCTAGTGTGCCGAACTGTGGAAGCTCAAACAGTGCCTAAACCCAACCCAAACAAGGGCACTATAAATTTAGATTTTTGCCAGTCTGACCTTGGACCCAAATAAGACTTTGGAAAAACAGATTTCTTTGGTAGAATCGGGCATATTTTCCATATGCTTGTAGGGGTCAACCTGATTATACCTACTCCCATCTTTTCTGTTTTACATGTACCTATTACACAAAGCATTTCTATTTAAGCACACAATAACAAAACAAACCACAAATATCCGTGAATAACATTTATCTTTTATCCCTTTCACGTGTAAGGGAACTGCACCGAAAGTCTATTGATCTGTTGTTGGCTGCACCTTTTCAATAGAAAAGGAGGTGATCATGTTATAAATTTGGACGGACCCATATCACCACGGACGTGTTTAGTTTGCCAGATTATCCCCTGCTGAATTTTATTATTAAATCCATTAGTGTAAATTTAATGTTTGGCTTGAGGGATTCAAAGATTTGAGCTAATTCTGAGAGAGATTTTCAAACATAATGAAAATCCTGCATTTTGGTCTCTCTTGAGATTGTATTAGACACCAAAATCCAACTCCAGTTGGTCCATGGGCCAACAAAGAATCTAATCTCACATTTATTAAATCCAACCAAACCAAAACATAAAATTAAACTTTATTGGATTTTGGATATCCAGCATTCCACTGATGTAGCATGGGCTAAATGTAAAATTTTCTAAAATCTTGATAAATAAAAAATTCCCTACATGAGACAGAAGAAATAAGATGTGACATACCAATATATAAAACAGATCCCGAGTCTCTAACTGAAGGAAAGATTTTGAAAGCATTTCTCCTACAAGAGGTTTGATTGAGCACTCTCAATTGATATGTTTTTCCCTTTCATATGGTGACGAGAAGATTAAAGGAAGGAAAAGGGTGGATAACTGGAGGCTTAAATCCATCTTGTTAGAGATGCTATTCGGCCTATATGGCCAACCACTCAGCTGGTCTTAACTTTTACCTGCGGAACATTGTACCCGTGTATTACTCTATATAAGGAAAAAAAGTGTATTACCTAGTTTTGATTGGTTGATTTATGTTCCCTTGTTTATGGTCACAAAAGGTTAAAGGAAGGATATCGGTGGATAACTGGGACTAAAATCCACCATCTTCGAGAACATATGCTAGCGGGTCTGTACATACCGACTAGTATAACTTGTATTAGTTTGTATTTGCAGTACATTGTGCCCATGTATTACTCCTATATAAGACACAACAATGTAACCTAAAAAATACCATTTACACTCTGCTTTATACATGGTACATGAGTAATATTTTCTCCCTAACTCTAATCTAGCTGCCTCTTGTCTATCCCCGTGCAACTGACTTCAAGTAGTAGTTGGGCTGCCACTAGAAGGACAGGCACCCAAGAGGGTCATCATTATATAATATTGAAGATAAATGTATTGGATGAGTAAAAAGGTTTACAGTGCATTCTCTTATATAGGATAAGAGAGGAGATAAAAAAACAGAAATGAGCAATATGGGACCAAACCACACAAGTAAAACATAAGTGAGGCACATGCTAGGCACATGTCACTCAGAGAAACATAAACATATCTCTATACTCCCCCTCAAGCTGGAGCGTAGATGTCGAACATGCCCAGCTTGTCTACTAGAGTCTGGAAGCGAGCATTTGGAAGAATTTTGGTGAAGATGTCCGCTACTTGTTGTTGAGTGCTGAGATATGGAGTGCAAATACGACCAGAAAGAACAGTCTCGCGAACAAAGTGACAATTGACCTTGATATGTTTGGTCCTTTCATGAAATGTTGGGTTGCTCGCAATAAAAATAGAAGTCTTGTTGTCATAAAACATCAGTATAAGACTGAAATAGGATATGTCAAACTCCTTGAGAAAACTCTGGACCCACAAAAGTTCACATGCAGTATGGGCCATGGTTCGATATTTTGCCTCTGCACTGGACCTGGCTACGACAGTCTGCTTTTTGCTTCGCCAGGTAACTAGATTGCCACCAACGAATGTGCAATATCCCGATGTAGATTTACGATCAGAGCGACTTTCTGCATAGTCAGAATCTGAAAATCCAGAGAGATTGCAATGGTCGTGCTTCTTATATAACAATCTTTTGCATGGAGAGCTTTTGAGATAGCGTAGGATGTGACACACAACGTCCCAATGACAATGTCGTGATTTGTCAAGATACCTACTGATGAATCCTACAGCAGCGGTGAGATCAGCTCTTGTGACAGTAAGATAAATAAGCTTGCCAACAAGCCTTCTGAATTGGTGGTGATCAGCATAAGGGAGAGAGTTTTCATCGTCCCAATCCATATTTGGGTCAAGAGGGGTGTTGGCTGGTTTACAGCCAAGCATACCAGTTTCCTACAAAAGATCAAGGACATATTTTTGCTGGGAGAGGCACAATCCTGCAGACGATCCGGATACCTCGATGCCTAAAAAATATCTCAACATTCCGAGATCTTTGGTGACAAAGTGTTTTTCCAAGTAAGTTTTAGTGGCATGAACGCCCAAGGTATCACTGCCAGATAAGATAATATCATCAACATAGACAATAAGAATGACTAGCCCTGCCATAGTTTTGCGGAATAGAGATGGAATGGTTTGAGTGGGAATGACGAAAGCCAAAAGTTACTAAGATCTGACTAAGTTTGTCGAACCAAGTACGAGGGCTCTGTTTTAGGCCGTAGATGGCCTTTTTCAACTTACAAACCTGCGAGGACTCCCCCTGAGCAACAAACCCCGGTGGTTGCTCCATGTAAACTTCTTCCTGCAAGTCTCCATAAAGAAATACATTTTTGACATCTAACTGAAATAGGGGCCATTTTTTGTTGACAGCAACAGAAATCAGAATGCGAACAGAATTTAAACGTGCTACAGGGGGAAAGGTTTCAAAGTAGTCCACACCATATGTTTGTGTATACCTTTTGCCACAAGACGAGCTTTTAGTCACTCAATTGTACCGTCTGGTTGATATTTAATGGTGAAGACCCAATGACATCCAACAGTAGGGCAGGAAGGAGGACGATCCACAATTTCCCACGTCTTGCGATCAAAGAGTGCCTACATTTCATGGTCCATCGCTTGTTTCCATGCAGAAATAAGAAGAGCTTCCGCAGCAGTCTTGGGAATAGTGGCAGTAGAGATAGTAGAAGTGAAGCACGCAAAACTGTTATTCAGGTTCGCAGATGAGCAGAAATTACTGATAGGATGTTTCGAGCAGGAACGAACACCTTTGCGCTGGTTGATAGGTAGGTGTAAGTCAGAAGTTACCACAATTGTTGTATGATCATCCGCAGAAGGAGGAATTGGTTGTGGAGGGGCCATGGAGGGAGTACTGGTTTTGTTTCTTCGCTTGTATACTTGAAGAGGTCGGGCTTCAAGCAGTTCAGAAGATAGCAAAATCTCATCAACATCAGGCAGCGGCGTTGGTGCCAACATATCACTGGAGAGTGATGCTCCATCATCAGAGTAATATGGCATATGCTCAAAAAATACTACATCCGCACTCAAACCATTGCTTCATAATAGGATCAAAACAGCGATAACCTTTCTAGGTTCTAGAATATCCCAAAAAGATACACTTGGTAGAGCGAGGATCAAGTTTGGTTAGCCCTGGGCATAGGTTTTTGACAAAATAGGTACATCCAAAAATACGAGGGGGAACAGAGAACCGTTGAGCATCAGGAAAGAGAATGTTGTAAGGTATTTTATTGTGTAAAATCGAAGATGGCATGCGATTGATAAGATAGCATGTTGTAGAAATAGCCTCAGGCCACAAACGGTGAGGAATTTTATAATGAAGAAGTAAAGTGCGAGCAACCTCTAACAAGTGGTAGTTTTTTCATTCAGTAACTCCATTTTGTTGTGGAGTGTAGTGTAGGGCTCGGGTAGGGTGCCACGGACAAAACAAAAAGATGTCACCGATTTTTGTATAAATTCAAGGGCATTATCAGCACGGAAAATTTTAATGACTTTGCTGAATTGTGTCTGCATTTCAAAGAAAAAAAACTAATATTATCCAAAATCGTGCTGCCATCTTTCAGTAAAAATAGCCACGTAGTACGGGAGTAATCATCAATAAAGGTCAGAAAATATTTAACCCCAAAATGACTAGGAATAGAACAAGGGCCCCAAATATCCACATGAACAATATCAAAAAGTGCTTTAGAACCAATTGTTGACTCAAGGTCAATTAGGTCAATGTTGACTCACGTCTAAATTGACTAAACCCGTGTTTTGATGATGACTAACCATTCCACATATTGGTGTCTAATGCTTCTACTTGAGTTATTTCAGATTAGGTATAGACACACTCCAATTGCCCTAACTTGCGCATCTCAAAATTGGAGAAAAGACAAGTCAAAGTCATACAAGTGGACGTTTTTGTAATATGATGTATATCCATTAGAATCATGTTGTAAATCACTTGTAATGATTGTATGACTTGTAATTAAGCTTAGAAAAATATCAGGAACACTTAGATCGAATATTAGAGCACTTTAGATACATCTTTGAAAATCAATTACAGGCACTTGGTCGGTCGAGTTTCCCCAGCCTGAAACTCAACCGATCAACCTTGGTCGATTTTCTGAAGATTGCATCGGTCGAGTTGTGCACTCACAGAACTCGACCGATTGGGTAGTAGGCCATTTCTAGTTGAAATGGTCGGTCGAGTTTCCTCAGGACAAACTCGACCGATCAGTTGAACATCGGATTGCCTGCTACTTGATCGGTCGAGTTACACCCATTGATACTCGACCGATTGCACTGTACGGAAAAGTGCAGAAAAGTGCTACTAGCCGTTGTGGAGTTGCAACAAGTGAGAATAGATCCGTTGCAAGCCACAAAACGGCTAGTTTTCGTTCTTAAGTGTTCCCAAAGGCTAAGAGGCATCCCCAGCTATAAATAGGACCCCTTGGGCTTCATTCCAAGGTTGAGCATTCATTGCAAACTCTATGTGAGGTTCCTATTCTATAGTTGAGTGCTTCCTACAGCCTCCTCACTCTCTCTAAGCTTAATCACTTGCTACATCCATTAGAGTGAGTAGGAGATTTGTAAGAGAGCTAGTTCTACTTGTATATCTTGTGAGGCTCTCACTTCCACCACCTCCCCATCTCTCATTTGCAATCATGAAGATGAAGGTTCTCTCTCTTGTCCAAGAGAGGTGAAGAAGAACAAGGGAAGGAGTCCCTTGGTGAAGATCAAGGCTGAAGGCTTGGAGCTTGAGTGGGTAAGTCCTTGGAGAAGGCAGAAGACTAAAGCTCAAGTGGGTAAGACCTTGCTGAAAGCTTCTCCGAGTGAAGGTGAAGTCAAAAGCTGAAGATCCAAGAAGAGTGGGTAATTCCTGCAAGGCCGAAGACTTGGGCAAGAGTGGGTAAGTCCTTGGAGAAGGCCGAAGACTCTTGCAAAGTGGGTAAGTCCTTGGTAAGGTTAAAGACTCTTTTGTCTTGGATAGGTAAGTCTTTTGTTTGGTCATGCATTGTATGTCTTATGAATGAATATAAGAGTGCAAGAGTTTGGAAGTCCTAGAGGTTGACCTCTCT
Organism: Alisma plantago-aquatica; assembly: GCA_963693085.1. Lineage (NCBI taxonomy): Eukaryota > Viridiplantae > Streptophyta > Magnoliopsida > Alismatales > Alismataceae > Alisma > Alisma plantago-aquatica. The sequence goes on from OY856415.1 coordinate 642,427,324, forward strand.
AGGCAAGTGGACTGACACACTTCTAGTTTGAAGTGTGGAACCACTCTAAATCGCTTGTTTAATTGGTGCATGTTCAATCTCTCTCTCCCTTGCTATGTATGTTTTAGTTGCACTCAAATTACCTATTTAGAAACTTTATCTTGTCATATATCTTGAAGGTTTAATGAGTTTTGTTTAAGTACTTTCAGCTCTATTCACCCCCCCTTCTAGAGCATCTAATCACCCATCTAGGATCCAACACCAATATCTTTCTTAGCGGGAAACACAGAACGAGTTTGTTTACCTAACTGACAAGATTCAAAAGAAAATATTTTTTCAGATAAAGCAGGAAATAAATGTTTCAACTGTCTTGCAGTAGGATGGCCAAGTCGATAGTGTTGACAGAAGAGCAGACGCTATTGGTGGTCCATCCAGATAGTAGAGTTCGTCTGGTCTTTCATGGCCCGAACCCTCGTCTTCGTGCGGAGATCCTTTGAAAACACAACCAGAATGATCAAATATAATGGAGCACTGAAGATTTTTTACAGTCTTACTGACAGAAAGTAAGTTAATAGGAAATTTCGGGATATATATAAAACAAGATTTCAGATGCAGCTTCTGAGACAAGGGAACAGTGTCGATGTCGCGAACAGAAGTTTTAGAACCATCAACGATATTAACAGGTGGAATATGTGTGGTTTTAGTAAGGGCAGAAAATAAGTTGATGTCACTGGCCATATGAACCGACGCACCAGAGTCAATGCACCATTTATTGTTACCAACAAAAGGAGAGGCGAGCAAGGCAGAGGATCCAGCAACAGACGTAGAGGGAAGTTGAGTCATGTGTTCTTGAAAAAGTTTCTCGAACTCCAAGCGAAGCCACTTAGTTGAAGGTGTAGCAGATGGTTGTTCAGGTGTAGTATCAGTTGACGTCTCCGCAGATGCTTGGTTTGCCCAAGCAGGTTTACCGTGCTTGATCCAGCATCGATCTTCATTGTGATTGTCGTGGCCATAGAAGTTGCAGAAGCGAGGGCCAACAGATTGTCCGCGACCAGGAGCACAGTTAGGAGGGAGACGCCCCTCCACGACCACAGCTGCGACCTCGGCTACGACCAGATTCAGTGGTGCGAACAGCCAGAGCAGGGTGTTCGATGGCAGGAGTGGAGGTCATGGATGGAAATCTTTGAACTCGTTTGAGGACGTCGCAAAGAGTAGGCAGTGGGCAGTGGACAATATCTAGTCGACCACCCCAGAGAAGGAAGCAGGAAAAGCAGCCAGAAATTAGACTAGTCGTAGTTTATTGTGCTGCTTCTGGGCTTCTTTGATGTCGGCAGTCAAGGGGTGATAAATTTTGGATTCACTCCAGAAGGCAGAGCATTGATTGTAAAAGCCTTCAATAGGAGTGTAGAGGAAAATTCCTTCTTGGCCAGAGTTTTAAAAAATTCAAAAACTCGATTGGGATTCTGTTGATGAGAATATACGTGAGATAGATGATCCTAAATTGCCTTAGCATCATGAAGACACAGTAACGATCGGCTGATCCGTGGGTCGATGCTATTAAGAATCCAGGACATAACACCGGAGTCGTCTTTGGACTATTTTGCATAAGTTTGCTTGCTTTTTTCATCTGCCCGCAGCAGGAGATTCAATAGTGATATGAGAATAACGGCCTTGTACTTTGACATACAAGACAAAAGTATGTCGACCAGAGATGATAGTTGGAGTCGTCGAGTTTGACCATGCTAACACAGGGAACGGGGCGGCTTGACAGAGGCCATGGTGAACAGATCTGAAGCGGAAGAAGGAAAGATAGGCGGTGCAGCAGCAGTAGAACTCAGCAACAAAGATCAACATATCCAAAGCAACCAGTTACGGGATAGTAAAACAACACGATTTGATACATCAGATCATAAGAGACCCGCTACGGGCAGAGTAACCGATAAAGGAACATACGTCGTCATGAGGAAAATCAATATCCCATCATGAGGCGTGTTAGATAATATTTTTATTTATGTCTTTGTTATATTGTCTTGATATTTACATATTCTGTAAGGACCTTTCTATAAATGTTTATTCTATAAATATATGGGGTACACACATTGTGCACCCCAACAGTTACCGCTCCTAATCAAAATAAATTGTCCCCTAGAGCTGCAAAATGTGTTTTTTTGGGATACTCACGAACTCAAAAGGGATATCGTTGTTATGATCTGGAGACAAGAAAATGGTTTCTGAGTAGTGATGTGGTCTTTTTTGAAGATACTCCATACTATTCCTCTAAGGGGACACACCTGAGCTCAGATTTGATTTCTACACATCTGCCTGTGACTTGTGATTCTGATAACACTATTGAACAGCATGAGACAACTACTACTCCTTTACGTGTGTATCAACGCAGAAATCGTGCTGCACAACCCACTACTGATGAAGACCCCCCACTACACACCAATCTTCTTCTGAAGGTCCTGCACCCACAGAGGTATTTACTGATCTAGACTTACCTATTGCTCTCCGGAAAGGCACTAGATCTTGTACATCTCATAATATAGCTAATCATGTTTCTACTGACCATCTGAGTATTCATGTTAGCAATTTTGTCACTGCTTTATCTGCCATTTCTGTACCCAAAAATGTTGGGGATGCTCTACAGAGTCAGGCATGGACTCAAGCCATGACAGAGGAGATGGCTGCTCTCACTGACAGGGGTACCTGGGATCTTGTTGATCCTCCTTCTGACTGTAAACCAGTTGGCTGCTGCTGGGTTTACACTGTTAAATATCATCCAGATGGGACTGTAGAACGCCTGAAAGCTCGTCTTGTGGCGAAAGGTTACACTCAGACTTATGGCTTTGATTATTTTGAAACCTTCTCTCCTGTTGCTAGGTTGAATTCAGTACGAATTCTTCTGTCTGTGGTTGTTAATCTGGACTGGCCTCTCATTCAGCTTGATGTCAAGAATGCATTTCTTTATGGTGATCTTCAGGAGGAAGTGTATATGGAGCAACCACCTGGGTTTTGTTGCTCAGGGGGAGTCACATAAAGTTTGTCGCCTCAAGAAATCTATCTATGGACTGAAGCAAAGCCCTCGTGCCAGGTTTGATAAACTGAGCACCACTTTGTCTACTTGTGGGTTTCTCAGATCTCATGTTGATCATTCCGTGTTTGTTAAAAAGACATCTGCCGGTATTGTTGTCCTTATTGTATATGTTGATGACATTATTTTGTCAGGCAGTGATATTTCTGAAATTAATGCAACCAAAGCCTATCTCTCTAAACATTTTGTTACTAAAGATCTGGGAAAACTACGGTATTTTCTGGGAATTGAGGTTTCAACGACCTCTAGTGCTCTTGTTCTGTCACAGCGGAAGTATGTCCTAGATCTTCTACAGGAAACGGGTATGCTTGGAGCTCGACCTGCTGACACACCGCTTGACCCCAATGTGAATTGGGATGATGTTGATTCACCTTTGTATCCAGTCAGTAAAAGATATAGACGTCTGGTTGGGAAGCTGATTTATCTCACTGTTACTAGAGCCGACATTTCTACGGCAGATGGTCTTGTTAGCCGCTATCTTGATAAGCCTAAACAATGTCATTGGGAAGCTTTATGTCATATTCTAAGGTATTTGAAGAATTCTCCTGGTAAAGGCTTACACTACAGAAAGTGTGGTCATTGTTCTCTTGAGGGCTATTCTGATTCTGACTATGTTGGTAGCAAGACAGACAGGAAGTCAACTTCTGGCTATTGCACCTATGTTGGAGGGAATTTAGTCACTTGGAGGAGCAAAAAGCAAGATGTGGTGGCTAGATCCAGTGCTAAGGCAGAGTATCGTGTTATGGCTCATACTGCTTGTGAGCTTATCTGGGTGCAATCTCTTCTGAAGGAGTTTCATGTGTCTTTATCTGATCATGTTCCTATGCATTGTGATAACAAGGCAGCTATCTTTATTGCGAGTAATCATGTCTTTCGTGAGCGGACTAAACATATTGAAGTCCAATGCCACTTTATCCGTGAGGCCATCATGTCTGGATGCATCTGTACTCCCTTTACTCGCTCTGAAGATCAGGTTGCTGACATCTTCACCAAGCTGCTGACTAAGAAGCACTTCTGCGCTCTTGTGGACAAGTTGGGCATGATCGACATCTATGCTCCAACTTGAGGGGGAGTGCTAGATAATATTTTTATTTATGTCTTTGTTATATTGTCTTGATATTTACATATTCTGTAAGGACCATTCTGTAAATGTTTATTCTATAAATATATGGGGTACACACATTGTGCACCCCAACAATTACCGCTCACTCAAGAAGGCGCACACAGAAGAAGCCAAAGAGTCAGGGGGACTCTCAACGTGCAATAACTATGGTTGTCCGAAGACGTAAACTGCATAGAGAAGTAGAGTTAGGGAGGAAGGATGTTAAATGAGCAGGGTAATGGTGGATTTGAGTGGTGGAAGAAGAAGGGAAGGGAGATCAGGCAGGGGAGATGGCGGTGGGGACAGCAGAAGGAGAGGGCGACGCGGGGGGGTTTGGCGGCGGCGGGAGGGGGATTGGTGGCGTGGGAGAGAGGAGGGCGGCAGCGCAGGGGGGGTTGGCTTAGGCAAGGAATAAGGTATCCGATTTTGATATCGTTTCTACAGCATGGAAACCGAAATTTATGGAAATTTCGACAAAAATTTCGATAAATGCAACAATGCCCGTTTCGACGCCAAAATGAACGAATTAATTTATGAAATTTTACAGGCGTGATCTCTACACCTAAATGCATTTTTTTATGCAATAAAATTTTATGTGGGGGTAGGTTGGGGGGGGGGGTCCTTCATGTGGGATGTAAGGGAACTGTCCTGTTTCTTGAGGATTTCGATGACAAAATATAGGAATTAAGTTATGCAATTTTACTAGCACAATCCATAAACATAAGTACACACACTTCTCCAATAATATCAAACTTACAACATATGAATAATATAGTAACTTACCAACTCAAATCAATTGTATGTTGAGTGTCGTGCTGGTTGAGTTGGTTGTTCAGCATACTGTATAGTGTTGATATGGTTGACATATTGCTCCCATGTCATGTACATTCTGTAAAGTGTGTTGTATGAAATCACATGTTCCTCGTGCACATCACCAGAAACGAACATCATCATCCCAAACCTTGGAAAGTGATCTTCCAGATCTCTAAGATATCGACTCCTGCTTTCAGATGGAGGTTGACGAGCTTGAGGAAAAGTAGCATGCATTGGGACTTGAGCAACAGGAATAACTGAGCTACCACCGCTCCATGAGTGCCCCCCATCATTAGAAAATACACTATTGTTGTACTGATATGTTCCTTGCGGGCCCGAGACATTTGCACTATATGTATATCCAATATGATGCTCTAATTCTGCTTCTGGTTGTGGTGGTGGCTGAATTTGATGAATAGTGGAGTAGATCTAAGATTTTAGTGTAAATTACAAAATTATGTGAAATGGAGAAATAGGTGTTCAAAATAGATGATAATAGGAGAAATAGAGGTTGGAAATGAATGAAAATGGAAGAAAATATATTTATTTACCTTGTTCTAGCAGATCTTCAGCTCCAAATCGGTTTTCCCCCTCAAAATCACCTTCTTCTCGCAAAACAGCAGCAGCAACTAAAGAGCAGCAGCAACTGAGCTCGGTACCGCCGGTTTCGCCCGGGTACCACCACTTAAGATGGCAAAATAGCACAGACCCCCCTCGAATTCTGACGATTTCGGCGAAACCGCCGAAACTTGGCAAAATTTCGTTTTTTTTTCGCGAAATGCGACCGTCTCGACACAGTCGCAAGGTTTCGTATCAGGTCCCAACGAAATCGGTATTTTGGACCGAAATTTCGCCAATTTCAGCGAAACCTTATTCCTTGGGCTTAGGTCATGAGGGGAAAAAAGGGTTATGGTGGGAAATTGCACAGGGGGAAAGAACATGCTCTCGATATCATATAGAATATTGAAGAGAAATGTATTGGATGAGTAAAAAGGTTTACAGTGCATTCTCTTATATAGGATAAGAGAGGAGATACAAAAATAGAAATGAGCAATATGGGACTAAACCACACAAGTAAAACATAAGTGAGGCAAATGCTATGCACATGTCACTCAGTGAAACAAAAACATATCTCTATAATCATCACAAGACGGTAGTAGGAAGTCAGCTTTCGCTGGAAATGCCGCCCTCTCCCTACATTTTGATGCGGCATCTGCCGGTGAGAAGGACGACCACTACCGCACAAACCTGTTGCCCCATCTAGTAAGGGAGCTAATGGGGGAGCAAGTTCCACATGTTGTCTTGCCTACAATCCCAACAAGGGCTCTTTTCTCAGCGCCACCACTCTATAAAAGGGGATCTTTGGTCTCCCTAATGCATGCAGAGTGAGTTCTCTCATTAGAGGTATCTTCCGATACTATCACAGTGTTTCAATCTCTACCGTGCCTCAGTCAAGTAGCCTCCACTCTTAAGTGCGCCAATCCAGTTTACCATGTGCCATTCCAACAATTTGTCTACGTCGTTATTGCAGAGGAAACAATTCAAACTATCATTTTATAATGATAGCCCTCATGTCTTTGCGATTCAACTCGATGGCCACAATTATTTATTATGCATGAATGTTATTCATTCCATCCTCGACTACTGAGAAAATTACAATTCATTTAACCTTTTGAGAATACCCCTAGAACGGATGAGGCAACAGTCAGGTGAAGAACTGGCTCTAGAACAATATGGAGCCTTAAATCACCTCCAAATTTATGTTTCAAAGTACTGCTGAAGAATTATGGATGTCATCAAATTTCATATATACAAGAGAACAATGCATTGCAAGACTGCAACAGTTGGGATCAATTGTTTTCTTAACACCAAGGCAACAAGCCCCAGCATGCTTGAATATTATGATTTTATTCTACTTTTTTCATGCCAACTTAATTTCTTTGAACATGTCTCTCTACTGACTGATGCCCACACCAAAGAACATGTTGAGCTCATTACCGTAAAATATATCAAGGGCTTACACCCATGTTATGCTCTTGTTTGTGGTGTTATCTTGCCTTAAAACACCTTATCTTAAAGAGGTGTATGCCAGAATTCTACAATCTAATTCCTACTCTTCAGTTCATCATGCCCCTCTCATTCTGCTAGATTCTCATACGGCTATGCCTACTGTAGTAAACTGACACAATTGTGGTAGTGGATCGCTAATAAGTGCACCTTCTACAACCAGATTAGACATACCATTGACCAGTGCCATTAGAAGCATATCATTATGGTCGAGGTGAAGGGTAAGGGCACTGCTCATGTTACCGAAACTTATGATACACCTTCTCGAGTTAGTATTTCATCGACTAAGTATGAACAACTGATTTGCATCTCTCAAAACACTCAAGGGAGCAGCTAGTGACTTCCCTGACTCTAGAGCAAGCATCTTCTTTTGCCCATATGATTTTCGATAAGGGTAACATAGGAAACTTGGATGTTGGCAACCAACTCTCCTTGGATTGTAGACCAAGGAATAAGGTTTCGCCGAAATTGGCGAAATTTCGGTCCAAAATACCGATTTCGTTGGAACCTGATACGAAACCTTGCGACTGTGTCGAGACGGTCGCATTTCGCGAAAAAAAAATGAAATTTCGCCAAGTTTCGACGGTTTCGTCGAAATCGTCAGAATTCGAGGGGGGTCTGTGCTATTTTGCCATCTTAAGTGGCGGTACCCGGGCGAAACCGGCGGTACCGAGCTCAGTTGTTGCTGCTCTTTAGTTGTTGCTGCTGTTTTGCGAGAAGAAGGTGATTTTGAGGGGGAAAACCGATTTGGAGCTGAAGATCTGCTAGAACAAGGTAAATAAATATATTTTCTTCCATTTTCATTCATTTCCAACCTCTATTTCTCCTATTATCATCTATTTTGAACACCTATTTCTCCATTTCACATAATTTCGTAATTTACACTAAAATCTTAGATCTACTCCACTATTCATCAAATTCAGCCACCACCACAACCAGAAGCAGAATTAGAGCATCATATTGGATATACATATAGTGCAAATGTCTCGGGCCCGCAAGGAACATATCAGTACAACAGTAGTGTATTTTCTAATGATGGGGGGCAATCATGGAGCGGTGGTAGCTCAGTTATTCTTGTTGCTCAAGTCCCAATGCATGCTACTTTTCCTCAAGCTCGTCAACCTCCATCTGAAAGCAGGAGTCGATATCTTAGAGATCTGGAAGATCACTTTCCAAGGTTTGGGATGATGATGTTCGTTTCTGGTGATGTGCACGAGGAACATGTGATTTCATACAACACACTTTACAGAATGTACATGACCTGGGAGCAATATGTCAACCATATCAACACTATACAGTATGTTGAACAACCAACTCAACCAGCACGACACTCAACATACAATTGATTTGAGTTGGTAAGTTACTATATTATTCATATGTTGTAAGTTTGATATTATTAGAGAAGTGTGTGTACTTATGTTTATGGATTGTGCTAGTAAAATTGCATAACTTAATTCCTATATTTTGTCATCGAAATCCTCAAGAAACAGGACAGTTCCCTTACATCCCACATGAAGGACCCCCCCAACCTACCCCCACATAAAATTTTATTGCATAAAACGATGCATTTAGGTGTAGAGATCACGCCTGTAAAATTTCATAAATTAATTCGTTCATTTTGGCGTCGAAACTGGCATTGTTGCATTTATCGAAATTTTTGTCGAAATTTCCATAAATTTGGGTTTCCATGTTGTCGAAACGGTATCGAAATCGGATACCTTATTCCTTGTTGTAGACTCTTGTGCCACTCAACTTATGATTGTTATGTGTCACCTTTCAACCTCGAAACAACATATTCCCCTTCCAAATGTGACTCATGCTTATGGGTCGATCAAACCTGTCAAGCAATGTGACCCGGTACGGGACTTTTTTCTTTAAAACTAAAAATCAGTTTACTAACGTTTCAAAATTTTCCTTTTAGTATCATGCAGTGTATTAAAAACCGATTTAGCGGCAAGCGGGCAATTTTTGAAAAAAAAACGGTGCCTAAATTCTTATATATTTTTATACAAAATTACACATGTTTATATAAAAATTATATTTCTAAGGAACTTTTATACATATCTAATCAGCAAATCAGTAATTAACTAAGTATTAATCAATACTTTACTACTACTCAATATTTCTAATCACTAAAATCAGCAAGCAGATCAGTAATTGTAAATAACAAACTATGAATTATTGATTTAATACTTTACTACGAAACAAGTAATCAGTATTGCACCAAAAAAGTAACGTTAACCAGCAGTACCAATCAGTAATCACTGAAAGCAGCAAGAAAATCAGTAAAAGTAATCATGCATTAGAAGTATAATAGAGTAATATGATATTTACTTAGATACATTACAGAAGTACCCTATTATTACAGCTTACACACAAAGTATGCATAGAAGCATGCATTCTAAATTAGGACTCGGTATTTCATAGAAACTTAATGCATACAAGTTTCATATATTATACTCAACACTACTTGGACCATGTAATTAATTAATGTTACATGCTTCTAGTATATTTTAAAAAAAAACGGGAAAAAGCGGACAAAATTGGAAAAAAGCGGGTGAAGCGGACAAAAAGCGGGCGATTTTCTTCAAACCGATTAATGGGCGCTTATGGGCTAAATTAAGCGGCTGAGGGTGTTAGCCGATTAAGCTGCCGCTTGGGCCATTTTTTAATACAGTGATCATGCATGTTTCTAAGATCATTGATTGCCTCAATGATATGTGAATCTTCTTTCTACTAGCTTCATACTGTAGGATCTCAATATTTTACGACGTCTGGTTGGGGTTCTAGGTATGGTGATTCCTATAACTTCTCCGTTGATGATGTTCCTCGCTCTGCCTGATTGACCTCCTTGCCTCTTTAATCGCACCAAAAATGTGAACACCCTTCTTTAAGGAAACTTAAACAGTTGAAGTCATCCTTATCCTATATTCAACATATTTCCAGTGTTTTTTTTCAGTTAGGAAAACATCACAGAGTTTTAACTCCTAGTTACACTTGTCCTCCCTCATCTATGCATATTGATTTGGTGCATAAGCTTTTTTTCAGTTAGGAAAACATCACAGAGTTTTAACTCCTAGTTACACTTGTCCTCCCTCATCTATGCATATTGATTTGGTGCATAAGCAATAATGCCATGTTTTTAGAACTCATAGCTGTAATGGATATCCTTCTTTCATTACTTTCTCGCAAAGGACTTGGTTGTATCTGCTGAAAGCTCGTGATGAGGTTCGATCGGTGCCTAAATCCTTTGATAAGATGATTATTACTCAATTTAAATTTAATGTATATTCAACGCTATATGCATCGATCCACAAATATTTGCATGGGGTCTTCATTGCCTTTAGCCAACAAACTAAAATGTACCATCAATGATCTTGCGCACATACTCCCCAACAAAAAATTGGGATGAAATGGACATAATCAAGGCCCTCATGTTTGAAGCTCATTTTGGCTTGAGGATATTCTGATGGCCTGTCGCCAACACTCATCAATCCTTAAACACCACATTCCTTTCTCTTATCAATCCTTAGAAGATGAGGTTTCTCTTCCACTCTATTTTTATGGGTGTATGCAGAATTTTGATCCTAAGCCTAATAAACTTGAGCCCAGAGCGATTAAAATTACTTGGGCTACTCTCTTTTTCTAATAGTTTGTCCTAAACATAAACAGATGTATATCTTCGTCGATGTAGCCCTCCAAGAATATGAGATGATTTTTCCTTGGATGAGTTACAAGATCTAGAAATCTTGAATCCCTAATAAGATTCAGCAGACCCAATAGAATTTGCTATCTATTCACCTCATTCCATAATTGTTCCATCAAAGGCTCCCACACCTCCTTCACCACCATAAAATGTCTCAACCTTACCTAATGTTTGTGTAGAAAGTGTGTGGATCTCGAGCTCCACCATCAATGCCATAGGCTAAAGACATGCTCTTACTGGGTAGCACTTCACAAAGGTATCTGTTCTTGTACCATTCGCCATTCCATTTCTCATTCATGTTCTTTCCAAACTCACCAGATCTGCCAATTTGTTTCCACTTCTTTAGATAGCATCATGATTCTTCAAATCTTCCATGAAGCTCTCATAGACCATGGCCGGCAAGCCACAATGGTGAAAGAGATGGTGTCCATCAACATGAAGTCACTTGTTTGTGGTCCGATAAGGCACAATATGGTTACCTACATATGGGCTTAATCAGTTAGTTATAATTCTGATGGAACTATCGAACTGCTCAAACCATGGTTGGTGGCCAAACACTTCACTCAGACCTTTGGTGTAGATTTCTAATTGGTCTCTCTTGTCATATACATTGCCTTAATTCGGATTTTGCTCTCTGGTGGTGCATATGGATCGGCCCTTATACTAGCTGGATATCAAGAATGTCTTCCTACACATTGATATGGCCAAAGAAGTCTCTACATGCAGCAACCCCTAGGATTTGGTTTGAATCAAGCACCAAAAGCATGGTTCAATAAATTTCGCAATGTCCTTGAATCCTTGGGTTTTTGACAGTCAAGTGACCATGATTCAGATTTCTCCACAGCAACCTCATGTATTACTGTTAGGGGTGAGCATCGGTCCAGAACTGGAATGGACCGGACCAGACCGGACCGATGACCGAATTTCAACAAATTTATGGACTGTAGCCGGATCATTTCAATGTTGAACTAGACCGGACCGTTTGGACAGCAATCAGACTTCTAATGTATTTCACAACTTATTTAATAGTAAAAAATAATAATCTTTATTATTTTTAACAATTATATAACATAAATATCAAACAATTACACTAACAGTGTTTATATGTGAGATGTGTTTATACTTGTGACATAATATATCTTCATATCTCAAATGTATTTTATATATAAACCGGTCTACGGTCCGGACCGTGGTCAATCCGGTTTTAGACCGGACCGGACCGCAGACTGAACTTCCAAAATTTTTGGATTGTGGATCGGACCGAACTCAAACCGTTCCAGGACCGGATCGAACCGGACCGAACTGAACAATTCGGTCCGATTTTGCGGTCGGGACCATCACTTGCTCACCCCTAATTATTGTTGTACGACATTGTCATAGTAACCACTGGTACTCAATGGCATACTCTCAAATCTCACTTCCATGCTAACGATTTGGGCCAACTTCGAGAGATGAGGTGAGCCCTCTCTACGTAAATATGTTCTTCATTTGCTCATGGGTACATAGATGAGTGAGTCTGAGCCTGAATCCTCCCTTATGAACCACCATACAAAATATATTTAAGGAGTCTTTCCTAATCCAGAAATGTATTATTGCACTTAGATAAACTCATATACCTTACTAGTAATTGTTTAGAGATCTCCTATGCAGTGGGTGTAGTTATTCAGTTAATGAGTGGCCCTCTCTAATGTCACTGGAGGAGCATTCAAAGAACTTTGTGGTATCTTAAGGGGGCTCCTGAGAAACGGCTACTGTATAAATGTCCACTCAAACAAAACCATTGTTAAAAGCTTTGCTAATGCATATTGGAAAAGCAATGAAAATAATCGATGATTGAATTATAACTTTTGCATATTTTGGGGAGATCAACTTGTCAGTTGGAGAAACAAGAAGCAATCAATAGTTGCATATTCCAATACTAAATCTAAGTAACATGATATGCCTCATGCATGTTGTAGCAACCGATGGGTACTCTCGAAATCAGGATTTTAATCGAGATCCTTGTGATACTAAATTGTGACAATTAAGTTGCTCTCCATACTACCAACAATCCAGCTTTCCATGAGTGTACCCAAAAACATTGAAGTGGAGCCATTTTGTAAGAGATTTTGTGGAAGCATAGATTATCGTTACACCTCATGTAAATACAGGAGAACAAACGGCTGATATCTTCACCAACCTCGTCGACCCCTCTTTTCTCCAATATGTACAATAAGTTAAGATTACAGGATGTGTACAATCCAGCTTGAGAAGTGTTAGAGAATAGATGTGTATAGCCCTCATGGGGTGGTTGCATATGAGGGCGGATGTGAGAGTAATAGTCTCATATTGTTGACTTCTAGGGTGTTCTTTGGGTTTATAAGGTGTTTGATCGCTTCACTCATTGTCAATTGGTTTTGAATTGAATACCACACACTCTAATAATATTATTAGACATTTAGTAGAGTAACAAGATTGTCGATGATCAATGTTGTAGTGGGTTGCTATTCTGAATCAATGTTTAAAACTAGTTCTTGTGGTACTATTGGATATTGGTATGTGGAGTAATGGTTGTTATTGTTTCTTTAAATGTAGTTATTATGGATTGTCACTTCTAATAAGTTTACTACTCAATCCCTCCTAAAGAGCCAATGCACCCTCAATTCAAGGAAACTTATATCCTACTTGGAAGTGTGTGGTTGAGATAGTTACTTATATGGATGAGTCTTCACTGTTATAACAATTCCAAGGGTGGCAGTATCACGAGGTTACATGTGATAAAGTGAGTTGTATATGATTTTCTTCTCTCTTTTGAAATTTGAATATCTCATATAACTTTGTAATGTTTTCACTTTGATACTCTCAACTAAATACTCTTAGAAAATAACACTCCTATTTAGGTACATTTTTGAGAAATGAGAGACCCTAAATGAACATATAGGGTGATATACATGTGATATCAAGTATTGAAATCCCTATGATCATACAATTGATTCTCATCTCCAAAATTTACCACAGGAATATAATCCTATTATAAAGTATTACCTAAAATTTCATATCAATCAAACTTACAATTTAAAAGATATTAATGTTTTGATTTGTAAATTATTACATTAGATCTATGAACCTAAACTCCGCCTATGTTTTCGTACTTTTTGTGCAAATATAGCCGGTCCAAAGCCTGGGTAAAGGAGGAGAGTTGGCGGTAGGTTGACAGCCAGCCATAAAAACTTTGTCACTCTTTCTATGACATGGATCCTTACAAAAATTTCGCTGGAGCGTCCCTACCTAGCGACGTGTTGCATCGGTACCCGGGTGTGGTGATAAATACGCAAGGGGTTTCGACACAACGATGCCTGATTGTGTTGAAGGACAGACAAAGGTTTCCACATCTTGGACGGGTGTGGGTAAAGAAGTTGGTCCCGCTGCATCATCGCCCGGATGCAGCGAAAAATGTGCAAGGGTTCCCACATCTTGGACGGGTGTGAGCAAAGAAGCTAGTCCCGCCGCATCATTGCCCAAATGTGGTAAAAAATTTGCAAGAGCAACATTTCCTAAGAAAGCAGGTAAAGAAGCAGGTTCAACAAAAAATGGATTAGAGCCGGTTCTTGGAATATTGGCTCTCTGACTGGGAAATTTTTGGAGATAGTGGATACTATAGAGATATGTGTTGTCTTAAGCGTCATGTGCTTAAGACAACACATGATGAGAAGAAAAGTTAATATAGCTTGCTTGCAGGAAACCAAGTGGACAGGGGAACGTTGTAGAGAAATTGGAGACACAGGTTACAAAATCTAGTATACATGTATTGATAAACACAGAAATGGCGTAGGTATTATTGTTGATAAGATGTTAAAGGATGATGTTGTAAAGATCACAAGGATGGGTGATAGAATCATAGCTATCAAGGTTGACCTTGGGGGAAATATTTTTTAACATTATTAGCGCTTATGCCCCCCAAGCTGGCCTTAGCGGGGGGCTAAGAAGGATTTTAGGGATGACATGGATAAATTGATGCAGGGAATACCGACAGAGGAGAAGATTATTATTGGGAGTGATTTAAATAGCCATGTGGGGAGTAGCAATGATTGATACAAGAGAGTTCATGGTGATTTTGGATATGGCAGCAGAAATGGAGAGAGGATTTTAGATTTTGTAGTTGCACATGATATGATTTGGCAAACACCCATTTCAAGAAAAGAGAATCTCATAAGATTACTTTTAAGAGTGGGCACAATTGTAGCCAAATTGATTATCTCCTTACGAGGCGGGTGGATCATAATATATGCAAGGATTGTAAAGTGATTCCTGGCGAATAACTCACGACCCAACATAGGTTGGTGGTTTTGGATATTAACATGAAGATCAATAAAGGCAAGCATAATAGAAACCAAGATAGCAGGACCAAGTGGTGGAATCTTAAAGGAGAAAAGAAATTGAATTTTCATGATAAACTCATCAAGGAGGGAACTAGGAACTTTGAGTCTGATGTTAACACTATGTGGCATAACATGAACTCCTGCATAACCAAAATTTCCAAAGAGGTTTTAGGGGCATCCAAAGGTTGTGGGCCTCCACAGAAAGAGACTTGGTAGTGGAATGATGAAGTACAGAAGGCTATTTAACTGAAAAGGGAGATCTATAAGAGTTTGCCCAAATCTCGAGATGATGCAACGTTCCAACGATACAAGCAAGCAAGAAAAAAGCTAAAAAGGTTGTTCAGGAGTTAAGGTCTAGATACTTTGATGATATTTATAAGAAGCTGGACATGAGAGAAGGGGGAAAAGATATATATATAAAATGGCTCGTATAAGAAAAAGGAAAGGAAGAGACTTGAGTCAAGTGAAATGCATCAAGAATGAAGATGACAGGGTGTTGGTGAAGGACGATGATATTAAGAACAAATGGAGAAATTACTTCCATAAGCTTTTCAATGGAGATAGTGCAAATAATGTTAGAGACTCGTGTGACATGAGTATAAGAGATATCATTTACACACGACGAGTTTCACCATTTGAGGTCAAGAATGCTTTAAAGAAGATGAAAATGAGAAAGGCATGCGAACCATACGGTATTCCCATTGATGTATGGAAAAGTATGAGGGATGAAGGAGTTATGTGGTTAACAAAGCTCTTTAACAAGATTATGAAGACCTAGAAGATGTTGGATGAGTGGAGAAATAGTACTATAGTCCCCAACTACAAGAACAAAGGTGATGTTCAGAGCTGCACAAACTATAGAGGTATCAAGTTGATGAGTCACACTATGAAGGTTTGGGAGAGGATTATTGAGCAAAGGCTAAGATCTATAATGCAAATATCAAACAACCAATTTGGTTTCATGCTTAGAAGATCAACAACGGATGCTATTTTTCTGATAATGAGGCTTATGGAGAAGTATAGAGAAAGCAAAGGAGATCTCCATATGGTGTTTGTTGATTTTGAAAAGGATTATGATCGAGTACCCAGAGAAGTGTTGTGGATGGTTTTGAAGAAAAATGGTGTGCCAATCCAATACATTGACTTGATCAAGGGCATGTATGATAGCTCTACTGCAAGTGTGAGGACTCCTGGAGGAGAGACACCAACTTTTCCTATCACAGTTGGGGTACACCAAGGATCCACACTCAGCCCATATCCATTCGTTCTTGTTATGGATGAGCTGACAAAGAGTGTTCAAGATGATTTTCCTTGGTGTATGTTATTTGTTGATGATATTGTTTTGATTAACGAAACTAAAGATGGATTAAATGATAAAGTTGAACGGTGGAGAGAGGCATTAGAATCAAATGGATTGATGATTAGCAGGAGAAAAACTGAGTATATGCATTGCATATTCAGCCAATCCCGCAGTGTGAATGATGGAGCCAAGTAGGGCGGAGTAGATATACCAAAATGTGATAAATTTCATTATTTGGGTTCTATTATTCAAATAGATAGGGATGTCCAAAATGATGTTTATCACAGGATCACTGCAGGATGGTTGAAATGGAGGAGTGCAACTGGAGTATTATGTGATCGGAAGATCCCTCTCAGGTTAAAAAGTAAGTTTTATAGAACAGCTACACGGCCAACCATGCTCTATGGGAGTGAATGTTGGGCGGTGAAGAAACAAGGTCTCAACAAGATGAATGTGGCTGAAATGCGTATGTTGAGATGGATGTGTGGGAAGACAAGAAAAGATCGCTTGAGAAATGATTATATCAGGAATAAAGTGGGGGTGGCGAGCATTGAGGACAAGTTGCGCGAGGGTCGACTCAGATGGTACGGACATGTGCAACGCAGACCGACTAATGCGCCTATACGAAGCAATGCTATTGAGTCAAAACACAATAAATTGAAGAAGAGGAAGACCTAAATTAACACGGGATGAGCTTATAAAGAGAGATTTTGAATCTCCACATCTCAACCAGAATATGGCCCATGATAGAGTTGAATGGAAACGAAGGATCCATGTAGCCGACCCCAACATAGTTGGGACTGAGGCTTAGATGATGATGACAATGATGTTGATGATGATGAGATCTATGAACCTAGACCTAAGTTAGTTGTGACAAATTATTGTTACGCGACCTAACTGTCGTGCACAGATGCAATCTGTGTCATGGCACAGTCCCTTCCCTTTCTCCCTTTAATCCTAGGGAAACGATGTCGTCATTTAACCTCCGTAAGACCTAGACAACAGCCGTAACAATGCATGACTCTACTTTGCGGCCCTCCCAGAACAACCCAACCACCCCACATGATGAAAACAGAATATTTCATTCCATCTCACCGAGACGAGCTCAATAAGATCTCACACGTGCTCTGCCATGCTCGGTTTGAGGAGAACCAACTCCCGAGTCCCCGCTCCTCTCCCTAGTTAGCGTGAAGGTTTGTGCATTTCAAACCTTACCCACCCACCTCTATATAACATCGCCTCGAGCACTGCCAACCTCCTTTTAATCAGCCCAGTCCTTCAATTTATAGCAAGAGAGTTGCATCTACCCTCACCAATCCCCCACATCCTACTACCTCCACCCCGGCCTCGGAAACCTCAAAATACTCCTCTACATCGAGATTTGTTGGGTCTTAAACCTTCTCGGTGCCTCAGTTGAGCTTTCTAGTTCCTTTCCCTAACTCACATCCCCCATCTTGTTCCCTAACCTCTTTTTGTCGGCTACATACTCCACCCTTGTGGAGTCGCAAATCTCTAACGAGAGTTGCACTACGAGACCATGCAACTCTGACCCATATTCAGCCCCAAAAGGCAGACATCCTCGGTGGACTGATAGAAAGGTCGCATCTCAATCAGAACTCACCAGAGTTGCTACCCAAAGCTGCATCTTGCAAGCAACCAAGGAGGCGAGCTATCTAGATTGTATGTGGACCAGTGGCGCTTTCCCCACATCAACATTGCCCAGTGAGTTTTAATAGCCCAAGCATCAATCCACGCCTTTGATTCAGCCGAATTAAGTTATCAATTCAAGGTTGGTTTTCTTTATCCTATTAGTTAAATAGAGGACAATCAGTTATCTTAGATTAATTCTAGTAAATAGTAGCAACATCAGAAAAAGGCAAACTTATGTACCATTTTCATCACCAGAACTTGTAGATTCCACTAAAAGTATCTCTATGACCTAGATCTGGTCCATGTTCCCAGTATAATTGCTAAAAGTATATTAAACGACTTTGTCCCCTTTTTCTCTATCCAAACATATGAAAATTGGTTACACGATCTGAAATTCATGATATTCAAAGTAGACTGATAAGTGACCTCTCTAGTTGTTATAAACCATGTCACCATACTTTAGTAGTCACTAGTGACCCAATCTCATCCCGTCTCTTATCTAAATCCTTTTTCTAATAAAGAGAAATTAGTTAACTAGCCAAGTAATCACCTACATCCTAGAACTACCCCTAACACCCTGATATATGATCCCACATCTAAATCAACTCTGATCTAAGCATAGGATAGAGAGTATTGCCTTATTTAAGCCCAAACCTAATTTTGGGCATTATTGGACACACAACGATAATGTACCCCTGATTCCATTACCAGGGGATTAATCTAAAATTTTAGTAGCTCGCAAATCTATCCAAGATTTGATCAACCAGGATTGTTTGGTTTACAATAAGTACATGGTTATATTTTCTTGCTTGAAACATATATATGAAGTATGATTTCATTACTCGAGAATATTGCATGTATGATATCAAAGATTGTAATAAAAAAAGGCTTGAGCGGCCGCTTAAGCGGCCAAGACCCTCATCCGCTGAATTCAGCCCCTAAGCGACCGCTTAAGCAATTTGAAGGAAATCGGCCGCTTTTCCCCGCATCACTTGCCTTTTCCCGCTTTTTGCCCTTAAGCATGTAGTATTAATTAATTATATGGTCCAAGTAGTATTGACTATGTAAAGTGGAGAAGTGTGAAGTGTTGTTTATTGGATGATTTAAACAGTGTACATTGTAGTCTCTTATATAACAACTAGAGACAGAGACTGGTTAAGAAGCAGCCCATATGGGACTAAACAACATAAGAAACAACATAAGTAAAGCACATGCTAAGCACATGACGCTTAAGACAACACATATCTCTATACTCCCCCTCAAGCTGGAGCGTAGATGTCAAAGAGGCCCAGCTTGTCAGTCAATGTCTGGAAGCGAGTCTTGGGTAGCACTTTGGTGAAGATATCTGCAAGTTGATTCTCCGTGCTGATATATGGAGTGTGAATCTGTCCGGACATAACTTTTTCCCGTACAAAGTGGCAGTCGACTTCTATATGTTTCGTTCTTTCATGGAAAGTAGGGTTGCTCGCAATAAAAATCGATGCCTTATTGTCACAGAACATAGGAATGGGGCTAGTCGGAGAGATGTCAAATTCTTTCAGAAGGCTTCGGACCCATAGAAGCTCACATGTAGTATGAGCCATCGCTCTGTACTCTGCTTCAGCACTGGATCGTGCAACAACTGTTTGCTTCTTACTGCGCCATGTAACCAGATTGCCCCCTACAAACGTACAATAACCAGAAGTGGATTTTCTATCAGATCTACTGCCTGCATAATCAGAGTCAGAAAAGCCAGATAGATTACAATGCCCATGCTTCTTGTATAATAGTCCTTTCCCAGGAGCACTTTTGAGATATCGAAGAATATGACAGATAGCATCCCAGTGACATTGTCGGGGTTTGTCAAGATACCGACTAACAAACCCAACAGCAGCAGCTAAATCAGCTCTAGTGACAGTCAGGTAGATAAGCTTGCCTACTAATCTCCTGAACTGGTGTCGATCAGCATATGGGGGAGAAGAGTCACTATCCCAATCCATATTGGGATCCAGAGGTGTGGTAGCTGGCTTACAGCCTAACATGCCTGTTTCAATCAGCAAATCCAGAACATATTTCCGTTGTGATAAGCACAATCCTGCAGAAGATCTAGCAACCTCAATGCCCAGAAAATATCGTAATTTACCAAGATCCTTCGTGATAAAATGTTGTGCTAGATAGTTTTTGGTTGCTTGAATCCCTGCACTATCACTGCCAGATAAGATAATGTCATCTACATACACAATGAGAATAACAAGCCCTGATGTGGTTTTTCGGATGAAAACCGAGTGATCAGCCTGTGATCGGCGAAAGCCAAAAGAGAGTAAGATTTTACTTAGTTTATCAAACCAAGCTCGTGGACTTTGCTTTAAGCCATAAATTGCCTTGCGAAGTTTACAGATTTTTGAAGCAGACTCCCCCTGAGCAACAAATCCGGGAGGTTGCTCCATGTAGACATCTTCCTGTAGATCGCCATATAAAAAGGCATTTTTCACATCCAGCTGAAAAAGAGGCCAGTCTTTATTGATAGCAACAGAAATCAGAATACGAACAGAATTGAGACGAGCTACTGGAGAAAAGGTTTCAAAATAATCGACACCGTAAGTCTGGGTATATCCTTTTGCCACGAGTCGAGCTTTCAGACGCTCAATGGTACCATCAGGCTGATATTTAATAGTGAAGATCCAGCGACATCCTACTGGATGGCAAGAAGACGGTTGATCAACCAGATCCCAGGTATGTTGGTCAGTCAGAGCTTGCATTTCCTGTTCCATAGCATGTTTCCAGGCGGGATGACAGAGCGCCTCCTTGGCATTTTTAGGAATAGTCACAGCAGATATAGCAGATGTGAAACAGGCAAAGTCATTACTGAGATTGGCAGATGAGCAGAAGCGACTAATAGGATGTTGAGTGCAAGAGCGAACACCCTTCCGTAAACTGATAGGAATATCCAGGTCAGAAGGTACCTCAGTTGATGGTGGATCATCCGCAGACAAAGGAATTGGTTCGGTCGGGGCAGTGGCAGGCTTCGAGCGGCGCTTGTAGACCTGTAGAGGGCGTTCAGAAGGTACCGCAGCAGGAGGTGGATCATCTACCAAAGGTAGAGGAGTGGGAACCAAAATATCAGGAGTCACTTGTTTCCCCGGGGCAGAGTAATAGGGCATGTGTTCAAAAAATATCACATCCGCACTAACATACCAATGTTTTGTAATAGGATCAAAACAACGGTAGCCTTTCTGAGTGCGAGAGTACCCCAAAAACACACACTTCACAGATCGAGCATCCAACTTAGTGATAACGGGGCGAAGATTTTTCACAAAACAAGTACACCCAAATATACGAGGTGGCACAGAGAACAAAGGTTTATCAGGAAATAAAAGGGCGTACGGAACCTTATTTTTCAAAACAGAGGACGGCATGCGATTGATAAGATAGCAAGCCGTGGACACAGCATCAGGCCAAAAACAGTGAGGAACTTTATAATGAAAGAGAAGGGTGCGAGCAACCTCAAGAAGGTGGCGGTTCTTCCGTTCTGCTACACCATTTTGTTGTGGTGTATAAGGGCAAGTGGTCTGGTGGAGAATCCCTTGGGACACACAAAAAGAAGTAACAGCTTGTTGCATAAATTCAAGAGCATTGTCAGTGCGAAGAATTTTAATAGGTTGACCAAATTGTGTTTTAATTTCAGCAAAGAAAGTACGAATGCAATCAAGCACAGTATTTCGACCTTTGAGAAGAAACAGCCAAGTGGTACGAGAATGATCATCAATAAAAGTCAAAAAATACTTCACACCAGAAATACTAGGCACAGAACAAGGTCCCCAAATATCTGCATGTACTAATTCAAAAGGTGCTTTAGAAGAAATAACTTTTTTAGCAGGAAAAACAGACCGAGAATGTTTGCCCATAACACATGTTTCACAGGAAAATTTATTTTCAGATATATGTGGAAAAAGGAGTTTCAGTTTCGCAGCAGATGGATGTCCAAGCCGAACATGCAACTGTAGACCTGACACAGAGGTAGAGATCATCGCCTTTGAAATTGGTGGCCCATCCAGGTAGTACAGCCCGTCTGGTCCTTCACGGCCCGAACCAATCTTCGTCTTCATGCGGATATCCTTCACAATACAACCAGAGGGATCAAATTTGACAGAGCAGTGTAGTTGTTTAATCATTTTGCTGACTGAAAGCAAATTAACAGGAAATTTTGGAATGTATAAAACAGAATTGAGATGCATCTTTTGTGACAAAGGAACTGTGCCAGTGCCGTGAACAGTAGTTTTCGAGCCATTTGCAACAGTAACAGAAGATATCGGAGATGTTGAACTAAGTTTTGAAAATAAATGAAACTTGTATACACTAAATGTTCTATGATATACCTAGTCCTGATTTAGAATACAAACTTTGCATGTAAGCTTTAGTAATAGGGTATTGTTGTAATGTATCCAAGTAAATATCATATTACTCGATTTTACTTCTAATGGATGATTGGTTTTATTGATTTCCTTGCTGCTTTTATTAATTACTGATTGGCACTACTGGTTAGTATTACTGATTTCCTCATAAATATATTTTTAATATACACGTACGTGTAATTTTTATAAAAATATATAAGAATTTAGGTACCCTCTATTTCAAAAATTGCCTGCTTAATCGCCCGCCTACCGCTTAATCAAATACAAGGTCCCGTCGGCATGCTTCCCATTTCACGCTTTTTCAAACATTGATATTAGATTTGTAATATTTTTATCCACCTTGTCACTAAGAACATAAATTATGATAATGACTTGTAGTTACCGATGGTGTTCATTAATCACCTAAAAAGAGAGGATTTCTTAATGTTGATTAGTACCACCCTAGAGTACATGTATATGGGGAGATCCCTCGAGTACATACCATACGGGGAATGGGCCCAAATATATATGTTTATGTACTAGTCAACCATAGTAATGAAAATCATAGAAAAATAATTCAGATGAGAGATTTTTCTTTTCTCTATGCAAATGTTATCTTTTTCATTTCTTGAAACTTTGAAGTATGCAAACATATGTATGTATCTTTTTGCCATGTACCAATACCTCGTGTGTTGGTCTTCTTATTTTACGTAATTTTTAGGTGCCAAGAACAATTAATTGGAGGAAAATACTTGAAGGCATTGACAAAAGAATCTGGGAGGGTTTTGATCGGTATTTAGTTTTTTCTAAATATAAGTTGTTTTTTTGTTTTCTTTTGTTGCTAGCCTTTCCTTCCAATAACATGTGAGACTTTATTTTCTTTTTTATGAATGAATGAATGTGCTTGTGTGCAAATTATGTGATGATATTAATTGATCGTTGCTTCCGCATTTTGAGATACAAATGGATGACCAAAATCCAATGTTTTAAAAAGCGGGAAGCGAAAGGCGTGCGAATAGCACTTTGCGGCCGATTGAGCAACAAGCGGGCGCTTAAGTGGCTGCTTTTTGAAAAAGCAGATGCTTATTTTCCTATATAGATTTATGAAAAATTATGTGTGTTTGTATATAAATAACAAATTTCTAGATACTTTGATACATATATAAACCAATGTGACATTGTAAAATTCATCCTACACCACAAAGTGTTTATAACATAACTACTAAATAATGAACCAAAAGAAAACAATCCCAAGGATCTAAGACAAGAAGAAATAAATCTAAATTAGTCAGTAACATTTACATGAGATTTTGATATACATGTTTTACTTACAATAGCATACTAGTATCATATTATTAGGAGTATACTATATAGTTGTACACAGTACATACAGTAGTATACTACCATCATACAATCATATAACATACTTGTTAGTAATTTATCGACATACAATACTGCTTCAGAGTATTATAGTGTTACATTTACATTTTATTGCATTTACACAAACGGATTTACTGTTATTTAGTAGCTTAATGATCCATACTTAGTAATCCGTACTATAAAGCAGTACATTATTACTGATTTATAATATTACATGTATACAATAGTAGTTATTCTAGTAGACTAAATCATACATAATAATTAGTTTTATATAGTAGCAGCAACATCAGTGTAGTATTACACACTAATTTAGTAGTTACATACTATATATTACATATTTTAAGCATATATACAAAAGTACTATAGTACTAAGACTCACATTTCATGTTCAGTATGGACCTGAGAAATGGGTCCGAAGCTTGCTCTTCATTAAGCGGGCTCAGGCAGGCGCCTAAAACTAGTGTTCAGGCGGGCGCACAAGTGGGTCAAGCGGGTTTGAAGCGGGCATTTAAATCCAATCCGCCTATTTTTAAAACAGTGCCAAAATCCTACATGTTGTCCGTTTTGCATATTTAATGGTATGGGTGCACACGTGCCAATGAAATATTCTTGAAAATGTGTTGGAATTGGTGTCGTCATAGTTGGTATCAGAGCGGTAGTTCACACACCACATTTTTGCAAAATTATGTCATTCTCCCAATTAGAGTCATAGGTAGTTCCAAGTTACAGACAGAGAGAATGGACATGTTCAGGAAAGTTCCTGTGGGGTTTTAGCCTAAAATCTTCGAACTATCCAATAGCAACCGAGGTTACCTTCAACATTGTTAGTCTTACCTGGATGAAACCGCAAGTGTCCTTTCTTTTAAGACATGCCTAATTTAAATACCATTCTCATACATGGATATCCCTCTCTACCTCTCTTCTATATAGGATGTGCCACTCTGTAGAGTCCTAAGGATGATGTACTCTTTTTGGATCACTACTAGGATGTCTTCCAAAAAAATCAACAGAAAAACTCCTTTATAATTGTCGAGAAATTATCTAATTGGCACTTAAAAAAGAGAGGAAATATCTAATCTACTCTATTATATTTCAAGATGCCTCCTAAAACTCATGGTATTCAAAGGAATCAGAAAACTGCATCCCCATGAAGAGGAAGGAACCTAAACAACTCGAAAATCCTGATCCTAAACTATGGCCATGTGGAAATATGAGCAGAGGAAAATCCTAGTGGACTGTTTGCATGCCTCTTCCCTTAGGAAAGCCTCTAGGTCGAGGATGAGAAAAGAACCTCCTCAACCAAAACTAAGAAGGGAGAAATCGTGCTCAACTTTGTCAAACTCAATTATGATGCATTTTGGGGTGAGAACCAAATCAAGGTTATAGACAAAGTGGATGCATGGACATTGTCAATTGAGAACACCTTCCATATCCTAGAAGTCCTCCCTGAGAAGAAAATGAGGTTTGCCACGTACCTACTCAAGGGAGTAGCCAAGGTTGGGTGAGAAAACTTTCACTTGGATAAAGGGCTAGAAGTTGACAACCTAGAATGGGAGCTTTGAAAGCCATGTTCACTGAACGCTTCATGCCCATAGCTGACAGGACGGAGAAGGAGAGATAATATAATGAACTCAGCAAGACAATCTCCCAGTTGCAGACTACGTTTGAAAGTTCAGACCCTTGGAACGTTATGCACCCATAAAAACTTAGGAACATCTTATTGATTGTCTGTCTACAAACTTGTACACTTTAGTTATCACTTCTCTCCCTAAAACCTTCAATGAAGATCTTGTGCACATATCCTAGAAAGGAACCTAGGTTCGCAAAAGCCTTGTGGCATGGGATAACTAGGATTGACCATCACTAGTGAAGGTTAGACAAAAAATCCCTCCCCTGGCCACAACAAGGGACAATGTAAAGGAAATTAATTTAAAGGAGGTCAAGGAATAAAAACAAGTAGAGGCTCAATCACCTAAAGTGCAAAACTTGTGGACGATACTATGGAAGAGTGTATCGTCATACCAAGCCAGTATGCTACAACTGTAAGGAGGGTCACTTCATTGGCAAATGCCCTACTCCCTCCATTTTAGGCAGCCCTCAGGCAGGTGTTCCACCCCCACAAGGGCATCAAAATGCAAGGGTGTTTGTTGTTAATGATAACAGGATAAGGCCAATCCAAATCAGTTGGTTGAAGGTACCCTTTGAATCATGTTCAGTCTATACCATGCCTTATACCTTCAAATACTTATGATAATTATTCTATGTAGCCATTGTACTTTTCAATAATAATCTTGTTAAATCCTCAGTTGATTCCAGATTGACAAATACATTCAAATCACAAAATCTAGCATCAATGCTACTTCTACACGTAAAGAATTTAGGATATATTCTTGATGTGACAACTTCTAGTGGCAAAATCTTTACAACATTGCAGAAAATTGACATCTTGTCATTTAAATTTAAAAATTATGATATGCCCTATATGTTCACCCTCTTTTCTTTGGAATACTTTGATATTATACTTAGTACGGACTGGCTATACAAGCATTATGCTCATACTCATTTCTCCACCTAATTCCACTCCAGTGGTGATCCCTAGGGGAAGCAGATTTTGTACTAATGTTATAATCCCTCTCCGAAAGCTAAACAGCTCTCATCTCAAAAGGTTGCAAAGTCTTCCTCGTATTAGTCTCAGAGACTAGTCCAAGTCCCAGACCCATAGAAAGTCTGAAGGTGGTATGTCATTTTTCTGACATATTTCTAGAGGAGCTTCCTGAGCTGACTCCTAACCGAGAAATTGAGTTTTCTATAGATCATCTTCCTAGAACTACCAAAAATTTTAGGGCCCTGTATGGGTTGGCTCATGTCAATTTTTTAGAGCCGAAAAAACAGTTATACTTTTAGACAAAAGTCTTCCTAGCGTTTCCCCTTGGGGTTTGCCCGATCTCTTTGTAAAGAAGAAAGACGGTTCTATGTGTATGTGTATCGATTACCACATGTTGAACCAAGCCACAATAAATAATCAGTACCCTCTTCAATTAATAATTAGTACCCTCTTCCCCGGATTGAGGACCTATTTGATCAACTTTGCACTGCCAAAGTCTTTTCAAAAATTGACCTTTCTGGCTACCATCAACTTAAAGTCAAAGATTGTGATGTTCGCAAAAGTTGCATTTTGAACTCATTATGGACACTAAGAATTTGTAGCGATGTCGTTCAGGTTAACCAACATTGTTGGTGTATTCACGAGTATTATGAATAATGTCTTCTAACCCTGTTGCAATGAGTTTGTGGTCATTTTCATCGATGATATTGTGATATATTTTGATTCTATGGAGAAACATCAGGAACACTTGAAAACAGTTCTAGAAGTTCTTCGGACTGAAAAATTCTATGGAAAATTATCTAAATGTGAATTTCGGATTGATAAAGTATGTTCCTTGGGAACATCGTCTCTGGGGGTAGTAAATCTATAGGTCATGCCAAAATGTCAGTTGTAGTATACTGGCAAGCTCCCAGAAAACCCCTAAAATATGGATTTCTTGGACCTAGCTGAATATTATCATATACTTGAAGGATGGGTGCTTCATCTGGTCATCTGCGACATCAGCAATAGTTTTGACTCTACATTCTAGAAATGAAGAGTTTGTGATCCTCACTGCTGCTTTAAGAATGGATCAAGTTGTGTTCTAGAGCAGGATTAGAAGGTAGTGGCCTATGCGTCTAAACAGTTAAAACCAAAAGAACTTAATTATTCAACTCATGGTTTCGAATTAGTCCAATTATCTATGCCCTCAAGATTTGGAGGTACCTTTTGATATCTTTGTCAGCCACAAAAGCTTGAAGTACATCCTAACACGGGACTTGAACCTAAGGCAATGTAGATGGCTCGAGTACCTAAAAGACTATGACTTCACAATTGCCTACCACCCGAACAAGACAAATGTAGTCATGGATGTGCTAGCAGGATTAGAGTAATATGTGCATATTTATCTATCACTAAATGGGGAATATGGAGGATTTGGTGATTGGAAGCCACATTTCATGTCTAATCATGTTCATTTCAATAACATATCCATTATTCTCAGGTTACAGTCTGTGTTATTGAAGCACAAAAGGCTAGTTTTGTAAAGAACTCTCCTCTCTCTTTTATAAGCCTCAAACACACCTTTTGTGGGTCTCAACGATAGTCTTCACTACAAAAATAGAATGTGGGTCCTCAAGCAGTTAGCGGTAAAGACTAACCTTAGTGAGCACATGGGTCAAAGTGTACAATTCATCTTGGAACAACCAAAATGTACAAGGACGGAGAGACCTCCAACAACTCTTTTGGTGGAGTATTAGGTGGGATACTGCCGAGTTTGTATCTAGATGCCTTGGCAGTGGATCAAGGCGAATCACCAAAGACCAAGAGGTCTACTATAACCCCTTGAAATCTTGGAATGGAAATAGGAACACATATCAGATTTCGTGGTGGGCTTACCCAGGACCTGAAAGGGTTATGATGTTGCATGGGTTATCATAGATCGTCTCACAAAATCAGCTAAGTTCCTACCTGTGAAGACGAAGGCGAAAGTGTATGAGCTTGCCAACCTTATAAATGGGAGATTATACAAATGCATGGAATTTGCATTCCATTATTCTGGACATGAAATTGAAGTTCACATCTAAGCTGTGGAAGCAAGTTCAAGAAGAGTTGGGCACATAAGACTTCAATACCACATATCATCCGCAAACCAATGGCAGTCAGAGCGTACAGTGCAAATTTTAGAGGATCATCTGAAAGCATGTATGCTTGATTGGAAAAGGCTCATGGGACCATTATTTGTCCTTAGATGAGTTTGCATATAATAACAGCTATCATCTAAGTATTGGGGTGCCTTTGTATGAAGCTCTTTATGGAAGGTCATGTAGATCTCCGCTACGATGGGATGATGTTGGAGAGCACACCTTGATGAAATAAGAGGAAATGCAAATTTATACAAATAGGGTTGCACTAATCAGGCAGAGAATGAAGTGAGCACACAACATTCTTCTGCAGATACTCACTAGAAAGAGCAATAGTTCAAAGTAGGTGATCATGTTTTCTTGAAGATCAGGCCTATTTGAGCCTTGGTCAAGAACAAAGGGAAGCTCGTCCCTTGTTTTGTGGGACCCGTTAATATGTTGGAAAGGGATTGGTGAATGTGCACACTGCTTACCCTTCTTCATCAGTATAGTGCAATGTACAATGTTTTCCATGTATCAAATTTGAAACCTTACGTCAAAGATCCTTGCCTTTATCTAAACCATGAACCTTGGGAGCTAAAGGACGAAATATCTTATGTTGAGTCTCCAATCAGATTTCTATATACTAGAGTGAAGGAGCTTCACAGCAACTAGTGCATCAATATGGTGAAAGTCCATTGGAGCCACCATGATCATAGTAATGCTACCCAGAGCATAAGTAAGAAATCGAGCAGAAATACCTACACCTCTTTCTAACTGCTTAAATATTGAAGGCAAATTCCTAAAAGGAGGAGAATTTCAAGAAGTGAGTATCATATTTTCTTGTTTGTTTTGAAATTTGAATATCTTTAATAAGTTCATAAAGATTTCAAGTTGATACTCTTAACCAAATAGTCTTCGAGTTATGACTCATGTATGGGCACATTCTGGAGAAATGAGACCCTAATTGAACATTTAAGGTGATATACATGTGTTGTCAACTATGGACATCCCTATGATTATACGATTGATTTTCATCTCTAAAATTTAACTATAGAAAGATAATCCTATAATAAACCACTACCTAAAATTCTAGACAGTCAAACTTACCATTTAAAAGATATTCATGGTATATTAATTGTTCAAATTGTGATATTATTTCATTAGAACTATGAATCTAAACCTAAGTTAGTTGTGACAATTCATTATCGCACGGCCTACCTGATGTCCACAATTGCAATCCATGACATGGCGCAACCTAGTCATCCCTTTCCTTCCTCCCTTTAATCATAGGGCCGCAAGGTTGAAGCGTGATAGGTCGTTGTTGGATCCCCGATAGATGGAGGGTTGTTACACCTCAATAGCCCTTGTGAAAGAGCCTCAACATGCCTCGGAGGGTGGACCTTGACATGATGAACCCTCAACTAGGTCACCATCGAAAGGTGGAAGGCCAAGAACCTCAACAACTCACCCATGTTTGCCCCTTGATAGCTCCACTTAAATTGGGTTGTTTTGGTCTTTTCACCCCCTTACATATACAACCACCTAACTCATCACCTCCTCCACCCATTTGGCAAATAAGACCCCAGCTTGTATGGGAGGAGGAATCTCAAGAGCTTCAACACCCTTCTTTGGAGCTTTATAGCTTGAGTTGTAGGCTTGCATGTGCTTGCATGATGATGATCAAGCTTCTCTCCAACCCTAAACCATGTAAGATCTTTCTTCCAAACTCTCTTCCCTACTATTTTCCCTTTCATCTTCATCCATTGGCCAAGCTCCATGTCCATTCATGGTGGTTTTCGCTTCTAAGGCTAAGACCTTTTCTCTTCTTCTTCTTTTGACCTAGGTGAGACTAGATCTAGCAAGATGAAGCCTAGATAGAGCTTTTAGAGAGCTGATGACGATTTGAGGTTGATCTAAACATGATCTCGAGGAGGAGGCCTTGCTTCACATGTTTGAAGGTTGGTTGTTTACTCCTTAACTAAACTTGCATTTATGGCTTAATTAAGTGAAAAATACTTGAATCTTGTATAATATGGCCAAAATTAGACCGTGTAGACTATTTTGCTAGAATGGAGTATCATTACAAATTTCCATGGCTTTCCTATTCTTCTAATAGTGATCCATAATGCTAATAGCATGCCCACTTTTTGCTTAAGGGCTAAAATTTTGAAATATGTGTATTTTTGTCCCTAAAATTGCCATTTTCATGGCTTTTTGGTACCATGTTGATGGAAAAAGAATGACACATTAATCCCTACTACACGGATGTAATTCTAAGAATAAATTAGGATGATTTCCTAAATGTATAATATCAAAACTTGGTTGGACTTAGATTTAATGCCTAATGGTAGGTCATTTCCGCTTAAAAATGCCTTTTTATGCCTAATCTTGCCAAAAGTGCAGCTTTCTCATACTTGTGAATTTCAGATTGAAATTTTGCATGGCGTCTTGTTTCTACCATGTGAAAAGAAATAGATCGTTTCATGTGGATGCCCCTAGGTGGGTTTGGCCTTGATGTGGCCTAAATTGGTGAATTGAGCCTTGACATGGTTAGTAATGGGAAATTGTTCCATGATTGGGCACTTTGATATATGATATTAAGCATTTTATACCTTACAAAGTTGCTTTTACTAAATTGAGTTAGTAATGGATCTTGAAGAATTTATGAATCAAGAACTATGTGTGCGTATTTATTTGTGCATGACATTCATAATAGGGTCGATTAATGATGCAAGTATGAAGTGGTTTGAGGGAATCCTTAATCCAATGTGGACTTTTACTAAAAGATGATAACCTTAAATGAAAAAGGGCTCTTAATGGAATAATTATCATCCTCAAATGTAGACATATGCCTTTCATCTCTCATCTTCCTATAATCTTATGGAATTGGTGAAGTATAATAGAAAATATAAAATTATAAGATGTATCTTGGATATGGGATATAGATATACGTTCGATGCCTTAGGTAGATGCCTTGATGGCAATATGTCGGTGCCATCATTGTTGTTGTAGTTTCCTAAATATGATACAAGAAATTATAGGACACCACAATGTGAAATCTAAAGGTAAATAATATAAGGAGTTCCAGAAATTTAAAAGATACCTTGTATGGACAAGCAATCCAGTGTGTGAAGCTGATATTCTGAGGATGAGATCAAGGAGAATAAACTCCATGGATGACGCTTTAGTTGTGAGAAACGATCAAGAGAATCTTGAATCATAGATTAAAATGTAGGAAAATGTACATGGAAGTCCATGGAGAATACATGTTATGAGAGGGATTTAAGACATAGAATCCACGTAAAAAGAGGAAAATTCATATGATGAGTAGTATTTGAGATGATGAGGTGAAGGGTGACAAACAAGAAGTGTAGAACCTGAGATAATCTCAGGCCATCTAGTGAGTGTTATGAATGGGTAAAATAAACAACCGTGATACAATGAGGATATTAGAAAAGTTACTTAGGATATGATCTCTTGTGGATGAAAGAAAGCGACTAATCATGACGACAAGATAAGGATAAGGTAATCAAGGAAGCATAAAGCACCAGTAATCTGGCAGCTTCAATAGTTTGAAAGGATTTTTGCCTTCTTGAGAATCAATAGCGAGGAATAGAAGTAAGTTTGAATCAAGAAGAGGAGACAGAGTCCTTAATCTGGTATAGAATCAGATTGCTATCAAGGATATATGTTGATAATTAAAATGAAATTGAAGGTTGTATGATATCATGAGGAACAACAATGGGATCCTTATACAGTAATCATGAATCCAATGGATTAAGGTCATAAAGAAACAAGAGAAAAGTGATGACACGGCAATTGGATGTGGCGTAGCCCTAATTCCTTTCTATGTTGGAGGATGACATAATCGAACGTTTCAAAGGCTTGTTTGGTAAGAACATGTTTCAACCTTTAAACAAAGCCTCGATGGTGTTAATCAAAAGGAAAAGTAAAATAATGTGGAATGTACCCATATGATGATGAGTTGGCAGTGAAGCTATAACAAGCCAAAGGTTGTTACATGGAAGAAGAGAATGATTTTGTGTGCAGAGGTGTCCGTTACCAGGATGTGTTTCAAGAAAACATAATGAATTTCCATAATGCAAGAAACTCTGAGCACAAATACCTGATAAGTACATGAGAATGAACATAAAATATGATGAATCTACCATTAATGGGTCAATGGAAAATATGGTAATATGGAAACAGACATAACAAAGATAAAAGTTAACAAGTAGGGACGATGGAATATGATAATATCAGTAATCCTTCAGGCTTCAGCAAATACCGAGAAATTTGGATAACACAAGTGAATGATGCATAAGAAACTGGAACCTGAAATTGATTATAAAGGATCCATTCTGAGAATTCAGAAAAAAAAATCATGATAATGATACACTAACGATGACGAAGTAACATGAGTCCTACCTAAGCGCTATCGATAGAGAGTTATGTGTTGCTCCTTGCCCTAACTTTGGGATTTGAAGGGTGAAATTTTTTTAAGTGTTTATGGCTGCAAGACCCTAGTCTGGCTTAACCCTATTTTTACTATAGTCTTGCTTGCTAATCATAAATATATGCTTGATTAAGTTTTAAAAATCAAATGTCAAGGGAAACCTTAATTTAGATCCAATTGCACTTTGTTGGTCCTAATTTCAAGTTTCCTTACAAGTTTTGGACTTGATTGTAATTCCACCATGATATGAAGAACTAAATGGCTTGCTTTAAACCTTCAATGGGTTGTGAGGTTGGACCTCGATAGCAATGTTTTAAAAAGCGGGAAGCGGGAGGCGTGCGGACGGGACCTTGTAGCCGATTAAGCGGCAGGCGGGCGAGTAAGCGGGCGATTTTTGAAAAAGCGGATGCTTAAAAACTTATATATTTATATACAAAATTACATGTATGTGTATATAAAAAATATATTTCTAAGGAAATCAGTAATACTAACCAGTAGTATCAATTACTAATGAACAAAATCTGTAAGAATATCAGTAAAATCAGTAAAACCATTAGAAGTATAATAGAGTAATATGATATTTACTTGGATATATTACAGCAGTACCCTATTATATACAGCTTACATACAAAGTTTGCATTCTAAAGTAGGACTAGGTATATCATAGAACATTTAATGTATACAAGCTTCATATATTATACTCAATACTACTTGGATTATATAATTAATTAACATTACATGCTTACAGCAGCATTTTTTAAAAAAACGGGAAAAAAGCGGGCGTTTTTTGAAAACCCGCTCAAGCGGGCGCTTAAGGGCGATATTAGGCGGATGGGCTTTGCTGCCCGCTTAAGCGGCCAGGCGGCCGTTTTTTAATTCACTGCTCGATAGGTCATGATGTGGTACCTCGATAGGTGGAGTGTAGCTCAATAAAGGGCTTAGTTGGACCCTCAATCGGTCGTTAGGAGGAGACCTTGATGGCCATGACCCCGATAGTTCAACCCTAAATAGGTAGGTTGAAGTTGACTTGTGATAGGTGGGGTGTTGGTTGAACCTTGATATCATGGTGGTGTGGTGACCTCGGTAGCTAGGGTTGAAGCTCGATTTGTTGTTGTCAATCGGAGGAGGGCTTTTGGACCTCAACAGTCGTCATGAAAGAGCCTCAACAGGCCTTGGAAAGATGACCCTCAACAAGGTGACCCTCGATGGATGGGAGGTCAAGCGCCTCAATAGCTCACCCATGTTTACCCCTCGATAGCTCCACTTAAGTTGGTCTTGTTAACCCCTTTACCTATATAACCACCTAATCCATCGACCCCTCCAACCATTTGGAATCCAAACCCCTTCCTGGACGCATGGTTGTATAGGTGGCTAGGCGACCGGGTGTTCCATATGGACGCCCAGGCAGCCTAGGCGCCCATGCGGAGGCCCAGGCGTTTCTAGACGTTTTTATAAATATCTTGTTTTAATATTATATATATATATATAATATTTATTAATAGTATATATATATAAAATCTTGTTTTAATATATATATATATATATAAATATATATATATATATTAGTAGATATATCTAAATTGCTTATATAGTAGAAATAGTACATTCAAAAATCTGAATTTGTAGCACTTTTTTAGAAGATATTTGCCATTTTCCTTTATTGGGTTTTTGTAAAGACAATTGGAGTTAATCACAAAATTGATTACTCATAATCAGAAATCAGAAATGTCAACTATATTTGTATTTCTATTCATGAGGCTATAATTTATAAAACAAAACAGTAAATTAATAAAGGTCAAATAGTAGACAAGTTAAAACAGTACATTAATACTAATCAGTAGATAAATTAATAAAAACCAGTAGATAATAAATACAAATCAGTAGATAAGTAATTACTAATCAGTAGATAAATAAATTCAAATCAACAGATAAGTAAATACAAATCAGTACATAGAAAATTCAAAAGATTAGATAAGTAAATACAAATCAGTCATAAATAAATACAAAACGTTAGATAAGTAAATACAAATCAGTATATAGAAAAATCAAAGCGTTGGATAAGTAAACTCAAAGCATTAGATCAGATCAGTAGATAAAAAAATTCAAAGTGTTAGATAAGTAAACTCAAAGCATTAGATAAATAAATATAATCAGTAGATAAACAAATACAAAGCATTAGATAAAAAAGTACAGCTCAGTTGATAAACAAATATAAATCAGTAGATGATTAAATAAGTTGAAAAAGTAGATGAACAAATACAAAGGCCTAAATTTAAATAATGTGATGAATCAAAAATCATTAGATGAACAAATCAGTAAATAAGTAAATACAAATCCGTAGATAAGTAAATATAAATCAGCACATAATAAATACCAATCAGTAGATAAGTAAATACAAATCAGTAGATAAGTAAATACAAATCAATAGATACATAAATACAAATCAGTAGATATATAAATTCAAATCAGTAGATAAGTAAATACAAATCAGTAGATAAGTAAATACTAATCAGTAGATAAGTAAATATTAATCAGTTAATGGAAATCAGTAAAATAAAAAAACTTTGTTACATGTATTACTTCTGGGCGCCCAGGTTGAGGCGGGCCTTGGGCCGCCTAGGTCGCCGCCTGGGCGCCCGCCTGTATAACACAGCCTGGACGAGGAGGAAGCCCAAGAGCCTCGACACCCTCCTTTGGAAGTCAATATCTTGAGTTGGAGGTTGGCATGTGCTTGCATATTGATGATCAAGCTCCCATAAGTGGCTCCAATTTAATATATCTTTTCTCCAACCCTAAAACATGTAAGATCTTTCTTCCATTCTCTCTTTCCTACTTATTTCCCTTTCTTCTTCCTTTAGCAGAGCTTCACGGTCATCCATGGTGGTTTTTGCTTCTAAGGCTAAAAACCTCCTCTTCTTCCACTTTTGACCTAGGTAAGAAGACTAGATCTAGCAAGATGAAGCCTAAATGAAGCTTTTGAAGGGTTGATGATGGCATTTTGAGGCCGATGAAAACATTATTCCAAGGAGGAGGCCTTGCTTCAAACACTTGAAGGCTGGTTGCTTACTTTTTGATTAACCTTGCATTTATGAGTTAATTAAATGAAAAATGCTTGAATCTTGCATAATGTGCTAAAATTGGAAATTTTGTGGACTGTTTTTCTAGGATGGAGCATGATTACGAATTTCCACAGCTTCCGTATTCTTCTAATAGTATTATATGATGTTGATAGCATGCCGTCATATTTGCTTAAGGGCTGAAATTTCAAAATAAGTGAAATGTTGCCCTAAAATTGCCCTTTTTTGGCTTTTTATACCAAGTTGATGGAAACGAATTATACATCAATCTCTACTATTTGGATGTGTTGTAAGATAAAATTAGGATGATTACCTAATTTTTATAATGCCAAATTTCGTTGCACTTGGGTTTTTTGCCTATAGATAGTTCATTTATGCTTAAAAATGACCTTTTTATGCCTAATCTTGCCCTAAGTGCGACCTTCTCATACTTGTGAATTTTAAATAGAAATTATGTATGATGTTTTGTTGTTATCATGTAAAGAGAAATACATTGTTGCATATGGATGTGGAATCCCTACTTGGGTTTGGACTTGATGTGGGCGAAATTGGTCAATTGGACTTGACATGGTTAGTAAATGGTTCCATGATTGGGAACTTTGATATATGACATGAGGCGTTTATATATATTCTGAAGTTATTTATACTCAAATTAAGTTATTAATAGATCAAGAAAAACATATAAAAATCAAGCACATGTATGTGTGTGTCCCTGACATTCACCATAGGGTTGATTAATAATGGAAGTATGAAGTCATTATAGGGAATCCTTAATCCAATGTGAGATTTTACTAAAAGATGGCAGCCTTATATTAAAAAGGACTTTTAATGGAACAGTTCTAATCCTCAAATGTAGACTTGTGCCTTTCGTCTCTCCCTCTTCCTATAATCTTATTGAATTGGCTTGAGTAAAGTAGAAAATGTGACTTTATAAGATGTATCTTGGGTATGGGATATATATATAGGTTTGATGTCTTGAGGCAGATGTCTTAATGGAAATGATGTGGGTGTCATCATTTGGATGATGGCAGGGCCCAATGATCAAACTTTAATCCATGTTTGAATAAGAAATAAATATAAGATGATGATGATGAAAAAGATTGTGAAATGATTAAAGTTGAAAACTGTGTGGTGTTATGTGTTTTATACACTAGCCCTATATAATGTTGGACACTCCACTACATTCAAGTGGACCCTGGAAGAGAGATGCAATGATGATTGCATGTCCTAAGCTGAATGATGCTTAAAAGCCAATACATTGTGATAATGTCTCATAATAACCAATGTTTTAAAAAGTGTTAAGCGTTAAGCGTACGGACAGCACATTGTAACCAGTTAAGCGGTAAGCGGGCAATTAAGAAAAAAAAATCGAGTTTCAGTTTTCTAAATATTTTTACGCAAAAATTACATGTATAGAAATAATATATTAATAGGAACTTCTATATATATACCTAAACACCTACATAATAATATAAAAATCTCAAATAGTTTACAACACAACTATAAAATAATGATTGAATAAAAACAAATAAACTACATAAATTTAAGACATTAAACAATAGACTTATCAGATGTTTACATAGCTCAATATAAACGATGGACTAGAATACAGACTATAGCAATATTCAGATCATCCATAACAGCAATAAATCGGTATTTAATACAGTAGAAGTAAAATAATAGGCGATTGACTAACATAAACATAGTTACAAAGTACTTCGGAGAATAATTCATCACAGAAAAGTCTCACACAAAAACGAAATACAAACTTGTATAAGATACAAAGTATGCAAACAACAGATAATAACATACATAACCACTTACAACCAGGGATACAACTATATAAGCATTATACCTCGATTTACAAACTTTAGCATACATATAGATAGGTAGAAAAGTTGATTACAAAAAATATAGTAATTATGGGGGCTTTTTTGGGGCCCAGCTGGGTGTTTTTTCCAAAAAAAGGGCTAAAGCGGGCGATTTTTATCCCATCTAAGCGGCTAATTAATCAGGAAAATCGGGCATTAAGCGGGCGATTTAAGGCAATCGGTTTAACTAGCGATTTTGGACAAAATTGAGCAGCTTGAATGCTCCGCTTAGACCAATTTTCAATTCACTGATCATAACCCTTATGTTGGGATAGTGACAGTTAATCATGAGTATGCTTTTTTCTAATGGTAATTATGAGAATCCCTAGACATGAGATAATGGCCTATCTTATGTGACATCTATATGCACAATTGAATGTGAATGATGGAAATAGAAATTAGTCGTATTGGTGACTTGATTAAGGCCAATGTCGATAATAATGGCATCATAGGGCATGTGGTCCATATGTTAAGCCCAAGGGACAACTCCAAGTAAGCGTAGCGATGTTGAAGGCATGAAGCCTAATTGAGATGAATTTGAAAACAAAGAAATACATGATATTACTCGTTTGCAATAATATAGCTCTTTCTAGTTCATGTACTTACTATTTGTTGCTTTGTTTTATCTCACTTCTGATATTGCTTTTATATGATATGATAAGCTAAAAATCTCTAATTTCGTCAAACTAAGCAAGATAATTGTTATTGAATGAAATAGATCTTAAAGATAAGTAATTGAACTAAGTAATAAAGTCGAACCTTTATCATGTAGTGTATGTCCTGACACCAAGGAAGAAAATGTTTGATTTCGAGGCCGTTTTGGTGGCCACAAAAAGAGAAATTTTGGAAAATTTCAACGAAAATTTCAACAGATGCATTCTTGCCATTTCAACGACCAAATGATCGAAGTATAAAGAGCTACAAAGAGACATCAAGAGACATTGTTTTTGAAGACCTAAAGCCACAAATGGACCAAGGGCTTCTCCTAGGGTTTCAAGCCTCCCAGAGCACCTCTCCAAGCAATCGTTTCCTTTGAGAGTTGGCTTTTGGGTGTAAAAGTAGATTGGGTTCTTCTTCTCACTTTTGTATTCATCCTCTCTGTAATATCTACATTAATAATATCATATGTACCAATGGATGTAGGATCCTACATTCAAAATTTATTGAACCACTATAAATGTTGTCTTTGTGGTCGCTTACTTGCTTTGTTGTAGATCTACATCATACGTATTCGGATTGGATAGCTCGATCTCACACTTTTGCATCTCCGCAACAAGCTTGTTGGGCCTTGTTGTTCGGGACTCCAGTCACCACCATATTCCAACATGGAGCATGCTTTAGAAATCTAAGAATTTGTTGTATGTTGGTCACTGCGTCAGTAGAGGTGCATCCATGTGTTTACTAACAACCCCCTATTGCATATGACATATCATGTCAAGTGATTGTTAGGTAGATTAGCATAACCACAATTGGTTCATACTTTTTAGGGTTAGGAAATAGCTCCCCATCTATATGACAATTCATGGGAGTTGAAATGTTTGCATTAGTCATACTTTTCTTATTGAGAAGATTTTGGACATTACTTCCTTTGAGATAGTTTATCCTCGTGTTGGATTGGAGAAATTCAACACCTAAGAAGTATTGAAGTAGCCCCAAATCAATCCCTAAGAAGTATTGAAGTGCAGCCAAATCTTTTGTATAAAATTGAGATTGGAGCCTATTAGTCACTTGAGTTATGCCCTGACTGTCATTGCTAGTGAGGAGAAATCGTCAGATCTCTGCAAAGATGATGTGTTATGATTTTAGAGTGAAATAAAGTGTGAACGCTTATTGATCTCTTGAAGCCAAGATTCTTTAGAACCATGCTTAGTTTGTTAAACCAATCTCGAATAGATTGCTTGAGGTTATTGAGGGAGTGGCACATTCGACACACTCTATTCAAGAATTCCCCCTCAACAACAAAGACAGGAGGTTGCTACATATAGACCTCATCTGTAAGATCCCCATGGAAGAGTGCTATAACGTCCTTGAAATTTAAGAACTTTATATTTAATACAAGGATATGATGTAAAGATCAACGTGGAATAATGAATTATATGATACTACTCTGGTTAATGAATTTGAGCCCTAATCCTAGTTTAGGTCTTCATTAATGTAAATAAAGTAATGTTGAGAAAATATTACATATAAGGCTTCATTTGAGATATATTAATTGTTCAAGCCTTAATTTAGTAACTAAGAATATAATTAAGCTTGTGGACCCGTTGGAAGGCCCAGGGTATGAGCCATGGCCATGGAAACCAATTCAAGCTCAATCGGATTGATTCGAGTTTACAAATGGGTCCTTGGATACAAAATTGGAAAATAAGTATCTCATGACGATATTAAATATCAAGGATAATTTTAGTTGAACGAGAAAGATATAATGTGATCGTGAGAGAGGATAATACTTGAATGGCAAGTTTAAAGTAGGCAATGGATTATTTTTTGACCTAATCTCTGGACAAAGAGGGCATAACAGAAAAAGGAAGATTATCCTAAAATTTGGGGATTTAACGAGTGATGTGATCTATGGAATTAATACAAGAAAATGGGTTTTGTCTAAAAGAGAAGGAAAAGAAGAAAAAAATAATAGGGAATGTTGACCTAGTCAGATCTGGAGTTTTTGGGTCGACAGTCTTGCACGTGGAGGTCATCACCCCCGCCCGAACTCTCTCTCAAGGTCCCATTGATAACAAGCAACGCCTTCCCCCAGACATGTCTTAGTCGAATCCCCACCAAACTCTGTGAAATCTTCCCCAAACGCTTCCTCTTATCCTAACGACATCAGCGATTCCCAAAATGCCTAAACCCATGGTCGGATGAGATGATACCCAATCCGAAGATCATAGAGGACCCCGGGACTTAGAGCAATAGCAAACTTGTGACATTGGACGCCTATACAAACCATAGCGCCTTCTCGTAATATTTCAGATCTCCATGCCACCCTCTATACACCTTGATATTCCTCCACCTGCCGCCAGACCTATCGTCTTCACCGGCAAGTCCTGCATCGATTGCAAGGTGAAGGTCAGGTGGTTGGTCACCCCAAGCTACAGCGAGAGTACCAAGATGTTTGTGGGACCAGGACGAACCTCTCCCTGTCTTCGGAGCGGCAGTCAGAGAGGTCATTACTCATTTTCATTATGTGTACCTCTACCAAGCCATGGAGATCCAACCTTGGGACCAACGACCCTCAGGTGTGTTAAACTCCAATTCACATCGCAATGGTAGTTGGGTCTTTCAGCCTCTCTCACATGCTAGCTGCGGTGGAGCTCTAAGCTTATACGGCGTTGGCCCATTGGCCAGGCCCTGGCCCCGCAACGATAAAATAGAATTTAGTTTGCCTACGTGGCTCATTGCTATTGGCCTATGTATTGTAATTTTACAATAATTATATAAAATGATTAGTATATCAAAATACATCAAAATTATATATCATTTTTATCTAAAAAATGTGTAGAATGCATATAAAATGGTTTGAATGCTTGATTCTATGTAGTCCAAAAAGTATATGTTAGATAATGTATTGATAATGATGATTATCTACCAAGGTTGAAAAGGCATTGAGGCGTAACCAA
The DNA here is from genome assembly GCA_963693085.1 of Alisma plantago-aquatica. Lineage (NCBI taxonomy): Eukaryota > Viridiplantae > Streptophyta > Magnoliopsida > Alismatales > Alismataceae > Alisma > Alisma plantago-aquatica. The sequence continues at coordinate 642,468,877 of OY856415.1, forward strand.
GCATTTTTGTCTTAGTGAGGCGAGGAGTAAGCCTCGAGACGGTCAAGGTGTAAGCCTCTGAATGTACCGAGGCGTTCATATATATATATATATATATATATATATATATATATATATATATATATATATATATATATATATATATATTCACCCTCTGAATGTACCGAGGCGTTCATATATATATATATATATATATATATATATATATATATATATATATATATATATATATATATATATTATCATAGGAATTCATAGTTTGATCTTAAAATGCTTTGTAAAACGATCAATTAAACAATTGATACAATTCAATTAATCAATTAATAATACCCCTAAAGTCCACTCCTTCCCCATACTACAAGCGAAAGGGAAAATGTAAAGACTACCATTAAAGCACCCCAAGCGAGACTTACCAAATATGATCATCCAGTTCCTATAGAACCTATCACTAAAATACCCCTAGAACGGGATAGGCCTAAGCGGAGCAAAAAGGGTTTTCCATGAGATGGAAAATGAAAACGATTAGCCCCAGACGAGGTTTGTGAATAAGTGATTGTCTGATAATGAGCAAGGAATATCCACCTTTCTATATATATATATATATATATATATATAGAGAGAGAGAGAGAGAGAGTCAGGCTAGAATACACTCGAGTGTACAGATCGCACGAATACACTCAAGTGTGTTTGCATATCAAGACTATTTTTTGCAAAATGTAAACCATTGATCTTCACCGTCATACTATAACTAGGCTACATAGAAATTTTGGGCCCATTTGGATGAGTGTAAGTCACTCATCCAAGGGCAACAAAATTGACGTGCGAAACTAATTTGAAATGCATAATTTTTGCGGTCTTTATAACATGACCTATAAATGTCCAAATGTGCTCAAATTTTGTGTATGAGCTAGTCACAAGATGTTTAAGAAGATCAACGGATTAGATTTTTGAAAAAAATATTGCATCGTGAAAAACTACTTGAGTAGTTGAGTGTATTCTGCTCTGAATACACTTGAGTGTATTCTAGTATATATATATATATATATATATATATATATATATATAAGTATGTACATTCAACATTGGCATACACAAGTACACACATTTTAAAATTTTATTTACATATAGATATATATACAGGTCCATATTTATAGACTTGTAAATCCATTACGTACACACGTCGACATATGCAAGTACGTCCTATATACAAAAGAATACAAAATATAAACATATATACATGTAAATCTTTAATATCTTACAGTTATATACATATACACATATTCATGCACAAATATATACGTGTAAATGTATACCACGTGTGTCATTACATGTATATGCATATATACTATAGATACATACACAAATACATAAATATATAAACACAAATTTACATGTTTAGATACTTTTATGTATATACACACATATATTGATTATACACACAAATAAACATGTTTAGATACATATATATGTATATTTATACATATATACACATTATACATGTGCACATGAGGCTTAAATTGAGGTCTAAACTGAGGCTTACGCCTCGGATATGCCTCAACGCCTTTTTTACGCCTCGCCAAAATGAAGCACATGCCTCTGACGTAGACAATGAGGCGCACGCCTCAGTGCGCATTAGGGGCCGCCTCGCCTCAAGGCGTACGCCTTTCCAGCCTTGAGTTGCGCTTTTTTCCATGTTATCTACAAACCAAAGATTTCATGAAATAATGTGTATATCTTGTTCAATGGATGAAAAAGATCTAATCTAATGATAAGACTATGATATAATAATCTCTAAGTTACGTTACACCTAATGCTTAATTAGAGTTCCTAACCCTTAAGACTCATAATATGAAAGAATCAGGGTTCACTGACCCTAAACATGTTAAATTCATTGGATAAGCATACTTTGTTATACAAATTGATAGTGATGAACAATAATGAGATCCCAAGATAATTATAATGATGATGATGTAAATTTAGGGTTTTTAAGTCTTTTGATCCATGTGTGTGAATTAGGGTTTTTGAGACCTAATCCTGATATCTACCCTAGACCTAAACCCTAGACTCAAACATGATTAGTACCATATGGATACAATGGTGACACTTTAGGATTATGTATAATTTCATATCATGTTTATTGCTTGGATCTGCATTTGATTGATTGTTTGGACATGCAAATTAAAGTATGTGATAATATTGCATGTTTTCTTCAATGAAGGTACGTGGTTATCTTATGAATACACACATATGTCGACTTCTAGAGATTGTCCATGATTTCTCGATGCTTGATGAATAAAATACTTGGATGTTTATTTAATTCCAGTTTATTATAATGCCTATGTGTGTCATATAAAGAACCAATCAGATATTTCGAACCCAGGGTTAGACCTATTAAGGGGTAGTTCACTCCGAGTCCAATGATGGATAGAGAAGTGATTGCAACCGAAGTAGAATGACAAGCATGGGTTAGATCATCTAAATAAATGTACAAGTTTATATGTGCAATTAATTGAATGTTGAATAATATATGTTGTTATCATACATGCACACTTTTGTATGCACCCACGTACAAAACAAAGCAATATATTGATCCATGTTCTGTTTGTCGGTGTTTTAGGTAGCCGGTTACATTAAAGATTGTTGATATGAAGAATTGGAGATTTAGATGAATACATTGAAGATTATAAAGCTAATATAACAAGATTAGTTAGATAGTATCCATGGTATCTTCTTACATGTATATCCAGTGTATTAAAAAACGGCCCAGGCGACTGCTTAATCGGCCAAGACACCCATCCGCTTAATTTTGCCCTTAAGCGCCCGCTTACTCGGTTTGAAGAAAAGCGCCCGCTTTTTTCCCGCTTCACCCGCTTTTTCCCGCTTTTTGAAAAAAATGTTGTTGTAAGCATGTAATGTTAATTAAATATATAATCCAAGTAGTTTTGAGTATAATATATGAAGCTTGTATACATTAAATGTTCTATGATATACCTAGTCCTACTTTAGAATGCAAACTTTGTATGTAAGTTGTATATAATAGGGTACTGTTGTAATATATCCAAGTAAATATCGTCTTACTCTATTATACTTCTAATGGTTTTACTGATTTTACTGATTTTCTTGCAGATTTCGCTCATTACTAATTGATACTACTGGTTAGTATTACTGATTTCCTTAGATATGTTTTTTATATACACAAACATGTAATTTTGAATATAAATATATAAGATTTTAAGCATCCGCTTTTTCAAAAATCGCCCGCCTACCGCTTAATCGGCTACAAGGTCCCGTCCGCACGCCTCCCGCTTCACGCTTTTTAAAACATTGTGTATATCTCTTCATATAGTCTTCCTTTACTTAGAAAATTATGTACACTCTTTGAGGAGAAAATAGCATCCTTTTATACCATGCAAATTTATCAATGAAATTATTTCTTAAGTCTGGATCTTGGAAAAATGAAATAATGATCCTTCTTCTTATGATATGCCTTGAATGGTGAGTAACTGGGGAGGAGATCGTAACAATTGCGTTCTTGATATCTACTTGATATAGGTGTCAGTCAAATGAGCAGCAAGGGAGATGAGAATCAAATTGTGGCTATTCGGGTGACAAGAGAGCATGCCTTAAAGAAGTGACTGATAAGTGCATATTTATCCATCATAATTACATATTTTAGATCTCTCTTTAGGAGCATTTCATTATTATTATTTAATTTAAAGTTAATTTGTCAAGTTTAGCTTTTCTCCCTTTTATTTGGAGTTTTTACTAGTTTTCGGCTGACTTTTGCAGGGAAATGATCAAAATCCAAAGCCCAGTCTCACGAGTCAACCGACTCAGATTACGAGTCGCCCGACACAAATCACCAGTCGACCAACTCAGATCACGAGTCGACCAACTCGCACCCAGACTCAGCCAAATTTCCATTGCCAACAGCCATTCTAGGGTTTCATCGAACCAACACTGACATTAAAGCCAATCGACCGACTCAGTTTTCGAATCGACCACTCGCGCCATTAATATAGTCAAATGGTCTGTTACATTATATATTTCCTGTTTTACATAAGCATGTTATTTGTTTTGTTATTTTCCTTTATATATGGACCTCTCTGTAATTGTCTCAGTAATATAAATATGAGGGTGCACACATTGTGCAACCCTAAGCTTTCCGTATCTCCTGACTCTGTCACATGGTACCAGAGCAGGTCGAGACCTAGGCTCTCTCTCCCTCCCTCCCTCCCTTTCTCTCTCTCCACCGGCGCCCCCCCCTCCCGCGCACCTGCCGGCCGCCACCAGGCAGCAGCCTCCAGCCGGCCGCCGCCGGCCGCCGCCGGCTCACGCCGCTGGTCGGGCGCGACAGGCCGCCGCTGCTGGCCTAGCCAGGGCCGCCGCCGCTCCGACCGGCCATCTCCCGCGAGCCGCGAGTCCTTCCGTTGGCTCCGAGGTTCCGTCTTGCCGCCTGGCGTGGTGCACCGCTAGTGCTTGAGCAACCGTAGTTGTTGTTCGCACAGCAGGTGTGCTGCCGGGTGGTCACTTTCTACGGGACCACTGAGCCACCGATAGATCTGGCCTAGATCTACTTTCGGGGGGAGATCGGCGAGTTGTTCGGCTAGAGGAAACTTCGGTTCATGCTTGTTCGTGTCTGCCTGCCCGTGTAGGCTTCGGCCTCCGGGTCTTCTGCTACGCTTTGGCGTAGTGTGTATGTGAGAGGTCCAAGGTGACTCACTTCTGCCTGCTTCTGCCTGCCTGACGGGGTAGTCCGTCTTTTGTCTGTGCCTACCTGTGCCGGTGCCTGCCTTCCTACATACACTCATGGCGTCTTCTGGGGATGACGTGTGGAGAGACTCGCGCCGTCAAGTCACTACTGTTGAACTTGATGGGCGCAACTACCAGCTTTGGGTATGTTCCTTTGTGATCTTTGCCAAATCACAAGGAAAGTACTCTCACCTGATTCGGACGGGTCCGCCTCAGCCTGACGAGGAGGCGGATGCAAAGGATCTCAAAGCTTTTGACGACTGGGTTCGTGATGACTCGACTGTCATGACGTGGATTCTCAACAGCTCCGTTGAGAAGATTAGTGTCACCCTTCTTCAGCTGCCTACGGCGAAGCAGATGTGGGATCAGCTCGCCAGTACCTACTCGCACAGTGAGAATCCAAAGAAAATCTTCGATATCACAAAGCAACTGGGGCGCCTACAGTTTACCGGATCTGACATTTCAGCCTACTTCTCCACCTTCACTGGTCTGTGGGGTGAGTTGGAGATGTATCACCCGCTGTCCACAGATTTAGCTACTATGAAGAAACAGCGGGCAGAGCTTCAGCTGATTCAGTTTCTCAGTGGTCTACCTGAGTCCTATACTGGGGTGGTGGATCATATCTTGGCGAGTGATCCACTTCCCTCCTTGCAGAGTGCCTACAAGCGTCTCCAGCGCCTTCCGTCATCGACACCGTCTCCGCCTCCTGAGACTGGCGACTCTACTGCTTTGGCTGCTTGGGGCGGGCGTGGTCGTGGCCGTGGCCGTGGCCGCTCCAATGACGGCCTTCCTCCCCTGGGTGTAGGCCGGGGGCGTGGACCTGGTGCTGGACGAGGAGCTTCTCCTGCTGCCCCGCCCTCTGCTGCTGCGCGTCCTCAGCAAGGACAACGCTTGTGCACTTTCTGTGGCCGGTCCAACCACATTGAAGAAAAATGTTGGGAAAAGTATGGTAAGCCGGCATGGGCCAATGTTGCGGCTGATTCTTCTACGTCTGAGGGGGCTACTCAGACACCTACACCAGAGCCTGCGGGGGCTACCGCAGACTACATCCGGGCCGAGGTGGAGCGTCTTCTCCTTGAGCGTTCTGGTTCCTCTCCTGCTGCATCTACGAGTGGAGCACATGTTGCTGCTTTTTCTGGTTATGACACTGCCTTCCTGAGCTCCTCCTCACCTTCGACTTCTGGTAATACCAAATGGGTGATAGACTCGGGTGCTTCTGCACATATTTCTGGAAATAAATCTTTGTTTAAACATATATCTGCACCTGCCCGACATTCTTCTATTATGCTTGCTGATGGCTCTAAGTCGTCAGTCCTAGGAGTTGGTGATATTAGTTCTCATTTTGGCCTAAAATCTGCCTTATATGTGCCCAGATTTCCTCTTAATCTGTTATCTGTCAACAAGATTTTACGGAGTTTAAATTGTAGCCTGACTTTTGTGCCTGGCTCATGTGTTTTTCAGGACCTTCACACGAGGATGAAGATTGGTGGGGGGTATGAAGGTGCTGATGGGTTGTTTTACTTGGATCAGTTTCCTAGATCAGAGAAAGCTGCTGTGGTATCTGCATTATCTGCTTCTGTTTCTGCTCTCCAGTGGCACTACAGGCTGGGCCATCCCTCTTCAGAGAAGTTGCGCAGTTTAGTTCCTGATATTGGCAGTTGTCATTTTCAGTGTGATTCGTGTCAACTAGGAAAACAAACTCGTACTATGTATCCTAGACGTAGTTCTGTGAGCAGTAAAAACATTTTTGATCTAGTTCACTCTGATGTATGGGGTCCATGCAATGTGCCAAACTTGTCTGGTTACAAGTATTTCATTCTGTTTATTGATGATTTTTCGAGGACTACTTGGTTGTTTCTGTTAAAAAGTAGGTCCGAAGTGCTGTCTACTATTAAATATTTTTTTGCTGAAATAAAGACGCAGTTTGGCTTGCCTATTAAAACTTTTCGCACTGATAATGCTTTAGAATTTGTTAAGCATGATGTGGCTGTGTTTTGTAAATCTATGGGTACTCTTCACCAAACTTCCTGTGCTTATACCCCACAGCAAAATGGTGTTGCTGAGCGAAAGAATAGGCACTTATTAGAAGTTACCAGAACAATAATGATGCATTCTCATGTGCCCCGCTCTTATTGGCCTGAAGCTATCTTGACTGCATGTTTTCTGATTAATAGGATGCCATCGTCTGTTATTGGAAATAAAATTCCCTTTCAGGTTTTACACCCTGACATCTCCATGTTTTCTGTGCCTCCTAGAATTTTTGGGTGTACTTGTTTTGTTCGGTTGCTTGGACCTACTTCTGATAAGTTATCTCCTCGAGCTACTAAATGCATTTTTCTGGGCTATTCTCGCGCTCAAAAGGGTTACAGATGCTACAATCCCAGCACTCGGAAGTGGTTTACTAGTAGTGATGTTGTCTTTTTTGAGGATACACCGTATTATTCTTCAGCAGGAGATAGTTTGCAGACAGATATTATGGCTCCTCCTTTACCTATTATTCCTGACTGTGTACCTGACTGCACTGATACTGACACTACTGCTAAGCAAGACCCTCCTCTTATTGTTTATCATCGCAGGAATAAAGCACCTTCCACACATGTACCCCCCCAAGGCAACCAATCTTCTCCTCTAGAAGGTTCTGCTGCTCCTGAGGTAAATTCTGATCTTGACATACCTATTGCTCTCCGTAAGGGTACTCGTTCTTGCACTTCTCATAGCATTGCTCAGTGTGTGTCTACTGCTCATCTAAATGCTCATTCCAGCAATTTTGTATCTGCTTTATCTGTTGTGGCTGTGCCTAAGAATGTTCAGGAAGCTTTACAAAGTACAGCTTGGACATCTGCTATGAATGATGAGATGCTTGCTCTTACTGACAGAGACACTTGGGAGCTGGTGGATCCACCTCCTAAGTGTAAGCCTGTAGGCTGCAGGTGGGTTTATGCAGTCAAATATCAGCCTGATGGTACGATTGAAAGGTTGAAGGCCAGGCTTGTTGCGAAAGGATACACTCAGACTTATGGCATTGATTATTTTGAGACTTTTTCTCCTGTTGCTCGCCTTAACTCTGTCAGGATTCTGTTATATGTTGCTGTCAATCTAAACTGGCCTCTTATGCAGCTTGATGTGAAAAATGCCTTTCTGTATGGTGACTTACAGGAGGAGGTGTATATGGAGCAACCTCCTGGGTTTGTTGCTCAGGGGGAGTCTCATAAAGTTTGCAGGCTTAAGAAGTCTATCTATGGGCTCAAGCAGAGTCCTCGTGCCTGGTTTGACAAGCTGAGCAGGATTATGATTGATTTTGGCTTTCTGAGGTCACAAGTTGACCATTATGTATTCACTAAAAAGACTTCTGCTGGTATTACTGTTCTGATTGTATATGTTGATGACATTATTATTTCTGGCAGTGACATTTTTGGTATTCAGGCTACCAAAGATCATTTGGGAAAACATTTTGCTACCAAAGATCTAGGCAGACTCCGGTACTTTCTTGGCATAGAAGTCTCTAGAAATTCTAATGCCTTGGTTCTTTCGCAGAGAAAATATGTTCTTGATATCCTGCAGGAAACTGGTATGCTTGGTGCGAGACCTGCAGATACTCCTCTTGATCCCAATGTCAATTGGGATGATGATTCCTCTGCTATGTTTACTGATCATAAAAAATTCAGGAGGCTGATTGGTAAATTGATCTATTTAACTGTTACTCGTCCTGATATTGCTACTGCTGTGGGTCTTCTTAGCAGATACCTCGACAAACCCAGACAATGCCACTGGGATGCCGTATGCCAAGTCTTGAGATACTTAAAAAAATCTCCTGGCAAGGGACTTCATTATAAAAAGAATGGGCACTGTGTTCTTGAAGGATATTCTGACTCTGATTATGCAGGCAGCAAAGTCGATAGAAAATCTACTTCTGGCTACTGTACTTTTGTAGGAGGCAATCTTGTCACTTGGAGGAGCAAGAAACAGAATGTAGTGGCCAGATCTAGTGTTGAGGCTGAGTACAGGGCCATGGCCCATACTGCTTGTGAGTTGATGTGGGTGCGTTCTCTTCTGAAAGAATTTGGGATTGAATCTTCATCGGCCATTCCTATGCATTGTGATAACAGAGCTGCCATCTTTATTGCAAATAATCCTGTCTATCATGAGCGCACCAAACATATTGAAGTTGATTGCCACTTTATCAGAGAATCTATTCTTGCTGGCAAGATCTGCACTCCATTCACGAGATCTGAAGACCAAGTTGCTGATATCTTCACCAAGCTCTTGGCTAAGAAACAGTTCTGCTTGCTATTGGACAAGTTGGGCATGATTGACATCTATGCTCCAACTTGAGGGGGAGTGTTACATTATATATTTCTTGTTTTACATAAGCATGTTATTTGTTTTGTTATTTTCCTTTATATATGGACCTCTCTGTAATTGTCTCAGTAATATAAATATGAGGGTGCACACATTGTGCAACCCTAAGCTTTCCGTATCTCCTGACTCTGTCACATGGTCAAAGAAGTCAAATGGTCAAAGAAGGCAAATCAACAAATCTCTCTGTTCGGGACGAGCAGCCACATCCATCAAAAAGTTTGAGAGTCAGAGGCTTCAGATTCTCATCCCCAGTGTCACGAGTCGACCGAATCAGATCACCAATCGACTGACTTGGGTCACAAGTCGATCGAATCGCGCCCAGATCCTGTCAAAATTCGAATTTGAAGACCATTATTGTTGTCAAAGTTCAGTCAAAGCAGATCCAACAGTCGCCGCCACCACAAAACCTCATTTCTAGGGTTTTTGCCCCTCCTTTCTCCCTATAAAAGGAGGGGGGACTTCAATTGAAAGAGCATCACTTTTTCTATCTCTTCATCCTGGAATTTCTCTTGTAATCTAAGTTAGATTCTTCTTTTACATTATGTTTGAGTAGTTCTCTTTTGGGCGAGGGGAGTAGCCCCATAGCCCATTCTCTACATTCGTTGAACTGACTCCATTATTTTAGTGAAAGGATGTTTTCCAAATCGTTCTCGCTTCGATCAAAGGATCTTGATTATATTCTTGTGGGGGTACCGAGATCTCATATCCTTATAGGAGCGGGTGCATAATTTCTTGACACGGTTTTATGATCCTTTTCCTTCTAATTTGCACTCATTTTCTAGGTAAAAAGATTATATTGTTGTGGGAATGCCGAGATCTTCAGTCTCAACAAGAAAGAACGCATAATCTTTTACCGCGATCGCCTTATTTAGATTATGATCTTTTTATCTAGTTATCTTGTTTGTTATAATTTATGGTGATGCGCTCCCTGATCCATGGGTTAGAACCTCATAATCACGGGCTTTCACAGCCAATCATGGACCTCAAAGTGTCGTTATGGGCTTTTTAGCCAAATCATGGGCATTCGTGCTAATTATGGGCTCTTAAGTGGACAAATCATAGAAAGTGCATATTTTACTTATTCAATTCTTATACCTGTCAAGAAATTATTTCAAGAATGCTCAAGTCAAATACATGTCAAGATTTTCTAAAGTCATTTATATATTTTCTTTTCTTATAATGTGTATAGTGTCGGTTACTGATGTAAGTCTCTGTTTCGCATGGTCGTGAGACGAGATGTCCCTAGATCAAGGAGCAAAGGAATTTGAAGTGAGTTCTTCAAAGTAGTTCCCAAAGACTTTGTTGGTGGGGTGCCATCTACACCTTAGAAGATCCAATATTAAGTTTCTGAGAAGATTCATGCCTTAGATTTCTTTTACCATTCATGTACTAAATTCTAGTTCAAAGATGAGATAGTCTACATTATAAGTTTTATCTTCCAAAGATCATCGTATGAATCTATATTTCCAATTAATGTATGGTGCTTCATTTATCGTATTGCTATGAATATCATGCTTTGTGATGTTCCTCCAAGCTGAGTGACCCTTGTTATGGACAACATGGGGTTTGCTTCCGTTGATATATATGTGCTTGGAGAGGCGTTACATATTCATTCTATCCATCTACGCTCACTTAATTATAATATTTGGACACTAAGAAAACTTAAAGAGTTGATGACGGTTGTAACCAACCAAATCCAAGCCCCGAGTACTTAAGCATGGTTAATTATTGAGCGTAAGTGCTTATTAAACTCAAGCCACATATGAGGGCCTAACAATTGGCCCACTTCTTTAAAATGGTTATCCCTATGCTACTTGAGTAGTAGGAGCTCTACTTGTATAGTGGCTCTATACCATGCCACATAGTAGTAATGTGGGACTAAACATCTTGGGAGTCTTTACCTCACTTAAGCATATGTGCTTGGATAAGCTTGAAGTTTCATTACAATAGTCCACTAGAAATCTGAAATTCAATGCTTCATTTGGATTCCATTGTGTTTTGCTCACGTTGAGAGTTAAGGAGTATAGAGAGAGGGTCATGAGGCTTAAAAATGGCATGGGCACTCTAGGTTTCATATCTCGTAGGACTGCATAGTACTAGGCATAGCCTATGTATTATGTAAAGATTGCTCTATGTATCACCCTTTCATCGAAGAGACATTGCTTGGGTGAAAGATTAACTAAAAACAAATAATTAGGGATACATTGGGTAAAGGGAATAGCGTGATACTTTTCGCTGTGATGTCCTCGTCTAGAAGAAAAACAAATTATCTTCATAAGTTGCAAATGGGGATCAAGATATTGCACATTAAAAAATTACATTCTAGATTCTCGTGAATTGTATGAAGAAAAGAAATGGAGACCAAGTAAGAAGGGAGATGGTCTGGAAAAAAAACAAATATAATGACCATACAATGTGGACTAAATTTCTCTCGAAGGACGGAATCCAAAAAAAAAGCATTATCAGATGTGCAAGGTTTCAAAAAGATTAATTGTCATCGAGCATGCCAAAAAAGACTACCACCAAAAAAAGTTTTCAAGGTTTCAAAATTTAAGTCCACTACTTTTCAAGCGACATTGGAGTTGTTTTAACATAAAGAATATGAGCATAGAGAGAGTCAGTTCATTCTAAAATTGAATAGAGTGAGTTCAGTAAGCACAGAGGGAAGTTGACTTCTATACATTAAAAAGCATAGAAGAAGTAAACAATATTCAACATAAGGAGGAAGGAAGGAACTTAAAAAAGATCAATCTGATGCGATATGCTTACATACCTCTACTGTCAACAGCGGGCGGAATGCTCAAACTCAGACAATCCAGCAAGCAAGTCCTCATGTACCTAAGGAAAAAATGGAAACAAAAACTAGTTAGTTGAAAAATTATATACTGTGAGTAGATTTTACATAATGGTAAATTAATTGGGAACAAAATGATATGATTGCTCCTGGATTTTCCATTATGGGCATTTGGCTATTTCTGGGTACACCCTCCTGATCTCTACGCTTTCTTCATGGGTATTAGCATCAACCACACCTAATGCCACCACTGTTGAATCGGGGCTCTGAGCTGTGAATACAACATTTGAACAGCTCGGAGACTGGATGGAGGCTCTGTCCAACCCGGGGAGATGCCAGTAAGATAAACATTTTCCTTGTCCTGTCCCACAGTGGGTAGTCAGGAAGAACTTCTCATTCTGAGCCCATACCAGCCCCGAAATCTCATTATCCAATTCCATATCGCAAAAGCATACACCATGATTAGTGTTGAAAAATGAAACATTGTTTCCTCTGCACGCAGCTAGATCATGGGTATGTATCGGCCACCAAGAAAGGGCCTTCACAGCTGAAGAGCCTGTCCTACTGCTTTCTTGGCCAAAAGTGTGCAACCAACGGCCGCCCATGCAGATGTCCCAGATACATACGACGCCATTTTCGTCCCCACTAGCTAACCGGTCACCACAGTCTGACCATCGCAGCTTGCACACCTCTCCTTTATGACCACCGTGGAAGGAACGAACAACAGAAGAATGCAGTGGCGCCCTCATGTCCCTGGAGAAGATGCTCCCATCCAAACCGCCATAAGTAAGCACAGCAGGCTCCGTCCAGTTCCAGCTCATAGCCGTATGTTGCCCAACATTGTCAACGAGACTCCCGTCCCACGTGCTAGCAACTGTATCCCAAAGATGAATCACTGCAGCCCCAGCCTCGCGAAACCCTATAGCGATCCGCTCGTCCCCCGGAGACCATGCCACACCCGTCACGGGTCCCTCTCCCGGCCCCTCTCCGGACCCGACGGTGACCAGCCTCTGTGGTTCGGAGTCGTCATCGTCCACTTTGACGGTGTATATGGAATTTCTCAGAGCAAAGGCGAGCTCCCCAGTTGTCCCCCAGTCCAAGGGGCTGCAGCATCTACAGTCCCTTCTCTCGTCGATCAGGCCAGGAGCATAGAGAACGGCATCTAGGGTGGGCTGAAAAGGAATGGACTTTCGTAGCCCTAACTTTCGTCCTCCACCATCCCGTGAAGAGGCAGCGATCCATGTCTTCTCCAAATAAAAGGATTCCGATACTGTGTAAACAGGCAGCACTGATCATCCCAGATTATTGTATCTTTCCATCCACCGCCTAGATATCTCGTAGACATATACATGCGCGCCGTCGGCTCGGATGCGTCAGCCATTCCGCCGGAAAGGAAGGACCGCGGCCGTCGCATGATCAGAGCGATGCGAGAACAGAGCAAATATGCAGGCGTGCGTAATGACGACGCGATGCGTCGGAAATCAAAATTAGTAGCGGTAACCGGACGCCTTCTTTTCCTTTGGTAATTTCCCTATCAGCTTTTCCGGATCAATATAAAAGCCGAATCATCAACTTCCCGGTCGTGCATTCTCTTGTATAAATTTTGTAGAAGGAACCGTTATATTCTAGCTTTTTATTTATTTATACACATTATTGCAACATATGTCAACTAAATCAATTGTCCTGGATAATCCCAATACCTTGTAGTATTTATCAAAACTTTTAAAATCCTATAGGCCACTAGGATTATCCGATTAACCCCAAATGTGGAGATCATATTCTGATTAGCATAATCTCATATTAGGAAAGATTTGGATCAAAATACTAACGAATATCGCTTTATTACCATTAAAGTACTTTCTTATTGCCTAGGTCACATATAATAATGTAGATATCTCAAATCTTAGATTTATCCTCATTTAGTCATTATCTCGTATTAGACTAAGTATTAGTCACAATATGTTTATTTGATAATGCATACTTGGAATCTGAGTAAAGAGTACATAATAGCTACTTTGATTATCACTTTAGAGTCGTGTATGTTCTTTCTCATTATCTCATAATTTATTGACCCATCATCTCTCAATATTATTAGATTCATGATTATGCATGAAATGCTATTTTCTTTAGCATATATCCCAATGGACTTATTTGTCACCCTAATAGTCCAATTGGGCCTGAATTGGATCTTAAAGGCCCATAGTTCATACTTAGTCCTTCTCATGGGTCCAAAATCTTAATTATCTTTCTAATTATGAAATTAAGGCATAGTTTATCAATTGAAGCCTCGTATTCATATATTTGCTCAATTTTACATTATTTCCTTAAATTGAAGACTTGCTCTAAGTCTAGAACTTAAATTAATCATCCCAATGCAATTATAGTCGTACTACCAATCTTATCATTCTAAAATTATATTAATTGTGTTAAGGTGAATCTCAAGATATTCTTATTGAATATATAATCATAGAATCTAAATTTATCAAATTTGAAGCTCTTAAATTAACCCCTCCTTGGAAAGGAATTTTGTCCCCTAAAATTAACCCCTCCTTACATATTTGAGGAATAACCCATCCAATCCCAAAAACCTAATAGTATGATGGATTAGTGTATTTTTTCTCTCAAATGAAAGATATACAAGGCATGTAATCCCATACTACTACCTAGTTAGAATAAGTACAAAGATATATAAAATTGATTTTTTTCTCTATTTTTTAAAAAAGTGAGTTCGACATATATATGAAAATCCTTATTTGGTGAAATTTTGAGATAAATATGTGATGAAAATTTAGTACATAGGAAGTAATTTATAACAGTACATCTAAGCTATAGAGCTTCCTTTTAGGGTGACTCATGAGACATAAAATCATGATGAAATCCCCTTATTTTGAAATAAAGAATAAAGTTCATAACATCTCAATTAACTCTATATATGGTAGAGTCCCAAGTCAACCCTACAGTCAAGTAGGGAAGTTATACATGTGACTAAAGGAGCTAGGAGAAAACGTTCACTCCATAAGTACCTATACCCCTATACCCTAAGGGGTGAATGCGCCAATGATACGCGAGTCAGATATATAGAAAGAATGAAAATACTTGGGCAATAATGGCAAGCCAAATAAAATGTTGTGCACAAACTAAAGGGTCCTACTCAAAGAACTTTTCCCGTCGAACTAATGACATTTAAGAACTTTTTGGAGTTAGAAATATATTCATGTATGAGGAGTCCCTTTTTGAACATGACTCAACCTGGTTTCTGAAAGTATAAGACAATATGTAAATGCACCATCTCTATATATGAAATAAGGTGAAGTTTGTATTTGAATTGTAGGCAAATATTAATTTCATCTCAATGCAAGTGTAATATACTAGATAGCCTCCTTGATATACACATATGCTATATGTAATACCTTGAACTAGAATGAATGATATGAGCTAACATATAGAGGTATTATTTCACCATCTCATGAATATTTTTAAAATTAGTGCTTGTGCATGGGTAAGATCCAAGTGTAAATGCCTCACGGAGTTATAAAACAATGTAATAATTAAGAATGTGGGACCACACTTCAATTGGTCATGGTATTGGATAGTTATTATACTCACCTAGATATAAGTTGATAATATTATATACCCTCAAAAGGATGTATGGAACCTAGTCACTAGAACAACCTCTAAATTAACACATTGTCTTATGTCTTATGTAAAGAAGATTGCAATAAGGAAATTCATATCATGGGGAGAGGAAGACATGTATTTGGTTAGGACAAACTCCACCTTATGTATTTTGATCCCTTAGAACTCATTCTCAATGAACACCTGAGGTAACTTTGTTTTGAGGGATGATAAGTATGAGATTTTCTAAAAACTCTAATGAATGTTGAAAACCTCTTTGGAACCATAATTTGACATATCATAAGTTACCCAAGTAGAAATGGCTCGTTCTAGCACTAAGATCATGATATTATGGGGGAAAATGATTGATTAGTGATTACAATATTATAGAGTTGTCATCTGCCTTAAAATGATTAGAACAAAACTTATAAGAAAAAAAGTTCCTTTTAAAGTGGGGTGAATGTGATAAACTCAAATTGGTTAGTTTCTATTTAATAATAAGGAATTTCAAAATATTATATTTAAACTAACTTGATTTGAGAAATATTCAGGAGGGCAATGATATGACATTGGTTAATAGTTTTGATATTATGACTTTGGTTGAGTTTTTAACCAAAGATAATAATGTTTGGCTAATGTATGAATATGTTGAGATAAGACTTTATTCAATGCATTAATAGTGAAATAAGTCTTATAATTGAAATTGGGAATATGTTGAAGTTTTAGATGCATAAGAGGGCCTAGGTTTGAACCTAATTTTGTGAAATCACATAAGCCCTAATTTGAGCTATTTTGAGTCTAGGTATAGGTCCTTGTGGATGCAAAATTATGAATTCAATATCTTTCACCTACACTAAATTCAAATAATATCTCTAGTTGTTTTATAGATAAATTTTGAGATCATATATGAAACTCAAAAGTATCCCAAGTTGTCTTATGGCGTAAGTAATAAGTTAGGTAATAATATACTTATTGCTTGGTAACCTAGTTTGAAGAAGGTAAAGATATCATCTAGACCTAATCTTTATCTTGAGATAATGACTAAAATAAAATAATCCTAAATTTTGGATTCAAAAGGATGCATAGGATTTTGAGTAATGATGGACTTCTTGTAATAGAGGACCTATTTAAGGTTGTAGAAACCACCACACAACCCGTAGGACGTTTTGAGGCCCTCGTTTGCTTCTCAAGTTCCAAACTGGTAGCCCTCTCATCTCTGCCTACACCATTGACAATCCACACGGGGACCCATACAAACTCGACACCTCCATCAATTCACTTGGCCTCAAGCAACACCAAGAGGTAGGGGAGCAAACTCGAGTTTTACTTGCTCATGAGAAGCCTGCCATTGATCCCTCAGACCTCACTAGGCCAAGTAGTAAATCATGATATCATGGTATTGCTTCAAGGCATGCTAGACCATGGACATAACCAAGAAACTCCAACCCTTGCAAACCCTTATTACACTCATAAATGCCTTCACCTTCAATAAGTTCTCTCCTTGATTCCCCTCTCCTCTATAGGTTCTCTATACTTGGTCTCGCTAACTATGACTGCTGACATCCAATTTTTTGTATGTCACATGCCTATTTTAGTCTCGTTTCTCCTAGTATTCTAGGGTTTATATTCATAAGTCTCATTTTGTCTTGCACTTTAGAAATACTTCCTTTCTTACACTTTTTTCCTTTTGTAGAAAAAGGGGCTATAACCTATTACTGCCATCGGCCATAACCCTAAGGCCCATTGGACAACCCAAGGTAGTACCAATAAGGGTCAACAAGAGAACCATTGGTATCTATGGGATCCCATCCAACTACTCAGTACCGATGAGAATTAATACCCAAGAAAGTCATCAATCACTCATTGATGGTGACACTCAATCACAACATCGGAACCCTGCCCGGAGACTGGGCAGACTCACACTGATCTCAGATGCTTGGCCATATCCCAATGAATGTAGAGCCCCAATCACCAAGCTACACCCGACACTAATGCTTGATCCCATCATTGGACCATAGACCGATATAGACCACCAGACCAGCATGGACCAATGGTCGGACATGACTCGATTGACAAAGACATTGAGAAACCAACAGTCTGATGAAGCTTCTATAGAGCATGCCCGCCAATGTTTTTAGTTAAGCATGCGCCCCGAGGCACATGCTTTGAGTTTTGAGTGTCAAGTAAAGTGCCCTACTCCCAAGAGCCTTATGGATACAAAGATCAACTATAAATAGAGATCCATAGCTACATTGATGGGATCTTCGACTATGCCACAAAGTTCTACCATATTATAATCTTGTCATCGATAATCAAAGGCTATGGATGGGAGTCTAGAAGCTTTCATCGACCACCTTCTATCCCTAATGCCTATAGGACCATCTTCAAGAGAAGAAGGATCGGTGGGCACTACCATCATGATCACTGTCACCCTCAAAGTAAAGAATGAGGTCACCTGTCATGGAGCTATTTGTTACCCTCATCCTACCCCCACTGACTACGAGGTTAGTGGCAGTATATATATATATATATATATATATATATATATATATATATATATATATATATATGTGTGTGTGTGTGTGTGTGTGTGTGTGTGTGTGTGTGTGTGTGTGAAAAGTCAAGAACAACATAAAACTGACAGAAAGATACTAAATGAATATAAAGACATGTAGCCATTTATATTGTAAAGGTTTCTCATTGGTGTTTTATTTTAGATCTTAGAGTCTTGAGGGAAACACATCTTCAATTGGCAACTAGAAACTTGATAAATAAAATATTTGAATGCTAAAACGTTGAGTACGCTACAAAAGGGCACATAAACACTTTAAGAGTAATATTAAATTTCATGTCTAGAGACATTAGTATAAGTAAGAATAAGAAACAAGGAAAAAATGCATAACGGAATTATTTTATACAAGGCACATTTTAGGTTACCTTTCTCATCATATCAATATTAGGCCTTTGACTACTTCCAAAGGAAGGTTCCGTGAGGGTATCTTGAGATAATGACTAAAATAAAACAATCCTAAATTTTGGATTCAAAAGGATGCTTTGGATTTTGAGTAGTGATGGACTTCTTGTACTACATGACCTATTTAAGGTTATAGAAACCACCACACAACTTGCAGGGCCTTTTGAGACCCTCGTTTGCTTCTCAAGTTCCACATTGGCAACCCTCTCATCTCTGCCTACATCATTGACAATCCACAGGGGGGCCCATATAAACTCAACACCTCCATCAATTCACTTGGCCTCAAGCATCACCAAGAGGTAGGGGAGCAAAGTTGAGTTTTACTTGCTCATGAGAAGTCTCCCATTGATCCCTCAAACCTTGCTAGGCCAAGTAGTAAATCATGATATCATGGTTTTGCTTCAAGACACGCTAGACCACGGAACATGACCAAGAAACTCCAACCCTTGAAAACCCCTATTACACTCACAAATGCCTTCACCTTCAGTAAGATTTCTCCTTGATTACCCTCCCCTATCTAGGATCTCTATACTTGGCCTCGCTATTTATGATTGCTAACATCCAATTTTATGGGTGTCACATGCCTGATTTATTCTCATTTCTCCTAGCATTCTAGGGTTTATATTGATAAGTCTCATTTTGTCTTGCACTTTAGAAATACTTCCTTTCTTACACTTTCCACTTGTTGTAGGAAAAAGGGGATATAACCTATTACTTCCATCGGCCATAACCCCAATGCCCATTAGACAACCTAAGGCAGTACCAATAAGGGTCAACAAGAGAACCATTGGTCATCTATGGATGGAATCCCCTCCAACTACTCAGTACCAATGAGAATTACCCAAGAAAGTTGTCAATCACTCGTTGATGGTGACACTTAATTGCAACATCGGACCCCTACCCAAAGACTAGGCAGACTCACACTGAGTTTAGATGTTTGGCCAGATCCCAATGAATGTAGAGCCCCAATCATCGAGCTACATCAGATAGTAATGATCAATCCCATCATCGGACCATAGATCGATAGACCACCAAACCAGCATGGACCAATGGTCGGACATGACTCGATTGACAAAGATATTGAGAAACCAACATCCTAATGAAGCTTCTATAGAGCATGCCCACCAATTTTTCAATTGTGAGCACCCTGAGGTACATGCTTCAAGTTTAAAGGGTCAAGTAAAGTGCCCTACGCCCAAGAGCCTTATGGATACAAAGATCAATTATTAATAGAGATACATAGCCTTCATTGATGGGATCTTTGGCTACACCACAATGTTCTACCATTTTCTAATCTTGTCACAGATAATCAAAGGCTATGGATGGGAGTCTAGAAGCTTTCATCAGCCACCTTCTATCCCCAATGCCTATAGCACCATCTTCAAGAGCAGAAGGATTGGTGGCACTACCGTCATGATCACCATCACCCTCATAGTAAAGAAGGAGGTCACATGTCATGGAACTATTTGTTACCCTCATCCTAACCCCACTGACTACAAAGTCAGTGGCAATGGGGTTTGGGTGTCCATCCATGAAATGGCACATAGTTTCACACACACACACACTATATATATATATATGTATATATATATATATATATATGTGTGTGTGTGTGTGTGTGTGTGTGTGTGACAAGTCAAGAACAACATAAAAGAGACAGAAAGATAATAAATGAAGATAAAGACATGTAACCATTTATATTTCAAAGGTTTCTCATTGGTGTTTTATTTCAGAGCTTAGAGTCTTGAGGGAAACACATCTTCACTTGGAAACTAGAAACTCGATAAATAAAATATTTGAATGCTAAAACATTGAGTACACTACAAAAGGGAATATAAAAAATTTAAGAGTAATATTAAATTTCATGTCTTGATACATTAATATAAGTAAGAATAAGAAACAACGCAAGAAAGCATAAGGACATTATTTTATACATGACACATTTTAGGTTACCTTTCTCATCATATCAACATTAGGCCTTTGACTACTTCCAAAGGAAGGGTCTGTTAGGGATTTTGAGGCTCAAAGGCTATATGTCTCACTATTTTTGTATGAGGGACCTCAAGAATAGCATTCATGATCTAATTTTATTTCAATCATGTCGTGTTCCCTTACCCCAAGGATACAGGTAGGTATGCAAGGGTTATATAATATATTTATCTATATTATATTTATGGTTTGTCAACATGGTGTAGTAAAACATGAAATTAGTATTCATAGGAATATTATCCCAACCAAGCAAGTAAATATTTCAACATTCATATGAGCATAAAAACAAGCCTATAGCATAGTAGGGTCAAGAGAGTAAGCGTACCATGAGGGTAATGGGCAAATCATAATCCATGAGTAAAATTTTAAAGAAGGCCCAACTCAAAAGAGGACCTAATATAATAAAAGGATATAACATGGATATTAGATAACTAGGGTTTTAATAAGTTAAACATCATATATACCATGATGTTTTCCCCCAGGACTATGTTTTACATAGTTCCTTCTTAGATCCATGGTTCCAAACATGCATGCAATTAATCAACATAGTTCAAAAGTCATAATGACACATTAGGTACGTGATACATCTGCATCATGAGTGATACTATATAAAGACAATATTTGATTTAGAAGTTAGGGAAGCATGAGACTCATATTATCATCAAGTTTTAAACAAGCAAGATCATAAAAAGCCATATTAGATCAGTCTCATGCAAAATGGTCACATTTCCAAGTCATAGGAGCATTAAGTAAATTAAGTTGGGATTCTAGAATTACAAATATGGTAAAACTACTTACTTGAAGTCAGAATATAACATGTGTAACGCTAGAGCATAATTATTGCAAAATTAGGGTTTGATAATCAACTTATGCATTTAAGGCATGGTAGGTGCCAGAAGTATGTCGCAAGTACTCGAGAGTGCAAAAGAGTGTGTTACATGGCTTTTAGTGTCACGAGACACTATAGGGACTGATTTGAAGGTGAACATAGAGATTTGTACATTAAGCATTGACTTTAGCACAAGGATTTAATATCCAACCATATAAGTTCCAAACATCATGTTTTAGGACATAAAAGTGCATAGGTAAGTCTTTGTGGCCTATGAGTTACTCAAGTCAAAGAAGTACAAGTTTCCAGTTAAACATGGCATAAAGAAACATAAGGCATACTGATTTAGAAGTGGGGTAATTATATGATAGCAAATTAGGCCAAGATTCCATCATGATTAAGTTACATCAAGAATGTACATAAATGAGTCATTTTTAGGTTCAGAGTGGTCATTAGGATTACATCAAGATGATCTAAGGCATTGTTCATGTCCAAAGTGAAACAAAGCTACTGATCTAGGGGCTAAAAGAGTATTTGATCATTATTAATTTAAAGAAAGCATAATAGAGCATAAGGATCCTTAAATAAGCATTAAGATATAACTTTTAGAAGAAAAAAATAGAGGAACTATGAGTACATTTAGGTTGTGGAACCATTTTTACCGGATAGTTCATATTTTTTTTTACTGAAAATCATGTATTACATGACAGGTTTGGCCCAAGGATGCCTAAGATACAATTTTTACAAGATTCAGAAGAGAAAAGGGGGTTTTTTGAGAAAGGAAAAGAATTTAACCTTATCAGGCCAATAGCCCGCTGTCATGTAACCCAAAAGGGAGTGTGTGGCCCCTAGGCCATGACTCATGTCAGGCCAAGGTCTGAGCATGTGGTTTGTCTAGTTCATTGATCGTGAATCTAGTCGAGTCGCTCCCTCTTCCTTACACAGTTCGCATGTAGCATGCAGCCTATTTCTTTGTGGGGCTCAACCACTCACGAGAGCAAGAGTAGCACTAGGGAAGGAGGGACAAGGTGGGGTTTCTAAGAAGCTATTTACATATGCATGGTCCATGTGGACTCAACAGAGGTCTCAGGGTGCCGCAAGAGGTTGGAGACGAGGGTTGTCATCCACCTTTGGTGGTTGTCGCCATGACAACAACTTGGGAAAAGGATCAGTAAAGGAGGGGGGGCTAGGGAGTACGAGAAGACACAACATTCAAGGGATTATATGTGAGAAGAAAAAAGAAAACAAATCATGGGACTGATTGGATGGAAAGAGGCGAGGAGAGGAGGGACACTTAGTAACTGTAGGTAAGGTTCGACGCCATATCCACTGACCACATATGGAGGAGTAAGAAAAGAGCACAACTGTTGGATGAGAGCTCAATTTTGTGAATGCGGGATTGATGCATTGAATAATTGTCATTTTCACAGGTTGTTTATAATGGGTTTTTGTGCACTTATTGTTGATTTTGACATCATTGTGCATTATTTATCATCGTTATAATGTGACACTTAATTGCATCAAATAGATGTATTTTTAACATTCATGATAAATTCATTATTATTTGGCAGCTTATGTTCATTTTGTGGAATTTCAGGTGAATCTACAAGAAACTACACAAAATGATATTACCAACATGCCTGTCAGTGGTACCTGACATTTGATTAGAAGGAACAAGTGAAATCGAGAAAACTCAATAGTACTAATGAAGGAAGTCGGTACCATCAGAAACCTTATAGGGAGGACTCATAAAATCTTGAGAAATCTTGGTACTATCGACATCAAATTGATAGTACTGATGGAAGCATATGGGGTTGCAACTTATCAAAGATATTGATACTACCAACACTGAGTCAGTAGTACCGACTTAGCGGGATCATGATAGATCTGAAAATGTTGCTAATCCGACACTTGAGACTTAATGACGCCCTAAGTTGTGTTTATGACTTAGAGGGGAGTTCATCTAGACATAATTATCACGTCCTATTCAGTTGTACAATAGAGGAGAGAGGAGAATAGAGAAAGGAGAGGACACATTCTATTCAGTTGTACAATAGAGGAGAGAGGAGAAGAGAAAAAGGAGAGGAGAAAGCAACATTTCGAGTGGTTCGAGCACTTCTGTTGGCCCGATTTGTAGTAGGAAGGCGACAAGTCATTGCGTTCGTTGGGAAAAACCTTCCATATCGTCTTTCTCCATGGGTTTTTCCTTATTCTTGATGTTTTCTTCCTTCTCCTCTTCCTTTTTTATGTGTAAAGCAACTGAAATCATGCAGGGCTAATCCCCTTGTTCCCTAGGATCCAGAAGTAGCCCGATTTTGCATTATAATTGACGATTATGATTTAATCTATATGTTTCTCTTAATTTCTGGACATAAATATATGAGAGTATCACAAATTATTTGTGCTTGATTACCATAGGTTGTTGTTTAGACCGTTAATTGCTTTGAGAGAGGGATTAAGGGTTGGAAAAGTCATAGATTTATACATTTTATATCGCACCTTGAGAAAGGTCTTATGAATGTGAAGAGAATAACCTAGAGTAACACAATTGCTACGAGAGTGGGATTGGTATTAGAATAGTTAGTGAATTATGCCACAGGAGTGGCTAATTCTTGCTACAGGTCTCTTTGTCCAGGGTTAGGAGAGATTAATATTAATGAAATGATATTAATTACAATGTGAACCGTGGTGAAACCACAATCATAAGGAATCCATTCCAATTGTGATCACAACAAATAATCTTAGTTTTAATTCTTACATTTTAGTTATTAATTCAACCAAATCATTCTTTTCCTCAGGCCTAGCTGATTAGGTCATTGTTAGTAGTAGTTTCTGGGTACAAGTTTTTCCCTGTGTTCAATATATGGGCCTCTTTAGGCGTATACTACATTGATACGTGCACTTGTGTTTTTGACGTGTAGTATACGCACATCAAGTTTTTGGCACCATTACCGGGGGGAAATGTGTGTCCGACACCATGAGTGTTGTGACCGGCCACTCTAGGCCACATTTTTATTTTATTTTTCTTTTAACATTCCTAAGCTAAATTATAAATATTTATCTAATCACTAGTATTGTTTTCTCATGGATTTCATAAATTTTAGTACTAGTGTATGGTGCAAACGAGAAGCACCGATTACATAGCCTCATCGCCATAGAGTGCATTTCAGGGAAACTTCTTATGCAGAGCACATGAGTATAGTAGTTTAGCACCAAGATTGATTCAGAGTCCATCACCTGAGACACCATCATATGGGACTCCAGTACCCCCAATAGAAAAACCCAAACCGGCAGAGATGGTTGACAAGAAGATGACGAGTTGACCATTTGGGAGAAGATAAAGGTGTCGTCTGCAACAATGTAGTTGGGCCAGATTAAAAAACAGGCTATAAATGTGGGCAACTACAAGATAGTCCCTGGCTTGATGGCACTGGTAAATTCACAAGTGTTCCATGGCCACATCACAGAGGACCCTATGACACACATCAACAATTTTATCGAGAGCTATGATATTTGAAAATTGATAGGGTCTCAGCTATAATCATCTATTTGAAATTGTTTCTGTCTTCTCTAGTGGTCAATGCAAAGTCCTAAAGGTTCCTTAACCTCCTGCCTGAGTCAATAGAAACTCATTCTGTCTTCTTTGAGCATTATTACTTACCTCCAAAAACAAATGAGTTGGTCAGAAAGATTTATAATTTCAAGCAGTAGCAGAAGAATCATATTCTAAAGCATGGGAGAGGTTCCAAAATGTGTTGAGGAAGGTCCCTCATCATGGGATTGATCTCTATCGTCAAGCGAAGATCTTTTATTACAAGATGCATTAAGGAGAAAGGACCACACTCGATAGTGTAGGAACATGATTCTTCCTCAACAACAAGCCATCCAAGTGTCATGAGATTTTGAAGAATATGGCTAAGAATCATTCATGGGGAGAAGAAAAAGAATGTCCAACAACTATTAAAAGTGTTGGAGAGTCTAAATTTATCACATCATTGAACGAGAAGTTTGACCTCATAGCCAAGAATCTACATCAAAAGGATGGAAATCCTCTGGAGGAGAGGAAGAAGAATGTATGTTTGTGTGACAATAGAATTATGGGGGTAATGACTACTCTTGGAGGAAGGATCCCAAGTTTTCTTGGAAAGATCCCAATAACTTTTAGCAGGACCCATCCCAGGAACAACAAGATAGGCCACAACAGGTTGGTGCACAACAATAAGAAGGGGGCCCCAATTTAATAGACCACATTGAGGACATGCTAGGAAAGTTGGTCAGTCAGAATGAGGTGATCATTGGCCAGACACAGAGGGTATTGCAAAATCAAAGAGCTCATATTTGCAGCATAGAGAATCAGATTTCTCAGCTAGCAGCAGAGGTGACTTCCCTAAAGAAGCCCATTTAGTAGGGATTTTCTGAGAATACAGAGCCAACACATCAACATCACGAAGTAAAGTTTTTCTCTATGGTCAAGGATCCAAAACATCTTACTGAGGAGTCACCAAAGAAGCACACTCTAGAGCCAATGGGTGTATGTGCCAAAAGTTACATATACCCGCAGATATAAAAAACCAGGAGGATATAGAACGCCAGTGTGCTATGCTCACACAAGTACGTTAGTAAATACAGAGTCAACAACAAGTGACAAGGATAGCACATCTACACCATTGTTGCAAGACAATGAAGTTCAAAGTTCCACCAGTGATACGTCACCGGCTCCAGCTCCATAAAAGGTGCCTGCACAAAAAGAACATGTGAAGGTTATACTCTGCATTGGAACAATCACAGTCCATAAGGAGGGATCCATAAGTCAGAAGGAGCAGCCACATGCCATTCCACGCATGGGAAACATTCCAAGTTCTATCCTAGAAGGTGAAGCCGAAGCAAGCTTAGGGGAGGAGATCCCTAATGTGCCATATGTTCTACTGCACAAGCATATAGAGAAGCCAAATATGTTATTCCTAGATAGTCTGAAGCCAAGAAAAGAGGAAAATAAATTCAAGAAATTTCTAGACATCTTCTGAAAGCTCCACATCAACATTCCACTCATGGAGGCAATAGAGAAAATTCCTGCATATGGAAGATTTTTTAAGGACATCATCAATAAGAAAAGACAAATAAAAGACACAGATGTCTTATGTATTAATAAAGTGAGAGTGATGATCCAGGAAAGAATGCCAAGGAAAAGAAGGGATCTAGGATCTTTCTACATTCCTTGTTCCATAGAAAGTCAACATTTCCAACAAGCACAATGCAACTCTGGGGCGAGCATAAATCTCATGTCATTTACTACCTTTCAAAAGTTGGGATTGAAGGAACTAATGAAAACATCCATGGCAATCAAGTTGGCATATGGATCTACTGTGAAACTGTATGTGGTATGCAAGGATGTTCTAGTCAAAGTCAATAAATTCATCTTTCTGATTGATTTTGTGGTCATGGATATGCACGAGAGCTTGCACTATCTTTTCACACTTAGGGGCACATCGTGTCGTAGGTAATGATTCTTCTACGAGGATCAGAGATATTGTTAGGAAAGTTGTTCCAAGCTACGGCCGACATGGTCACTACCATTGGTAGAGGCTACTTGACACTCAAGATAGACAAAGATAGAATGGAGTTCAGACTTCCAAATGAATCTTCACAGCCATCCCATGACAACCCAGGCTGAAGAAAACTCATCTCCGCGAGCCTATGACGTAAAACAAGGGCGCTTGTTGGGAGGCAACCCAATCATCTTTTACTGCTTTAGGATTTTATTCTTTACATTCATGTTCTTTACATTCTAGTTGCATTGTATTATTTTTATTGTAAAAAAGGTGCCTTGATCATTTGTTTTTGGTGTGCATACTGAGAATAATTTGGTGGTACCTATATCCATGTTGGTAGTATCGAAGGAAGCATAGGGATAAGGGTCGATTTTCACAAAATCTCAGTAGTATCGACTTCACCTATAGCCATGTTGGTAGTATCGAAGGAAGCATAGGGACAAGGGTCGATTTTCACAAAATCTCAGTAGTATCGACTGCAAAGTCGATAGTACCGACGACATCATAGGGATCCCAAAAAATTCCTCAGTGGTACTGACACCAGTGTTGGTAGCACTGACTTTTTGTAGAAAGGGGTCAAGTTAATTGATAAGGACTCGGTACTATCGACATCGTAGTATCGACACCGAGCGATGCTCTAGGTTTGAAATACTAATATAATGCTCGAAAGTATCAAGAAATTTTAAAGACTCAATACTACCAACCACAATTCAGTAGTACCGACACCAGTAGATACAAGATCCACGGGAGTGCCATCAACGACAAAGATTTTATGCATCTGACGGTCGACAGTACCAATCTGTCGTGTAGTTTTTGAAGTCGGTACTTCTGATGTTGGCGATCAGCAACTATAAACATCGACCAATGGGGAGCGTCAATATCAATGGCTAGTATTGATTCAAACATATCATGGAGAAGAAGTTGGTACTACCGATGACAATGTCAGTACTACCGATGCAACGACAGTAGGTTGGTCGGCGGCTATATAAGGAGGGGTGTGGGTATTGCTTCATTCACACCTCCACCACACCCCTCTCAAGCAAGATTGTGCAAGCACTAGTGGGCGATTAGAGTATTCATTGAGCTTCTTCGTCTTCATCCCCTTCTTGTGCCAGCTCAATGATGTCCAGGCGAGCAACTTCTTTGACAGTAGGGAATGTCACGTTGGTACCCAAACCAACACGCATCATTCATGTCAACACCGGTGTGAAGAAGATCTACAACAAGCAGATGAAAAGAGAGATCACCTCGACATAGTATGGAGACTGTGTGTTCCTTGCATCTGTGGGCTTCACTGACAATCTCCGCTGAGTCTTAGAAGATCAGGGGTTGGTGGGTGATCACCCTTTCTTCAGTGATTGGCTCACCTTCCCAGAGATCATATGTGAGTTCTTGGCCTCGTTGGAGATTTAATGCATCCTTGAGCATGGGGATGAATGGAGGGAAGGGCACATCAAATTTTATCTCTTTAACACTGACTATCAAATGACGTTGAGACAATTCAATGCCATCTACGGGTGGTCGATGAGTGAACTACACTTTTCCACCAACAACTTTGATTACAAGGGTGCATGGCTACTTTTGGCAGAGGTGCCAGAGGGCTACCACATCAACTAGCATGTCAACTCTGTCACTGACATTGAGCACGCATTTGCTTGTATGCCGCACCAATTCCTCACCAACACCGTATTTTCCAAGTCCAGTCAAGGACATGAGAAGGTTCAACATGTGGATCTCTTCTTCCTCTAGAAATTTCTTAAATTAGGGAGTCAGTGGATTTTGGTTCCTTCTTCCTCCAACACATGATGGCGGTGAAGCAACAGGTGTAGAGGAATCCCCCCATCCATTTTGGAGGGCTTATCACTCCAATGGCTATGCATCTCAATCTTGATCTCTCCACCTCTAAATCTCTAAAGGCTTCTCCCAAGTTGGACCTAAAACATTTTAAGAGAGCAAACATCATCAACCTGCATCATGGGAAGATGTATGTGTGTTGTATAGTTGATGACCAGTACTAGGAGAGGGAGCTCCCTAATCCTATATATGTCTTGCAAGGAATGTATCACATGAGGTGGCCTATAGGGGATGACACAGAAGATGAAGCAGAAGAAGATGCCAAGCAAGAGAAACATCAGGAGCAGAATGAAGAAGAATAAGAGGAGGCCACCATCCTAATCACGAGTAGGTAGGTCCCCCGCAAGCGTGATAGAGTACATGGAGACTCTAGTACATCTGTTCCATCACCTGTCCAGGAGGAGGATACATACTCGATGACAAGTATGTATGGAATGCTACACAAGATTCAGTAGGGGAAACAACATCAAATGGCTACACTGGTGGGCATCCATTATGTCCAAGGACAACTTTATCAAAACTAATAGACAGTCTTCGAGAACGAGTGACTTCCTCCTAGCCAACCTAAAAAATATGCATATGCGCCTACAATGAATGGAGAACTATCAATAGCCATTCTTTGACAACTATTGAAGTCAAGCCTTTTTTGGCAGTTATCCAAAACCTCCACAAATGCCACAACAACTACCGATGTTCCAGGGGACTTTCTATCCCCATGACCCAACCATGACACACCCACCACCACCACCATATTAATCGGTACCATTGTTCTACCTCTATGATTAGATTTTGACTATGAGGACATAGTCGATTTCAGGCTTACGGGGGTTTGGAGCAGTAAAAAGCATGTTTTCTATGTCTGTCAACATAGAGTCCATGTTCCATGTTCGTGCAATGAAAAATTAAAAACTGAATTTTTTTTGGCTTAGTTGCAAATTTTCTTGAGTTACATCACCTAGGGGAATTATATGGGTTAGTCAGCTTATGGACACTTGATATGAATGGACATCTTAATTATTCATATAATGTGGAAGAAGATGGGAGTCTGAGACTGAGTTGATCAAACAATTAACTTGACTTCAATTTGAAATTTTAGAAAGAATTCTAAGGTTATCATGTAGATAGGTTAGTAGTAGAGGGACATATCATGGTTCAAGAAAGGCATTGTCTCTTAATTATGTGATTCCATTCATTTTCCATCCGTTTTGATTCACCACCTTAAGATGATCAAGTAACCTGAATTATTTCCTCTTGTTTGCATTGCATGGCATAATAGGTGACATATTAGTTAGTTTCTCTTTTAATGCAATAGTTACAAAATAAAAAAAATGTATATAAACAACTTGTGTGCATATCATCTAGTTGCATAACAATTGCATTTAGATTGCATACATTTTTATTAATTCATTTTACATCATGTGGTTATTGTTTTCTTTTGAAATAAGAGTGCATGGATACATATCCATACCCTCAGGAAAAAAAAAAAGAAGAAGAAAACGAATGAGATATGTTAGTAAAGCCCAAGCATAACTTGCTACCATGCTAAAATAGTGGGCCAATGAAAAGAAGAAGAAGAATAAAATGATGTTATGAAATAAAAGGGAGAAAGGATGCCATAAACTTGGGTTGGAATTTCGCTTCACAAAGAAATGGAAACATTCACATGATGTATTTTATTCTTTACTGGATTATCGTCCACTTAATGAGATTTTGAATACATGTATCATTCTACCGATAATAGTAAGCATTAGGATTCATGCACTTCTCATTACCTTTGCCATATAGGTTCGCCATGGTTTATTTTTTAATAAATGATTCATATTTTACTTGTGATTCTTCATAAGCCACATATTTCATTCCATCCATTGCTCTTATTGGTAGGCCACTTATATGATTGATCTCCTCATTCATTCATACGAGGAGAACTACTTCCAAGTAGTTGGTAGTTAGGAAAAGAGCAATGTAGATAGGGAATCACATAATGCACCAAGTGAATGCTTGATTGACTATGATATTAACTTCTCTATTGATAGTGTTTCACTAATCTACGGGTGGACATCTTTTATGGATATTTTTGGTCGCTTGAGAGTAGTTGACTGTTCGGTGGTTAGTAAAGGCCAGTTTGGGACCGCCAGGTGGGGGTAGTTAAGAATGGAATTTCATATTTTGTGTCCTTTTGCTGACTTGTCTCAAATAGATTCAAGGGTGTGTTGCTCGAGTATGAGCAACATTTAAGATTTGGGGAGTTTGATGCACTGAATAATTGTTGTTTTACATGTTTTTTATATTATGGATTTTTGTGCACTTATTGTTCATTTTGATGTCATTTGTGCATTAATTATCATCATTAGCATGTGACACTTAATTGCATCAAATAATTACTTTTAATGCTCCTAATATATTCATTATTATTTAGGATCTTATGTTCATTTTTGAGGAATTTCAGGTGAATTTACAAGAAACTACACAGCTCAGTATTACCAACCTGTCTATCGCTTGGTACCGACACTTGATCAGAAGGAACATGCAAAATTGATAAAACTCGACAGTGTCGATGAAGGAAGTCAGTACTATCGACAACCTTACAGGGAGGACTCAGAAAATCTCGAGAAATCTTAGTACTACCGACATCAACTTAGTAATACCGACGGAAGCATAGGGGGCACAACTTATCGAGGGCGTCGATACTACCTAGTATGGACTCAACATGATCAGGCTAGATATGAAAATGTCATAATCTTATGGTTGAGACATAATGACGCCCTATGTCGTGTCTATGACTTAGGGGAAGTTCGGCCTAACATATTTATCACGCCTTATTCAGCTATATGATGGAGGAGAGAGAAGAAGAGAGAAAGGAGAGGAGAAAGCAACGTTCCGGGCGGTTCAAGCACTTCTGGTTGCCCGATTTACAGTCAGAAGATGAAAAATCACTGCCTTCATCGGGAGGTTATTACATCCTTCCCGACTCAAAAGAAATGTTATCCCCAAAAATAACACAATCCTTTAATTCAAATTGGGACTTCATATTCACAATAATCTTGGTTTTTTTTATATCAACACTATTTTTTCAACTGATTCAATCATGCATCAAGGTCAAGAATAATCATGTAGATTATATAATATAAAAGATCATCACATGGATGGTCGTACTTGGAAAGATCATCATATAGATCACAAACGTGCAAGATCAAATTTTAGTTGAAATGAATAGAGCTCTTGAATCGTGAATATCATCACATGGATGGTCATACTTGGAAAGATCATCATATAGATCACAAACGTGCAAGATCAGATTTTAGTTGAAATGAATAGAGCTCTTGAATCATGAATACAACATGAATTGCAATCCCAACATTTAGGGTTCTATCATTTACATTGACCTAGGCAGGGCTATACATCCATGATTGAGATCTCATATTTCAACAATTTTGTGGAAAGTGACTTTGAAAAATGTCTCAAGCTGTGAGATATCCTCCTGAGTGCCACAAAGATCTTTAAGCACGTGTTTGCATACCACTTACGTTTCTATATAATATGTCTCATGTAGGTGTCACAGTGGGTGCTCACAACTGGTTTCGCATAACATTTGCAATAGAACTATCTGTTCTAGCAGAAGGTCTTAGAAGATTGAGATCCTTTTGTCAGAGACACAGGAGATTAAATAAGTGATGGGAGAAAGTACAAAGTGATATCAGGGAACGACTTAATTGGATTGTAAGAGTGATAAATAAAATGGTCTCACTATGTTGAGACCCGTAAACCTTCTGTGGAATTTTGTTTCCTCCTAAGGGGTTCCTAAGAATCCTAGCAGGGTGGGTGATCTGCATTAATTTCTTGTTGGGTTATTTATATTGTATTCGATAATTTGAACAAATCCTATATGAATGATAATACTTTGCTATGGTAAACCACCAGAAGTGATGAGCTTTCACTCAGACATTCCCTTAAACTCTCATTTGACCCTATACTTCAACACCACTCCATTGTGCCAAATGATGATATCTCACCTCCACTGCTGAAAGTCCCAGGCTTCAAATCGGTTTCCTACAAGGACACTAAGAGATGGATAGGGCATTGTCTATCTATTCTGGGAAAGTCTTTCAAAAAAAAAAATCTTCATATATCATCCAATGTTTGCCTTGGAAATTTATGTGGAGATTATCAATGACTGATTCCTCTGTATCTAGCCATATCTCCAATCGTCCCTATACAAGGAATGATAGATGTGTAGAACATTTATATAAGTGAAAATGATAGAAGCTAGCATCAAACATACTATATTGTCCTAGTCATATCTCCAATCGTCCCTATACAAGGGATGAAAGATGTGTAGAACGTACATATAAGTGAAAATGATTGAAGTTAGCATCAAACATATTGTATAGTCTAGATACCGTATCTTGATTATGTTGTTTAAAGAATATAACAATATAGTGGGATGTGTAGGTTGATAGCTTCAATTCGAAGTTAGCATCGAACATACTGTAGTGTCTAGATACCTTATCTTGATTATGCTGTTTAAAGAATAAAACAAAATAGTGGGATGTGTAGGTTGAATGGTTGATACATTCAATTAGTGGAGCCTTGATCCTACATTTAAAATGCTTCTTGTAATTGTCATGTGTGCGTCACATTAAAATCCAAACAAGAGAAATAGAATTCAGTTTTTTTAAGTATTTTATGATTCAATGCACATACACATGTATTCTGTTCATTCTTTTCAAATGTAGCACATTGCATTTACTCCACAACTCACCGAACAACATGGTGATACAAGCTATCTTTATCGATTAGAAATGGGTGGCTTGCATATGTTACAGATTTCATCTTGATAATATATTTTTAGTCATCTTCAGCACATACAGACCGATTGTTTGAGCACCCGCTCCTACAAAGAAAGTCATTGGACCCACCAGTAATGTATTATTCGGTAGCCAAAAACTCACACCAAGAGCATAGACTGAATCTTACGCAAAAAAGTTGCACAACACTCCAGATCCAACATTTATATCTGCCATATCACATGCATACAAAACATGCTATTCTCTAGCATTCAAAAGTTTCATGACCCCAAAGGTCTGATGATCAAATAAAATGTGCACGACAAACTACTAGGATTTAAATAGTACAATCTAACATGAATAGCAAAACTGTTATTGAAAAGCAGAAGACATATAGGATCTCAGATTGCCAAGCATTCTTTTGAACAATCTTTATCAAACGAAAAAGAGAAATACATCTCCAATTCAAGAATCTAAACTTTAATGCTTACAATAAATTAAAAAATCTAAAAAATAACCATGTGTGTAAGATTGCAGCTTAATGAACCTACTGGCTTAAAAAGGGAAGACTTGAACATCAAAAAATGTGGACTTTGTGAAGGTAGGCATCACGACATAGCCTCATACCAGACTTTTTCTTATCAAGCACCAAAAAGTGTATGATGAATACTGTATGCTCTCTTGCATTGGTAAGTGTTGATAGCCAATTCAAACATCGCAATCCATGAACAAAAGCGGGCGTTAGTTGTGATCAGTTCTTTTCCGACTGTGATGGCTTATCTGAACTTCTATCAGACACATCCGCTCTCTTTGCATCCTGTAAACATGACCCTATGTTATTACTCTCATCTTACATGCAGTAACACTTAAAATATACATGGAAAATCGTGACAAAGGAGAGGGAACAAACTTCGACGAGCCACGTATAAATCATCCTCACATTATCTATTTTACAAGTATTCCATGCTATACTTCAATCAATATTTCAAGAGCAAAAAATCAAAATAATATACTTAGTAAGATGAAGGATATCAAAATGAGTTTCACAATTAAAAAAATAGCCAACAAATAAAAAGATTTGAATTGGCTCTTGGTACTAAAAGTATGTGAGCATAGCGAGGCATTTTTGTCATATCGAGGCAAGGCATAAGCATCGATGCCTTGAAAACATAAACCTCAGGAATGTAATAGGCATACACAAAAGACAAATATGCATGAGTAGACTGATAAAGAACTGTTCAAAAGACAGAAAATCGTGTGGTTAATTAAACAGATAAAGAGCTGATAAAGTCAATTGAAAAGACTATCGCCATCATATGCAAATCTTGAAGCAATAGAATCAGATCACTGTTCAGGAAATCGGCCCGTACAGCCGCATATAGTCCTGCTTATGCCTATCCGGTCACTCTGCCGCCCTGCACATTGTTAATCAGTTCACTAAGGGTCATGGGCTGCATATACTCCTACTTGACCGATTAAGCAGTCAATTAAACTCCACTTTTCAAAAATCCACCACTTATGCCTATACTTTACAACAGCATATGTATATACTTTAATATATGCAACTAATTTTCACATGCATCTGTACAATCACGTGTACCTTTTGATATATTGATACGTACACAGACATATATAATATGCCTATGTATATATCATATAACTACAAATGCACACACATTCCACATGCATATTTGTACATTTATGTATACATTCTGATTTTTTCAAATTTCTACACACTATATACTTAGATTAGTACATTTATATATGGATGCATTGTATTTTTTCACATATTACATACACATTCCATTTATATGCATATATATACATATATAAACATATAATATGTACACACAATAAAACATATACAACAACATAATCTACATTTTATGTTCATTTTTTACAAGCTCAATATATCATGTTATGACAATACATGATTGTTTTGTTGAAGAAAACCAATACCGCATATACTCCTGCATACTGCATATACTTTCTGTGGTACCCTCTCCGCTATCCTTAACTATGAATCAGATTCTTATACTTAGTGGTGATACATCCGAATTCAGAAGCTGGACAAAAGATTTAGTGGTGACTCATGCAAGGAGGTTCTTCCTCTACACCACCTGTCCACCATTATCACAGTAGACACTGCTATAGCACGTGCCCGAAACCTGAAGGCGGTCTGCGCGGTGGCTCGAAGCATCCAAGGTGAATGGATTATAGGCAGGTCCTCACAAACTCCAGGAACGGACCCTATGGAAGGTGAATTGCAGGCAATCATGGAGGCTATCTTCTTGGCTCGTTCAAAGAAGCTAACCAGGGCCATCATCCTCACTGACTCCAAGAACGCATCCGATTGGATCAATGCTCGCATTCCAGCTCCTGACAAGTATCGCCTGTGGACATCAAAAATTAGTTGTCAACTGGATCTCGGCCAGATCCAAGGAGTCCTCTACCGGCAGAGAAATCAGAACAAGCTCACCGACCTGCTTGCTAAAAGCTGCCTCAAACAGCCAGACACAACTCTGGAGTGGTCATCCTGTCCCCCGCAAGCCCTCTCGCAATATTTAGAAGATCTAAATATTTTCCCTTCTCT
Organism: Alisma plantago-aquatica; assembly: GCA_963693085.1. Classification (NCBI taxonomy): domain Eukaryota; kingdom Viridiplantae; phylum Streptophyta; class Magnoliopsida; order Alismatales; family Alismataceae; genus Alisma; species Alisma plantago-aquatica. Next base: position 642,504,969 of record OY856415.1, read on the forward strand.
CTTTGCCCCCTTAGTTATTTGATGTAACCGGTTCTTGGTATTTTCAAAAAAAAAAAAAAATATATATATATATATATAATGAGAGTGACAAATCACTACAATTCCAAATATAAAGGTTTCAAGAGAAGTGTCCATACCTAGAAGGTTGAAAGCTTGGTACTTAACAAAGGACATTAACATCTTTGGATTGAGAGTTATGCCAACATGGCGCCTCAAAGCAGAAGTAACTTGATGTTGATTTTAGATGGTTAAGGCGTAACCCTAGACCTCAATGTTTGAGCCTAAAGGCGTAAATGAGACCACCATGCCTCAAGGCGTAAGCCTTTAGAGCTGAAGCAAGATTTTTTAAACCACTAACTGGGTAGCTAAAGAATTATGTATATCTTGTGCAAAATATATTCAGTTCCAAGCCTGAATTTAGGAGTAATCCATAAATTTTCTACTCGTTTATATGATATATATCCTTATAAGAACTTAATTGGAATCTCCTATGTAGCGAGCAGTTGTATCAGCACTTGAATGCAATGATAAATAAACAAGGGGTTTCAACATATTAGTGCTCATTTAAGGGTTTCAACACCTAGCACAGGTGTGAGTAAAGAAGTTAATTTGGTTAGAGTGTAGCACAAACCAAGGAATGAGGTATCCGATTTTGATACCATTTCAATGCGTGGAAATGGAAATTGATAGAAATCTTGACGGAAATTTCGGTTAATGCAATTGTGCCCATTTCGAAGTTAAAATGAAGGAATTAAGATGTGAAAGTTTGCAAGCGTGATCTATACACCTGTATGCATTGTTTTATACAATAAAATTCTATATGGGGATAGGTTAGGGGGTCCTTCATGTAGGAGGGATGAAAACTTTCCTTTTTCCTGGGGATTTCGATGACAAAATGTAGGAATTAAGTTATGATATTTTGCAAGTATGAGCTATATACATGCATGTAGTTATTTGTGCTATAATATCACATATTTGATATGTAAGGCGTCCCCCACATATTTTACTTTGGTTTTACTTGGGTTGATAGTTTGCTATTGATATTGACTCAACAGTCAACCATTTCATTGGCCCCAAGAACACTAATGCAATGTTTGCAAGCAAAATCGTTACTTTTTGGTGTGGTTGGCTTCCTAGCACCCTCATCATCTAATAAACCACCACCAGGATATGTCATCCGCACTGAAGAAATAAAAACAGCTAAAAGCATGCATTGTATTAGTATTAAATAATTTGAATAGCAAATATTTGGGACTGCAATGTAATTATGATACACTATATGCTATCTATTAGTACTGAATGGTGAAATAACCTGATCCCCCTTTACTCCTCTTCAGAAAACAACAATAATGCCAAGGATTGCAATTATCAAAATTTCCATCGAAATTTTTGAGTTGTGCAAAAAATCCATCGAAATTGGCAAAATTCGTCGGAACCATCGATTTTTTATCGAAATTTCGATAGATGCAATCTTGATGGCAATTTTGACCAAAATTGACACAAACGCCAAACTTATGTCGAAATTGTTTTGGCAATTTTGATGAAATCTCATTCCTTGGCACAAACCTAGTGAAAATGTGCAAGAATTTTGGAGAAAGATTGTTAAAGAAGTCTAAGACAAGATTAGAATAGCATTCTAGAATATTTTTCTCTTTAAAAAGAAAGCATTCAGAGCATTGTTTTAAATTTCGATTTCGACGCCGTTTCTAATGGCTCAAAAATAGAAATTTACAGAATTTCGATGGAAATTTTGACATTTACTCTTATTTCGACTCAAGATTTCAACGACCAAATAAAGGAATTAAGTCCTGAAATTTTACTAGGATGATCTAATACATAAATTCACCTATTTATGCAATAAATCATATATTGATCCTGGTGTGGGGTCCTACCAAGGAAAGAGTTTTCGGCGAAATCATCGAAATTTCGCCCCAAAATACCGATTTCGGTAGCATCTGGTACCGAAACATGCGACTATACCGATTTCAATCAAAATTGGCAACAAGATTGCATTTATCGAAATTTCGATGAAAATTTCAACGATTTCGATGAATTTCGCCAATTTCGAGGTTTTTTGTACACAAATTGAAAATTTTCGATGGAAATTTCGGTGGAAGTTTCGATAATTGCAATCCTTTATGTTATTGTTGTTTTTTGAATAGGACTAAAGGGGGATTGGGGTTATTTCACCATTTATTACTCATGCATAGCATATACCTATAATATATCATAATTACATTGCATTCCCTAATATTTGCTACTCAAATTATCAAACACTAATACGATGCATGCTTTATGCTATATTTTATTTTCTTCAATGCGGACGACATGTATCCTAGTGGTGGTTTATTAGACAATGAGGGTCCTAGGAAGCCAAATACACCAATAAATAATGATTTACTTGGAAACATTGCATTAATGTTCTTAGGGCCAATGAAATGGTTGACTGTCGAGTCAATATCAACAGCAAACTATCAACCCAAGTAAAAATGTGTGGGGACGCCCTACATATCGAATATGTGATGTTATAGCACAAATAAGTACATGCATGTATATAGTTCATAACTGCAAAATTACATAACTTAATTCCTACATTTTGTCATCGAAATCCTTCATCGAAATCCTCAATAAACAGGACAATTCCCTTACCTCCCACATGAAGGACCCATCCCTAACCTATCCCCACATAAAATTTTATTGCATAAAACGATGCATTTAGGTGTAGAGATCACACCTGTAAAATTTAATAAATTAATTCGTTCATTTTGGCGTCGAAACGGGCACAATTGCATTTATCGAAATTTTTGTCGAAATTTCCATAAATTTCGGTTTCCATGCTGTCGAAACGGTATTGAAATCGGATACCTTATTCCTTGGGTCCTACACGTGTGAAAAGATTGAAAATTATTTCGAAGGGGATTTCGATGACATTTTCAATTACATAATGAAGGAATTAGTTTATAGTTCATCACGTTAATAATCATATTTTATCCATTATCTTGACAAATAGGATATATATCAAGTCAGATTTGTAAAATGATTGTAGTTATATGTAATTTATAGCATAATTTCATAAATCCCCAAGTTTAAGTTGCAGTTTATCACTTGCAACTTGCAATTCGGAGTAATCATAATTTCATAAATCCCCAAGTTTAAGTTGCAGTGTATCACTTGCAACTTGCAATTCGGAGTAATCTTTTGACCAAGCTGGGGTAAAAGTATAAGAAATAGATGTAGATGGGAAGGAGAGAGAGTAAACTTACCTTAGATCCGAAGAACAAAGCCTTCGAGAGCAAGAGAATGCAAAAAATCACCAAAGAAGTAATTAAGTAACTATCCGAGTGCAACAGGCTTTGAGCCGTTGATTTTCGAAATTGTGAACCCATTTCGGTTGTGTTTCGCGAAATGCATGCCCAAACTGGCCTTTTTTCAACAAAATTGTTGTATTTTGTCTGAATTCCAACCCCCTTTGCGAAAATTCTATCGAAATTTCAAATTTTTACTTACATGTTCCTGAACGTGTGCACTACTATGTCTGATACCCGTCAAAACCGAAATTTGGAGCGAAATTTCGAGCTTTAGATCGAAATTTTGAACTATGATTCAGAGATAGTGGATCCATAATCAAAAGGAGAGATGATGTACATTTCTTGCAAAAAACTAAGTGAGCCAGGGAAAGATGGAGATATTGGGTACAAAATCGGGTATACATGTATGACAAACATAAAAGTGTGGCATGTGAACTATTGTTGACATGTTAAGGAATAGTGTTGTCAAAATTAAAATCATGAGTGAAAAATCATAGCTATAATCTTGTTCTTGGGGTTGAGGAATTAGTTAGCGTGATTAGTGCTTATGCCCCCCCCAATTCGCTCTTGTTGAGTCCGCACACAAGGATGTTTATGACAAAATGGATGAGCGGATGCAATGACTAATAGAAAAAATCATTACTGAGAGTGATTTGAGTGACCATGTGGCAAGTAGCAGTGACGGTGATGCGAGCGAGTACATGGTGGTTTAGACATGAAAATAGCAATGGACAGGATATTAGATTTGTGGTTTCCAATGATTTTTGCATGTTATTTGCATATGATATCGTGTTGACTGATGAAACTAACAAATATTGAATGATAAATTTGAACTTTGAAGAAATGCAGTGGAATCCCATGAATTTAAGATCAGCAAAAGTAAAATAGAGTATGTGTTGCAATTTCAGCCAACCTAGAATTGATAATGGTGTACCAAGTTAGATGGGGTGGATGTACATAAATGTGATAACTTCTACTACTTGGATTCTACTATTCAAAAGGTTGCTATGTTTAACATGATGTTTGCCACAGGAAAATAGTATGTTATTAAAAGATCCCTCTCAGATTGAAAAGAAAGTCTAATAGAACAACTATATGACCAACCATACTATATGGGAGTGAATGTTAAAAGTACACCGACAAATGCACCCATTTGAAGCAATGCTATTGAGTTGAGCACAACAAAAGAAGAAGAGGTTTGTCTAAATTAACTCGGGAAGAGCTTATACGAAGAGATTATAAACTTTTACATCTTTGATCAAAATGACCATAACAAAGTTGATAGAAAAGAAGGATCCGTGTAGCCAACTCCAACATGGTTAGGGCTGAGGCTTAAATGATAATGAGTTGTCTATGATATAATTTTTCCTAACGCCCATTTCAAGAAAAAAGATTCTCATCTAATCACTTCCAAGAATGAGTGTACTTGTTGCCAAATTGAATACTTCTTTACATGGCGGATAGATCCAAAAGTATACAAGGGCTTTGAAGTTATTGATGGAGAAGAACTCGCCACTGAACGTAGGTTGGTACTTTTGGATATAAGCATGAAGATCGACAAGATTAAGCATATGGACACCTAAGACAGAAGAATCAAGTGGTAGAATCTCAATAGAGAGAAGAAAATGACATTTTGTGGTAAACTTATCAAAGAGGGAGCTTGGATCTAGGATTCTAAATGTTAATATTCTGTGGCATAATATGAGCTCTAGCATATCAAAATAGCTAAGGAAGTTTTAGGAAATTAAAAGGTTGTGTTCCTCCATAATACTTAGACATGTTGGTGGAATGTTTGAAGTACATAGTCAGGTAGAGTTGATGTAGAACAAAAGGCGCCTACACAGTCTGATTAGCATGTTATGTATTTTATTTAGTTTTATTATCATTCGTTAGCTTAATATGGCTTATTTGATAGACTTCTACTTTATGAGATTTCTTTCTATTTGGCAATTTTCAAAATTTCCCAATCTCAATAAGGTTGTGTCAAATTAGTTCTAAATACCCAACCTAAGGAGGCTTATCATACACAAATTAGGGTAAACATGTGGCAGGGAATTGAAATTTTTCATCCAAAGGTCCTATAGATAAATATTTCAAAAATACAAGATCAATGATATCATTGATAACTATAGATTGTATAGTAAACATCATTTAAGAGTGACATTTGCTTTGTTCCTAGAATTACCAAAAACTGGCTCGGACTATAATACTTTATTTCATATGGCAACTTTTGACTCTAATGCCTTTCTGGAAGTAGATTAGGTTAATGTTGTGTGTTAAATTTCAATAAAAAGAAACACGTAGCTTGCATAAGGTATAAAACTGAAATAAAGGTCGTGAAAGAGCACATAAGTTTGGAGATTTAACTTATATGATTTCATGAATGGAGCTATTGGTTTCTTACTTTCTTATAATTCACTGTGGGGTTAGGCCTCCAAGTTCTTACCACTATTTGTGGTTACCTTCCTCAATTGTATTCTTGAGATTAATAGGTCGTTATCAAGGTTATTAAAACCGAATTGAACCAGCCGGTTCATTGAATCGAGGACATCCAATATCTAACACAGACACCCTATGGATATAGCCGGCCGACTAATTTCCCAAAAAAAAGCTTCTTCTCGAGCCCTGGGCTCCTGCCATCGTTGAAGTTGTACTGGTATGTGTCCTTGAAGCCAGTCGCCACCTTTCGTTGGATATCTGTTGCTGCCACAAAATGTTGAATCCTGCACTCACTGCCCTCTCTATTGTTAGCGCCGCACAGAGGAGGTGCTGCCATTGTCGCCTACTACACCACCAGCCCAAGGTCAGCTTCCTCGTCCTCCTCTTGTTCATGTTCCTCTTCTTCTACTCTTCTTCTTTGACAGATAGTCCCCTCTCCTTCTATCTCTGCTAGTACATTGATGGCTACTGATCAATCCTCCCCTTTCTTTTTTTCCTTCTTTCTCCCCTTCTTTATGTACAAAATCTTCACTCCCCCTTCTATTTCTGCCTTACCTTCTCTCTCACATGTCAAGGTCAATGTTTTAGTTGTTCATTTGTGTTGCTGATTTGTTGCTTACGGCCAGTTTGGTTGGGCCGAAAACCAACACTTGCAGTTGCAAGTCGCCGCGTTTTGCAATTCATTCTGTCTGGTTCCACCAACTGTCACACAATTCTCTGAATTTTTCAATTATTCGCGTATAATTTGCAAATTTTTCATCGGGTGTATGCTCCACCCGAATTTCGCATTAAACCCGTACTTTACCCGAATTTTATGAATTATTCGTGTTTTATTCGTCATTCACGTATTTTCACGTATTATTCCCGAATAAAATGAATTTTTGCAGATTTTTTGGAGAAAAAAAAATCAGTTAATATTGCTTCATGTTTCAATATTTTCTAAAGACTTTCTCCTCGATTCATTAAATTTTGTCTTCTACTTTATTTAATTTGACTTAAACAGCTCAATATGGGATTTAACTAATGTGGTACTTGAACTGAATTGACACTTAAAGGCCGATGTTTATCAATTGCTCTAGCTTTGTTTCTCAAGTAAACTCTACACCTATAACTTTACCAAATTAACTATTGTGGTACAATGGTGCTTTTATGTACATGCATGAATCTTGATAGTTGTTGAATCTTTATGTACTAAACCACTAAGTAAAATTTGCACACACACACACACATATATATATATATATCCGAATTTTTTCCGAATGGTTGACCGAACTTTAATCGAATATTTGTCGTTTTTTATCCAAATTCCCCGCATAATTTCCGAATGCCGAATTTTTCAACCTCGCTGAATAATTGCCGAATGCTGAATTTGTGACTATGGTTCCACCTAGTCACAAATATTTTCTAAAGACTTTCTCCTCGATTCATTAAATTTTGTCTTCTACTTTATTTAATTTGACTTAAGCAGCTCAATATGGGATTTAACTAATGTGGTACTTGAACTGAATTGACACTTAAAGGCCGATGTTTATCAATTGCTCTAGCTTTGTTTCTCAAGTAAACTCCACACCTATAACTTTACCAAATTAACTATTGTGGTACACTGGTGCTTTTATGTACATGCATGAATCTTGATAGTTGTTGAATCTTTATGTACCAAACCACTAAGTAAAATTTGCACACACACACACACATATATCCGAATTTTTTCCGAATGGTTGACCGAACTTTTACCGAATATTTGTCGTTTTTTATCCAAATTTCCCGCATAATTTCCGAATGCCGAATTTTTCAACCTCGCCGAATAATTGCCGAATGCCGAATTTGTGACTATGGTTCCACCTAGTTGCAACACAGGCTGAAAACCAACTCCTTGTTGTCCGTCGCTGCTGTACAAATCTGTTGAAAACCAACCGTGCCCAAAGCGGCGCAGTCGGTTTTCCACATTTCCAGCCTCCGCAAATTGCCGTGGTGTAAGTATTGACTGAATAGAATTTCTGCATCAAACGTCTGTATACATCCGCAATCTACGTTGATCAATGTCATATTTCACAGCAAATTGCATCGTACCAAACAAAAACAAAAGAATTAGACACCAAACGAAAATGTTAGCATTTGAATTCATATTTTTCCAATTCCTGTGTTGCAACTAGAGGCGTGGATTAGTTTTCCTTGGAACCAAACTAGCTCTTACTGTGTTGCATAGCTGCTCTTGGTTTCCTACTGCTCCGGCTGCTGCAAGTGCTTCTCCTCTTAAGGTGAGGCTTCTATTATCCTACACTAGTTTGCAGATGTACCAAATATTCTAGATGATTGCATACAATTTTGTGACTTTTGTTTATGTGAGGATTTGAGGTGTGTCTTTGATCTTTATTCTTGAGATTTAAACAATTGACCCGTAAGCCTTCATTTTGGTTCGCTTGATTGAAAAATTATGGGTGATTATTGTTTGCAATTGTGCACTTATTATCTCAATGTGATTTTCTCATATCTTATTTATATGTTTGTTTTGCTGAATTTTTATATATCTTAATATTTTGATATTAGTTACGGTGTCATGCTGAAATCACCAATTAAACCGCAACCACTGGGTAAACCAGTGAACGGAGAACCGGAGGCCTAACCGGTTCGGTTCTGACAACCTTGGTTGTTATGCTTGAGCCAGTTTGCATCTTTTTTCTTGGTTTCATTGATTGACTCTAAGTGGAACTTCTATTTTTATCTCTATGAAAATAAGAATTGGGCTGCTAGTCTAGACATGTAACAAACTTTTTCTGATTGAGTTACTAGCTGAAGCATGTGGCTGATTTTTGTGACAACACTTGTAAAGAAGCATTGGGATAGACCACTGCAGTATGAAATGATTAACTAAGGAGCCGTTTGGGCGCTGTAATTGGAGTGGTATTGTATTTAGATCCTGTTTTCCAACTACCAAATTTATAATGATGTCGTTTGGGCTGTAGCATGTGATTTCACCATTGTCGTATTTAGAATGCGGCATTCCCAGCCCTTTGTATTCCACGGCCTTCCCTAAGCACGCCGATATTGGCGACATTTGCAACCGCCGAAGAACGGATCCCCCCCCGTACCTCTGTCTCTCCCGAGCCCACTCTTTTGCCCCCGACCATCGTCTCGCCTCACAAACTTCTCCTCTGTCTCCCTCAGCCGCCTGCTCCTCCATGCCCGCCTCTCTATCATCCGTGTAACCGGTCTCCCTGCTAGGGTTCCGACGCCGCAGTGGTTTGCTACTAGTGGCCCTGTGCAACCTCCCACGATCGGAGCAGCTCGCCGTCTCCTTTCGGCCACCGGACCACAACTTGGCGCCTCCCACTGTCCTCTTTGTCGTTCCCTCGTCCTTCCTCATTGTCAGACCATCGCTCCTCCTGGCGCGTCTGTGTCCTTGTATGTCGACCTCTCCACGAACGGGACTGAGCCCAAATCCATGACGCCTGACGAAGGCAGGGCCAGGCTGTCGACGCCGGAGCCCCGTCGCGTTCACGTTGGTCTGGTCGAGGAGCTGCTGGCAGAAGATGCGTCGTGATCCAGGGATATGTTCAGGCGGCTCACGTAATGGAAACAGGGCGGATAATACTTGTAAATCCATAGTTATCCAAACACAGTAACTAATAATTGCAGGAGTTGTTAATGGGGTAGTCAAAATCCCAGTGGTCATTAACTACTGTTGTAGTGACGATGGAGCCACCCAAACGGCTCCTAAGAGGGAGACACTGGTTTACTTTGAATGCATTCTAGTGGTATTCATAGTACAACCATTACAGCAATTAGCTAGATAACACCAGCAGCGCTGGGTTCAGCTAGGTAGACGACGACAAGTTTGTAACAAATCATCATAACTACAGATATTGTTAGTAACCACTAATATTAATAGAAAGGAGTCAATATCCACTCCTAAATCACTTGTTTCCCAGTAAAATACAAATGAAGTATGTGCAGATAACCTATCAAAGTAATGAGTTTATCTTAATAGTAACATCACTGTACTGCTGTATTTTTTTAAGTGTTGTCCTGCTAATAAGTATAATAGGTACATGTTCATTAATTCAATTAAATTTTATACAATAGTTACACAGGACATTGTATACCAAATTTATTAGCATGGTTTAGGTTGATATCATAGAAAACAGCATATAGCATAAGGATTGGAACAACCAAGCATCATATCTAGTGTAAAAAATTCAATCATTTCTACCATAAACAGTCAAGAACAACAAGAAATGCCAGTCCTCACCAAATAAAGCGTGCAAGTGCAGAAACAAACTGATGTGAATAGGAGCCACTATAATGACAGCCTGACATAAGAACGCTGGAACAAAATTAGCTATACATATCATTTGTATACAGCTATTAGCAGAATAGTCGTTACAGTTTATATTTCTAACTAGCACTAATCATGCAGTGGAAATATCAATAGACAGCATCTCCATCTAGGAAGAACAAAGGACAACCAAACTGAGCCCTCACCTTGTTAAACAATCCGTTCTTAGACATTATCTCGTATAGTTTGCGCATCAGCATCTCTTCTTCTACCTTCACATGACGCAAGATATGCATGCAACTTCAATTATAATTTATAAACAGAAACTAATACCCAAACTTTTTATCAAAAAAAGAAACTAATACCCAAACTTCAGATAGTCGGCCAGAAACTAGACCTGTAGAACTTCCAATTCGCGAAACATGGTGGCATGAGCCTCAGAGAGCGCTTGATTTTGTTTGTTAAGGTGCCTGTAAACATTTAAATAAAAAGTTACACAATAATAGAATAGGCATGCTAGCAGCCTCCCCTATCCATTATTTGGAAGCAAATAGAACTGAAACTAGATACTGTAGATGTACAACTGAATCATTTGAAGTATTAGACGAATTTATTTGACGAGTCCCATAGATCTGTTTATAAGAGGGGAAAAGGAGTTTCTTATAAATGTTAATTTATCAGGGCCAGCTATTTTGTCTGGAAGTAATGGTATTATACTGAGTCAATCATCTATTGACAGATACGTGAAGCATAGTCACAAATTCGGTATTCGGGATACGTACGGCCAAGTTGAAAAATTCGGAAATCGGGAATTATGCGCAAAATTCGGATAAAAATCGATCAACGTAAAAGTTCAGTCAACTATTCGGAAAAAAGTCGGCAAAAAAACGGAATATATATATATATATATATACACCCACACATATAATGATTGAAAATGACTAAACATCGAATTGATTACTCAATATTAGAAGAAGGGGAAGAAGTGGGAGCAGCAAGCAGCAGGCACAAATCAGGGAAGAAAGGGGGAGAATGGAGGAGAAAGATGGAGCGTACATGTACAATGTCGAGGGTTACTACTCTTGGTGTGTCGGGGGATAGAGGAGGAAGGTTGGACGGTTTAGTGGAACCCTACTACAAGTTAAAAAGGACGTGGAAAAAATAAATGTGAAGCAAAAGTACATAACTGTTTAAAACGGCAAAAAAAGTATTAAACACGTTTAAAATGTAATACGCGAATAAAACGCGAATTAAACGCGTTTAAAACGTATTATTCGGTCTGGAGTTTAAAACGGCCGTCATATACGGCACATGATTAATACGTGTTTTAAACGCGTTTTTTTCAAAAAAACGGAGTATATTGTGACTATGACGTGAAGTATCATTATTTATCAAGAGAAGAGCATGACTAGGCAAAGAACTTACTTCAATACTTCTGAACCATGTGCAGGATCCATTCCCAAATTCGGAACTGCAAAATGTCAGAGGATGCAATAAGTTATGAAATAAAATACATAATGACAGTACAGTATGTCTAGTTAGTTGCAGTATATAGAGGCGACATTTAGCAAACTAGCAGTCTAGCAATGATCTCTCATCTAGTTTCTGGCAACTAGTATCAGTACTTTCGGTAGCAGACTTCGATCAAGGAAGTCGCTTCAAGTAATGGCTTTGGATCGACCTGACTTCTTAGAGAGGAAGTGAATGAGCTGAGGATGGGCGGGGAAGAGGGGTCGACCCCTTTGCGCGGCCGCCATTTTTTTCCCGCCGCTTTCCCACCAGAAATTCCGACGACACGAGCTCCCTTTCGAAGTCAGGCCAACCAAATCTAGCTATCTAGGCAATGCCGAAAAATAGCCCAAGTCAATAGTTTTAGATTTGGATATCAACTAAATGGTCTATGCGGGCGGGCACACACCAGTTACTGTAGCGTGTACTGAGGGCACGTTCTAGATATTTCCCCTGTTTAGAATGATTATTAACTATCTCTTTTAATTGCCATTGCTTGAGCCCTAAAACGATCATCAAGCATTCAGTCAAAGTTTTCACCTTCCTGACGAGTTTTGCTTCCGCCAGCAGTCGTTCCTCTAATCTCACCCATCCTACCATTTCTGGTACCAGTTTTGATGTTTCAGGTAATGGAAAAATTCAACAAAATTGCAGGTAACGGGCTAGTTCATCAACGTCGTGCATACGAGGAAAGGTGATAGAAAATACATGTCTACTACGCTATACCACACGTGGACTGCACGATCTTAGGCACACGCATGATTGCAAGGAGGGGCCTCGGGCGGACTCCACACGGACCTGAACTCAGACGACGCCGCCAGAGGACATGCGCGGTCGACTGGTCGAGGGGGCGAAGGGAGACCGAAGTGCGCTGTCGGGGGGCGGGGGCAGAGGGGAGTTGGACGGCCAGGTACGCTTTTAACGTGAGGCAGGAGCGAGCGGGGAGACGACGAGGTCACACATAACGCGCGTCGGGGTGGGATGTGGGGGCTTGTGCCACACGCCGACATGCGAGTCCCAACTCCAAGGGGAAGTGTGGTAAGCTGCTGTCCGGCTGGGATTTGGGAAAAACTGCACGGTGGTATTTGTGTGGGTTTTCATTTTAAATCTTACTTTGTCCAGAAAGGACTTTTTTTAATACACCTAGGAGACCCGTATTGCGCTAGGCCAACTTGGAGAGGTCCACTCAACATACAAGAAATATAGCCCTATTAAGTCGCGCAGAGGCTGACTGCGTTTTGAAGAAACAATTCCGAACATTACTATTCGGGAGATCTGAATTCGGATCTTTTTGTGAGGGGCCTTGTGCTGCGACCACATAGACTACTGCTCACTGGAAAATTAGAAGATAATGTGATTTATTAAAGTTTGTTTGGTCTTGGAATCATAAATTAGGCTATAGATAATAAGATGAAAATATATGACATCCAATGTAACTGTTGGCATAGTAATTATGTATTGTTAAACGTGATTGTATTTAAACGTGGTACTCTAAATACTTGTAGTTATATGTTCGTCGTTTGGGTGCCTAATGGAGTATTTAGCAATTTCCGATTTTCTGGTAGTGGTATTTGCGCAAGTGTAAAAGTTGTATTCTCAAACTACGTCGATACATATTGGATATAGTGGATAGTGATCACCACGTACCCTCTCCTCTGGTGGTTGGATGTCCACATATCAGTAGTAACTGCAAACCTAGACTTATTTCTCTCAATAGTTTTCTTAAGCTTAGCTCTCTCAGATTTATAAGTCGACCAGATATGATTTTTCACTGTATTCCTTGAAGGACACTGGAAACGAGGTTGAAGGGAGGAAGAGTAAGCCCTAAAGCCAACATGGTCTACTATTGAGATAGGATATTCATGCTTCACGATCATTCTCATTAGGTATCTCATTGAAACATCCTGGTTGAAAGTGGGAGCTGAATTGTTTGTTAACTCCTGATTACCCAACCCTTTTCGAATGGGACGTGACCTTTCATAGTGGTTCTGAAGGTGATTAGTCCCATTTCTACTATTGTAGGATAGAGGCTTCCCACAATGGTTGCAGATTGCCTTCATGACTCCACCTACATCTTTTTTGGTAAACTCAGTCCATATATTACCCCTTGACTTCCTTTTTCTAGAAGATGTCCCAACAGTACTTTGTAAATGACTTCCCTCATCACCATTATCAATATCTATAGGAGTTTGACCCTCATTACCAAGATCAGCAGCCATGAGTTTAGACTTAAGAAGAGTGTTTGCCTAAATAATATAAAAAGAAACACAAAGAGTGAACATATGGTGATTCTTATAACACTCTTGCCAGAAGACCTGGGGAGAGCATTCATCATAAAAATCAGCATTTAGAAACAGGACATCACCACTTTCCAAATAGCCCCACATCTATTATTGAAACAAATATAAGAGAAACAAGTAGACAAACCTTCAGAAACTCAGAACTCAGAAACCTACTGATCTTACACATTCAGATTTAACCTACTGATCTTACACATTCAGATTTTTAACCTACTGACCTTACACATTCAGATTTAAGATCACAAGATCTTACACATTCAGATTTACCTACTGATCACAAGATAGATACCTACGAATCTTACACATTCAGATATTAACCTTCTGATCACAAAATATTTACCTATGAATCTTACACATTCAGATTTAAGATCACAAGATCTTATACATACCAGAAGTTGTAGTAGACAAAATTGGCTGTATTAGCTTCGAGAATCCTAGCTCAAGCATTAAGCAATCAACTCCCAGATTACCTGGGGAAAGCATTCATCATACAAATCATTATTTGCAATAGAAACATACTAAACTTGGGTGAATAAAATAGAAACATACAAAGTAGCTTTAGTAACACTAGTATCCGTGCAATAGATTGCCTACCTATCTAATTGCTTGCATATGGACAACAAACAGTAACAGTGACGGTTCGTCAGACGAGCCAGCAGAGGGGCAGGAACCTGCACAGGAAATATTAACCACCTAGTAGCAGAAATCTAGAAGCACCTAGCAGCAAATATAAAGATGCCAGTTCCGAACCTATCTCAGTGAGATTATCAAGTTTAAGGTAACTGGCAAGCCCAGTAAAGTGCGAGCTACAATGAAGTAGCACCTTAAAAATTCCTTTAGAAAGGTTTCCAGACAACTTAACAAATAATAGTGAATAAAAAATAGATATGTCTGTAAGTCCGTTACCGTGGAGAAAAACGTATTAGAAAGTATAAGAAGGGAAACAATCAGGACATACAATTCTACTACGCTTGTTTTAGATAAGAGGTTCCTGCAGCTTGTGCGTCAGACCAAACCAAACGGGCAACTATTAACCACCTAGTAGCAGAAATCTAGAAGCACTGGGACCAAAGCACGAGCAGGATATCTGCATTCCGCCTGGAATGCCAACAACGCCATATTCATCAAACCATCAAAGATCCAAAGTCTGACAGACGGCAGAGACATAAGAGAAGGGCCATGAAACTTGTATCAAGATGATTCAAATGCAGAGCCGACCCAAATGTCAAGCGGATTTAAATTTATGCTCTAGGTTCTTTACTGAAACCTACCTACGAAGACATGCACATAGGGGAGGATAAGAACGGACGACACTCAGAGAACACGGACACATCAACTCGATGAATCCATCACTAGAATTCTGCGTCTCCGTCACACAACTACGCGGGTGATGAAAACGACGGAACCCCGAGTTAGCCAAGTGAAAATACTGAGCTAGAATCGGAGAGCTAATAACTCCTCTGACTTACCAGAACCATCAGTTCGACTGTAAAAGAGGGTCACGAGACAAAAACTGAACGGGGGGAATCGGAAAGAGAGAGAGACGTACGGAGGCCGAGAAGCAGCAGTAATCCCTCTGGCCAGCGTCAAGTTTCGCCGAGGTTCTCTTGTCCCTTCTGCCTCTCCCTCTCTGATCAGGCCACGAACACCAATCCCGTGGATCTGGAGTGCAGCGTCCTCAGCTAGTCCGGTGATGGCAGCCCCTGAGTCTGAAACAGCGCAGACAACTCGCCAGACGATCTCCTCTTCCGTCCTTCCTAGTCCGGCGCACCTATTCACGGTTCTCACTCACTCTTGATGAAACTACGGGTAGAGTGCGCAGCTGCGCAGGAGAAGAGAGTACGCGCGGGGAGAAAAGTAGACAGTGGAGAAGGAGGGGATGCAGCGGAGGTAGAGTGGGAGCGGTTTAGAAAAGGAGGGAGCAGGAGGACGGTAGGGTACCGATTAGGAATTGGGCGTGTGGAGCCGTGGAGGAGAAGAATCCCGATAGCCGGCGTCCCCTGGTAGCAACGAGCACAAGTAATGCACACACACCGGTCCGGCTTACATTGAAGGAGAAGAGGATCGGATGACTGGAGAAGACGAAGGAGAAAACCCACCTGAGATTCGTGAGAAGAGGATCGCCTGATCGCCTGATCGTCAGTCGCCCGCGTGTTTCACCCTACGCACACGCTTATTTGCAGAAGACATGTCAACCCGCGAAACCCGCAAGCCCGAAAAAAACCATTATTTGCGGGTCGGGTCGGGTCGGGCATGGTTTTATTGCTATGCCCCCGAACCATACAGCCCCCAAAGTATTTTTGCAGAGTAGTTGATGCACAATGTCATCTTGCTGCCACAGCAGTCACGAAGTGCATACATTTCTACCGACCCGCTCGGTGTCGCCGCCCCAACAGACATTGATTGGCTCGGTGGTGACACCCATCGAGTCACACAGCACACTTCCCATCAGGCATAGACGACGTCGACTGGCTTGGTGTTCAGCCCGTCAATTAAGACTCCAAAATTCTGATTTCTTGTCGTCTGGGTGCACCATTGGAGGTGTCTACGCTGAAAGCAAGTACTGTGAAATCCTCTTGTCCGTTTGGTTTCTCCGATCTAGTTGTGAGAACATGGAAGCATAATAAGTGATTGTAGGTGGGATTCAAAAACCCGCCCCTCACCAAGATTTATATAATCCTATATGAGACGGATGTGGTTTCCATCCGGATTATATTCCCAGCTGATATTACGTGAAAACAACAATGGGGCATAGATTCATGAACGGATATAAATTTTATCTAGATGCAAATTATGTGAACCAATCATAGCCTTAATGAATGGAGTCTTTTTAGAAGATGGGTCTAATGAAGGACCATTTTGATGTTATATTGTAAGCTAATGATGATAATGTCGAAAACAATGACCATGTAACATGCCATTATAGGAATATTACAATGAAATATTAACAAGACATGACGAGATCCAATTGAAAACAACAAATCAAACAATAGAAAGATCAAAGAAGAACAAACATATATTTGTAAGTTATTTCATAACAAACCATCCACTAAGACTTGCCTTGGAGAAAATAGCATCTCGTAGTCGAGAGTCGGTACCTAAAACTGCTAGGATCCATATTCGACAAATAATAAATATTTTCCATTAATGAACTTGAGTTGTTTACATAATAATGATGTTCTTCTAGGGAGTTGCATGAATTTTCAACATGAGAACTAACATATATTGAGAAGAATTATAAAAGGATCTAACTAACTAATCTTCCTTGTTTGACTTAGCTTTAATGTCTTCACTCTCCATGTCTCCATAGCTTTAAATAGGACAGCTACGTAATACGCCGACAAATATGATCATTATATCACTATATTGTGTATGTTGGGCAACCAAAATGTGTGTAACTAGGGTAACAACATACATCATATAAATCAAATACTTACAATATGAACTGGCATTTTCATTACATATTCTAGCATATGCCCATGATATCATCTTGGGTGCAATCACTATCTATCACTAGACTTATTTGCATTACCCCTTGATTAGTGTAACCCAAGGTTAATATTCCGGATCCATTATGATATTGGCATTGTAGTTGAAAAAAAAGTAAATAAGCATCCAATAGTCAATTTCATCAGAATTTGAGAAATATTCAACAAACCATCGACAATCGATAATTACAAGTACTCATAAATAACCACGTACCTCATTGTAGTCACCATGTAGTTCTACTTCAAGTACTTTAAGAATGCAATCCAAACATCTAAGCAATCAACATTCAATCAACATTATCTACATGTATGTATAAACCCTAAATTGTCACCATATGTTCATAGTATACAAATAAGATTGAGTAACGGGTTTGGGTTTCCTTGGTTTAGGGTCGACATTAGGGTTAGGTTTTAAAACCATATTTCCTAAGTTTCAAAACCATTACCACGAGTGATATGGGTTACAAACCCTAATCTGGCAATAGGAGTATCCCTAGGTCATTATATTAATCATTTTAAATCATTATTAGAAATCCAATTAGATCATGCCAGTTCTTATCACAATAAAGCACATTTGGCTTACCCCAATTTACTTGTTTATGAATTAGAACCCGTAAATGATTGTCAGCATTACTCTAATCTGATTTAAGACACTGATATCTCCTCATTAATCAACGGTATCTAATTATATATAACATTGAGTGTATTTCAATATATTCAACATTATTCATGACATTAAGGTTGCAATGTAATACTACTTTACACATGCATTTAGTATCGCATTTAATCATGATATATTCATTATAACCTATGATTCCCATGAAACTTAATCATACAAATCTAAATCATTAATAATCAAGGAAAGTCATAGAGTGATTGTATTTAGCCAATTTTGAAACCCTAACTCCAAATCAAGGTGTTGTGTAGTAATGGCCTTATATTAACTTATTAATACTCACTTTTCATACTATGATCAGAATTAGACCCTAAATATATTTTCTTTGTAATATATGCATTTTTTTGAGTAAAATTATATATAAGAACAATATGTTATGACCTTTGGGTTATTTACTACATTTAAAGCAAAACAATTCTATTTAAATCAATGTCAAGTTGTCATGTCACCCAAAGGGCGCGACTTAATTAGATATTCAGGTTGAGGGTAATTACCCATCTACCCTTTTGTAGTGGCCTCGTTTAGCCACGTGGATCAGGGTAAGGGAGTAATTCCCACACAGGGATTGTCCCCATCCCCGGCTTGTCGCACCAGCAGTTTGCCATGGAGTTGACTCCGTCTCGACTCTAGCATGATAGCCTTGGCACCCATAGATGAGGGTGAGGTTGAGTCTGAGGGGACTCCCTGATGAAAATGAGATCCTTGCCTCACGGCATGGTGATTTGAACAAGGCATTTTAAGGTTAGAGAAACTCACCCAAGCCCAAGGTTGAATAGATGGGATTTACCTATATTCTTAGGGTACTGAAGGCTGGGAAGGGTTGGTGGATTCTAGTGCTGCATGCCCATCATCTGTGAACGGCCACAATGGCACGAAACCATGCCTTTGATGAGAAGCTTGACTCTATCATAGTCGGAGCTTGGGGCCCCATTGTGAGGGTTCTCAGATCCCTTTTGAAGGTTGGGGCATCTCTAATGCCTCTTGGGAAGCTTCAAGGACAATGAATTGGTTGGATGTTACTTCATGCTAATGGTTCAATAACCATAATTCTGGATATGGCGGTAGAGTAGGTTGGAGGTTCACAGACCTATTCACTGGAAATTGGGGGTTGCTTTGTGTAATGACCCCGCCTCCCGGTAACCCCCAATTAAGGGAGACCAAGAGGTCAGAGTTGTTATCCTAATTTCTCAGATCAAAGGTTCGACAAATAATCAGTAATAATTATTAAATTCTACCATGACTATACTGAAAGCTGGAATAAAAATAAAACTTTGCATTCCTTTTTTTTCAAAAACTTGAATATCTAACTTCTATCCACCTCTAGACTCTATTCTAACTAATCCTCCTTGCACTCTATTTCTTAATTTCACAATATGCCACTTTATTGTTTGTCCTTTTCAATGTCGTACCTAAAATGCCGACAAACAAAACGTCGGTCAGCATAAATGAATATGTCGGTATGTGGGGGAAACAATAATCGTGCAACTATGGTAACAATGTAAGTAACCAAATATCATTTAACAATCAAGGTTACATTTTAAGCAATACTACTCAATCCATACCTATCCCTATCTATATGATGTCCCTACAGTGGACTTGGATACTACCTCTCTCATATGGTAGTTCCTTATCCCCATGGTCCTACCCCACAGGTAGCCATTACTTAGGGTTGTGGAGTCGCATGGCCCTACCCAAAGCTAGCCCAATCTCTGACTCGTGGTGACTTGATGAACCTACCCCATAGGTATCCATGTACTAAGTCATCCAATGACCTGATGGACCTACCCCATAGGTAGCCATGTACTAGGTCAACCTATCAAGCTACAGAGGGGACTAGGATCTGAGCTAGTAGGCATATATCTTATGTGATAGTCATATCCACATTATAGTATGCATGAATTAAATTCATCCAACAGTTTAATTCAAGCAAACGATGAAAACTTCAAAAATCCTCAAAAAACTAGTTCGAGATATTCATAAGCGTAACTATATATCTGTCAGGCTGATTTAGGACAGAAACAATCCAATCAATGTAAGAAATCCAATAGGCAAGCAAGCACACAAAGAGATCCTAAAATATACATATAATTTCCTATCATAAATCATGTCATCAAGATCTATTAAACCCAGCTTGCTTCCTAGGGTTTCTAGTCCACTTTTAGGGTTTTATTAGGGTTTTAGCCTCCATAAAGCTTGTATCAATTTTAATGCCCTTTTAGTTCACAAACCCTAATTTCAACATCATAGGCACAATTGAATGTCAATTAAATATAATATGTCTCTTTTACACTAAAACTACCATCTTTATCCCTTTTAAGTCATATCAAAATCATTAGTCCCAATTATCATCTTTGGTTTCTTTCGAATTGACAACTCTCATTTCATTGTGGTCTAATTCACATATGAACTCTATTTATCGCTAATATCACATTAATCCACTAGGAAACCCTAATTACCAAATTAAGGGTATTTATCCACAATTAGGAACTTTTATACTTAAAATATCTTAGAATCATCAAATCTCAGTTCTACCCATGGATTCAAACATTTAAAGCCATTAAGAATTATAATTACTAATATTAGGGTTTCAAGGCCCATTAAAGCTTATTTATGTACATGGAACCCTAAATTAATCAAACTATGTATAAAGATTATCCTTTTGGATCTAATGTTCCCTTTTTATAATCAACAGGTTAATATCAACTTTAAACATTCATATAACCCTTCCCAACTCATTAATCATCATAGATTAGGGTTTCTTAATCATTAATGCGTTAAAGTTGACAGCTTTAACTATTTTTCGAATTACAAGAGGAATTGGGCTCTAAAACTATTTTTAATGGATTCCTCGTATTTTTATGAACAAGTTTCATATATTATATGTATCAATCCGAGCTACCATTAATTAAATATGAATTTTGCAAGATTCACTTACTTGGACCAATGGGACGCTGACACGTCAGCCATCACATACACCGCGCCTCTGTGTCGCCCGACCGATTTAGAAACATAACCAAATGAAAATTTTGCCCCCGTGCGATGAACTGGCTCTTCAAGCCTCAGGAGGGCATTTCCGTCCAGACGACTTTGGTCGTCTTCTACCTCCCGACGGCACGCAGCTGCCGCCACCGCAGGGGTTGGCACAGCTTCCTCCCCTTCCCCGACCTCGGCGGCCACCAGGAATCACTTGTCCTCCTCTGTTGTGCCTCCACGCACCCAGGGACACCTTCAGCTCACGGCCAAAGCAGCTGGCCCACGCTGGCTGGGTCTGCAACACGCGGTCGGCCTTGCAGCCATGTTGCTGCTGCTACGCATGGGCTAGGGTACGATGAAGATGGCCGAGATTCCCCATGGTGTCATGGGAGCATCATGCCTCATCGTAATCCCTTCATGGCTACTCGTTGCTCTAGGGGTTGCACTACTCCCCTATGGCTAGGGTTTGCACGAAAAGAACAAGGAGAAGAGAGAGGGATGCATGGGATCTACTTCAGCTCGAGGCTAAGGGTTCCACCCTTATATAGGGGAGGATAGCAATGCCCTAACATGCCTGCCCACGAAGAAAACAAAGCCCTTTCCCAATAGGAAACCAATTTTCCTTAATTAATAAGTACTCTCTCTCTCTTAATTATCTCCTTGATAATCTATATTCTTTAGTTATTAGGAATTCAAAAATTATCTCTCTTATCTTCTTTGTGCTTGGCTTTTAATCCATTTGCCATGAAATTTTACTTCCTTATAACAAAAGTATTTCTTTTTTATAATACCAAAAGTCATTAATTATATAACACATTTTCCTCATATTAAGACTTTTGTATTATTTGTATTTTCTCTTTCTTCTTCTCCATTGGGACTCTTTGGACCCCAAGAAATTCTAATATTTCGAAATTCCTTTTTAAGGATGCTTATTATCCTTCAATGCATCCACATCCATTATTTCTCATTATCTTATTTATTTCTTTATTAAAAGATTTCTTTTCAAGGATTTCTCTTTATCTTTTATTTCCTTTTTCCTCTTTTCCTATTTCTTCCATTAGAAATCACATATAAATGAAATTTACTCAATTGTGGCCATTAATGCCACATTCTAGAGATTTCTATATAATTCTCATAATATTTTGCTTAATATTCATTATCTTGTATCTTTTTCTAATATTTGGACTTTTCTTCTTTTCTTCTCTTTTATATCCATTATTGGATTAATCTAATAATAGGAACCACGAAATTCCCATCAAAAGGGAGATTTGCAAAGAAATCCCTTCTTTGAAGCAAAGCATACAACCTTTTCAATTAAGTTCATATTCATAAAAATATTACATTTCAATTATGAAAACATATGCAAAATTGAGGTTGTAACATCCTTCCCCTCTTATAGGAATTTTGCCCTCAAAATTCCACCAAACATATAAACAATTCAGGATAAGGATTTTCCATATCCGTCATTGGCCCTCATGTGGCGTCATCCTCTCCATGGTGCTTCCAAAGAACCTTTATCATCTCATATTCTTTACTCCTGAGCTCTCTCTCACCTTGGTATCTCGTACCCTTATAGGAGACTCAGGGTAAGTTAGCCTCCCTTGGGAGCTCACTAGGTTCATTGCTCCGCCCATGGCTCGGGTACCTCACATATGCTCTAGATCGGACTTGTGGAACACATCATACATCACGTTATCCTGAGGGGTAAGGCTAAACATAACCATCTCCACCAATCCATCCCAAATGGACCCATGTATCGGGGACTCAGCTTTCTCAGCTATAGCTCAGAGGGGTCAGATTTTCATATCACATATTCTCCCACAATGAACTACATGTTAGTCTACTTTGCATCAGCTCACGACTCATGTCGCCCCTGGGCTCTCTTCCAGCCATTGCACGATCAAAGCGACTTCATCTGTACACATTGTGGTCTTTTTCTAACCTTCGCGAGTTCCCTTCACCAACATCATCTTAATGAAGTGGTGACTGACACAACCTCCCTTACAGAGCTTCTTTACATCCCGATACTGGCTATGGTGGCTATCATCACATCTTACATAGGACAAGAACTGTCTCCATGTATCACCCTGAACGAGCACACATGCTCTCATCAGACCCTCTAGTCTGGATCATGCTAACCATCAGTTAGGGGTGATAAGCTATACTAACATCGAGTTCTTCATGTACCTACTTCCACCGCATGGAAGTAAACCTTTAGGTCATACTCAAGAATCTTTGAACTCGTATCATGGTATAGTTGAACCATCTCTCTTACATGTAGTTCAACCGAATCTGTCTCCTGACAGTATTCTCTCTTTTCTTAGATTATGTCATCTAGGTAAGGCGGTCTACCATAACCCATATTGCATCCTGACTTTCCTTGGTCCAAGGGAGACTCACGACAACATCTAAAGTGATGAACTCCCATTCCCTCTCAGGGACTCTTTATCCTCCATATTAACGCACTGGGTTACTAGTGTTCATCCTTTACCTCCTGTCATGTATGGTGACATGCCACATGCAACTTCATCGTAGGCATCCAAACTACTACTGCCACTTACTATCTTCGTAGTACCACGGTGTATGGTGA
This sequence comes from Alisma plantago-aquatica, assembly GCA_963693085.1. Taxonomy (NCBI): domain Eukaryota; kingdom Viridiplantae; phylum Streptophyta; class Magnoliopsida; order Alismatales; family Alismataceae; genus Alisma; species Alisma plantago-aquatica. Next base: position 642,528,528 of record OY856415.1, read on the forward strand.
ACTTAAAAATCATGATCTCATGTATGTCATGATTCCTCAAGGTCGATTCCTCAAAAACCCTAAAACACTCTAGTTGGGGTTTCATCACCATCTTTTTTCCAGAGAAGTGCATCTGAGGTTCTACAACCATCCTTCTATCACAACAAGCCCTAGGCTGGCTAACCAAGCAACCACTAACTCGATCGATAGATCTCGTTATATCTGAGTGTTAACCAATCATATCTCACCACTTAGGGTTCACCTAACTACCTAGACTAGGCAGCTGCATCTCAACAAGAGCATCCATCACCACCTTTCACCCTTATGTGTTAGGTAATGTTGAAGACATACACCTCCATGTATTCCACTTATTGTCTCATCCTGGACTTTAGGTCTATTTTCATCAAGAAAACTCAGAGCTCATCTTCTTAGTTATCAAACTCAAACTTATATAACTCATAAATTCTACATAGCTCATGATAAGAACATCCTCATAAGATGACTACCTTAGTTCTCTTGGTGTTTGTAAATCATCCACATATCATACCCTCCACAAAGGTACGCTGTCACCTCTATCCTCATATATCAAAGCAATATTTCAACTCACCTCATCTTTATCCTTAGTGTATGGCATGCGTACTGCCCTATCTCTTACCCCCATAACGAGAGGAAATAAGCATTTGGTGTCCGTCCAAACACAGAGTTCTTCCCGTTATAAGAATAGAGATGGTACATCCCACATCGCCAACACACCTTCCAATCTAAGTTGAAACGTGCAACACGTCTCCACATCATGAACATTTCGATATCAGGTTTTCTTTCATGGAGAACTGGTCTCAAACCCACTTGGGTTACCACCTGATCCTTAGTCATATCCTCTAGGTATGTAGGGTGCCAACACTTTTGGGGTCATCCCTCTTCCCTTATGCATCCAGAGAGTGCCCTCTTCATCTTCCCTTTGAGTCCCATGAGTTCATGAAGGTGATCAATCTCCTAACCCATGGCCCTCAGACAATGATAGCTATTACCTCCCGACCCTATGGTCATGTGCAACTAGGGAATTAGGCGAATCCTAATCCCATCGGTCTTATCCCTATCTGACCCTAGGATAGACATAGGATTCTAACATAGAACATATCTGACTTGAAACCTTACCCAAGTCTCCATCATCTCTTTCGGCATTCGTGGTCTGACTTACATCCTTTCGTATGGATCATGGCGACCTATCTACCTCCGTCAGGCCCCATACTGGTTACCTCCATGGTAACATATCCACATGCACTTAGAGATGGTTATCGATGGGTCTATAGGTTCATTCTTATACTATGTACTCTCCACTTAGCTTTTCAAGATCCTATGAGAACTCTTTAGGTTACCTCAAACCCAACAAAAGTTGTGCATACCCTACAGAAGGGTCCCTCTCCCATGATGGGAGGAAACTACACAGGTTACAAGCATCCTCACATCTAGGGTTTACGTCAACATGAGCATTTTTAGTCCTATCAAGCTACTAAGGCACGTAGCTAACCAATAGACCACCTACCAAACCTTACTAGGTCTCCATGGTAGGTCATACTTGTCCTCATTCCTGATCATTGGACCATCATCATACATGCCCATGTCACCAACCAATATGTGAGGGGTTCATCAAACATATACCTTAGTCTAAGGGGTTTCCTTTTCCTCTAACATGAGGAGTGCCATGCTCCCACGCAGAAGAACTCAAGCATCCGTGTGAGAATCAGGTGCACCAGGAACTACTTCTTCCCCTCTTTAGGTCTAGGAACCCTAGGTTCTATTTTATGCATCAACCGTCTAACCACATGCTCAGCTTCTAATAACGAACCAAGCATGTACGAGGTGCATCATGCACATCCTATAATCCTTCCACTTGAACAACACCTTAGAGTCGAGTCCTCCTCAAGGACAACCAACTAGGTATAAGGCCTCACAACTTGTTACTATGCCTCCTCAGGGTCTAAGGAACTCTTCTTCCTATCCCTAGAAGGTAAGCACCTATATCATCTGTACATTGGTACCAATAGCCTCATCCTTCTTCTAGGGTTTGGTTCCTCTAAAAGCAACTAAGAAACCACAAGGATCATGTACGAGGCAACCGAAACCATCCACTTAGGTCGCAACCTACCCAACTTCTCAGGGTTCCTCATATCCCAGAGTCTAAGCTTCCAACCTTCTTATTCGGGTCTTTCTCTCTCTCTAGAGCTAACCCCACAACCAACCTTACTGCTAGAGGTTCTCTCTCCATGAAGGTGGATCAAGCTCTCATGCATACTCCTATAGGGGTGAAACATATGATCAAACCTATATTCACTCAAGATTATCCATAACTCTTTATGCTTATCTCATAAGTTATCCCATATGCACTTCAGGCCTGGGTTTCAACCTACTGCCAACACTACTAACGTATTCTGGGTGCATACTATGCCATGCTCATACAAGCCCATAGGGTTTCTATAGGTTTTTCACTAACCTCAACGATGAAGGAGTTATCCTTCACTCTAACTTGCATGACCTTCCCTAGGGTTGGGTCACCAAAGGTAATAGGTCAGCCAACCTCACATGGCTCATACTGTGACGACAAACACCAAACATCGGATAATAAATAATGTGGAAGCGATCATTAGTAGCGGATTAACAAAAATCACTAAAAATTAAAACCTTTTTGCAAAGGGATACAATTCCCGGAATCTCTTATAATAAGAACCAAAGTATTACATATACATTCTAGTCCATAAGTACATACCATGTACCATCTCTTCTCGAGGAACATATACAACAGTTGCTTTTGCCAAAACTATACATAAGTAACATAAAACCTCGATGCATTCAAGCCAAAATCTCAGATCGATCATAAAAGCACTAACTACTGACTCCAAGGACCTGAGAGTATAGAGACGACATATAGGACTCTTATCTACATGACACGATAGTCAGTATCTCCACCTGAGATGTCACTGTTGTCCTTGATGCTGTTGTTGTTCTTTCTCTGCAGTACGGTCTCAATCCCCCTCGTGCACGTCCACCTAAAAAATGTGGATCCCACAGGGTGAGACAATTATCCCAGCGAGAGATAAAACTCTCTGCCAAAGATGTTATTATCACAGTTAAATAATATTAAACTAAGCAGAGGATAAGCATGTTAGAATATTCTCATCTTTTAAAGCATTGTAACTATATATGATAGAGCAGTAAATTATCTATTCACTTTATACGGAACATGAAGAACATGTATATCATTTACCCATCATACTATGTCAACATCTCAAACTTATTCTGTGATGATCATTATCATGGTATGTCATCCATGAATCATTCTCATTTCTATCTGTTGGCCTCAACCAATCTACTAACCAGATATTGAATTGTACCAGTCATGTGAGTATACATCATCATATTCTGTTCAGGCATTGGACTATGCCAATCCTGTGCAACCATTCCAGGCATTGGACTATGCCAATCCTTTGATAACAACCAGGCATTGGGTTATTACCAATCCTGTGATTAACAGCCAGGTATTGGGTTATTACCAATCCTGTGATTAACAACCAGGTATTGGGTTATTACCAATCCTGTGATTAACAGCCAGGTATTGGGTTATTACCAATCCTGTGATTAACAACCAGGTATTGGGTTATTACCAATCCTATGATTAACAGCCATGTATTGGGTTATTACCAATCCTGTGATTAACAACCAGGTATTGGGTTATTACCAATCCTGTGAAACTATAGGCTTCATGCCTCTGCCAGGTATTGGACTATACCAATCTTGTGCATCTCATCACTGAATACCACATCACCTTTACTAGGAATTATACCTTGTCCAAGCCATCATACCTATTCACATCCTTTATATAATACAAGTATTCCTCTTATCTCCTTTAAGCATATTCAAAACACTATAGCCCTTGTTTGGCTATAAGCATAAAACATATATGATTAAGATTTCATTATTATTATTGTGTCCATTTATTATTATTATGTTACTAAGTCTCCATTTCCTAGTTTATTTGAACATTATCATTTCTTACATGAGACTTCTATAAACACCTTGTTACCTCTCACTAGGCAACAACTATTCTCATGGCTCACAAGGCCCATTAAACATCTTGTCACCTCTCACTAGGCAACAACTATTCACATGGATCACAAGGCCCATTAATCATTATACTTTTATTCAAGTATTTAACATTCCTTACAAGGTTTATGCAACAAAAGAGTTACAACATTCCCATCATTAGGGTTAGGGTTTCCTTTCCTTGTCGATTATGGTTTCTCTTACATATCATCACCCTTCATTAGGGTTAGGGTTTTCCATCATTAACCATTTAGGTTTTCAAGATCATATTTATTAATGATCAAACCCTAATTCATTGCTCCACACATCTAGGAGCCAACATTGATAACATAAGTATTCAATCATACTTATTTATTCTCATCATTTATCATTAAATGAATTATCAACACAAGACATGAGTTCCTCTCTCATCTTTACCATAATATGATTACCTCATACTTTATTAATCTTGACTTAACCTTATCTTAAGGTATGTTAGCCTACACTTATCAAAGAGCATTACATCTGAATGTAACAATTGACATGACACACTTCATGTGTTACTCACCCAAGTACATTGGATTTAGGGTACATCAAGGTGTATCAACCTTGAGGTGTTGAATGTGATATCTATCATGTCTTGATGTATCCCTTCCCTCATCACTTGTAACTTACTTAAGTTCATCAATCATCTTGTATTAGGGCATTTTCCATCCTAATACTTTATGCACTAATTCATCACATTTATCATGTAGTGTACTAGACATAAGTCACACATTTGAATTGTCCAACTATCTTTAATGATATGGACTCATCTCGGGTTAAGGCATTGATGTTATAAGGTTGTCCATTATCAACCACTTTAGGTGTTTCACCTATCAAGGTATTGACCACTATTCCATCATAAGGGTTCACATGGCATCCCCCTAGATTAGGGTTTCACACATCATTATCTTGTATTAAGGTTCCTTATAACTTTTCCCCAAATTAGGGTTTCATGTAATTTTACCCGAAATTAGGGTTTCATGAAGCATCCTCTTAAATTAGGGTTTTTCATTATATTACCCTGAATTGGGATTTCTCATATCATCACCCTAGATTAGGGTTACTCCATTACCCTAGATTAGGGTTACATCATTATCCTAGATTAGGGTTTTACTATTGTTGCCCTAAATTAGGGTTAGGGCTCATCAACCTTCTTGATTAGGGTTTCATGATCTCTTTATCAAGGATCATACCCTAATTACATATTTTATTCATGTTGAAAGTGTTGAGGCTTAACCACTACATGATTATTATACATGTATGAATTCCTCTCTCTCTATCTCTCATCCTCTCTAGGATGTTGATTACTTCAAACTTAGATTAGGTCAACCCTTCATTTAAGTACATACATTTAGGGTTAGCATAGTGTATTGAGATATTGCTTCCATAAGCATCAAAGGTTTACCCCTATAAGGGTACTAATCACCCTAGTACCTTAAAGGTACAACCATTGTAATTATCATCATTAACAATCATAGGGTTAATTGATCTTTCATAGCTTTGAGACTATTAGGTCTCCAAACGGTTTTGACCTCCTTGACTTTCAAACGGTTTTGAAACCATTTGCCCACCTTAGGGTTGAGATCATTTGACCTCCAAACGGTTTTGAAACCATTTGGGCATCTAGGGTTGAGACCGTTTTCTCTTAAACGATTTTGAAACCGTTTGGTGCTTTCAACCCTTGAAACCATTTGATCAAATTAACCTTGAGATTGAATGAACAACCCATCATTGAAACTGATTGAACATCAAACGGTTTTGAAACCATTTGGCCTCAAACAGTTTGAAGACCGTTTGGTCCAAACTACCTTGAAACCGAAAGGATCATCTAGGGTTTCCTTCACCTAATCAATTAGGGTTTGCTTTATTGAATCATTCATCAATTGGACCATTGAGAGTACATCAAATTATAACCCTTGGATCTCCAACCATTCATCACAGCCCTTGACCTCCAAATGATCTTGAGATCGTTTGACCTCAAACGGTCTTGAGACCATTTTCCCTCAAACGGTCTTGAGACCGTTTGGGCCATTCAACATAGAAATCAAATCAATCAATTTAGGGTTTCAACCAATCAATATGATTAGGGTTTGTAATCAATGGATCATCCATTCTTGAATCCATTATAATTAGATCAATTTGAACCATTGGATCTTCATTCATTGACATCAGCAATTGACCCCAAACGGTCTTGAGACCGTTTGGTCATCAAGTTGAAACTGTTTGCACATGATCTTTATTGAGGTGTGTGCTAACATGAAATCATCATCTTCAAGCTTCAAACCTTCGAAATTTCCTGTGATTCTTATTGTGGCAACACATCCCACTATCACACAGACAGCGAGGTATTACGCGAAAACGTGCAGAAATCACCATAACCACAGATTACCAAAAATACGAGCTAATTAAAACCGATTGCGGAAAGCGGATGAACTGAGAAACTATTACATTCAAGTCCTCATCCTGCAAGGAAACATGTTATATAAACATATACAAGATCTGATACGTATCCACAGCTTAGAAGAACAGCTGTCTAATCTTCACATGAGTTTGTCACCTGTTTATACATACATAAAGGCCCACATCCAGTCAACATCAGGATATACAAAACATCAATGATTATACATCGTGAAACAACGTCAAAACACCTCAAAGGACCTGAGAGTACAAGGATGACTCTAGACTCTACTACAAAACACCAAAACAGTAGCATATCCATCTCTTGCCTTCTACTGCTCTTCTTGCTGCTCGACCGCAACTCCGCGACCACCACCACGTCTAGCTCGAACACCTAAAAACCAGCGGGGTGAGACAATTGAACATTGTCCCAGCGAGAAACATAACTCCCCGCCAAAACTATAAAACCAGAAGGATAAAGCAACAACAGTAGATAAACAGTAAAACGTAGAATAATAACAGTTTATATAACAAGGCTACTCGTACCATCATGCTTACCGAACTGTTTACCACTTATCTCTTTACAGAACATGATTGACAAGATAAGGTTCATAAGATCATAGCACATAATATGTGGAACGTATAAGTAACTGCAAGATATAACAGAATTAACTACACAAGCAAGGCCTCAACCAATGTTCTGTGTTTGGCCTTAAGAAATAAATACTATTCGGCTGGGTTACATATTATTATGCCCTGAGGAAGTGAACTGTACCGTTCAAATCCAACCGACGGCTGTGAAACCCGAAGTCGGTGCCATACAAGGTCACATGGAAGAGCCGGACTCCACGACCTTCCCCCTCGTAGTCAGTGTACGAGAACAACACAAGCAGGACCGCAGTCTCATGCTTAAGCGGCCTCAGCCACAGGGCCAGCTCCATAGGCTACCCATCCTCTAGCCCGCCTCGGTACAGGTATCGGCGCTAGTATAACTGAGCCACGGGCTTGTTCACCGTGCTCTGAGCCATGAACACATTCATGCTCTTTATATCACATATCCGGATCCATGGGTCTGTTCACCATGATCATCACATATCCCGAGTCTACAACCGAAGTTGCACTCTTACCTCCTCACTTTAGGCTAGGAGAAACCTTGCATATTCAACAATATGCACTCCGGGTTAACCCGTAGGAGAACCCGTTTCACCATCACCAGCTTCTGACGATGATGGATCTATGGCCAGGGCAAACTACATGATATATTCCGTTGTGATTAATTAGTATCTTATATATGGATTGCAAGATTCAACCAAGTTATATAACATGTAAACTATAACAGGAAATAAACAACATAAAGCTCAACATTATGCTTTTGTGGTAATCACATCAACCTGATCCATCACAAGGATCCAACCTCACATGTTATCACTTGGCCTCTTGCTAATCATCCATATCTATCTCAAGGATCGCCACATACCATGGGATCTCAATCCCTCATCACATTCAGCCACTGCCTCTCAAGGCTTACATCATCATCATTTATATCTCATAGCCTTTTACTTGGCTATGCATCATCTGCATGGTTAGTATACACAATAAATAGAAGGACCATGCTATCAACATAGGGTGGTATTGATAATTATATTCTTTATCAATCGTGCCTCAACTTGTGATCATAAGCATAGGTTACATCATTAAGCAAGGCGTTCTACATGCTTATCATTTCATTATCATTATACATGATCATATGCACATGAAACGTTGTGTTAGCATACATGAAGGTGATCTATTATCTCAAGCATATCAATAGCTTCCATAATAAACCAAACATGATAGAATCCAACATATCGAGTTTCAAACGAGGAACAAGACCCTCACTATTGCGCCCACTACCCTCACCATAAGTGGTATCAGGCAGGGCTCACTCTATCGTCCAACCATATCGGTCAACATGTGACAGCCAAGCATACTAGGTGATGTGCAACACTGCGTTGTGCAGCACTGGTGGTATATCGTGCAGCACTGGTGGTATATCGTGCAGTAAGGCCTTGTGAGCCATAACGTGCAACGGCCAAGGGTACCAGGTGACGCTCTGTCAGGAAGGGAACTCATTCTAGGGGGACGCCCGTCACTACAAGGTAAAGACTAGGGAGAGGATATCGGGCAACACCATCAGACAAAGCATAACACCAAGGTGCAGCTCAACCTGATGTTCAACCAGCATAACCATGCTCTATTGGTTATCACATAGGGCAACAACGAAGGTGTGACGCCCGTCACAGAACCAGACCCCAAAGCCCCATCGACCAAGGTATAGCAGCGCAAGGCAAACACCTTACCAAGGTGTATCGGGCAGGTCATCTTAGCATGGTGTGACGCCCGTCACACAGGGCAGGAACTAGGCATGTGACGCCCGACACAACACCCATCCTGTGTCGTCCAAGACTCAAGATCAAGCGGGGTATTGTCCATCCCAGCCACTACCACCTATCGTCCAAAGCATCTAGGTAAATAGGGCTATCGGGCAGCACCTCCCCAAGATTATAACAACCAAGATACAGCTCGTCACCAACCTCAAGCACAAGGGCATCAAACCCTAAAGAGTCAAGAAGATGGCTCACCTCTCAACTTAAACGAGAGAGGGGTCTTGCACATCTCCTAACCTCCATCGGGCAACACCAAGAACAACCCTAAACGAGGCCCACAACTACTACCAAGCTCACCCTTCAAGTCCATGGTGAGAGGAGGGTGTTGCTCAAGCTACTAGAACTCAAGCTCACTCCTCAAGACCTAGGAGAGAAGAGAGTGTTGCTCACCAAGAAACCCTAGGACACATGGTTCGACCAACAAAAACAACTAAGCAAGAAACAAAGCTAACAACATATAAGATCATGAAAGGAGGTAGAATAGTTAGGGTTAGGAGTTATGCAACCCGCCTTAAGCAAGCTCCAAGCTCCTAGCACCAAGGAAGAAGAAAGCTCCAAGGAGGATCGGCCACCAAGATAGCTCCTCCAAGGGTGTCGTCCTCCAAGTTGCCAAGGAGAAGGGTATCGTGCACCAAGGTGGAGAAGGAACCAAGAGACTAAAGGATCCTTAGCAAGAGGAAAAGAACACATATATAGATGGGGTCGGTGGAGAAAACAAAGCAAAGCCAAGCAAGGTGTCGCCCACCTAGGGACACTTGTCCTAGTGCACAAGCCACCACTCTAGAAAGCCTTAAACACATGTCCAAGGTCATTGCCACATGCAAGCATCAAGCACCAAGTGTCCACTAGTGGTGACACAAACGAGGTCAAAGCTTGGTCAAAGGTCATGGGCGACACAACTCCACCATGGGCGACACAGCCCTGGGCGACACAAGCTCCTCCTGGCCGATACAAGGCCCAAAGGGAACAAAAGCAAGGCACCACAAGGCCCAACAAGCTCAACCAAGCACAAAGGAACTCAAGCAATGAGCCCAAACCATCCTCTCTACGCTAGAGGAAGCAAGGAGAGAGAGGGACACCTCACAAGGTGGCAAACTTGCCCACAAACCCTAGACTTGGGTTATTTGCAAGTAGCACCTCCAACTCTCAACAAAGCACAACCAAACCCTAATCACCACTAAAGGTGATTAGCAAGCAACAAAGCATCAGGGTTAGGCAAAGCAAACAGGGTAAACCCTAAACGAAGGTCAGGGTCCTTACAAGCTAACCCTCTATAAAGGGATTTCGTCCCTGAAATCCGGAGAGAAAAGTGAGGGATACTTCCTCCTCATCTATTCCTCAAGCTCCCATATGGCTTCCTCAACGCCATGATGATGCCAAAGAACCTTCACAAGAACCAGGTCCTTCCTCTTCAGCTTCTTAACTCTTCTGTCAAGGATCGCCACATGACCTTCCTCGTAGGTCACATCTTCATCAAGCTCAACTTCAACTGGCTGTATCACTGTTCCCGAATCTGGATGGCTTTTCTTCAGCATACTGACATGGAACACTGGATGTAATCTGTGCAACTCTGGAGGCAACTCTAACTCATAAGCTACCTTGCCCACTCGTGCTATGACTGGGTATGGCCCCATATATCTGGGTGCGAGCTTACCCTTCCGGCCAAACCGTAGCACACCTTTCCACAGCAAGACTTTAAGATACACTTCGTCTCCTACCTGGAACTCCAAAGGTCGTCGGTGATTGTCTGCATAAGACTTCTGCCTGTCCTGTGCCACTTTCAATTGTTGTTGTATCACTTTGATCTTTTCTGTTGTTTGTTGTACTAACTCAGGACCCAAAAGCTGATACTCACCAGACTCGTACCAACACAAAGGAGATCTACACTTCCTTCCATACAAAGCCTCATAAGGAGCCATGTCAATGCTCCACTGATAACTGTTGTTGTAGGCAAACTCTATCAGACTGAGATGCACGTCCCAACTGCCTAGAAACTGCAAAACACAAGCTCGAAGGAGATCCTCCAAAGTCTGAATAGTCCTCTCAGACTATCCATCTGTCTGCGGGTGAAAAGCAGTACTGAACCTCAACTGTGTTCCCAATGCTTTGTGCAACTATTCCCAGAAACGACTCGTGAACTGGGGACCTCTATCGGAAACTATCATTACTGGCACACCATGTAACCGTACTATCTCATCCACATATACTTGAGCGAGCTTCTCGGCTGTATACGTCGTCTTTACTGGTAGGAAATGGGCAGACTTTGTCAATCTGTCCACTATCACCCAAATGGAATCATGATTCCTAGTTGTCCTGGGTAGACCAACTATGAAATCCATGGTTATATGATCCCATTTCCACTGCGGTATCGATAAGGGTTGCAACGTACCTGCCGACTTCTGATGTTCAGCCTTCACTTGCTGACAAACCGCACATCTGGCCATGAACTCGGCTACATCTCTCTTCAAACCGGGCCACCAATATAAGTCCTTCAGACTATGATACATCTTGGTGACACCTGGATGCATTGCATACATCGACGTGTGTGCTTCCTCGAGCACTAACTTCCTCAAATCATCAGCATATGGAACCACCATCCTATCACGATAGCAAACTAGCCCATCTTCAGACTCATGGAACCCATCACGCTTTTCACTGTCGAACTCTGATCTGATCAACTGTACCACATCATCTATTTGTTGTGCATATTTGATCTGCTGTCTCAGTGTAGGCTTGACTTGCATATGTGCTAAAACTCCAGCTAACAAGGATACTTCCATCTGTCGCAAAGAAACAAACATATCCCGTCTATAGCATACCAGAGAACTCAACTGTGCCTTCTTTGAAGAAAGAGAAGAAGACTTTCGGCTAAGCGCATCAGCTACCACATTTGCCTTACCAGGATGATACTCGATGGTACAGTCGTAATCATTGATCAACTCCATCCATCGACGTTGTCGCATGTTCAACTCATGCTGCGAAAAGATGTACTTCAGATTCTTATGATCCGTAAAGATCTGACACACTTCCCCATAAAGATAGTGTCTCCAAATCTTTAACGCATGAACCACTGCTGCCAACTCCAAGTCATGAGTCGGATAGTTCTCCTCGTGTTTCTTAAGCTGTCGTGAAGTAAAAGAAACCACATGATCCTCCTGCATCAGCACACAACCCAAACCTTTCTTGGAAGCATCACAGAAAACAACATAGCCCTTTCCAGGCTCTGGCAGGATTAACACTGGAGCACTGGTCAGCTTCTCCTTCAAACTTTGGAAAGCTTGTTGACATCGATCATCCCAAACAAAAGGTACATCCTTCCTGGTCAACTTCGTCATTGGCAACGCAATTGCACTGAAGTCCTTGATAAACCTCCGGTAGTAACCTGCTAAACCCAGGAAACTACAAACTTCTGTCAGTGTCTTCGGCTACTCCCATTCTGCAATGGACTCCACCTTCTTAGGGTCCACCTTAACTCCTTCTGCAGATATCACGTGACCTAAGAAAGTCACTTCTTCCAACCAGAACTCACACTTATTGAACTTGGCATACAGCTGGTGTTGGCAAAGAAGAGTCAATGCTCGTCGAAGATGTTGCTCATGGTCTTGCCTATCCCGACTATAGATCAAGATGTCATCTATAAAGACTACAACAAACTGATCTAGGAACGGACGAAAAACTCTGTTCATCAAATCCATGAAAGCAGCAGGTGCATTGGTTAGCCCGAACGGCATAACCATGAACTCGAAGTGACCATACATCGTCCTGAAAGCTGACTTCGGTATATCATCCACCTTAATCCTCAACTGATAGTAACTGGACCGTAGATCGATCTTCGAAAACACTGTAGCACCACGCAACTGATCGAACAGATCATCTATCCTCGGCAACGGGTACTTATTCTTGATCGTGACTTTATTCAACTGCCGGTAATCTATGCACAACCGCATCGATCCATCCTTCTTCTTGACGAACAACACAGGAGCACCCTAAGGCGACGTACTTGGTCGGATGAAACCTTTCTCCAACAACTCTTGTAACTGCTTCTTAAGCTCTGCCATCTCTACTGGAGCCATCCTATACGGTGTTTGTGCAAATGGCTGTGTACCTGGAACCAGATTGATCTCAAAATCAATCTCTCAGGGTGGAGGAACACCAGGGAACTCATCAGGAAACACATCGGCAAACTCTCGGATGACTGACACCTCTTTGAGACTAGGACCTTTCGCCTTGGTAGCCACAACGGTATCCACAACATGAGCTAGAAACGCCTCACATCCTTGACGTAGCAACTTCTCTGCCACCATGGCTGATACCAAACAGGTTGGAAGAATCTTCCTATCTCCCTGGAAGATCCACTTTTCTCCCGTATCGTCAAACACAACCTGCTTGGAACCACAGTCCAAAACAACCTTATACTTCTCTAGGGTATCCATCCCAAGGATAACATCAAAACCATACATATCAAGTGGTATAAGGTTCACTTGGATGTTGTGTCCCACGAAAGATAAGACACAAGATGGACACTCTTCTTGAAGCAACGAGGAGCCATCAAGAGGGGTTTCTAACAACAAGCTATCCTTCTTACGACTAACAGGTAAACGACAGTTTTCAAGCATACTATAGGCGATAAAAGAGTGTGTAGCACCCGGGTCAACCAGAACAGATATAAAGCAAGAAGAAGACATATCAGAATGAAATAACTCCATCTGACCTGTCACCACTCGCGGGTTGACTATCGCCTCCGACTGACTCATAGCGTAGAATCGAGCCGTTGCTTGCTGTCCACACCCTTTGTTTCCTTGAGCAGACGATCCGGCTTGCAACGCTTGACCACGTCCTTGCCCTCTGCTACCACTAGGCTGCTGTTGATCTGACCCTTGTTGATTCTGCCTTGGCTGCTGTGTCACCTCAACATCTCTATTCGGGCAATGTAACTTGAGATGCCCGATCTGTCCACAAAGATAGCATGCCATATCTTCAAACTGTGGCCTAGATGGTCATGTCACTGCCACTGAAGTTGTACTATGTGCCTTAGATGGCGAAGAAACATAACCTCTTCCCTTACTCGGAGACCACTGCGAAGGTACACTGGAACCTCTCATCACAAAAGGTGTTGAAAACCTTGGCTGCTTGAAGCCACCAAACCTTTGTCCCTGGAACTGAGCAGGCCTCTTCTTAGACATGGATTCTCTTTTCTCATTTACTGATCATTCGATCCTCCGGACGGATTCCACAAACGTAGCAAACCACTCTCTGTTTTCCAACGCAGAAACATGTGTTGTTAGTTCAGAACTTAAACCTTTCTCGAAACGTCTGATCTGCTCCTCATCTGTTGCTGCCATATGAGGACAAAACCTCAACAGGTCCATGAACTTGGCCTCATACTCGGTGATGTTCATCGTTCCTTGTCGCAAGCACTCAAACCGACTGATCTTCTCATCCAGATACGTCTTCGGGAAGTATCTACTGACGAATCGTGCCGGAAAACTTCCCAACCGATCACCTCACCAGGCCGCTTCTCTTCCTCGATGGTCCACCAGTGACCAACACTACCCTTCAGAAGGTAGTCAACATGCTTTACTTTGTCTGCTTCAGGGATGTCGAGGATCCAGAAAGCCTTTTCAAGACTTGTCAGCCACAGATCTGCATCCGCTAGATCAGCCGTTCCAGCATAATCCGAAGCTCTGACTCGGCGAAGCCGCTCAAAGGTCTTCCCAATACCTGATGTTTCACCATGGGGAGCCTGTGCTCTCGGAGGAGGCACTGGAAATCACTCAACCATGAGATTCATCGTAGCCATCATCTGCCCCATAAGCTGTTGATAGGCGGGATGTTCAAGAATGGCTGGGTTAGGTTGGGGGACCTCAGGCACCCGATCTCCATGTGCCTGCCCAGAAGCTCTATCAACTGATGCAGCATCGCTGTTCTCAGAAGCGTGTTCTTCATGGTTTCCAGACATCTTGACTTCTCTTCTGCTGAGGGCAGAAGACGATCGTAAGAAAATCTGGACAACACACAAGAACAGACACAACCTAGTCCTAAATCCATGTAGACTCAGCGAACCTAAAGCTCTGATACCAAAACTTGTGGCAACACATCCCACTATCACACAGACAGTGAGGTGTTACGCGAAAATGTGCAGAAATCACCATAACCACAGATTACCAAAAATATGAGCTAATTAAAACAGATTGCGGAAAGCGGATAAACTGAGAAACTATTACATTCAAGTCCTCATCCTGCAAGGAAACATGTTATATAAACATATATAAGATCTGATACGTATCCACAGCTTAGAAGAACAGTTGTCTAATCATCACATGAATTTGTCACCTGTTTATACATACATAAAGGCTCACATCCGGCCAACATCAGGATATACAAAACATCAACGATTATACATCGTGAAACAACGTCAAAACACCTCTGAGGACCTGAGAGTATAGGGATGACTCTAGACTCTACTACAAAACACCAAAACAACAACATATCCATCTCTTGCCTTCTACTGCTCTTCTTGTTGCTTGGCCGCAACTCTGCGACCACCACCACGTCTAGCTCGAACACTTGAAAACCAACGGGGTGAGACAATTGAACATTGTCCCAGCGAGAAACATAACTCCCCGCCAAAACTATAAAACCAGAAGGATAAAGCAACAACAGTAGATAAACAGTAAAATGTAGAATAATAACAGTTTATATAACAAGGCTACTCGTACCATCATGCTTACCAAGCTATTCACCACTTATCTCTTTACGGAACATGATTGACAAGATAAGGTTCATAAGATCATAGCACATAATATGTGGAACGTATAAGTAACTGCAAGATATAACAAAATTAACTACACAAGCAAGGCCTCAACCAATGTTCCGTGTTTGGCCTTAAGTAATAAATACTATTCGGCTGGGTTACGTATTATTATGCCCTGAGGAAGTGAACCGTACCGTTCAAATCCAACCGACGGCTGCGAAACCCAGAGTCGGTGCCATACAAGGTCACATGGAAGAGCCAGACTCCAAAACTTTCCCCCTCATAGTCAGTGTACGAGAACAACACAAGCAGGACCACAGTCTCATGCTTAAGCGACCTCAGCCATAGGGTCAGCTCCATAGGCTACCCATCCTCTAGCCCACCTCGGTACAGGTCTCGACGCTAGTATAACTGAGCCACGGGCTTGTTCACCGTGCTATGAGCCATGAACGCATTCATGCTCTTTATATCACATATCCGGAGCCATGGTCATGTTCACCATGCTCATCACATATCCTGAGTCTACAACCGAAGTTGCACTCTTACCTCCTCACTTTAGGCTAGGAGAAACCTCGCATATTCAACAATATGCGCTCCGGGTTAACCTGTAGGAGAACCCGTTTCACCATCACCAGCTTCTGACGATGATGGATCTATGTCTAGGGCAAACTAAATGATATATTCTGCTGTGATTAATTAGTATCTTTTATATGGATTGCAAGATTCAACCAAGTTATATAACATGTAAACTATAACAGGAAATAAACAACATAAAGCTCAACATTATACTTTTGTGGTAATCATATCAACCTGATCCATCACAAGGATCCAACCTCACATGTTATCACTTGGCCTCTTGCCAATCATCCAAATCCATCTCAAGGATCATCACATACCATGGGATCTCAATCCCTCATCACATAGATCCACTGCCTCTCAAGGCTTACATCATCATCATTTATATCTCATAACCTTTTACTTGGCTATGCATCAACTGCATGGTTAGTATACACAATAAATAGAAGGACCATGCTATCAACATAGGGTGATATTGATAATTATATGCTTTATCAACCGTGCCTCAACTTGTGATCATAAGCATAGGTTACATCATTAAGCAAGGCATTCTACATGCTTATCATTTCCTTATCATTATACATGATCATATGCACATGAAACGTTGTGTTAGCATACATGAAGGTGATCTATTATCTCAAGCATATCAATAGCTTCCATAATAAACCAAACATGATAGAATCCAACATATCGGGTTTCAAACGAGGAACAAGACCCTCACTATTGCGCCCACTACCCTCACCATAAGTGGTATCGGGCAGGTCTCACTCTATCATCCAACCATATCGGTCAACATGTGACGGCCAAGCATACTAGGTGACGTGCAACACTGCGTTGTGCAGCACTGGTGGTATATCGTGCAGCAAGGCCTTGTGAGCCATAACGTGCAACGACCAAGGGTACCAGGTGACGCTCTGTTGGGCAGGGAACTCATTCTAGGGGGACGCCTGTCACTACAAATTAAAGAATAGGGAGAGGATATCGGGCAACACCATCAGACAAAGCATAACACCAAGGTGCAGCTCAGCCTGATGTTCAACCAGCATAACCATGCTCTATTGGTTATCACATAGGGCAACAACGAAGGTGTGACGCCCGTCACAGAACCAGACCCCAACGCCCCATAGACCAAGGTATAGAAGCACAAGGCAAACACCTTACCAAGGTGTATCGGGCAGGTCATCTTAGCATGGTGTGATGCCCGTCACACAGGGCTGGAACTAGGCATATGACGCCCGACACAACACCCATCCTGTGTCGTCCAAGACTCAAGATCAAGTGGGGTATCGTCCATCCCAGCCACTACCACCTATCGTCCAAAGCATCTAGGTCAAGAGGGCTATCGGGAAGCACCTCCCTAAGATTATAACGACCAAGATACAGCTCGTCACCAACCTCAAGCACAAGGGCATCAAACCCTAAAGAGTCAAGAAGATGGCTCACCTCTCAACTTAAACGAGAGAGGGGTCTTGCACATCTCCTAACCTCCATCAGGCAACACCAAGAACAACCCTAAAAGAGGCCCACAACTACTACCAAGCTCACCCTTCAAGTCCATGGTGAGAGGAGGGTGTTGCTCAAGCTACTAGAACTCAAGCTCACTCCTCAAGACCTAGGAGAGAAGAGAGTGTTGCTCACCAAGAAACCCTAGGACACATGGTTCGGCCAACAAGAACAACTAAGTAAGAAACAAAGCTAACAGCATATAAGATCATGAAAGGAGGTAGAATAGTTAGGGTTAGGAGTTATGCAACCTGCCTTAAGCAAGCTCCAAGCTCCTAGCACCAAGGAAGAAGAAAGCTCCAAGGAGGATTGACCACCAAGCTAGCTCCTCCAAGGATGTCGTCCTCCAAGTTGCCAAGGAGAAGGGTATCGTGCACCAAGGTGGAGAAGGAACCAAGAGACTAAAGGATCCTTAGCAAGAGGAAAAGAACACATATATAGATGGGGTCGGTGGAGAAAACAAAGCAAAGCCAAGCAAGGTGTCGCCCACCTAGGGACACTTGTCCTAGTGCACGAGCCACCACTCTAGCAAGCCTTAAACACATGTCCAAGGTCATTGCCACATGCAAGCATCAAGCTCCAAGTGTCCACTAGTAGTGACACAAACGAGGTCAAAGCTTGGTCAAAGGTCATGGGCGACACAACTCTTCCATGGGTGACACAGCCCCTGGGCAACACAGCCCTGGGCGACACAAGCTCCTCCTAGTCGATACAAGGCCCAAAGGGAACAAAAGCAAGGCACCACAAGGCCCAACAAGCTCAACCAAGCCCAAAGGAACTCAAGCAACGAGCCCAAACCATCCTCTCTATGCTAGAGGAAGCAAGGAGAGAGAGAGACACCTCACGAGGTGGCAAACTTGCCCACAAACCCTAGACTTGGGTTATTTGCAAGTAGCACCTCCAACTCTCACCAAAGCACAACCAAACCCTAATCACCACTAAAGGTGATTAGAAAGCAACAAAGCATCAGGGTTAGGCAAAGAAAATAGGGTAAACCCTAAACTAAGGTCAGGGTCCTTACACTTATGGTGATTTCATCAACTAATTAAAAGGAATTTCAGAAAAGAAAAAGGAATCAACATATGGTGAAGAAATGAAATCAATAATAACATTAAGGGTTCAAGTTATATAACCCACCTTCAAAGTTGAATCCAAGCTTCAAGCTTCATGTCTTTAATGGTGAATGAAGCTTTCTCAACTGTCCAAGGTCCATCCTCAAGTCTTTGAGTGAAAAGAATGGCTAAAGTTGAAGATTGAATGGAGAAAAGAAGAAAATAAGCATTGAATTTCGATTTCCACCATGAAATCAAGGTTGAAGATGATGAAGGAGCTCACATACAGGTTGGGGTATGTCCTCCTGTTGCTCCTAAGCTCCCTTGTGTTCGGCTAAAACAAGGAAAGAAAGAAGAGTCGAAAAAAAGCCTCTCATGTGGGTGAAAGGATGGAGTGTATATAAGGGAAATTTAAGAGAGAGAAAGTGTTATAAAAATCCTTCAATTCCCTAAATTGGTACCACTTGTTCCCCCTCATTACTTGCATACAAAGCCATCATCCTCCCCTTCAAAATCCTCTTCTTTATCCATGAATTAAAAGACAACAATTAAGCACCTTAATCAATATAATAATAATATCTAAAAATTAGTGGATATTACTTTTTCTTTAACTAATCTGAGTGGGCTCTCAACTCACTTTAGATATTTCAATGCCATTGCAAGGCACAAGGACGTCCATACTTATATAAATTCAACCATCACATTTTTGGTTGAAGGGCACTTCCATTAATATATTTATTTTTGCATTAAATTAAATTAGGGTTTCAATTATGCTTAAATCTTGATTATTTTAATATCAAGATTCTCTCTCCCCCAAAGAGATTCAAATGAGACGCCCCTCTGATTTTCTTGTCTCTAATTGATACCAAAAAATATTAGGGACTCTCTAGAAGTGGTATTTTGCATATTGAACCCTAGGTTTTGGGTAAATTGCACATTACACCAAAACTAGGTTTTAATGCACAAACATTGCTTAATAAGCTCTTTCTTGGTGCTCAGGCTTGTGGAAGCCATACCTCAGCATAATTCTAATTCTTATGATGATTCAACACTTGAGGAAAATTTTATCATGTAACATTTGCAAGTTAACCCCTCAACTTGGGTAATTTGCACTTTAGTCCAAAACAAGTAAAACATTGTTTCAACATTATTCAAATAGGAACAAAATTGAAACATAAGTTCCTCTTGAGTCTTAATTAATTTGAAAAGGATAAAGACAAGAATCTAAATGACTTACTTAAGCAAAACTTCTAGGGTTAAGCCTTAACCCTGGTCAGGGATGTTACAATTATAAACCCCTAATAAGGATTTCGTTCCCGAAATCCCAGGTAAAGGGAGAAAAATATTATACATTCACTATATCATTAGGTCTCCACATAAAATCTTAATGTCATGGAGATGATATAGAGATTTGATCAACACAAAGTTCTTCCACACAAGGTTATCATAGAATCGGTCACACGGGACACATACTCCACTGTCCTTTTCATTATTGACTGTAGAGTCAACTATGTGTCAGGTAGCATTTTTCTTAGTCAGAGAGACATTATACATTCCTTATTCAGTTTAACATTTCACTTTACAAGGAAAGACAAGAGTTACATTTTGTCGCCCACTTGTGACTACAAGTCTCTTTATACATCTGGTGTGTCATCCAAACTACTGTCACAACACTAAACTTTCTTACTACTTGTACCGGCTATTTCATTAGTTGTACATAATTTTGTCATAAGGGGAGTTTACTTACCAATTGAGAACTTATCTTAGAAGTATCAAGCTGCTTTAACAGATCTAGGTAGGGATATTCTAAGGAATTATTTTTAGCTTGATAAACTTTTCCCACAATGATTTTACAATTGTTCCTTCAATTAGTACATCCTTATCAATGTTATGTTTATGCGGGGCATAAACCCCTAACAAATGGTATCCATACTACAATATGTAACTAGACAAATTTTAGAGTTGGCCCTTCTAGGTAACCAAACATTACTTCTTATCAGGAGTCGTGTTCCCATTTTCTCATATCATTGAAAGTTCTTGGATACTAGGATTCTTTACCTTGGTATCCATTATATGTGCCAAAACCACATCACATCATCATCATGATTACTAGATCTAAGTATTCAGGCCCTCAGTCCATCCCTGAACATTGTTACCTCTCATCAGGTAATTGTTACCTCTAGGTCTGAGGACCAGGGTATACATTATACCAAACATCCTCTTTTATTTATAAGTTGATCTATGATTAACTCAGATTTCTCCATATATCAATTACGATGTGGTAGAAATATTCATGCCACATCTCTAACTTTATTATGCTCTTTAGATTGTCTCAAAATGACTACTTGATCAGAGTAATAAGAAAGATAGCAATCTAAGAGTGTCATACTTACCTTACCTTCATTAGATGAATACCTGGCCAGGATATCTAAGAACTGAAATTAGGTAGTATGCATTTGTTTTATATTATGTTTCATACTTTTAACATCTCTTTAAATTTACTATTTAGTATCTCATATTTTCTTTGGGTGTTTCTTTTACATTTCTTCCTTTTCTACATGAAGAGAGAAATTTCAAAACATATAAGAGAATATTGATGTGAATATAGGTTCTCATCCTTTTTATCTCTTCCTTATGTCCTCATAGGACTAATTAAAGGAAGCTCAACAATAACTACCTTTCTTATAATCAGTAGGTAGAGAGAAGAAAAAGGAAAGATAATTCAGAATGAAAAGTTTTATCTGACATGTTACCTTTATGGGTTATCTAATGTCTTGTCGGTCGGGTCACCTTATTATTTCTTCTTGGACACTGCCACCTCAGATGTCCTTTCTGTCCACATTTGTGGCAAGCTTGGTCCCCACTTGGTGACTGCAGCATTGGTGTACCATAATGTTGTTGAACCGGTGAAGATTTTGGCTGTTTAGTACCACTAATCAACAGTTCTTGTGACTGTGTAGACTTTCTTTTGAGGTTTGTTTCATGTTTCTTTGTCATAGACCTTTCTATCCTCCTGACAGATTCCACAAATGTGGCAAATCTCTCTCTACTTTCTAACGCAGATGCCGAGATAGACACCTCAACATTCAGTCCTTTCTCAAAATGTCGAATCTTCTCCTACTCAGAAGGAGCCATTTGAGAACAAAACCGCAAAATTTCCATAAACCTAACCCCATATTCATTTATTGACATGGTTCCTTGTCGAACCTTCTCAAACTGTGAGATCTTTTCATCTAAATACGTCCTTGGAAAATACTTATTGATGAATTCTCAATGAAATTCCTCCCAACCAACCTCTTCATCATTCCTTTTTACTTCTTCTATGGCCCACCAATGTCCAGCACTACCCTTTAAAAGGTATACAACATGTTTGACTTTGTCAGCATCTGGGATACTAAGGATCTTAAAAGCCTTTTCTAACTCAGTGAGCCATAGATCAGCATCTGCTGGGTCAGATGTCTCAGCATATTCTATGGCTCCTACATGGCGTAGTCATTCAAATGTCTTTCCAGATCCATGCCCCTCATTGGGAACTGGTGCCCTAGGTGGTGGTGCTGGCATACAGTCTGCCATATGCATCATTGTGGTCATGAATTGCCCAAAAAGAGTATGAAAGTCTGGGTTTTCTACCATGACTTCATCAACATGGGGATTCTCAGGCACTGATTCCTCTCTTGCCTCATCCCTTGCACCCCTACTGGTGCCGCAACATTGCTCTTAGCAACGTGTCCCTCGTGTTCTCCGGACATCTTTGAGTTATATCCCTTCTTCAGCATAAGCACAAGTCACTATAAGATATACTGGGATACTCTTAAAATAGACTCGACACCTTAGTCCTATGTCTATGTAGACTCAGTGAACCTTAAGCTCTAATACCACTAATTTGTGATGACAAATACCAAACATCGGATAATAAATAATGCAGAAGCGATCATTAGCAGCGGATTAACAAAAATCACTAAAAATTAAAACCTTTTTGCAAAGGGATACAATTCCTGGAATCTCTTATAACAAGAACCAAAGTATTACATATACATTATGGTCCACAAGTACATACCATGTACCATCTCTTCTCGAGGAACATATACAACAGTTGCTTTTTCCAAAACTATACATAAGTAACATAAAACCTCCATGCATTCAAGCCAAAATCTTAGATCGATCATAAAAGCACTAACTACTGACTCCAAGGACCTGATAGTATAGAGACAACACATAGGACTCTTATCTACATGACACGACAGTCAATATCTCCACCTGAGATGTCACTGCTGTCCTTGATGCTGCTGTTGTTCTTTCTCTACAATACGGTCTCAATCCCCCTTGTGCACATCCACCTAAAAATGTGGATACCACGGGGTGAGACAATTGTCCCAGTGAGAGATATAACTCTCTGCCAAAGATGTTATTCTCACAGTTAAATAATATTAAACTAAGCAGAGGATAAGCAAGTTAGAATATTCTCATCTTTTAAAGCATTGCAACTATCTATGATAGAGCAGTAAATTATCTATTCACTTTATACAGAACGTGAAGAACATGTATATCATTTACCCATCATACTATATCAACATCTCAAACTTATTTTATGATAATCATTATCATGGTATGTCATCCATGAATCATTCTCATTTCTATCTATTGGCCTCAGCCAATATGCTAACCAGATATTGAATTGTACCAGTCACGTGAGTATACATCATCATATTCTGTTTAGGCATTGGACTATGCCAATCGTGTGCAACCATTCCAGGTATTGGACTATGCCAATCCTTTGATAATAGCCATGCATTGGGTTATTACCAATCCTGTGATTAATAGCCATGTATTGGGTTATTACCAATCCTGTGATTAACAACCAGGTATTGGGTTATTACCAATCCTGTGATTAACAGCCATGTATTGGGTTATTACCAATCCTGTGATTAACAGTCAGGTATTGGGTTATTACCAATCATGTGATTAACAACCAGGTATTGGGTTTTTACCAATCCTGTGAAACTATAGGCTTCATGCCTCTGCCAGGTATTGGACTATACCAATCATGTGCATCTCATCACTGAATACCACATCACCTTTACTAGGTATTATACCTTGGCCAAGCCATCATACCTATTCACATCCTTTATATAATACAAGTATTCCTCTTATCTCCTTTAAGCATATTCAAAACACTATAGCCCTTATTTGGCTATAAGCATAAAACATATATGATTAAGATTTCATTATTATTATTGTGTCCATTTATTATTATGTTACTAAGTCTCCATTTCCTAGTTTATTTGAACATTATCATTTCTTACATGAGACGTTTATAAACACCTTGTTACCTCTCACTAGGCAACAACTATTCTCATGGCTCACAAGGCCCATTAAACATCTTGTCACCTCTCACTAGGCAACAACTATTCACATGGCTCACAAGGCCCATTAATCATTATACTTTTATTCAAGTATTTAACATTCCTTACAAGGTTTATGAAACAAAAGAGTTACAACCTTCCCATCATTAGGGTTAGGGTTTCCTTTCCTTATCGATTAAGGTTTCTCTTACATATCATCACCCTTCATTAGGGTTAGGGTTTTCCATCATTAACCATTTAGGTTTTCAAGATCGTATTTATTAATGATCAAACCCTAATTCATTGCTCCACACATCTAGGAGTCAACATTGATAACATAACTATTCAATCATACTTATTTATTCTCATCATTTATCATTAAATGAATTATTAACACAAGACATGAGTTCCTCTCTCATCTTTACCAGAATATGAATACCGCATACTTTATTAATCTTGACTTAACCTTATCTTAAGGTATGTTAACCTACACTTATCAAAGAGCATTACATCTCAATGTAACAATTGACATGACACACTTCATGTGTTACTCATCCAAGTACATTGGATTTAGGGTACATCAAGGTGTATCAACCTTGAGGTGCTGAATGTGATATCTATCATGTCTTGATGTATCCCTTCCCTCATCACTTGTAACTTACTTAAGTTCATCAATCATCTTGTATTAGGGCATTTTCCATCCTAATACTTTATGCACTAACTCATCACATTTATCATGTAGTGTACTAGACATAAGTCACACATTTGAATTGTCCAACTATCTTTAATGATATGGACTCATCTCAGGTTAAGGCATTGATGCTATAAGGTTGTCCATTATCAACCACTTTAGGTGTTTCACCTATCAAGGTATTGACCACTATTCCATCATTAGGGTTTCACATGGCATCACCCTATATTAGGGTTTCACACATCATTATCTTGTATTAAGGTTCCTTATAACTTTTCCCCAAATTAGGGTTTCATGTAATTTTACCCGAAATTAGGGTTTCATGAAGCATCCTCTTAAATTAGGGGTTTTCATTATATTACCTTGAATTGAGATTTCTCATATCATCACCCTAGATTAGGGTTACTCCATTACCCTAGATTAGGGTTACATCATTACCCTATATTAGGGTTTTACTATTGTTGCCCTAAATTAGGGTTAGGGCTCATCAACCTTCTTGATTAGGGTTTCATGATCTCTTTATCAAGAATCATACCCTAATTACATATTTTATTCATGTTGAAAGTGTTGAGGCTTAACCACTACATGATTATCATACATGTATGAATTCCTCTCTCTCTCATCCTCTCTAGGATGTTGATTACTTCAAACTTGATTAGATTAGGTCAACCCTTCATTCAAGTACATACATTTAGGGTTAGCATAGTGTATTGAGATATTGCTTCCATAAG
This sequence comes from Alisma plantago-aquatica, assembly GCA_963693085.1. Taxonomy (NCBI): domain Eukaryota; kingdom Viridiplantae; phylum Streptophyta; class Magnoliopsida; order Alismatales; family Alismataceae; genus Alisma; species Alisma plantago-aquatica. The sequence goes on from OY856415.1 coordinate 642,554,101, forward strand.
CATCAAAGGTTTACCCCTCTAAGGGTACTAATCACCCTAGTACCTTAAAGGTACAACCATTGTAATTATCATTATTAACAATCATAGGGTTAATTGATCTTTCATAGCTTTGAGACTATTAGGTCTCCAAACGGTTTTGATACTTTTGAACCTTCAAACGGTTTTGACCTCCTTGACCTTCAAATGATTTTGAAACTGTTTGCCCACCTTAGGTTGAGATCGTTTGACCTCCAAATGGTTTTGAAACCATTTGGGCATCTAGGGTTGAGACCGTTTACTCTTAAACGGTTTTGAAACCGTTTGGTGCTTTCAACCCTTGAAACCGTTTGATCAAATTAACCTTGAGACCGAATGAACAACCCATCATTGAAACTGATTGAACATCAAACGGTTTTGAGACCGTTTGGTCTCAAACAGTTTGAAGATCGTTTGATCCCAAATGGTTTCAAGACCATTTGGACTCAAACGGTCTCCAGACCGTTTGGTCCAAACTACCTTGAAACTGAAAGGATCATCTAGGGTTTCCTTCACCCAATCAATTAGGGTTTGCTTTATTGAATCATTCATCAATTTGACCATTGAGAGTACATCAAATTATAACCCTTGGATCTCCAACCATCCATCACAGACCTTGACCTCCAAATGGTCTTGAGACTGTTTGCCCTGAAACGGTCTTGAGACCGTTTGGGCCATTCAACATAGAAATCGAATCAATCAATTTAGGGTTTCAACCAATCAATCCGATTAGGGTTTGTAATCAATGGATCATCCATTCTTGAATCCATTATAATTAGATCAATTTGAACCATTGGATATTCATTCATCCACATCAGCAATTGACCCCAAATGGTCTTGAGACCGTTTAATCTCAAACGGTCTTGAGACCATTTGCCCCCAAACTGTCTTGACACCGTTTGATCTCAAATGGTCTTGAGACCGTTTGGTTATCAAGTTGAAACTATTGCACATGATCTTTATTGAGGTGTGTGCTAAGATGACATCATCATATTCAATCTTCAAACCTTCGAAATTTCCTGTGACTCTTATGGTGATTTCATCAACTAATCAAAAGGAATTTCAGAAAAGAAAAAGGAATCAACATATGGTGAAGAAATGAAATCAATAATAACATTAAGAGTTCAAGTTATATAACCCACCTTCAAATTTGAATCCAAGCTTCAAGCTTCATGTCTTTAATGGTGAATGAATCTTTCTCAACTATCCAAGGTCCGTCCTTAAGTCTTTGAGTGAAAAGAATGGCTAAAGTTGAAGATTGAATGGAGAAAAGAAGAAAATAAGCATTGAATTTCGATTTCCACCATGAAATCAAGGTTGAAGATGATTAAGGAGCTCACCTACAGGTTGGGGTACGTCCTCCTGTTGCCTCTAAGCTCCCTTATGTTTGGCCAAAGCAAGTAAAGAAAGAAGAGTCGAAAAAAAGCCTTTCATGTGGGTGAAAGGATGGAGTGTATATAAGGGAAATTCAAGAGAGAGAAAGTGTTATAAAAATCCTTCAATTCCCTAAATTGGTACCACTTGTTCCCCCTCATTCCTTGCATACTAAGCCATCATCCTCCCCTTCGAAATCATCTTATTTATCCATGAATTAAAAGAAAACAATTAAGCACCTTAATCAATATAATAATAATATCCAAAAATTAGTGGATATTACTTTTTCTTTAACTAATGTGAGTGGGCTCTCCACTCGCTTTAGATATTTCGGTGCCATTGCAAGGCACAAGGACGTCCATACTTATATAAATTCAACCATCACATTTTTGGTTGAAGGGCACTTCCATTAATATATTTATTTTTGCATTAAATTGAATTAGGGTTTCAATTATGCTTAAATCTTGATTATTTTAATATCAAGATTCTCTCTCCCCCAAAGAGATTCAAATGAGACGCCCCTCTGACTTTCTTATCTCTAATTGATACCAAGAAACATTAGGGACTCTCTAGAAGTGGTATTTTGCATATTTAACCCTAGGTTTTAGGTAAATTGCACATTACACCAAAACTAGGTTTTAATGCACAAACATTGCTTAATAAGCTCTTTCTTGGTGCTCAGGCTTGTGGAAGCCATACCTCAGCATAATTCTCATTCTTATGATGATTCAACACTTGAGGAACATTTTATCATGTAACATTTGCTAGTTAACCCCTCAACTTGGGTAATTTGCACTTTAGTCCAAAATAAGTTAAACATTGTTTCAACATTATTCAAATAAGGCAAAAATTGAAACATAAGTTCCTATTAAGCCTTAATTACTTTTCAAAGGATAAAGACAAGAATATAAATGACTTACTTAAGCAAAACTTCTTGGGTTAAGCCTTAACCCTGGTCAGGGATGTTACAATTATAAACCCCTAACAAGGATTTCGTCCCCAAAATCCTAGGTAAAGGGAGACAAATATTATTCATTCACTATATCATCAGGTCTCCACATAACATCTTAATGTCATGGAGATGCTATAGAACTTTGATCAACACAAAGTTCTTCCACACAAGGTTATCATAGAATCAGTCACACGGGACACATACTCCACTGTCCTTTTCATTATTGACTGTAGAGTCAACTCCGTGTCAGGTAGCATTTTTATTAGTCATAGAGACATTACACATTCCTTATTTAGTTTAACATTTCACTTTCCAAGGAAAGACCAGAGTTACATTTTATCACCCACTTGTGACTACAAGTCTCTTTATACATCTGGTGTGTCATTCAAACTATTGTCACAACACTAAACTTTCTTACTACTTGTACCAGATATTTCATTAGTTGTACATACTTTTGTCATAAGGGGAGTTTACTTACCAATTAAGAACTTATCTTAGAAGTATCAAGTTGCTTTAATAGATCTAGATAGGGATATTATAAGGAATTATTTTTAGCTTGATAAACTTTTTCCACAATGATTTTACAATTGTTCCTTCAATTAGTACATCCTTAGCAATGTTATGTTTATGCAGGGCATAAACCCCTAACAAATGGTATCCATACTACAGTATGTAACTGGACAAATTTCAAAGTTGGCGCTTCTAGGTAACCAAACATTACTTCTTATCAGGAGTCGTGTTCCCATTTTCTCATATCATTGAAAGTTCTTGGATACTAGGAATCTTTATCTTGGTATCCATTATATGTGCCAAAAACACATCACATCATCATCATGATTACTAGATCTAGGTATTCAAGCCCTCAGTCCATCACTGAACATTATTACCTCTCATTAGGTAACTGTTACCTCTAGGTCTGAGGACCAGGGTATACATTATACCAAACATCCTCTTTTGTTTATAAGTTGATCTATGATTAACTCAGATCTCTCCATATATCAATTAGGATGTGGTAGAAATATCCATGCCACATCTCTAACTTTATTATGCTCTTTAGATTGTCTCAAAATGACTACTTGATCAGAGTAATCAGAAAGATAGCAATCTAAGAGTGTCATACTTACCTTACCTTCAATAGATGAATACCTGGCCAGGGTATTCAAGAACTGAAATTAGGTAGTATGCATTTGTTTTATATTATGTTTCATACTTTTAACATCTCTTTAAATTTACTATTTAGTATCTCAGATTTTCTTTGGGTGTTTCTTTTACATTTCTTCCTTTTCTACACGAAGAGAGAAATTTCAAAAAATATAAGAGAATATTAATATGAATATAGGTTCTCATCCTTTTTATCTCTTCCTTATGTCCTCATAGGACTAATTAAAGGAAGCTCAACAATAACTACCTTTCTTATAATCAGTAGGTATAGAGAAGAAAAAGGAAACGTAAATCAGAATGAAAAGTTTTATCTGACATGTTACCTTTACGGGTTATCTAATGTCTTGTCTGTCGGGTCACCTTATTATTTCTTCTTGGATACTGCCACCTCAGATGTCCTTTCTGTCCACATTTGTTGCAAGCTCGGTCCCCACTTGGTGACTGCTGCATTGGTGTACCATAATGTTGTTGAATCGGTGAAGATTTTGGCTGTTTAGTACCACTAATCAACGATTCTTGTGACTGTGTAGACTTTCTTTTGAGGTTTATTTCATGTTTCTTTGTCACAGACCTTTCTATCCTCCTGACTGATTCCACGAATGTGGCAAATCTCTCTCTAATTTCTAACGTAGATGTCGAGATAGACACCACATCATTCAGTCCTTTCTCAAAATGTCGAATCTTCTCCTGCTCAGAAGGAGCCATTTGAGGACAAAACCACAAAAGTTCCATAAACCTAACCTCATATTCATTTATTGACATGGTTCCTTATCGAACCTTCTCAAAATGTGAGAGCTTTTCATCTAAGTACATCCTTGGAAAATACTTATTTACGAATTCTCGACGAAATTCCTCCCAACCAACCTCTTCATCATTCCTTTTTAATTCTTCTATGGCCCACCAATGTCCAACACTACCCTTTAAAAGGTATACAACATGTTTGACTTTGTCAGCATCTGGGATACTAAGGATCTTAAAAGCCTTTTCTAACTCAGTGAGCCATAGATCAGCATCTGCTGGGTCAGATGTCCCAGCATATTCTATGGCTCCTACATGGCGTAGTCATTCAAAAGTCTTGCCAGATCCATGTTCCTCATTGGGAACTGGTGCCCTATGTGGTGGTGCTGGCATACGGTCTGCCATATGCATCATTGTGATCATGAATTGCCCAAAAAGACTATGAAAGTTTGGGTTTTCTACCGTGACTTCATCAACCTGGGGATTCTCAGGAACTAATTCCTCTCTTACCTGATCCCTTGCACCCCCTACTGGTATCCCAACATTGCTCTTAGCAACATCTCCCTCGTATTCTTTGAACACCTTTGAGTAATATCCCTTCTTATGCATAAGCAGAAGTCACTATAAGATATACTGGGATACTCTTAAAATAGACTCGACACCTTAGTCCTATGTCTCTGTAGGCTCAGCGAACCTTATGCTATGATACCACTAAATTGTGACGACAAACACCAAACATCGGATAATAAATAATGCGGAAGCGATCATTAGCAGCGGATTAACAAAAATCACTAAAAAATTAAAACCTTTTTGCAAAGGGATACAATTCCCGAAATCTCTTATAACAAGAACCAAAGTATTACATATACATTCTGGTCCACAAGTACATACCATGTACCATCTCTTCTCGAGGAACATATACAACAATTGCTTTTGCCAAAACTATACATAAGTAACATAAAACCTCGATGCATTCAAGCCAAAATCTCATATCGATCATAAAAGCACTAACTACTGACTCCAAGGACCTGAGAGTACATAGACGACACATAAGACTCTTATCTACATGACACGACAGTCAGTATCTCCACTTGAGATGTCACTACTATCCTTGATGCTGCTGTTGTTCTTTCTCTACAGTACGGTCTCAATCCCCCTCGTCCACGTCCACCTAAAAAATGTTGATCCCATGGGGTGAGACAATTGTCCCAGCGAGAGATATAACTCTCCGCCAAAGATGTTATTATCACAGATAAATAATATTAAACTAAGCAGAGGATAAGCAGGTTAGAATATTCTCATCTTTTAAAGCATTGCAACTATCTATGATAGAGCAGTTTATTATCTATTCACTTTATACGGAACGTGAAGAACATGTATATCATTTACCCATCATACTATATCAACATCTCAAACTTATTATGTGATGATCATTATCATGGTATGTCATCCATGAATCATTCTCATTTCTATCTGTTGGCCTCAGCCAATCTGCTAACCAGATATTGAATTGTACAAGTCATGTGAGTATACATCATCATATTCTATTCAGGCATTGGACTATGCCAATCCTGTGCAACCATTCCAGGCATTGGACTATGCCAATCCTTTGATAACAACCAGACATTGGGTTATTACCAATCCTGTGATTAACAACCTAGTATTGGGTTATTACCAATCCTGTGATTAACAACCAGGTATTGGGTTATTACCAATCTTGTGATTAACATCCATGTATTGGGTTATTACCAATCCTGTGATTAACAACCAGGTATTGGGTTATTACCAATCCTGTGATTAACAACTAGGTATTGGGTTATTACCAATCCTGTGAAACTATAGGCTTCATGCCTCTGCCAGGTATTGGACTATACCAATCCTGTGCATCTCATCACTGAATACCACATCACCATTACTAGGCATTATACCTTGGACAAGCCATCATACCTATTCACATCCTTTATATAATACAAGTATTCCTCTTATCTCCTTTATTTATATTCAAAACACTATAACCCTTATTTGGCTATAAGCATAAAACATATATGATTAAGATTTCATTATTATTATTGTGTCCATTTATTATTATTATGTTACTAAGTCTCCATTTCCTAGTTTATTTGAACATTATCATTTCTTACATGAGACTTTTATAAACACCTTGTTACCTCTCACTAGGCAACAACTATTCTCATGGCTCACAAGGCCCATTAAACATCTTGTCACCTCTCACTACGCAACAACTATTCACATGGCTCACAAGGCCCATTAATCATTATACTTTTATTCAAGTATTTAACATTCCTTACAAGGTTTATGAAACAAAAGAGTTACAACCTTCCCATCATTAGGGTTAGGGTTTCCTTTCCTTATCGATTAAGGTTTCTCTTACATATCATCACCCTTCATTAGGGTTAGGATTTTCCATCATTAACCATTTAGGTTTTCAAGATCATATTTATTAATGATCAAACCCTAATTCATTGCTCCACACATCTAGGAGCCAAAATTGATAACATAAGTATTCAATCATACTTATTTATTCTCATCATTTATCATTAAATGAATTATCAACACAAGACATGAGTTCCTCTCTCATCTTTACCAGAATATGATTACCTCATACTTTATTAATCTTGACTTAACCTTATCTTAAGGTATGTTAGCCTACACTTATCAAAGAGCATTACATCTGAATGTAACAATTGACATGACACACTTCATGTGTTACTCATCCAAGTACATTGGATTTAGGGTACATCAAGGTGTATCAACCTTGAGGTGTTGAATGTGATATCTATCATGTCTTGATGTATCCCTTCCCTCATAACTTGTAACTTATTTAAGTTCATCACTCATCTTGTATTAGGGAATTTTCCATCCTATTACTTTATGCACTAACTCATCACATTTATCATGTAGTGTACTAGACATAAGTCACACATTTGAATTGTCCAACTATCTTTAATGATATGGACTCATCTTGGGTTAAGGCATTGATGCTATAAGGTTGTCCATTATCAACCACTTTAGGTGTTTCACCTATCAAGGTATTGACCACTATTCCATCATTAGGGTTTCACATGGCATCACCCTAGATTAGGGTTTCACACATCATTATCTTGTATTAAGGTTCCTTATAACTTTTCCCCAAATTAGGGTTTCATGTAATTTTACCCGAAATTAGGGTTTCATGAAGCATCCTCTTAAATTAGGGTTTTTCATTATATTACCCTGAATTGGGATTTCTCATATCATCACCCTAGATTAGGGTTACTCCATTACCCTAGATTAGGGTTACATCATTACCCTAGATTAGGGTTTTACTATTGTTGCCCTAAATTAGGGTTAGGGCTCATCAACCTTCTTGATTAGGGTTTCATGATCTCTTTATCAAGGATCATACCCTAATTACATATTTTATTCATGTTGAAAGTGTTTAGGCTTAACCACTACATGATTATTATACATGTATGAATTTCTCTCTCTCTCATCCTCTCTAGGATGTTGATTACTTCAAACTTGATTAGATTAGGTCAACCCTTCATTTAAGTACATACATTTAGGGTTAGCATAGTGTATTGAGATATTGCTTCCATAAGCATCAAAGGTTTACCCCTCTAAGGGTACTAATCACTCTAGTACCTTAAAGGTACAACCATTGTATTTATCATCATTAACAATCATAGGGTTAATTGATCTTTCATAGCTTTGAGACTATTAGGTCTCCAAACGGTTTTGATACTTTTGAACCTTCAAACGGTTTTGACCTCCTTGACCTTCAAAAGGTTTTGAAACCGTTTTCCCACCTTAGGGTTGAGATCGTTTGGCCTCCAAACGGTTTTGAAACCATTTGGGCATCTAGGGTTGAGACCATTTGCTCGTAAACGGTTTTGAAACCATTTGGTGTTTTCAACCCTTGATCCGTTTGATCAAATTAACCTTGAGACCGAATGAACAACCCATCATTGAAACCGATTGAACATCAAACGATTTTGAGACCGTTTGGTCTCAAACGATTTGAAAACCGTTTGATCCCAAATGGTTTCAAGACTGTTTGGACTCAAACGGTATCAAGACCGCCCGGTCCAAACTACCTTGAAACCGAAAGGATCATCTAGGGTTTCCTTCACCTAATCAATTAGGGTTTGCTTTATTGAATCATTCATCAATTGGACCATTGGGAGTACATCAAATTATAACCCTTGGATCTCCAACCATCCATCACAACCCTTGACCTCCAAACGGTCTTGAGACCCTTTGACCTCAAATGGTCTTGAGACCGTTTGCCCTCAAACAGCCTTGAGACCGTTTGGGCCATTCAACATAGAAATCGACTCAATCAATTTAGGGTTTCAACCAATAAATCCGATTAGGGTTTGTAATCAATGGATCATCCATTCTTGAATCCATTATAATTAGATCAATTTGAACCATTGGATCTTCATTCATCCACATCAGCAATTGACCCCAAACGGTCTTGAGACCGTTTGGTCATCAAGTTGAAATCGTTTGCACATGATCTTTATTGAGGTGTGTGCTAAGATGACATCATCATCTTCAAGCTTCAAACCTTCGAAATTTCCTGTGATTCTTATGGTGATTTCATCAACTAATCAAAAGGAATTTCGGGAAAGAAAAAGGAATCAACATATGGTGAAGAAATGAAATCAATATTAACATTAAGGGTTCAAGTTATATAACCCACCTTCATAGTTGAATCCAAGCTTAAAGCTTCACATATTTAATGGTGAATGAAGCTTTCTCAACTATCCAAGGTCCGTCCTCAAGTCTTTGAGTGAAAAGAATGGCTAAAGTTGAAGATTGAATGGAGAAAAGAAGAAAATAAGCATTGAATTTCGATTTCCACCATGAAATCAAGGTTGAAGATGATTAAGGAGCTCACCTACAGGTTGGGGTACTTCCTCCTATTTCTCCAAAGCTCCCTTGTGTTTGACCAAAGCAAGGAAAGAAAGAAGAGTCGAAAAAAAGCCTTTCATGCGGGTGAAAGGATGGAGTGTATATATGGGAAATTCAAGAGAGAGAAAGTGTTATAAAAATAATTAAATTCCCTAAATTGGTACCACTTGTTCCCCCTCATTCCTTGCATATGAAGCCATAATGCTCCCCTTCGAAATCCTCTTCTTTATCCATGAATTAAAAGAAAACAATTAAGCACCCTTAATCAATATAATAATAATATCCAAAAATTAGTGGATATTACTTTTTCTTTAACTAATGTGAGTGGGTTCTCCACTCACTTTAGATATTTCGGTGCCATTGCAAGGCACAAGGAAGTCCATACTTATATAAATTCAGCCATCACATTTTTTGTTGAAGGGCACTTCCATTAATATATTTATTTTTGCATTAAATTGAATTAGGGTTTCAATTATGCTTAAATCTTGATTATTTAATATCAAGATTCTCTCTCCCCCAAAGAGATTCAAATGAGACGCCCCTCTAATTTTCTTGTCTCTAATTGATACCAAGAAACATTAGGGACTCTCTAGAAGTGGTATTTTGCATATTGAACCCTAGGTTTTGGGTAAATTGCACATTACACCAAAACTAGGTTTTCATGCACAAACATTGCTTAATAAGCTCTTTCTTGGTGCTCAGGCTTGTGGAAGCCATACCTGAACATCATTCTCATTCTTATTATGCTTCAACATTTGAGGAACATTTTATCATGTAACATTTGCAAGTTAACCCCTCAACTTGGGTAATTTGCACTTTAGTCCAAAACAAGTAAAACATTATTTCAACATTATTCAAATAGGACCAAAATTGAAACATAAGTTCCTCTTGAGCCTTAATTACTTTTCAAAGGATAAAGACAAGAATCTAAATGACTTACTTAAGCAAAACTTCTAGGGTTAAGCCTTAACCCTAGTCAGGGATGTTACACATACTATCATAGTTATCCAAAACCAAAAGCATGTCAACCCACAAACATGGTCGACCATGACATATAACTCATCATGCCATCTCTCTCTCTAACCACAGCTTAGGGTTAGGGTCATAATCATCCTCAGAGGATGCACCATGTCTCTACCTTTAATGGAGATCTCTGCCTCCAAGACCAACTCTACTTCATCCTTCTGACAAGAAGGTCTAACCTTAGGTCTCTCCTGAGGGCATGACAACACATGTCATATGACCTAAGCATGCAACTATTCTTTAGTTTATGCTTAAAATATTAAGCTTATGTCCATGACATCTTATTTACATGCTTTTTCATTAATTTGGTGGAGGATTCCTTAACCTTATCATACATACCCTGACCTCAAGAGGGTGAGGAAGAGAGAGAAAAACCCTAAATCTCAAAATCTTAATAGAATTAGGGTTGAGAAGGGATGAAAATAGGTGAGAGAGTCCTAAAGGTATCTTATTTTGAGTCAGATCCTAAGACATTGGCTAGGCAATCACATAGATCCGGGAGTCCACGTATTCCGACTAGCAGTGCGGAGGAAAATATTGCCAGCCCCTGGACGTGATCCTTTTCTAGACACCTCTGTCTTTCATAAAATCCTCTAATAACTCCCTCGGTTCTATGAAATTTGTAAGATTTAATAATTACTAAAGATTAAATGAGGAACAAATGCTCTGATACCAAATGTAACGACCTCGCCTCCCGATAACCCCCAATTAAGGGAGACCAAGAGGTCATAGTCGTTATCCAAATTTCTCGGATCAAAGGTTTGACAAATAATCAGTAATAATGATTAAATTCTACCATAACTATATTAAAAGATGGAATAAAAATAAAACTTTGCATACCGTTTTTTCAAAAACTTGGATATCAAACTTCTATCCACCTCTGGACTCTATTCTAACTAATCCTCCTTGCACTTTATTTCTTAATTTTACAATATGCCACTTTACTGTTTGTCCTTTTCTATGTCGTACTTAAAACGCCGACAAACAAAATGTCGGTCAGCATAAATGAATATGCCGGTATGTGGGGGAAACAATAATCGTGCAACTATGGTAATAATATAAGTAACCAAATATCATTTAACAATCAAGGTTATGTTTTAAGCTATACTACTCAATCCATACCTATCCCCTATCTCTGTGTTGTCCCTGCAGTGGACTTGGATACTACCTCTCTCATATGGTAGTTCTTTACCCCCATGGTCCTACCCCATAGGTAGCCATTACTTAGGGTTGTGGAGTCACATGGCCCTACCCATACGTAGCCCAATCTCTGACTCATGGTGACTTGATGGACCTACCCCATAGGTAGCCATGTACTAAGTCATCCAATGACCTGATGGACATACCCCATAGGAAGCCATGTACTAGTCAACCTATCAAGCTACAGAGGGGACTAGGATATGAGCTAGTAAGCATATATCTTAGGTGATAGTCATATCCACATTATAATATGCATGAATTAAATTCATCCAACAGTTTAATTCAAGCAACAGATGAAAACTTTGGAAATCCTCAAAAAACTAGTTTGAGATATGCATAAGCATAACCACATACCTGTCAGGATGATTTGGGATAGAAATAATTCAATCAATGTAAGAAATCCAATAGGCAAGCAAGCACACAAAGAGATCGTGAAATATGCATATATTTTCCTATCATAAATCATATAATCAAGATCTATTAAACCTAGCTTGCTTCCTAGGGTTTCTAGTCCACTTTTAGGGTTTTAGCCTCCATAAAGCTTTTATCACTTTTAATGCCCTTTTAGTTCACAAACCCTAATTTCAACATCATAGTCACAATTGAATGTCAATTAAATCGAATATGTCTCTTTTACACTAAAACTACCATCTTTATCCCTTTTAAGTCATATCAAGATCATTAGGCCCAATTATCATCTTTGGTTTCTTTCGAATTGACAACTCTCATTTCATTGTGGTCTAATTCACATATGAACTCTATTTATCGCTAATATCAAATTAATCCACTAGGAAACCCTAATTACCAAATTAAGGGTATTTATCCACAATCAGGAACTTTTATACTTAAAATAGCTTAGAATAATCAAATCTCAGTTCTATCCATGGATTCGAACATTTAAAGCCATTAAGAATAATAATTACTAACATTAGGGTTTCAAGGCCCATTAAAGCTTATTTATGTACATGGAACCCTAAATTAATCAAACTATGTATAAAGATTATCCTTTTGGATCTAATGTGCCCTTTTTATAATCAACACGTTAATATCAACTTTAAACATCCATATAACCCTTCCCAACTCATTAATCATCATAGATTAGGGTCTCTTAATCATTAATGCGTTAAAGTTGACAACTTTAACTACTTTTCGAATTGCAAGAGGAATTCTAAAACTATTTTTAATGGATTCCTTGTATTTTTTTGAACAAATTTCATATATTATATGTATCGATCTGAGCTACCATTAATTAAATATGAATTTTGCAAGATTCACTTACTTGGACCAATGGGAGGCTGACACATCAGCCGTCACATGCACTGCGCTTCTGTGTCGCCCAATCGATTTAGAAACATAACCAAATGATGATTTTGCCCCCGTGCGATGAACTGGCTCTTCAAGGCTCGGGAGGGCATTTCCGTCCAGACGACTTTGGTCGTCTTCTACCTCCCGACGGCACGCAACTGCCACCACCGTAGGGGTTGGCACGGCTTCACCTCCCCTTCCCTGACCTCGACGGGCACCAGGAATCACTTGCCCTCCTCCGTCGTGCCTTCGTGCACCCATGGACACCTTCAACTCACGACCAAAGTAGATGGCCCACGCTGGCCGGGTCTGCAACACGCGACCGGCCTTGCAGCCATGCTGCTGCTACTACGCATGGGCTAGGGCACGGTGAAGATGGCCGAGATTCCCCATTGTGTTGTGGGAGCATCATGCCTCATCGTAACCCCTTCATGGCTACTCTTTGTTCTAGGGATTGCACTACTCCCCTATGGCTAGGGTTTGCACGAAAAGAACAAGGAGAAGAGAGAGGGATGCATGGGATCTACTTGGGCTCGAGGCTAAGGGTTCCACCCTTATATAGGGGAGGATAGCAATGCCCTAACATGCTTTCCCATGAAGAAAATGAAGCCCTTTCCTAATAGGAAACCAAATTTCCTTAATTAAGAAGTATTCCCTCTCTCTTAATTATCTCCTTGATCATCTATATTCTTTAGTTATTAGGAATTCAAAAATTATCTCTCTTATCTTCTTTGTGCTTGGCTTTTAATCCATTGGCCACGAAATTTTACTTCTTTATAAAAAAAAGTATTTCTTTTTGATAATACCAAAAGTCATTAATTATATAACACATTTTCCTCATATTAAGACTTTTGTATTATTTGTATTTTCTTTTTATTCTTCTCCATTGGGACTCCTTAGACCCCAAGTAATTCTAATATTTTGAGATTCCTTTTTCAGTATGCTTATTATCCTTCAATGCATCCACATACATTATTTCTCATTATCTTATTTCTTTATTAAAAGATTTATTTTCAAGGATTTCTCTTTATCTTTTATTTCCTTTTTCCTCTTTTCCTATTTCTTCCATTAGAAATCACATATAAACGAAATTTACTCAATTGTGGCCATTAATGCCACATTCTAGAGATTTCTATATAATTCTCATAAATACTTTGCTTAATATCCATTATCTTGTATCTTTTTCTAATATTTGGACTTTTCTTCTTTTCTTCTCTTTTATATCTATTATTGGATTAATCTAATAATAGGAACCATGAAATTCCCATCAAAAGGGAGATTTGCAAAGAAATCTCTTCTTTGAAGCAAAGCATACAACCTTTTCAATTAAGTCCATATTCATAAAAACATTACATTTCAATTATGAAAACATATGCAAAATTGAGGTTGTAACATCCTTCCCCTCTTATAGGAATTTTGCCCTCAAAATTCCCCCAAACATATAAACAATTCAGGATAAGACTTTTCCATATCTGTCATTGGCCCCCATGTGGCTTCATCCTCTCCATGGTGCTTCCAAAGAACCTTTATCATCTAATATTCTTTACTCCTGATCTCTCTCTCACCTTGGTATCTCTTACCCTTATAGGCGACTTAGGGTAAGTTAGCCTCCCTTGGGAGCTCACTAAGTTCATTGCTCAGCCCATGGCTCGGGTACCTCACATAGTGCTCTAGATCGGACTTGTGGAACGCATCGTACATCATATTATCCTGAGGGGTAAGGTTAAACATAACCATCTCCACCAATCCATCCCAAATGGACCCATGTATCAGGGACTCAGCTTTCTCAGCTATAGCTCAAAGGGGTCAGATTTTCATATCACATATTCTCCCACAATGAGCTGCATGTTAGTCTACTTTGCATCAGCTCACAACTCATGTTGCCCCTGGGCTCTCTTCCAGCCATTGCATGATCAAAGCGACTTCATATGCACACACTGTGGTCTTTTTCTGACCTTCGCGAGTTCCCTTCACCAACATCATCTTAATGAAGTGGTGACTGACACAACCTGCCTTACAAAACTTCTTTACATCTCGATACTGGCTATGGTGGCTATCATCACATCTTACATAGGACAAGAACTATCTCCATGTATCACCCTGAACGAGCACACACGCTCTCATCAGACCCTCTAGTCTGGATCGTGCTAACCATAAGTTAGGGGTGATAATCTATACTAACATCGATTTCTTCATGTACCTACTTCCACCGCATGGAAGTAAACCTTTAGGTCATACTAAAGAACCTTTGAACTTGTATCATGGTATAGTTGAACCATCTCTCTTACATGTAGTTCAACCGGATCTGTCTCTCGACAATACTCTCTCTTTTCTTAGATTATGTCATCTAGGTAAGGTGGTCTACCATAACCCATATTGCATCCTGACTTTCCTTGGTCCAAGGGAGACTCACCAAAACATCTATAGTGATGAACTCCCATTCCCTCTCAGGGACTCTTTATCCTCCATATCAACTCATTGGGTTACTGGTGTTCGTCCTTCACCTCCTGTCATGTATGGCGACATGCCACATGCAACTTCATCTTAGGCATCCAAAGTACTACTGCCACTTACTATCTTCGTAGTACCACGGTGTATGGTGAACTTAAAAATCATGATCTCCTGTATGTCATGATTCCTCAAGGTCGATTCCTCAGAAACCCTAAAACACTCTAGTCGGGGTTTCATCACCTTCTTTTCTAGAGAAGTGCATCTAAGGTTCTACAACCATCCTTGTATCACAACAATCCCTAGGCTGGCTAACCAAGCAACCACTAACTCGATCAACAGATCTCGTTATATCTGAGTGTTAACCAATCATATCTCACCACTTAGGGTTCACCTAACTACCTAGACTAGGCAGCTGCATCTCAATAAGAGCATCCGTAACCTCCTCTCACCCTTATGTGTTAGGTAATGTTGAAGGCATACACCTCCATGTATTCCACTTATTGTCTCATCCCAGACTTTAGATCTATCTTCATCAAGAAAACTCAGAGCTCATCTTCTTGGTTATCAAACTCAAACTTATATAACTCATAAATTCCACATAGCTCATGATAAGAACATCCTCATAATATGACTACCTTAGTTCTCTTGGTGTTTGTAAACCATCCACATATCATACCCTCCACATAGGTACGCTATTATCTCTATCCTCATATATCAAAGCAACATTTCAACTCACCTCATCTTTATCCTTAGTGTATGGCATGCATACTACCCTATCTCTTACCCCCATAATGAGAGGAAATAAGCATTTGGCAGCCGTCCAAACACAGAGTTCTTCCCGTTATAAGAATAGAGATGGTACATCCCACATCACCAACACACCTTCCAATCTAAGTTGAAACGTGCAACACATGTCTCTACATCATGAACATTTTGATATCATATTTTCTTTCATGGAGAACTGGTCTCAAACCCACTTGGGTTACCACACGATCCTTAGTCATATCCTCTAGGTCTGTAGGGTGCTGACACTTTTGGGGTCATTCCTCTTCCCTTATGCATCCAAAGAGTGCCCTCTTCATCTGCCCTTTGGGTCCCATGAGTTCATGAAGGTGATCAATCTCCTAACCCATGGCCCTCAGACAATGATAGATGTTACCTCCCGACCCTATGGTCATGTGCAACTAGGGAATTAGGCGACTCCTACTCCCATCGGTCTTATCCCTATCCGACCCTAGGATAGACATAGGATTCTAACATAGAACATATCCGACTTGAAACCTTACCCAAGTCTCCATCATCTCTCTCGACATTCGTCGTCTGACTTACATCCTTTCGTATGGATCATGGCAACCTATCTACCTCAGTCAGGCCCCATACTGGTTACCTCTATGGTAACACATCCACATGCACTTAGATATAGTTATCTATGGGTCTACAGGTTCATTCTTATACTATGTACTCTCCACTTAGCTTCTCAAGATCCTATGAGACCTCTTTAGGTTACCTCAAACCCAATAAAAGTTGTACATACCCTACAGAAGGGTCCCTCTCCCAGGATGGGAGGAAACTACAAAGGTTACAAGCACCCTCGCATCTAGGGCTTATGTCAACATGAGCATGCTTAGTCCTATCAAGCTACTAAGGCACGTAGTTAACAAACAGACCACCTACCAAACCTTACTAGGTCTCCATGGTAGGTCATACTTGTCCTCATTCCTCATCATTGGACCATCATCATACATGCCCATGTCACCAACCTATATGTGAGGGGTTCATCAAACATATACCTTAGTCTAAGGGGTTTCCTTTTCCTCTAAACATGAGGAGTGTGATTCTCCCACGCGTAAGAACTCAAGCATCCGTGTGAGCATCAGATGCACCAAGAACTACTTCTTCCCCTCTTTAGGTATGGGAACCCTAGGTTCTCTTTTATGCATCAACCGTCTAACCGCATGCTCAACTTCTAACAACGAACCAAGCATGCATGAGGTGCATCATGTACGTCCTATAATCCTTCCACTTTAACAACACCTCAGAGTCGAGTCCTCCTCAAGGACAACCAACTAGGTATAAGGCCTCACGACTTGTTACTATGCCTCCTCAGGGTCTACAGAACTCTTCTCCCTATCCCTAGAAGGTAAGCACCTATATCATCTGCACATTGGTACCAGCAGCCTCATCCTTATTCTAGGGTTTGGTTCCTCTAAAGGCAACTAAGAAACCACAAGGATCATGCACGAGGCAACCACAACCATCCACTTAGGTCGCAACCTACCCAACTTCTCAGGGTTCCTCATATCCCAGAGTCTAAGCTTCCAACCTTCTTATTCGGGTATTTCTCTCTCTCTCTAGAGCTAACCCCACAACCAACCTTACTGCTAGAGGTTCTCTCTCCATGAAGGTGGATCAAGCTCTCATGCATACCCCTATAGGGGTGAAACATATGATCAAACCTATGTTCGCTCAAGATTATCCATAACTCTTTATGCTTATCTCATAAGTTATCCCATATGCATTTCAGGCCTGGGTTTTAACCTTCTGCCAACACTACTAACATGCTCTAGGTGCATACTATGCCATGCTCATACAAGCCTATAGGGTTTCTATAGGTTTTTCACTAACCTCAACGATGAAGGAGTTATCCTTCACTCTAACTTGCACGACCTTCCCTAGGTTTGGGTCGCCAAAGGTACTAGGTCAGTCAACATCACATGGATCATACTATCAAAGGTATCCAAAACCAAAAGCATGTCAACCCACACACATGGTCGACCATGATATCTAACTCATCATGCCATCTCTCTCTCTAACCACTACTTAGGGTTAGGGTTAGCATCATCCTCAGAGGATGCGCTAGGTCTCTACCTTTAATGGAGATCTCTGCCTCCAAGACCAACTCTACTTCATGCCCTTGACAAGAAGGTCTAACCTCAGGTCTCTCCTGAGGGCATGACAACACATGTCATATGACCTAAGCATGCAACTATTCTTTAGTTTATGCTTAAAATATTAAGCTTATGCCCATGACATATTATTTACATGGTTTTTCATTAATTTGGTGGAGGATTCCTTAACCTTATCATACATACCCTAACCTCAAGAGGGTGAGGAAGAGAGAGAAAAACCCTAAACCTCAGAATCTTAACAGAATTAGGGTTGAGAAGGGATGAAAATAGGTGAGAGAGTCCTAAAGGTATCTTATTTTGAGTCAGATCCTAAGACATTGGCCAGAAAGTCACACAGATCTGGGAGTCCTCGTATTCCGACTAGCAGTGTGGAGGAAAATATTGCCAGCTCCAAAACGTGATCCTTTTCTAGACACCTATGTCTTTCAGAAAATCCTCTAATAACTCCCTCGGTTCTATGGAATTTGTAAAAATTAATAACTACTAAAGATTAAATGAGGAACCAATGCTCTGATACCAAATGTAACGACCCCGCCTCCTGATAACCCCCAATTAAGGGAGACCAAGAGGTCAGAGCCGTTATCCCAATTTCTCAGATCAAAGGTTCAACAAATAATCAGTAATAATTATTAAATTTTACCATGACTATACTGAAAGCTGGAATAAAAATAAAACTTTACATACCTTTTTTTCAAAAACTTGGATATCTAACTTCTATCCACCTCTGGACTCTATTCTAACTAATCCTCCTAGCACTTTATTTCTTAATTTCACAATATGCCACTTTACTATTTGTCCTTTTTAATCTCGTACTTAAAACGCCGACAAACAAAACGTCGTTCAACATAAATGAATATGCCGGTATGTGGGGGAAACAATAATTGTGCAACTATGGTAACAATGTAAGTAACCAAATATCATTTAACAATCAAGGTTACATTTTAAGCAATACTACTCAATCCATACCTATCCCCTATCTCTATGTTGTCCCTGTAGTTGACTTGGATACTACCTCTCTCATATGGTAGTTCCTTACCCCCATGGTCCTACCCTACAGGTAGCCATTACTTAGGGTTGTGGAGTCGCATGACCCTACCCAAAGGTAGCCCAATCTCTGACTCATGGTGACTTGATGGACCTACCCCATAGGTAGCCATGTACTAAGTCATCCAATGACCTGATGGACCTACCCAATAGGTAGCCATGTACTAGGTCAACCTATCAAGCTATAGAGGGGACTAGGATCTGAGCTAGTAAGCATATATCTTAGGTGATAGTCATATCCACATTATAGTATGTATGAATTAAATTCATCCAACAGTTTAATTCAAGCAACTGATGAAAACTTCGAAAATCCTCGGAAAATTAGTTTGAGATATTCATAAGCATAACCACATACATGTCAGGCTAATTTGGGACAGAAATAATCCAATCAATGTAAGAAATCCAATAGGAAAGCAAGCACACAAAGAGATCTTGAAATATGCATATAATTTCCTATCATAAGTCATGTCATCAAGATCTATTAAACCTAGCTTGCTTCCTAGGGTTTCTAGTCCACTTTTAGGGTTTTAGCCTCCATAATGCTTTTATCACTTTTAATGCCCTTTTAGTTCACAAACCCTAATTTCAACATCAAAGGCACAATTGAATGTCAATTAAATCTAATATGTCTCTTTTACACTAAAACTACCATCTTTATCCCTTTTAAGTCATATCAAGATCATTAGGCCCAATTATCATCTTTGGTTTCTTTTGAATTGACAACTCTCATTTCATTGTGGTCTAATTCACATATGAACTCTATTTATCGCTAATATCACATTAATCTACTAGGGAACCCTAATGACTAAATTAAGTGTATTTATCCACAATTAGGAACTTTTATACTTAAAATAGCCTAGAATCATCAAATCTCAATTCTATCCATGGATTTGAACATTTGAAGCCATTAAGAATCATAATTACTAACATTATGGTTTTAAGGCCCATTAAAGCTTATTTATGCACATGGAACCCTAAATTAATCAAACTATGCATAAAGATTATCCTTTTGGATCTAATGTGCCCTTTTTATAATCAACGGGTTAATATCAACTTTAAACATCCATATAACCCTTCCCAACTCATTAATCATCATAGATTAGGGTTTCTTAATCATTAATGTGTTAAAGTTGACAACTTTAACTACTTTTCTAATTGCAAGAGGAGTTAGTCTCTAAAACTATTTTTAATGATTCCTCATATTTTTCTGAACAAAATTCATATATTATATGTATCGATCTGAGCTACCATTAATTAAATACGAATTTTGCAAGATTCACTTACTTGGACCAATGGGACGCTGACACGTCAGCCGTCACATGCACACGCCTCCGCGTCGCCCGACTGATTTAGAAACATAACCAAATGACAATTTTTCCCCCGTGCGATGAACTGGCTCTTCAAGCCGTTGGAGGGCATTTCCATCCAGACGACTTTGGTCGTCTTCTACCTCCCGACGGCACGCAGCTGCCGCTACTGCAGGGGTTGGCACGGCTTCACCTCCCCTTCCCCGACCTCGACGACCACCAGAAATCACTCGCCCTACTCTGTCATGCCTCCGCACACCTA
The DNA here is from genome assembly GCA_963693085.1 of Alisma plantago-aquatica. NCBI lineage: Eukaryota > Viridiplantae > Streptophyta > Magnoliopsida > Alismatales > Alismataceae > Alisma > Alisma plantago-aquatica. The sequence continues at coordinate 642,574,762 of OY856415.1, forward strand.
GAGACACCTTCAGGTCACGACCAAAGCAGCTGGCCCACGATGGCTAGGTCTACAACACGCGGCCGGCCTTGCTGCTATACTGCTGCTGCTACACATGGGCTAGGGCACGGTGAAGATGGCTGAGATTCCCCATGGTGTCGTGGGAGCATCATGCCTCATCGTAACCCCTTCATGGCTACTCGTTGCTCCAGGGGTTGCACTATTCCCCTATGGCTAGGGTTTACACGAAAAGAACAAGGAGAAGAGAGAGGGATGCATGGGATCTACTTGGGCTCGAGGCTAAGGGTTCCACCCTTATATAAGGGAGGATAGCAATGCCCTAACATGCTTGCCCACGAAGAAAACAAAGCCCTTTCCCAATAGGAAACCAATTTTCCTTAATTAAGAAGTATTCTCTCTCTCTTAATTATCTCCTTGATAATCTATATTCTTTAGTTATTAGGAATTCAAAAATTATCTCTCTAATATTCTTTGTGCTTGGCTTTTAATCCATTGGCCACGAAATTTTACTTCCTTATTACAAAAGTATTTCTTTTTGATAATACCAAATGTCATTAATTATATAACACATTATCCTCATATTAAGACTTTTGTATTATTTGAATTTTCTCTTTCTTCTTCTCCATTGGGACTCCTTGGACCCCAAGTAATTCTAATATTTTGAAATTCCTTTTTAAGGATGCTTATTATCCTTCAATGCATCCACATCCATTATTTCTCATTATCTTACTTATTTCTTTATTAAAAGATTTCTTTTCAAGGATTTCTCTTTATCTTTTATTTCCTTTTTCCTCTTTTCCTATTTCTTCCATTAGAAATCACATATAAACGAAATTTACTCAATTGTGGCCATTAATGCCACCTTCTAGAGATTTCTATATAATTCTCATAAATACTTTGCTTAATATTCATTATCTTGTATCCTTTTCTAATATTTGGAATTTTCTTCTTTTCTTCTCTTTTATATCCATTATTGAATTAATCTAATAATAGGAACCATGAAATTCCCATCAAAAGAAAGATTTGCAAAGAAATCCCTTCTTTGAAGCAAAGCATACAACCTTTTCAATTAAGTCCATATTCATAAAAACATTGCATTTCAATTATGAAAACATATGCAAAATTGAGGTTGTAACATACTTCCCCTCTTATAGAAATTATGCCCTCAAAATTCCACCAAACATATAAACAATTCAGGATAAGACTTTTCCATATCCGTCATTGGCCCCCATGTGGCTTCATCCTCTCCATGGTGCTTCCAAAGAACCTTTATCATCTCATATTCTTTACTCCTGATCTCTCTCTCACCTTGGTATCTCGTACCCTTATAGGTGACTCAGGGTTAGCCTCCCTTGGGAGCTCACTAGGTTCATTGCTAAGCCCATGGCTCGGGTACCTCACATAGTGCTCTAGATTGGACTTGTGGAACACATCATACATCACGTTATCATGAGGGGTAAGGCTAAACATAACCATCTCCACCAATCCATCCCAAATGGACCCATGTATCGGGGACTCAGCTTTCTCAGCTATAGCTCAGAGGGTCGGATTTTCATATCACATATTCTCCCACAGTGAACTGCATGTTTGTCTACTTTGCATCAGCTCATGACTCATGTCACCCTTGGGCTCTCTTCCGGCCATTGCACGATCAAAGCGACTTCATCTGCATACATTATGGTCTTTTTCTGACCTTCGCGAGTTCCCTTCACCAACATCATCTTAATGAAGTGGTGACTGACACAAACTCCCTTACAGAGCTTGTTTACACCCCGATACTGGCTATGGTGGCTATCATCACATATTACATAGGATAAGAACTGTCTCCATGTATCACCCTGAATGAGCACACACGCTCTCATCAGACCCTCTAGTCTGGATCATGCTAACCATCAGTTAGGGGTGATAATCTATACTAACATTGAGTTCTTCATGTACCTACTTCCACCACATGGAAGTAAACCTTTAGGTCATACTCAAGAACCTTTGAACTCGTATCATGGTATAGTTGAACCATCTCTCTTACATGTAGTTCAACCAGATCTGTCTCCCGACAGTACTCTCTTTTTTCTTAGATTATGTCATCTAGGTAAGGCGATCTACCATAACCCATATTGCATCCTGACTTTCCTTTGTCCAAGGGAGACTCACCACAACATCTAAAGTGATGAACTCCCATTCCCTCTCAAGGACTCTTTATCCTCCATATCAACTCACTGGGTTACTGTGTTCGTCCTTCACCTCCTATCAATCTCAATCTTGAATCCTTACCCGAATCTCCATCATCTCTCTGGGCACTCATGTTTAACCATACACCCCTTCATGGGAATCATGGCGACCTACCTAACTCATTCTGGTCCCATACAGGTTACCTCCATGGCAACATATCCTCATGCCCCTTAGAGACGGTCACACAAGGGTCTACAACTTCATGCTCACACTATGTGCTGTTACACTTAGATCATCAAGCTCTTATAAGTGACCTCTTCATGTTACCTTAAACCTAATCAAAAGCTGGTACTCACCCTACATGAAGGTCCCCTTCCTAGGATGGGAGAAAACTATCTCTTGATAGTAACAAAGGTCACAAACGTCCTTACCTCCAAGGTTTACATCATTACGTATAAGCCTATCCCTATAATGATATTTAGGCATGTAGCTAGCAACAAGACGACCTACTAAGCCATGCTAAGTTCCTTGGTATGTCATACTTATTCCTCATTCCTCAAGGTTGGACCAAACTCACACCTACCAACCTATGTGAGGGGTTCATCAAACATATACCTTTGTTCAATTGGGGTTTCCTTTTGCTCTAATACATGGGGGGTGCCATACCTGGATCCTATGAACTCAATCATCATCGTGAGCATCATGTGCACCAGGTAGTACTACTTCCAATCTTTGGTCTAAGAATCCCAAGTTCACCTCTTAAGCATCATTTGTCTAACTGCACATCCAGCTATTCAACACCGAACCAAACCTATACAAGATATGGCATATACTTCCTGCCACTCTTCCACGTAAACAACCCTGAGATTCCTACACACGGACAACCAACTGGGCATGAGACCTCACAACTTGTTACCATACCCCTTCAGGATCTGAGGAACTATCCTTCCTATACCTAAAGGTATGTACTCATATCATCTGTACGTTCATTCATGAAGCCTCTTTCTCTTTTCTAGGTCTAGTTCCTCTAAAGGCATCTAAGGTACGACAAGCTTCCAAGGATCATGCATGAGGCAACCACATACATCCACTCAGGTTCGTCTGTTCTAGGCCATATCATACTGAACCTCTGCATGATTCCTCATGTCTTAGAGTTTATGTCTTCGACCTTCTTCATCTAGTCTCACTCTCTCTCCAGAGCTAAACCCTACCACTGGTCCTACCACTGGAGGTTCTCTCTCAGAAGATGGGTCAAGATCTTAAGGATACACGTCTATCCCTATCTGGGTGAAGCATACTATCAAAACTTATGTCTGGCCAAGATCATCCAAGGCTCTGCATGACTACCTCATAAACTATCACGCATAACTGTTCTGGGTTAGGTCTAAAACTTGTTGCTAGTCTTGTTATCGTTCTCTTCTATGTAGGTGCATGCCTCTTTCTACTCATATATATCTATTGGGGTTCCTATATGGTTACCACTAACCTTCTCAATGAGGGATCTATCCCTCACCCTTAACAGACACGACCCACCCAAAGTCAGGTCACCAAAAGGCACTAAGGCCAAACAACCACTCATATTCTATGTTTCTCATGTGCACTCAAAACCTTTATGTAAAGCATTCATGTCAAACCCATGTACATACATGCATGGTCAACTATGATATCCAACTCTTCATGTCTTCTCTTTCTCTATCCACTGCTTAAGGCTTTAGGTTGAGCATCATCCTCAGAGGATGCATCAGGTCTCTTCCTCTTCTTGGAGGCTTCTTCCTCCAAGACTATCCCTCTCCTCCTCATCCTATGAGAAGGTCTAACCTTAGATCTCTCCTGAGGGCATAACAACATAGGCCATGCAACCTAAGCATGTAACTAAACTCAATCTGAGTTTCTAATTATCAAAACTTATGTCCATGACATCTTTCTTACATGCTTTTTATTATTTGGTGGAGGATTCCTTAATCCTTATCATTCTTAATCCCAAAACTCAGGAGGGTGGTGGAGAGAGAGAAACCCTAAGCTCATAAAGGTATTCAATGAACGGGGTAGAGAAGGGAGGAAGACAGATGAGAGAAGACCTAGAGGTATCTTATTCTGAGTCAAATCCTTCAATTTTGGCCAGACAGTCACATAAAATCTGGGAGTGATCGTATACTGACTAGTGGGGCAGAGGAAAATCTTGCTAGTCCCCAGATTGTGATCCTTTTCTAGACACCTCCATCATTGGAAAATCCTCTAATAACTCCCTTGGTTCTAAAGAGTTTGTAAAATTTAACAATTATTAGAGATTAAATGGAAAACCATGTTCTGATACCAAATGTAATGACCCTGCTTCCCGATGACCCCCAATTAAGGAAGACCAAGAAGTCAGAGGTGATATCCCAAAACAGGATCAATAGTTTTGCAAATAATAAAAAATAATTAATAAATTCTACCACAACTAAGCTTGAAACAGGATACATTTTTTTTCTTTTCACATACCTTTCAAAAATAAGAATTTGGAACTTCTACCCACTGTAGAGTTCTATCTAACTAAATCCTCCTTTCTGATTAACTTTATTCTTCACAAGTTCCACTTTACTGTTTATTCGATTTCAGATATTCCTAAAACGCCGACAAACAAAACGTCGGTCAGTATAACGAATTATACTGGTATGTGGGGGAACCAAAATCTTGCATCTATTTGTAACAACATAATGCAACAAAATTATTTCTTAATAGATCAAACTTTACATATTATTCATAACTACTCAATCCCTACATATGCTTGCCTCTGTGCTGTCCCTGTAGTAGATATGGATACTACCTCTCTCATATGGTAGATCTCAAATAGCCCATGTGATCCTACCTTATAGGTAGATCACGACATAGGCTGTGTAGTCGTATGGTCCTACCCCCAAGGGTAGACCAACACATCAACTCATGATAACTTGATGATCCTACCCCAAGGGTATACCATGTACTAGGTCATCCATCTCATCATCATTAAAGCTACAGAGGAGGAATAGAATCTGAGCTAGTCATGCACATATACTTATGATGATAGTCATAGTCACTTTACAGTTGCATGAAATAAAAGTCAACCAAGCAATTATTTCTAAGCAATCGATAAAACCTCAGAAATCACTATGAAACTAGAGAGATTAGTCATAAGCATAACCACATACCTGATTATGAGTCAAGATAAGTAAGATATCCAAATCCAACTAGATGTCCAATCAAGCACGGTAAGTAACCAAATCAAGCAACCCTTGATCCTGAAAACATGTATAACACTAACACCTAGTTGTTACCATCACATCCCAAACATCTCTTTATTGACTTGGGATACCTTTCTAAGGTTTCTAAGTCTCATTAGGATTCATTAGGGTTTCTTAGATCAATTTCTCAATCTTTATCCTTTTTAGGTCAACAAACCCTAAAATAACTTTTCTGCTCATGAAAACTCGTAATTACTCAAATTATTCATATTAAGGGTCTTTTATATTCAAATTGGCTTTGGACAACATATCTCTGTCTTATTCATGGATTTGCACAATTAAAACCATAAAAAGTCATAATTATCAAAATTAGGGTTTCTAGGCCCATTAATGCACTTTAACATATAAAACCCTAAATTAAGACAATTATGCAGAAAGATCTCATCTTTTTAGACCTAATTCCATATTTTATTAACAACAACTTAATATTTTCTCATAACCTCCAAAGAACATTATTAGATCTAATTATCATCAATTCTTAGGGTTTTTCATCAATTATACCATTAAAGATGATATCTTTATATCCTTTTTGAATTTTAAGAAGAATCAGGCTTACATTATATTTTTAATGGATTCCTTGCATTTTTTGATCAATTGTCATATATAGTTCGTTAGCATCTGATGATCCTATGATTTATTACAATTTTCAATAGTTAAACATAAATCGACCAGTCAAAACGAGCCACATCACAAGGGCGGGCATTTACCTCATTTTCCATGTGGGTTGGTTGAGGAAATCAGTTGAAACCATCTCCATGCATGGCCCACTTGGGTTGTAACCCAAGTTAAGGTGCGCGATTACGTTCTTGCCCTCTGCACGGTTAGCTAACAAAAGTGATGCACATAGGGTAGAAAGGTATTTCTACCCCTCTTCATCCCCTTCCTTCAGCGAGTCATTGTTCACAAACATGTGCCAAGTTACGGTCAACATCACTGTTGACTTCATGAATCCTGCCTCCCCAGCAGCCGGTGGAGGTCTCCCCTCCTAGCCACCACCCACCAAATTCGACGGTGGTCGCAGCTTCGCTAGAGCCAGTCAGAGTTTCCAAGACGGCTAGGAGATTTCTTGGCCAGGTAGATGCAGATCGGAGAGGGCTCGTAGGGCATATTTCAAAGAATTGGCCAAGCCATGGTGCTCAGCCCTTAGCAAGGAGACCATAGATCCCCTTATATAGACTTCAGGTGTAGGGAACATCAGGGTGGGTCTTCCCCTTGTGAACAAAGATCCATGGATTTGGGGAAAGTCCCAATCTAGTACAGAACCAAGGCAAAGTAGGGTGAGAAAGAATCGTCTTCGTCTCTCGAATCTACGGGTGATATTCTTGAGCACTATTAAGGATCAATGAGAGAGGGAGGGTGTGTGATAGGAATGAGACTCTGTTCCCTAGACTTTCCCAGTCTGTATCAAGGTAGGAGACAGAAGGAGGGTCATCGGATCGGGATCAGATGGCCAAGAAATCACTCCAACACTTAAATGGACCGGGCCCTAAGCTCCAATCCGGATATAAAATGCGACTTTTAATGTATTTCCTTTATCCTTTCCACTTTAGGAAATCTTGCAAAAAACATATCTCCTAAACTGCTTATCCGTTTGATCCCAAATTTTAGAGGAAAGTCCTTGATAACTTAATCTACTTGAATAGTAAGTTTGAGACTCAAATTCGAAAGTATGAGGGACTTTTCTTCATAAGCAAGTTATCACTTATTAAGGCATATTTTATGCATATTTTCTCTCTCCTATTCTTTTATTTGTATTCCTTTTACCATTAGAAACCATGTGGAATCAAAACCTTATCCATGATGATCAATCATACATCTTTCCACATATTTCTTATATTTTCATCATTATCTCAAATTTCCTTCTTTATAATGCATTATTTGATTTTGTCTTTTTCTTTTAACATATTAGAATTATTGCAAAGTAAATCCATTCAATACACATAAATCATACAATTCCCATGATCATACATTTATTTGGGAAATTGCATTTCCAACCATATGAACCCAAAAGTTGGGGTTGTAACATCCTTCCCCTCTTATAGGAATTTTTCCCTCAAAATTCCAGCAAACATACAAAAAATCAGGATAAGACTTTCCCAGGTCCATCATTGGCTCCCATGTGGCTTCATCCTCTCCATGGTGCTTCCAGAAGAACCTTTATCAACTTATATTCTTACATCTGAGTTCTTTCACCTTGGTATCTAGAATCCTTACAGGTGACTCAGGATATGTCAGCATGCCTTGAAGCTTACTAGGTTCAATGCTCAGCACACGGCTCGGGTACATCACATAGTGCTCTAGATCGGATACATGGAATCCTGAGGGGTAAGGCTAAACATAAGCAACTCCATCAATCCATCTCAAATGGACCCATGTATCGGGGACTCATCTTTCTTAGATATAGCTCAGAGGGGTTGGGTTTTCATAACACATGTTCACCCACAGTGAACTGCATGTCAGTCTGCTTTGTATCAGCTCACGACTCCTGTTGATCCTGGGCTTTCTCAGCCATTGCTTGATCAAAGCGACTTCATCTGCATAATCTATGGTCTCTCTGACCTTCACAAGGTCCTCTCACCGACATCATCCAAGTGAAGTGGTGACCGACACATCCTCCCTGACAGAGCTTCATACATCTCGATACTGGCTATGGTGGCTATCATAACAAGCAAACTCTGCTAGGGGTAGGAACTGCTCCCATGAATCACCCTGAACGAGCACGCATGCTCTCATCAGACCCTCTAAAGTTCGGATCATGCTCTCTCGACTGTCCATCAATCAGGGGTGATATGTTGTACTAAACTTCAATCTAGCATCGAGTTCTTCTTGTGCCTACTTCCACAACATGGAAGTGAACTTGAGGTCATGCTCAAGATATCAAGCTCAGATCATTATGTTGTCAAACCATCTCTCTCAAAAAAAATGGTTCAACCAGATCTTGTCATACAACAATGTGTCATTTTGGTAAGGCGATCTACCATAACCCATATTGCATCATGACCTCTCTTGGTCCAGGGCGATCCACCACACAGTCCATGGTGATCTACTCCCATTCCCTCTCAAGGACTCCTCATTATCTGTAGCAACTCATTGGGTTACTGGTGTTTGGCCTTCACCTTTTGGCATGTATGGCAACTGGCCACATGCAACTCTATATCCTTATTCCAGGTACCACTGCAAACCTTAATCATCTTGGTAGTAGCACAGTGTATGGTGTACTTTAAAATCATGAGCTCCTTTCATGACATGATTCCTCAACTTTGACTCCTCAAAAACCCTAAAACACTCTAGTAGCGGGTTTCACCACCTTCTTCTCCTGAGAGGTGTATCTAAGGTTCTTATAAAAGTCCTTTTATCTCATCAATTTCCGGGCTGGCTAACTGGTCAACCACCAACTTGACCAATGGGTCTGGTTGTATCTGAATGTTATCCACATAGGTATAGTCTTCTAACAATCACATGGTTCACCTAGCAACCTCTGCCAACCTCCCTATTAGCCAAACAAGACAGTTGTATACCTAAGTTGTGTCTCGGCTAAGAGTATATGCGACCACATTAGCTAGGTGATGGTGAAAACATAAACCTTCATATACTCCACTCATCATCCTTGTCTCAAGTTTAGGTATATCTGCATCAAGAGAACTTTGAGTTGTTACTCCCATCATTTCGGTTATCAAACCCAAATTGGTAACTCAAAGATTCCAGACTGCTCTTGATAAGAATGTCCTCATATTACCTTTGTTCTTCTTATGCTTTCATACCATCTATCTAAGATACTTCTAAAAGGGTGTGGTACTTCCTCTATCCTCAATCATCATAAAAAGATTTCAACTCATATCACCTCTATCTTTAGTATATGGCATGCATTTTTTCTTGCCTCTCACACCCATAACAAGATGAAATAAGCATCTGGCTGCACTCCAAATACATAGTTCATCCTGTTCCAAGATTAGAGATGGTGCATCACACATCGACATCACTCTTTCCAATCTAAGTTGAAACATACTTCACATCACTTTTCACCATGAACATCTCCATTATGGGTTTACACCCATGGGAAGACTTTTCCCATCACCTCTGGATCTTAACATCTCTTGTACGTACAATCCTTAGTCATTACGTCAAGGTCTCTAGGGTGTCGATATTTTTGGAGTGATATGACCCTTATGCATCTAGGGAATGCCTCTCACATTTACCCCTTAGGCCCCATGAACTCATGAAGGTGGCCAACCTCCTAACCCATGGGCCTCGGGAAAAGGTAGTTGTTACCTCCCGACCCTATGGTCTTGTGCATTCAGGGTACAGACAACTCATACTCCCATCGGTCTTATCCCTACTTGACCTTAGTGTTGACTTAAGATTTTATCATGGTACATCTCAATCTTGAATCCTTACCCGAATCTCCATCATCTCTCTGGGCACTCATGGTTAACCTTACATCCCTTCATAGGAATCACGGCGACCTACCTAACTCGGTCTGGTCCCATACACGTGTAACATACCAAATCTTGGACATTTTGTCTTTTGACCCTCTTTCTCATCTTTTCCTTTCATTTCTATCCTCTCTGGATTTTCTATTTAATTTGTGGAGAATATGATGGTTTAATGAACATTCGTTCACCTTTTTCACCAATATTTGGGTTTATGCACAAATACCTCAGTGGAAGCTTAGTAATGGGTCTAATATGTAAAATGTCTACTTAAATGATAAAAAGAATAAATAAATTCATGCTAGAACTTTCTAGTGCATTTTAGAATATGAAAAAGGAAATAAATCCTGAGTATAAACAAAGGATATGATAAATGAAATAATTGGGGATAATATGGGATATTTTGGATAAAAGAAGATAATGAGGAATATATTGTTCCAAAAATCCTAAATATAAACCCACAAAGATAATTTGGGTCACAATCTTGTTTTCGTGACCTAAAAGAAACTTAAGGGCCAAGTATCACCTAATTTGGAAGATAAATGCATATATAAAAGTCTTTATTAAAAGAAAATAGGAGATAAGCCAATAAGGTGAAATAAAATATCTAACATCCTCAAATTGGAAAAATAACTCCAAATTCGTAATCTACTTTCAAAACGAGTCTATGTGTGAATTTGCATCTAATTTGGTCAATGTTTAATATTTTATTTTATTCAGGAGAGAGAAAATGATTGAAAGACCAAAAATATTAAATATAAGTTGAAAAAATTAAATAATGATAAAATCATGTTCCTCACATTTAGTATTGCTTATAGGCCAAGTTTATATTTTTAGAAATTTTCTAGATGCCTCTAATAAATTAAAATGATTAAATAAGTGATAAAATTTAAATGTATTAAATAAAATAACAAAAGTCTTCAAATAAATAAAATAATGCCAAATTAGTGTTTTACATGTTAAAAATATCTTTGTATAAATTTTGACTCAATTTGGAAAATATTTGATGAGTAGGCGAATTTGGGAGAGAGAACTTGTGTAAAACTTTCAACTCATTATTTAAAATAACAAAAAACTACAACAAATGGAAATAATGGAAAATTCGTATCCAACATACTTAATAAGACTTATGGATAAAGTTATATTATTTTTGGATAATCCTAGAGTTATTAATGATGAGGAAAGAGAAATTTGAATTTGAATTATTTAACCTAATAAAATTCCCCAAAAGCCAAAATTAATTCCATATTCGGATTCTACACGTTAAAATCAGTCAGGGTGTAAATTTAGGTTAATTTTGGACTTTGTTTGCACCCTCAAATAATTGTAGAAAGTTTTATATATTAAATGCATCAAAAGACCAAAGTTGGAAAGTTGTATTAAATGTCCGAGTCATCCCCTACCTCTAGCCGCGTGAACAGTAATTTCCAAATTTGTGTGATTTTTCGGATGGCCATATCTCCCTTATTTCTCAATGGAATCAAGTGATTTTTGTCTCGTTGGACGCCTCTTCCAAATCTGCTCCAGATTATCCTATATTTTTGATGTTTTTGTGATTATCCGGAGAATCCCCAATTCTCCTGAAGCTTATCTCTCACCTCGCACATCTAAACTCTAACCTAGACCCCCATGCCTATAAATACCTATACCCCTACGTGCACCGACACCTTTGCAACCCATTCCACCTTTCAATTGCAAGTTTAGTCACCGTTTTGACCCCCGCCGAGCGGCCAAAGGCGCAACACTTGCAGCGGCTTTTCCTCCCTCATCTCTTCACCTCCGACGAAATACAAGGTATGGTTAGATTTGTCTTGTCTTTGGCTTTCATATGCATGTCTAAACTCCAAGTTTCATGTAGATTTGTGATTTCACCCAATTTTGGCCAAGCTTCTCCGTTGGCCATGGTTTGCGTGCAAGTGGGGAAGATGACCCCTCGACGTATTACACTTTTACCCCCGCGATTTCCATGCTTCTCGCCTCTGCCTTCCGTGAGGACAAGACCGTCTTTCGCTTTCATTTGGATCGAAGTTGCCCGGTCTCAGGACCCAGCTCTGAACCGTGCCAGCGGGGTGCCAGCAAGGCACGAGCCCGACTCCATCTCCGCTCTCTCTCGCTTTCTTGCTTTCAAACGTTGAAGCCTACGTGGCAATTGCTCATTGGTCAGTTTTCAGAAATTGATATCTTTTGATTCGTTGGTCCAAAAATAGAAATAAAATATGTTTTGCAATCAGGAAGAGATTATCTATCCATTAAAAATATTTTCGTCATTTGATTCTAAGTTTTTTGACAAGATGTTTTGTGGTGATTTAAATTAACTAATAATCATGAAAAATAACCCTAAAAGTCAGTATCTTTAAAATACATCATATTATATGTTATTTTGATCAGAAAACCCTAACTAAGACAATGGTGATGTTTTCAGAGTCTAATTCGAAGGTTTGCACAAAAAGTTAGTAACTTTAGGGTTTTAAGCGTTTAATGAATGAATATAGTTCTAATACATATACATGGTGTTGATATTAGGAAAAGGGGAACATGGAATCGATTAAGTGGTGCAAGTTGATAATTGGAATCAATATTAATGGTATGTGCATCTACACCTTTAGTTAGGAATATTTGTGCTTTGACCTATTTTCTTTTAATGAGGCTTCATTTGAACCCTATGTCCTATGCTCTTAATTCTTTTGCTATACTTGCCTCATAATCAGTTTTGGAATATTATTATTGGGTCTTGGTACCCTCTTCCATGTTCTATTTAAATGATGTTATTACTTGCCATTGTTTCTAGCATGATTATTTTATTAGACTAACTAGCTATAGTAGTGGTACTTTTGTACAACCACCCATAGTTGGGGAATGTGTTATTTCTCCCCTGGGGAACGTGTTACTCTCCCCCACACATGAAATATGTGTAGGTGACTGGGAATGTGTTACTCTCCCCTCACCCTTTGGTTGAAGGTCCAGTAGGTGCCTCAACCCTACTTAGTTAAGGTAGTCAATATTAATCATGCATACAATTCTTTTATTATACTTTGTTTATGGCAAGCATCTATTGAAAGCTTCTTGTATATTTAGCCTCATTCTCTTGTATCTTCATCTTAAGATGAACCCTAGCCTGCTTTTACATGTTTTACTTATCTTGCCATCTTAGAATAGTTTTTGTGACACATACTTTTTCTTCCCTTTCCCTTTTTGCTGGGTGCTTTCCCAACCACCCAGGAGCTGAGCAAGGTGATGGATAAGGTGTGAAGATCTTAGATTTTGTCTTGGACTTATATGGTGGATATGTTGCTTGGAGACAAGACTGTAGTAGTTGGACTTCCCTCTATCTAGATCCTAATTTTTGTATCTTGATGTAACCCTAAAAGGGAGATTTTTGATATATCTTTGTAAACTTTATATGAAATTGATTTAGTCAGACATTTTTATTCCGCTGCTTTCCAATGTGTTTTGTTTACCATATTTTAGTAAGGAGGTGATCTAACACTCTTTACAACATGGTATCAGAGCCTATGGTAGTCGGAATCTGACTATTTTAGTTTTGTCTCCCTGATTAGAACCCTAGATTTGCATAGTTTCCCTTTAAGTTACATGCTTACCCTAGATTTGATCTATGCTGATGATAGGTTGATTTAGGGCCCTATAGTTTCACCTTAGAGTCTTGATGAATAAAACTCTAATATGCTCATAACTAAAACATGCATAACTTGATGTTGTTTAGGTTTTCCTTTAGGAAACTATTAGGGCATGAAGTAGAAGCAAAGGTGTCTAGAAAGGATTAGGGTTTCGGGAGCTGGCAATATTTTCCTCCGCGCCACTAGCTTGGTTTACGAGGACTCTCGTGCCCATATGATACCGGCCTGGCCTAAGCTAATATGAATTGTCTAAAATAGTTTTCTTTTAGGCAATAGTAACCTTAGACCTCTATGTTGTATATCTTTGGGAACCCTAAGTTTCAGGTGTATGATGATTTGTTTGAGGATGGATACCAAGGTAGTTTCCTAATGTCCCTTAGGACCACATGCTTGGATAGTTTATCCGTAGAACCTAGACCTTGGAGTTTTGATGTTTGGGAAGCTATCAGAGTGCGCAGTGGAAGTGTCATGAATCTTGTATAAGGTTTCGTTAGACTCATCCTTTAACCCTAGTGTAGTTTGTCTTGATAGGTCGAACCCTTTAAGGGGTGGAGTATAGTTAGTTTGACGTTTAAGTGGTTAGATTTTGAGGATGAAATCCTCTTTAGGGGGATGGAACCCTATAACATTTTGAAGTCTATCCAATCTATCTTTAGAAACCCTAACTCCCTGAATAGGAGGTTAGTATGCTTGGATCCTCAGTTTTGACCAGACAAGTTATAGTTGTAACCCTAACATGCTTGTTCATATATTAATGAACATATAATGATCATCTGAGGAATAATTTATATGTTCGAACCCTAATGAATATCCAGTGCACATAATATGGGTCACTCACATATTAATAAGAATTATGGATACACATGATGTTAATAATGTCATTAACTGATAAATCTTAATGATATGATGAGAAAGAAAAGTGTAATCTAATCTTGGCATTAATGCATGCTATAATAAAATATAATGATCAAGTTGATCCTAAATCTTAAGTTGTAATCATATAACCTTAACATATAAATCCTTAATAATATTCATGTTAAATTAGTGTCGTTAGGTGTCATAATCAGATAACATACCTTGATGCACATAAATTATATATATTCACCTAATCATAGATTACTCAAGTCATGAATGTGAAATGCATGTTGCCTTGTTATCTAATACACATGATTAGTCACCTAATGTGAATCAATTCATTAATATGTAATATGTCTCACCTTGATCATTAAAATACATGTAATGGCTTCAATATGAATATGAAGTGACTAGATTCACATAAATGTGCAAAATCAGTTACATAAATGAATAAATATGAGGAATGATTAATGATGACATTAATGTGAGCAATAAAGATAATGTAAATGAGATCATGTTTAATATTAATATATGTAATTGATGTGACATAATTAGGATTAATTGTAGACTTAATAACAAATTGAATAAAATGTCCTATCACATACAAGATAATTTTTTATAATTAATAAAATGATCATATGAGGATAATGAAGTGTAAATACAAATTAATAATTATCAAATATATTGAGATAATTGAGTAACCTCTAATTATGCACAATAATGAAATATAATTCTTTTTGGCAACCAAGTGAATGTGACATGACATAATTAAAATAATGGTGATAATGTGATACCATAATGAATATAATGGTAATGAGCCAAAAATGTAAATAATGTTAAATCTCTGAAGAGTGGAACCCTAGGTGATCCTTGAAAACTTGGCCAGGCAGTCACACAGAATCTAGGAGTCCTCATAGATCGACTAGAGGGGCGGAGGAAAATCTTGCTAGCCCATGGACCGTGATCCTTTTCTAGACACCTCCATCATTGAGAAATCATCTAATAACTCCCTTGGTTCTAAAGAGTTTGTAAAATTTAATAATTATTAGAGATTAAATGGAAAACCATGCTCTGATACCAAATGTAATGACCATGCTTCTCGGTAACCACCAATTAAAATAGACCAACAAGTCAGAGCCACTATCCCAAAATAGGATCAATGGTTTTGCAAATAATAAAAATAATTAATAAATTCTACCACAACTAAGCTTGAAACAGGATAAAAAATTTCTTTTCACATACCTTTCAAAAATAGGAATCTGGAACTTCTACCCACTGTAGAGTTCTATCTAACTAAATCCTCCTTTTTGATTTAACTTTATTCTTCACAAGTTCCACTTTACTGTTTGTCCGATTTCAGATATTCCTAAAACGTAGACAAACAAAATGTCAATTAGTATAACGAACTATACTGGTATGTGGGGGAACCAAAATCTTGCATCTATTTGTAACAACATAATGCAACCAAATTATTGCTTAACAGATCAAACTTTACATATTAATCATAATTACTCAATCCCTACATATGCTTGCCTCTATGTTGTCCCTACAATGGCCATAGATAATACCTCTCTCATATGGTAGATCTCAAATAGCTCCTATGATCCTACCTTACAGGTAGATCATGACATAGGCTGTGTAGTCGTATGGTCATACCCAAGCGTAGACCAACACATCAACTCATGATAACCTGATGATCCTACCCCAAGGGTAGACCATGTACTAGGTCATTCATCTCATCATCATCAAAGCTACAGAGGAGGACTAGGATTTGAGCTAGTCATGCACATATGCTTATGATGATAGTCATAGTCACTTTACAGTTGCATGAAATAAAATTCAACCAAGCAGTTATTTCTAAGCAACTGATAAAACCTTAGAAATCATCGTGAAACTAGAGCGATTAGTCATAAGCATAACCACATACCTGATTATGAGTCAAGATAAGTAAGATATCCAAATCCAACTAGATGTCCAATCAAGCAAGGAAAGAAGGGATTTCTTTGAAAATCTCCCTTTTGATGGGAATTTTGTGGTTCTATTATTAGATTAATCCAATAATGGATATAAAAGAGAAGAAAAGAAGAAAAGTCCAAATATTAGAAAAAGATACAAGATAATGAATATTAAGCAAAGTATTTATGAGAATTATATAGAAATCTCTAGAAGGTGGCATTAATGGCCACAATTGAATAAATTTCATTTATATGTGATTTCTAATGGAAGAAGTGGAAAAAGAGGAAAAAGGAAATAAAAGATAAAGAGAAATCCTTGAAAAGAAATCTTTTAATAATGAAATAAGTAAGACAATGAAAAATAATGGATGTGGATGCATCTAGAAGGATAATAAGCATCCTTAAAAAGGAATTTCGAAATATTAGAATTTCTTAGGGTCCAAGGGGTCCCAATGGAGAAGAAGAAAGAGAAAATACAAATAATACAAAAGTTTTAATATGAGGATAATGTGTTATATAATTAATGACTTTTGGTATTATCAAAAAGAAATACTTTTGTTATAAGGAAGTAAAATTTCATGGCCAATGGATTAAAAGCCAAGCACAAAGAAGATAAGAGAGATAATTTTCGAATTCCTACTAACTGAAGAATATAGATTATCAAGGAGATAATTAAGAGAGAGAGAGAATACTTCTTAATTAAGGAAAATTGTTTCCTATTGGGAAAGGGCTTCATTTTCTTCATGGGAAATCATGTTAGGGCATTTCTATCCTCCCCTATATAAGGGTGGAACCCTTAGACTCGAGCCCAAGTAGATCCCATGCATCCCTCTCTCTTCTCCTTGTTCTTTTCGTGTAAACCCTAGCCATAGGGGAGTAGTGCAATCCCTGGAGAAACGAGTAGCCATGAAGGTGTTACGATGAGGCATGATGCTCCCACGACACCATGGGGAATCTCAGCCATCTTCACTGCACCCTAGCCCATGCGTAGCAGTAGCAGCATGGCTGCAAGGCCGGCCGCGTGTTGTAGACCCGGCCAGCGTGGGCCAGCCACTTTGGTCACGAGCTGAAGGTGTCCCTGGGTGTGCAGAGGCAAGACGGAGGAGGGCAAGTGATTCCTGGTAGCTGTCGAGGTCGGGGAAGGGGAGGTGAAGCCATGCCAACCCCTGCGGTGGTGGCAGCTGCGTGCCGTCGGGAGGTAGAAGACGACCAAAGTCATCTGGATGGAAATGCCCTCTCGAGGCTTGAAGAGCCAGTTCATCACATGGGGGCAAAACTGCCATTTGGTTATGCTTCTGAATCGGCCGGGCGACGCAGAGGCACGGTGCATGTGACAGCTGACGTGTCAGCGTCCCATTGGTCCAAGTAAGTGAATCTTGCAAAATTCATATTTAATTAATGGCAGCTTGGATCGATACATATAATATATGAAATTTGTTCAGAAAAATATGAGGAATCCATTAAAAATATTTTTTGAGCCTAATTCCTCTTGCAATTCGAAAAGTAGTTAAAGTTTTCAACTTTAACACATTAATGATTAAGAAACCCTAAACTATGATGATTAATGAGTTAGGAAGGGTTATATGGATGTTTAAAGTTGATATTAACCTGTTGATTATAAAAAGGGCACATTAGATCCAAAAGGATAATATTTATGCATAGTTTGATTAATTTAGGGTTTCATGTACATAAATAAGCTTTAATGGGCCTTGAAACCCTAATGTTAGTAATTATGATTCTTAATGACTTTAAATGTTCCAGTCCATGGATAGAATTGAGATTTGATGATTCTAAGCTATTTTAAGTATAAAAGTTCCTAATTGTGGATAAATATCTTAAAATTTGGTAATTAGGGTTTCCTAGTGGATTAATGTGATATTAGCAATAAATAGAGTTCATATGTGAGTCAGACCACAATGAAATGATAGTTGTCAATTCAAAAGAAACCAAAGATGATAATTGGCCCTAATGATCTTGATATGACTTAAAAAGGATAAAGATGGAAGTTTTAGTGTAAAAGAGATATATTAGATTTAATTGACATTCAATTGTGCCTATGATGTTGAAATTAGAGTTTGTGAACTAAAAGGGCATTAAAAGTGATAAAAGCTTTATGGAGGCTAAAACACTAAAAGTGGACTAGAAACCCTAGGAAGCAAGCTAGGTTTAATAGATCTTGATGACATGATTTATGATAGGAAATTATATGTATATTTCAGGATCTCTTTGTGTGCTTGCTTGCCTATTAGATTTCTTACATTGATTGGATTATTTCTGTCCTAAATCAGCCTGACAGGTATGTGGTTACGCTTATGAATATCTCAAACTAGTTTTCTGAGGATTTCTAAAGTTTTCATCGGTTGCTTGAATTAAATTGTTGGATGAATTTAATTCAGGCATACTATAATGTAGATATGACTATCACCTAAGATATATGCCTACTAGCTCAGATCCTAGTCCCCTATGTAGCTTGATAGGTTGACCTAGTACATGACTACCTATGGGGTAGGTCCATCATGTCATTGGATGACTTAGTACATGGCTACCTATGGGGTAGGTCCATCAAGTCACCATGAGTCAGAGATTGGGCTACCTTTGGGTAGGGCCATGCGACTCCACAACCCTAAGTAATGGCTACCTATGGGGTAGGACCATGGGGGCAAGGAACTACCATATGAGAGAGGTAGTATCCAAGTCCACTGTAGGGACAACACAGAGATAGGGGATAGGTATGGATTGAGTAGTATTGCTTAAAACGTAACCTTGATTGTTAAATGATATTTGGTTACTTACATTGTTACCATAGCTGCACGATTAGTGTCTCCCCCACATACCAACATATTCATTTATGCTGACCAACATTTTGTTTGTCGGCGTTTTAGGTACGACATTGAAAAGGACAAATAGTAAAGTGGCATATTGTGAAATTAAGAAATAAAGTGCAAGGATGATTAGTTAGAATAGAGTCCAGAGGTGGATAGAAGTTAGATATCCAAGTTTTTGAAAAAAAGGTATGCAAAGTTTTATTTTTATTCCAGCTTTCAGTATAGTCATGGTATAATTTAATAATTATTACTGATTATCTGTCGAACCTTTGATCTGAGAAATTGGGATAACGGCTCTGACCTCTTGGTCTCCCTTAATTGGGGGTTATTGGGAGGTGGGGTTGTTACATTTGGTATCAGAGCATTGATTACTCATTTAATCTTTAGTAATTATTAAATTTTACAAATTCCATAGAACCGAGGGAGTTATTAGAGGATTTTCCAAAAGATAGAGGTGTCTAGAAAAGGATCACGTCTGAGGGCTGGCAATATTTTCCTCCGCACCGCTAGTCGGAATACGAGGACTCCCAGATCTGTGTGACTGCCTGGCCAATGTCTTAGGATCTGACTCAAAATAAGATACCTTTAGGACTCTTTCACGTATTTTCGTCCCTTCTCAACCCTAATTCTATTAAGATTCTGAGGTTTAGGGTTTTTCTCTCTCTTCCCCACCCTCTTGAGGTCAGGGTATGTATGATAAGGTTAAGGAATCCTCCACAAAATTAATTAAAAAGCATGTAAATAAGATGCCATGGACATAAGCTTAATAGTTTAAGCATAAAATAAAGAATAGTTGCATGCTTAGGTCGTATGACATGTGTTGTCATGCCCTCAGGAGAGACCTGAGATTAGAACTAGGAGGATGAAGTAGAGTTGGTCTTGGAGGCAGAGATCTCCATTAAAGGTAGAGACATGGCGCATCCTCTGAGGATGATGCTAACCCTAACCCTAAGCGGTGGTTAGAGAGAGATGGCATGATGAGTTAGATGTCATGGTTGACCATGTGTGTGGGTTGACATGCTTTTGGTTTTGGATACCTATGATAGTATGAGCCATGTGAGGTTGGCTGACCTAGTACCTTTGGCGACCCAACCCTAGGGAAGGTCGTGCAAGTTAGAGTGAAGGATAACTCCTTCATCATTGAGGTTAGTGAAAAACCTATAGAAACCCTATGGGCTTGTATGAGCATGGCATAGTATGCACCCAGAGTACGTTAGCAGTGCTGGAAGTAGGTTAAAACCTAGGCCTGAAGTGCATATGGGATAACTTATGAGATAAGCATAAAGAGTTATGGATAATCTTGAGGGAACATAGGTTTGATCATACGTTTCACCCCTATAGGGGTATGCATGAGAGCTTGAGAACCTCTACAAGTAAGGTTGGTTGTGGGGTTTGCTCTAGAGAGAGAAAGACCCGAATAAGAAGGTTGGAAGCTTAGACTCTGGGATATGAGGAACCCTGAGAAGTTGGGTAGGTTGCGACCTAAGTGGATGGTTGTGGTTGCCTCGTGCATGATCCTTGTGGTTTCATAGTTGCCTTTAGAGGAACCAAACCCTAGAAGAAGGATGAGGCTGTTGGTACCTACGTGCAGATGATATAGGTGCTTACCTTCTAAGGATAGGAAGAAGGGTTCCTTAGACCCTGAGGAGGCTTAGTAATAAGTCGTGAGGCCTTATACATAGTTGGTTGTCCTTGAGAAGGACTCGACTCTGAGGTGTTGTTCAAGTGGAAGGATTATAGGACGTGTATGATGCACCTCATACATGCTTGGTTCATTGTTAGAAGCTGAGCATGCAGTTAGACTGTTGATGCATAAAAGAGAACCTAGGGTTCCTAGACCTAAAGAGGGGAAGAAGTAGTTCCTGGTGGACCTGATGCTCACACGGATGCTTGAGTTCTTACGTGTGGGAGCATGGCACTCCTCATGTTTATAGAAAAAGGAAACCCCTTAGACTAAGGTATATGTTTGATGAACCCTTCACATATAGGTTGTGACATGGGAATGTATGATGATGGTCCAATGATGAGGAATGAGGACAAGTATGACCTACCATGGAGACCTAGTAAGGTTTGGTAGGTGGTTTGTTTGTTAGCTACATGCGTTAGTAGCTTGATAGGACTAAGCATGCTCATGTTAACATAAACCCTAGACGCGGGGACGCTTGTAACCTTTGTAGTTTCCTCCCATCCTAGGAGAGGGACCCTTCTGTAGGGTATGTACAACTTTTTTTGGGTTTGAGATAACCTAAAGAGGTCTAATAGGATCTTGAGAAGCTAAGTGGAGAGTACATAGTATAAGAATGAACTTGTAGACCCATAGATAACTGTAAGGCCCCTAAACTTGTTTAATGAGTTGAAAAAGATTAATTATCATACTTTAATGATTATAACCCTAATATAACCTTTTGATATGCTTTAAAATCATTAGACAAGCTTAAGTTTCAAATTTGGTCTAATTTGGACACTGTTTGAGCAAGTTATGCAATTTTATGCACATTTTGGACTTTCATGCAATTTACCCAATTGAGAGGTTTTATTTGCAATTTATCACTTTAATTATGTTCCTTAGATATTATATCATCATTATTGAGCTTTTTGAGTCATGGGGCGCCTATTTAAACCTTGATTTGAAGGTGTTTGCTCTAAGGGTATTTTAGGGTTTTCCCCTTCACGGATGAGCTACCTTTAGTAGCTATCAACTAAGGAATTATGTGATTGGCTGGGAATTTCGACAAAGGAAAGCTAATCAGGTCTAGAGGGATGGTGGGAGAGCTGCTTGTGTGTGTGCTTATATATTCTTAATAATTTAAAGCCACAGACACTTGGATATATACTAGAATTTCAACTTTTTCTTTTTCTTTATATTAAAGTGTCATATACTTATCCACAAGCACCAAAACGAGCCATTTACTCTCCACCAACTCTCTCCTTCTCCCAGATTCGTTCTCCCTCTATTCATCTGCGAATTTTGGTGCTCAAGGAAGAAGAATGTGGGGATCTTCTTGGAAAAAATTCTAGGGTTGCAATTGATTCCTTTTTTGGGTCTATAAAGCTTCTTCCTAGTGATATTGACCTAAAAGTGTAAGTTTTTTCTTATTTCCTCCATTTAATTATTTTCTATTCTCCCTCCTACATCTCTCCAGGTCGGAACCCTACTTTTCCATGGTGAAAATGACTCTAGAACTCAAAAACCCTTCCTTCTTGTTTCTTTTTCTAGGGTTTTGCTTCTTTGTGGAGAGAAGTGCCTATTTGGCCAAGTTCAGATCTGAATATAGGGATTCCTTGCCTTATTTGCTAGAGATTCTTGCTGTTTGATATCTTACCTACTCTATAGAGGCAAGTTATATAACATTCTTCACTTATATTGCTTATTAGAAGCTTGTTAGTTCATGTTTATGCTTGAATGTGGTGATCTAAGCATAGAGAAACCATGCTTGTTTAGAATTACAAAATTTTGTGGTGTTCCCTATTTTGTTCCAGTTCTATATGAACTTGTAAACATGTGTACAACCTTTCTAAGGTGTAACATGATCTGGGACAGGTTGATAGCATCAACCTATGGTGCTAAGCACACAATAATTAATTGTTCAAGTTTGGGTTTTCAAGCTATTTCCTTCTCTATCACATAACCTATGGACATACCATTCAACAACCAATGGTGTTGCTATATTGGCAACTGATGTTCATTATCAAGGGTGTTAAATGTATGGTGACAACCTATGGTCACACCTTAGGTCAGGTTTTGGCTCAATTAGACATTTAGTTATCATCCACTAAGTATTCTAATGATGTTATCAATCGATGATAATATTGTCTTAATATATGATGGTGTTAACTGAATATATTACTGATCTAGCAACCAATGGTGACCTAATGATCACAATTAATGGTGGATCAGGTCATCACCATATATAATGAATTAGGAATGTAATTTTATATTTGACTAAACCTTAAACCAATGGTTCCTTGGTTCAATTGATTTAATGGTTAGACTTATACTTCAATTGATAACCTTGAACAATGAACTTGATCCAATGAATAATATTGGATGGTTTAACATCCAATGGATTAAAATAAATCACATGGTATTATATGTGGGTCCTAGTGAAAATAATTCAATGGTTCAATACCATTAATTGGTAGTCTTACCTTTGCCATTATATAGTTATATTTGATAAATCACTATAATAAGTGGATGCGTAACTCCAATGTGATCTAGCTTGTTATACCTAACCTTAATGTAATTATATGATGTTGATTGGTTATAATCAGACCTCTTGAATGATTAATGTGATAATGAATTACACTCTTCTTGTGTTAAAACCACAATGTAGTATTATTTGAATATCATACTGCCTTGCCATGTTATTATCTATGGGCATACATGTGCTAATGATCTTTTGAGCTTTGTTTAAGGCATGTAATGATGATGATAACCTTACTATGAATAATGTGATGGTATTAAAGACCTTTGGGCATGTTTGAAGCCATGATTGAGGTGAAATCCTCTTCATGTTCCAATAAGGGTTAAAACCCTAGAACTTGTGATAAGATATTGGTATCTTGCAATAGTATGATGATAAGTGTGGTCCATTAATTTGCAATGAATGATAGCATGTGGTAATGTGATTAAAATTTATATCTCAAATGTTTTATATCTTTTGAAGTTGTTATACATATACTCTTGTTAGAAAAGAATTAGTGTTTGAATGTCCACTTGTATGATAAAGCCTTAATGCATTCAATTGGCAGTAATTAATCAAGTGTAACCTTAATCATGTAGATCCCTGTGCCGTAGAGCCATCTTTAGTGTCAGAACTTACTGGATGGTGAAATGGGTATTCCCAAGGGAAACTCGGAGCACATACTATTGAGTATGTGGGGGTGGCAAGTTGAGGATATACCCTTGTCATCCACAATTGCAGGTTATGGAGGATGGCTATGGTCATGCCTCTGACATTTGAGGTGATTGAGGACAGCTGTGGTTGTACCTCAGATTAGAGGGTTTTGTATACCCTATTTTTTAGTGTCGTAACTTGTACCAAGTACGGACTAGTTGTTATCAATTGACTATATGTCACTGTTGGCAGTTTGACTGGTATGTCACTGTAGTTTACTCGTACTGACCGAGGGGAAGAGATCTTAGGATACTGACACTCCTAGATCTTATACGGAACTGAACAACACTTCGCAATGGTCAGTTGGATTTGGAGTGGTATGACTCAAACTCCCTAGGGCATAATAATAAAAGATATAATACCATCCATGTAGTATAATTACTAGGGTTTAATACATATCACATTGGTTGATTAACCCTTGTCTTGTCTTTACACTGCATAGTTCTTACATGATGCAGACTTATAAAAATTGTACAATTCTACTTGATGTTACAACTTATTTGCTTAACTGCTTAGTATGCTTAAACTGTTTGCTCTATTCATATTGTTTATTCAATACCCTAATTGCTCAATGTATTTACTGTTAATTAATATGTTATAATCAATATATGTTGGAGAGAGTTATATCTCTCGATGGGACTGGGTCTCACCCGTGGGTCACCACATTTTTTTAGGTGGTCGCGGGCAATGAGGTCGAGGTTGTGATGTGGAAGAAAACCAACCTGGTGATCAATAGATTCAGAAGGTTGGTTAGTTTTAGATGTTAGTAGTAGAGTCCTATTGTCATCCCTGTACTCTCAGGTCCGGGTATGGGATGTGTTTTCTAGATGATATACTCATATCGACACGAGATTTTGGGTAGTATGCCAATGTTTGTAAATATATGGCATGTACATATGAAATATCTTTTGTATACAGGCTGTGACTGAGGTCTTTGGACCCATAAGTAAATACTTGTTACAGCATATGAGAATGGAATGATGGACCTTTTGTAAATGTTCTAGAGTTTATTTACATTGTTGGAATCAATTTTAATTATTCTGGGATTTTGACTATGTGATTAATTAGTAGTTGATCATGTTTTGTGTTTTGAGTAATCTCGTTTAGCGTGATGAGGTGTTACAATAACCATCCCTAAGTGCATGTGGATGTGTTACCATGGAGGTAACCAGTATGGGGCCTAACCGAGGTAGATAGGTCGCCATGATCCATACGAAAGGATGTAACCCAGACCACGAATGTCAAGAGAGATGATGGAGACTTGGGTAAGGTTTCAAGTCGGATATGTTCTATGTTAGAATACTAAGTCTATCCTAGGGTTGGGTACGGATAAGACCGATGGGAGTAGGAGTTGCCTAATTCCCTATTTGCACATGACCATAGGGTCAGGAGGTAACATCTATCATTGTTTGAGGGCCATGGGTTAGGAGATTGATCACCTTCATGAACTCATGGGACCCAAAGGCCAGATGAAGAGGGCACTCTCTGGATGCATAAGGGAAGAGGGATGACCCCAAAAGTGTCGGCACCCTACATACCTAGAGGATATGACTAAGGATTGTGTGGTAACCCAAGTGGGTTTAGGACCAGTTCTCCATGAAAGAAAACCTAATATCGAAATGTTCATGATGTGGAGACATGTGTTGCGTGTTTCAACTTTGATTGGAAGGTGTGATGGCGATGTGGGATGTACCATCTCTATTCTTGTAACGGGAAGAACTCTATGTTTGGATGACCACCAAATGCTTATTTCCTCTTGTTATGGGGGTAAGAGATAGGGCAGTACGCATGCCATACACTAAGGATAAAGATGACGTGAGTTGAAATGTTGCTATGATATATGAGGATAGAGATAATAGCGCACCTTTGTGGAGGGTATGATATGTGGATGGTTTACAAACACCAATATAACTAAGGTAGTCATCTTATGCAGATTTTCTTATCATGAGCTATGTGGAATTTATGAGTTATATAAGTTTGAGTTTGATAACCAAGAATATGAGCTCTGAGTTTTCTTGATGAAGATAGACCTAAAGTCCAGGATGAGACAATAAGTGGAATAAATGGAGGTGTATGTCTTCAACATTACGTAACACATAAGGGTGAAAGGTGGTAATAGATGCTCTTGTTGAGATGCAACTGCCTAGTCTAGGTAGTTAGGTGAACCCTAAGTGGTGAGATATGATTGGCTAACACTCAGATATAACGAGATCTGTTGATCGAGTTAGTGGTTGCTTGGTTAGCCAGCCTAGGGCTTGTTGTGATAGAAGGATGGTTGTAGAACCTCAGATGCACTTCTCTGGAAAAGAAGGTGATGAAACCCCGACTAGAGTGTTTTAGGGTTTCTGAGGAATTGACCTTGAGGAATCATGACATACATGAGATCATGATTTTTAAGTTCACCATACACTGTGGTACTACAAAGATAGTAAGTGGCAGTAGTAATTTGGATGCCTAAGATGAATTTGTATATGGCATGTCGCCATGGGAGTAGGAGTTGTTTGTTCCCTGAATGCACAAGACCATAGGGTCGGGAGGTAACAACTACCTTTTCTCGAGGCCCATGGTTAGGAGGTTGGCCACCTTCATGAGTTCATGGGGCCTAAGGGATAAATGTGAGAGGCACTCCCTAGATGCATAAGGGTCAGATCACCCCAAAAGTATCAACACCCTAAAGACCTTGAGGTAATGACTAAGGATTGCACATACGAGAGATGTTTAGATCCAGAGGTGATGGGAAAAGTCTTCCCATGGGTGTAAACCCATAATGGAGATGTTCATGGTGAAAAGTCATGTGAAGTATGTTTCAAATTAGATTGGAAAGAGTGATGGTGATGTGTGATGCACCATCTCTACTCTTGGAATGAGATGAACTATGTATTTGGACCGCAGCCAAATGCTTATTTCATCTTGTTATGGGTATGAGAGATAGGACAAAATGCATGCCATATACTAAAGATATAGGTGATATGAGTTGAAACCTTTTTATGATGATTGAGGATAGAGGAAGTACCACACCCTTTTGGAAGTATCTTGGATAGATGGTATGAAAGCATAAGAAGAACAAAAGTAATATGAGGACATTCTTATCAAGAGTAGTCTGGAATCTTTGAGTTACCAGTTTGGGTTTGATAACTGAAATGATGGGAGTAATAACTCAAAGTTATCTTGATGCAGATAGACCTAAACCCGAGATAAGGATGATGAGTGGAGTATATGAAGGTTTATGTTTTCACTATTACCTAGGTAATGTGGTCACATATACTCTTAGCTGAGACACAACTTAGGTATACAATTGTCTTGTTTGGCCAATAGGGAGGTTGGCAGAGGTTGTTAGGTGAATCCTTTGATCGTTAGAAGACTATACCTATGTGGCTAACATTCAGATACAACCATACCCATTTGTCAAGTTGGTGGTGGCCCAGTTAGCCAGCCCAGAGCTTGATGAGATAAAAGGACTTTTATAAGAACCTTAGATACACCTCTCAAGAGAAGAATGCGGTAAAACTAGATACTAGTGTGTTTTAGGGTTTCTAAGGAGTCAACCTTGAGGAATCATGTCATGCAAGGAGCTCATGATTTTAAAGTACACCATACACCGTGGTACTACCAAGATGATTAAGGTTTGCAATGGTACATGGAATAAGGATATAGAGTTGCATGTGGCCAGTTGCCATACATGCCGAAAGGTGAAGGCCAAACACCAGTAACCCAATGAGTTGCTACAGATAATGAGGAGTCCCTGAGAGGGAATGGGAGTAGATCACCATGGACCGTGTGGTGGGTCGCCCTGGACCAAGAGAGGTCATGATGCAATATGGGTTATGGTAGATCGCCTTACCAAGATGACACATTCCTGTATGACAAGATCTGGTTGAACCATTTTTTTTGAGAGAGATGGTTTGACTACACAATGATCCGAGTTTGATATCTTGAGCATGACCTCAAGTTCACTTCCATGTTGTGGAAGTAGGCACACGAAGAACTCGATGCTAGATTGAAGTTTAGTACAACATATCACCCCTAATTGATGGACAGTCGAGAGAGCATGATCCGAACTTTAGAGGGTCTGATGAGAGCATGCATGCTCGTTTAGGGTGATTCATCAGAGTAGTTCCTACCCCTAGCAGAGTTTGCTTGTTATGATAGCCACCATAGCCAGTATTGGGATGTATGAAGCTCTGTAAGGGAGGATGTGTCGGTCACCACTTCACTTGGATGATGTCGGTGAGAGGACCTTGTGAAGGTCAGATAGACCATAGTGTATGCAGATGAAGTCGCTTTGATCGAGCAATGGCTGAGAAAGCCTAGGATCGAAAGGAGTCGTGAGCTGATACAAAGCAGACTGACATGCAGTTCACTGTGGGTGAACATGTGTTATGAAAACCCAACCCCTCTGAGCTATATCTAAGAAAGATGAGTCCCCGTTACATGGGTCCATTTGAGATGGATTGATGGAGTTGCTTATGTTTAGCCTTACCCCTCAGGATTCCATGTATCCGATCTAGAGCACTATGTGATGTACCCGAGCCATGTGCTGAGCATTGAACCTAGTAAGCTTTAAGGCAGGCTGACATATCCTAAGTCACCTGTAAGGATTCTAGATACTAAGGTGAAAGAACTCATATGTAAGAATATAAGTTGATAAAGGTTCTTCTGGAAGCACCGTGGAGAGGATGAAGCCACATGGGAGCCAATGATGGACCTGGGAAAGTCTTATCCTGATTGTTTATATGTTTGGTGGAATTTTGAGGGCAAAATTCCTATAAGAGGGGAAGGATGTTACAACCCCAATTTTTGGGTTCATATGGTTGGAAATGCAATTTCCCCAATAAATTTATTGTCATGGGAATTGTATGATTTATGTGTATTGAATGGATTTACTTTACAATAATTCTTGTGTGCATGTGATTTCATGGATGATAATATGTTAATGAGTCCAATATGTTAAAACAAAAAGAAGAAATCCAATAATGCTTTATTAAGAAGGAAATTTAAGATAATGATGAAAATATAAGAAATATGTAGAAAGATGTATGATTGATCATCATGGATAAGATTTCAATTCCACATGGTTTCTAATGGTAAAATGAATACAAATAAAGGAAAATAAAAGAATAGGAGAGAGAAAATATGCATAAAATATGCATTAATAAGTGATAACTTGCTTATGAATAAAAGTCCATCATACTTTTGAATTTGAGTCCCAAACTTGTCACGCAAGTAGATAAAATCATCATAGACTTTCCTCTAAAATTTGGGATCAAATGGATAAGCGGTTTAGGAGATATGTTTTTTGCAAGATTTCATAAAGTGGAAAGGATAAAGGAAATACATTAAATGTCACATTTTATATCCAAATTGAAACTTAGGGGCCAGTCCATTCATGTTGCATGATTTCCTGGCCATCCGATCTCGATCTGACGACCCTCCTTATGTCTCTTACCTTGTGATGGGCTGGAAAAGTCTAGGGACCAGAGTCTCATTCCTCTCACACAACCTCCCTCTCTCATCGATCCTTAAAAGTGCTCAGGAATATAACTCAAAGATTCGGGAGACAAAGACGATTCTTTCTCACCCTACTTTGCCTTGGTTCCGTACTGGATTGGGACTTTCCCCAAATCCATGGATCTCTCTTCACAAGGGGAAGGCCCACCCTGATGTTCCCTGCACCCGGAGTCTATATAAGGGGATCTATGGTCTCCTTGACAAGGGCTGAGCACCATGACTTGGCCAATTCTTCAGAATATGCCCTGTGAGCCCTCTCCGATCTGTGTCTACCTGGCCAAGAAATCTCCTAGTTGTCCTGGAGACTCCGGCCGGCTCTAGCAAAGCTATGACCACTGTCAGATTCGGTGGGTGGCGGCGAAGGAGGGGAGACCTCCACCGGCTATTGGGGAGGCAGGATTCACAAAGTCAACAGTGATGTTGGCCATAACCTGGCACATGTTTTTGAACAGTGACTCACCAAGGGAATGTGATGAAGAGGGGTAGAAATACCTTTCTACCCTAGGTACATCACTTTTGTTAGCTAACCGCACGGAGGGAAAGAACGTAATCACACACCCTGACTTGGGTTACAACCCAAGCGAGCCATGCACGAAGGTGGCTTCAACCGATTGGCTCAACCAACCCACGTGGAAAATGAGGTAACTGTCTGCCTTGTGACGTGGCTCATTTTGATTGCTCAATTTATGTTTAACTTGTGGAAATTGTAATAAATCATAGGATGATCAGATGTTGACAAACTATATACGAAAATTGATCAGGAAAATGCAAGGAATTCATTAAAAATATAATGGAAGCTTGATTCTTCCTAAAATTCAAAAAGGATATAAAGATATCATCTTTAATGGTTTAATTGATGAAAAACCCTAAGAATTGATGATAATTAGATCTAATAATGTTCTTTGGAGGTTATGAGAAAATATTAACTCGTTGTTAATAATAGAGAGAATTAGGTCTAAGAAGATGAGATCTTTATGCATAATTGTCTTAATTTAGGGTTTTATATGTTAATGTGCATTAATGGGCCTAGAAACCCTAATTTTGATCATTATGACTTTTAACGGTTTTAATTGTGCAAATCCATGAATAAGAGAGATATATGTTGTCAAAAGCCAATTTGAATATAAAAGACCCTTAATATGGATAATTTGAGTAATTAGGGGTTTTCATGAGTAGAAAAGCTATTTTAGGGTTTGTTGACCTAAAAAGGATAAAGATTGAGAAATTGATCTAAGAAACCCTAATGAATCCTAATGAGACTTAGAAACCTTAGAAAGGTATCCCAAGTAAATAAAGAGATGTTTGGGATGTGATGGTAACAACTAGGTGTTATACATGTTTTTAGGATCAAGGGTTTCTTACCTTGCTTGATTGGACATCTAGTTGGATTTAGATATCTTACTTATCTTGACTCATAATCAGGTATGTGGTTACGCTTATGACTAATCGCTCTAGTTTCACAGTGATTTCTGAGGTTTTATCAGTTGCTTAGAAATAACTGCTTGGTTGAATTTTATTTCATGCAACTGTAAAGTGACTATGACTATCATCATAAGTATATGTGCATGACTAGCTCAGATCCTAGTCCTCCTCTTCATCTTTGATGATGATGAGATGGATGACCTAGTACATGGTCTACCCTTGGGGTAGGATCATCAGGTTATCATGAGTTGATGTGTTGGTCTACCCTTGGGTAGGACCATACGACTACACAGCCTATGTCGTGATCTACCTATAAGGTAGGATCATAGGGGCTATTTGAGATCTACCATATGAGAGAGGTAGTATCCATGTCCACTGCAGGGATAGAATAGAGGCAATCATATGTAGGGATTGAGTAGTTATGATTAATATGTAAAGTTTGATCTATTAAGCAATAATTTGGTTGCATTATATTGTTACAAATATATGCAAGATTTTGGTCCCCCCACATACTAGTATAATTCGTTATATTGACCAACGTTTTGTTTGTTGGCATTTTAGGAATATCTGAAATCAGACAAACAGTTAGTGGAACTTGTAAAGAATAAAGTTAAATTAGAAATGAGGATTTAGTAGATAGAACTCTACAATGGGTAGAAGTTCCGAATTCCTATTTTTGAAAGGTATGTGAAAAGAAATTTTTATCCTGTTTCAAGCTTAGTTGTGGTAGAATTTATTAATTATTTTTTATTATTTGCAAAACCATTGATCCTATTTTGGGATAGCAACTCTGACTTCTTGGTCTTCCTTAATTGGAGGTTACCGGGAAGTAGGGTCGTTATAATTTTACACGCCCCCACGTACACGGTATAGCAGTATATTAATTTGTGTTTTGTTTCACGCCATTTTAGGTAAACACAATATGTAAAGATATGAAGACATGATGAATAAGATGAAATCCACCGAAGACACTGAAGCTAAGTAAAGGAGGTTTAGTTAGATTATTATTCTTATATATAATAGTTCTCATGAAAGAATTTCATGTGACTCCATTGTGGAGCATCATTATAGATCTTGTACGCGATATTGGTGAAATCACAGAAATAGTTTGCTATTATTTGTATTTGGTTAAAACAAGATTTTGGGAATTTTAGGTAAGGGCTCTCAAGCTTAAGGTCCTTCCTTAACTAGGGGATGCTAAAAAGGTGAGTTTGTTAAATTGTGACACACGGGGATTGATTGTGAGTGATGTAGATGAGATTTATCCCTCCTTTTGGAGTTGATATACTAGACACTTGATAAGCAAGACTAAGAAACACATGACCATGTTCATGTGATTCATGTATGATATTCATCTCATATGTATTTCAATAGTCTACTCTATTTCAAGAAACATAGATTGATTATTAAGAGGATAATGATTCCATGCCTCACAGTCATTCCATATATCAGAGACAAAGGAACTATACGATCATGGTAACACTCATCAAGGATGTAGGTTGAAGTTGTTCTCCAACTTTTCAATTAGTTGGGTAGAAATAAAGTGTTACGAGATACCACTCATTACTTGTAATGTCATAATCTAGTTATGGACATTCAATGCCAACGTGATTTGGGACCTACAGGGTCACCACACATAGGATGCACTCGTAATAGGATTATACTCATGGATAAGGATTAACTTGGTTACTAAAGTGTTTATGTAATCAACATAAACAACAATGGTTGTTAGCTTCCTGACTGGAGTGCCCAATTGAGAGACTAGATGACCAGAAGGACTGGGTCAAGCATTGATATTGACGTAATGACGTGCATTAATCATCACACTAAAAGCCAATATGTTTGCAGATGGGAAAACAATCCAATCGACCAACTAGATGTCCTAGTCATTTGCCTTGCATGTCAGTCAGTCGACTGGTGATTCACATCTGCCATCAAACAATGAGATCTAAGCCTTTATATCCCCAGGGTTTGTAAAACCCTATCCCATTCACTCCTATATAAAGAGTGTGGTGGCCAAGTCTCTCAACATATACTTGTATGCAAGACTCCTCAGCTCACATTTGTGGTAAGTGAGAGTCATAGGCATATTACCCATAAAAGAGATAGATAGCCAAGAGGCGAAAAGTCGACGCTAGAACATTGACAACACAAAGGGACAACTCCTTCCTACCAGTTCTGGAACATGACGAGGAGTTCATGGTGGTCTATGTGGACTACATAGAATCGTGGAGATCTTTTCCACCAAGCTAGGAGAATGTTGTCAACCGCTGTCTATGGTGCTATACCAGGAGCCTTTGCTGACTGTTGTTAGGTGCTGCTTGAGAAAGAAGCACAACTCTGCAAGGATTGTCATTGAACTTGCTCCAGGACTAGGTATAATGTAACACCCCACTTTTCACAACATATAAATATCACTCAGGGAAATCATTCTTACTCAAGGGGGTGTCACAATATACTAATCTTTGCAATTTAAATGAATGAAACACTTGCATTGAATGAAATCTGATTCATATACAGTTATTGGGTAAAAGAAAACTACAACTGGTTTATCTCATGAAAGCTAGTCTACCTGGTAACATGACTAAACATATAGAAACGGTATCTTAAAGTGTGGATCGACTTGGTAAATGGCACCCCACCAGGGTAAGCTTGAAGATCTCCTAGTCTTGGTTGTCCTTTTTATCCTTCACTTTCTCCAAGTCATGTGGACACCGCATCCCTAGCCATGCAAAACAAACATTACATCAGTAAGCGGTATTTGGCACTTTATAAGACATAAAATAATAATGAAGTAACTTGACTAGAAAAAATTTGACATAAACTTGAACATGGATTATCTTAAGCATTCATGAGTCATTAATAACATGAAGAATTGAATAGTAAATGGATGCATCTCTCTATGATGCCCACTTAAAAGTATGTGATTACTAGGAAATCCCTTGATGCTAGGAAAGCCCTTGATGACCTCTTCAGGTCCATGATTCGAGAAGCATATAAAAACTAATTCAATTCCAATTATCTAAAAAATATCTTTATCATGATCTTTGAACTTTCACATGATGGGATTTCTCCCTCTCAATTTTGTAATGGGATTTCTCCCTCATAAACCATAATAGGGTTTTACCTTCTTGAGCATGATTCATTAATCTTAATCATCATCATAATTGGGGTTTTACCATAGACTATAATTAAAAAACCAATCAAATAGTGATAAATATACATGATGTCTTCTTGAGAAAGCATTCATAATTCATGATATACATTATTGTGCATAATCATAAATAAACATGCATTAAACCAAAAGTACTTGTGCCCAATATGCATGGCCTGCTTACCTAGAGTAAAACTCCTTAGGTCAAGTCCTCTAACTTGATTGGGTCCTCTAATAACTAGTAATTGGATTAGGATCATAAGATGCACATAAGTTCATTTCCCTAAAACCCTAATTTTTTCCATTGAACAGATGTAATGTGGAAAACGGAGTCTGAAAACAACACCAATTATAGAGAATCTCAAATCCTTTCCAACAACTATTTATTTATAATTTTCTAACAAATCATAGATTTACTATGAATTTTAGAAGAACTGACCAATATAAATTTGAGAAAAATCCAAATGGGCTACTATTTATCCAATGAGTCAATGAGCCCATATGATGTGGGCCAACCGGAACCAGCCACATGGCATGGACCCGCTCAAAACAACATACACGCTCTAAAAAGAATTGCGTGCGTGAAAACCCAAGAATGTCCATCATCCTATTTTATGATCATTGGCGTGAAAGAGGGTACAAAGGTTAAAATCTCATCATCAACTCAGGCAATAGATTGTTCTTCTCAAGTACATAGAAATAAGATTTTGATCCCATGAAGTTTGACCCCTGATGCAAGACTGCACAAACCAAAACCAAGGAAATCTTCGCAAGGTTGATCCGAGTTGAATGAATTGTGGCTCATCATCTATGACCTGATCAATCCACTAAGGTTGCCGGAATCAGCTGCCTCAAGGGTTTGACTCCAAAGTCCACATTAAACGTCATTCCTTGACAAACCAGAAATGTGGAATCTTTGTAAAACACAGTAGGAGCTCGAAATTGGGCAGACGTGAATCACCTACCCTTGAGTCGAATTGACAACATAAGAAGCTTCCTAGGGGACCATTATAGAGTTCTAGATCTTCTTCATGGTCTAAGGACCACTAGGGATGGTTCTCTAATTTCCCGCTCTACAACTCGACTACGACCGTGTCAACCTAGAGGGACTTTGCTTATGATTATGTCCTGGACTTTCAGGGAGGTCTTTAGATGCCTAAGGATGATCTGTAAGGATTTAATTGCTCATAGGTTGTGAGGATGAGGAGGATAGTAAGAAGTCCAAGGTTGAAGATGGAGTAGGTCAGAAGGGCTCAAGGATTTTGGGCATCAATTGGTCATAGCGGAGGAATGCTCTTGGGTCATTGATGTTGTTGGGATCAGAAAACGCGTAGGAGAGGCACAAAGGTGGCGTCTATTATTTAGTGGTGGATAGGCCTCGATTGCCCTAATCGGGCATTCCCTAAATAGGATACGACAAAGGTTGAGTAAGGGATCAACCGAATCAGGAAGGAGAGGTGGTTCCTCTTGAGAAGAAATCTTGTGAAACGGATGTGAGGAGAGGGATAATGAAGTTGGGGAAAGAAAGGCTGTGAAACCGATCCATGTCTCATGAAAAACACAGAGGTAGGAGACAATGATCCAACCATTTGAGCATTAGATTTGGCACGTCAAACCACAACTGTATGATCATGTGAAGGAAAAGGAAAGAAAATGGAAAGAGGTGCATGATAGTGAATAAATCTGGGACTTTGATTTTAAACAATGCATTGAATATAATTGACATTAAGTCCTTAATCAAACTATATACAAACTTGCTTAATTGATTTGAGGGTTCAAGCTAAGCCAAAATGCTACCAAATTTGGACCACATGTGTGTTAGTCAGTCTAGATTCTTCTTATTGACTTAGATTTCCATTTTGACCATTATATGCCCATTAATATGTTAAAAGTTATTATCTTAAAATATGTATATAAAAGAAGAAACAATGTGTAATATCTTTTCATATTTTCTTTGACCCAAAAAATGAGATGATTAATGAATATCCATTCAAGAATTAATTTTATGCTTTTATGGGAATACTATCTTGGAAGAGAGAGAGACAAAGGGATTAATGATTCTTTCATCTTATTAAATGCTATAAGAGAAAAAAGGAAAACTTCTTGCCTAAGGTCTTTATTACATATATATATTTTTGAATTGCAAGTCTTTTCTCTTTCTATTTTATTTCCTTTAAGTATTTTTAAGATTAGGAGAGAGAAAAAGGAGAGGGAAACTGCTATTGACTTAATTGCAACACATAGTGCATAGATGAAGGGGGAAATCTATTTTGAGTCCCATTTTATTTTTCTTACTTCAGTTTCTTAATAAGAATAACATTTCATTTTGCCTTTTGCATTTAGACCCTCAACTATTTCTATTCAAGAAAAACTACATTATTAGACTTAAATTAGTCTTGAAATTTTGGGATGACACATATATGCCTTGCACCTTCCTTGCCATTTCATACTTATTGACGCGATTTGCTGGTTATGGAGAATATGGTAATGAAATTT
This sequence comes from Alisma plantago-aquatica, assembly GCA_963693085.1. Classification (NCBI taxonomy): domain Eukaryota; kingdom Viridiplantae; phylum Streptophyta; class Magnoliopsida; order Alismatales; family Alismataceae; genus Alisma; species Alisma plantago-aquatica. The sequence goes on from OY856415.1 coordinate 642,611,369, forward strand.
TCATATTTCTACTACTATCTTTGACTCCATATTTCCCTATAGTGATATCAGAGCCAAGCCAATTTACTATGTTATAGGTATTTAATCGATATGATTGGTTTTGGTTTTATCATATATTTTGTTGCATATGATGCAAATATTTAAATGATTAATGTGCATATTTAATTGAAACCACATAGGCTAGGTAAAGTCTCATATATCCTATATCCTATATATATATATATATATATATATATATATATATATATATATATATATGCAATTTCTACACATCTCCTTAGAAACATTTTTATCGTGGATGTATGCTTCATTATGGCCAAACCCCTTGGATCATATGTGTGGTAGTGTGGTTTATTTTTTGCCTCTTCGAAATTTGATTTGCATACAGAGCCTTCCTTCTTTTTCTCCATATGTAATTCATGCTTAACTCCTCTGCTCCCCTGGAATGTAACTCAAGGTATTCTCTTTATAAAATTGTAATATGTAGAAAATGATAGCATTAGTTTTCTTTTATGGAAAGAAGAAGGAGTTCAGACTAGGCGAATCAAATGAATGGGAGTTGAGTCAATTGACCGGAGGACCAGAGGAGCTTGCCTACTAGAGGAGCCAATCGATCAACTGGAGGAGTCCAACAATGCACTTGAGACGAGAGCCATCCGAATGACTAATGGAGTACTTGCCAACTGACAAGAGACTGACTAATTGACTGGAGGGTGCATTCGATCAACCGTAATGTTCCAAGCATAATTTTTTCTAGCATAGGTTGCTATGTATGATGTATGACCTTAGGTGGATAATAGTTCTTTGTGGATCCAAATAACTGCATTAGAGTGACCATAACCATTGCTCGTATAATTTTGATTGCATGACTCAGTTGTTGATATAGTATGTACATGATACATATTATAAGTATGTGGTCATTGGATATATATATATATATTTATTTATAAATATAATTCCTTAGTAAATATTGTCTTAGATGATCTACATAAGAAACACACATGAAAAGCTTGATCGACCAAGCATGGGCACGCCGTAGCATGGTGTGTTGTCTATCTTGTGGAAGTGTGATGGTAGCTATGTGGGTCTACCTTAGTAGGGTGCATTTATATTGTGTTGGCTTTGGTTCAAGCTTAACTAGGTGACCTTAATAAGATTAAGTGCCTAGAAGCATACATATGGATTATGACAAGGAGTTGCACATACCATCTATCCAAGAATTGCATAATATGCAACTTAATAATTGGTTATGGACGTCAATGTTGGTTGGGTAATAACTTAGTTATTTTGGAGCTTGGCTCACAAGAAGGTTGTACGATGCAATCTTTTGAGTTGATAGTGAGGTCTATCAATTTGAACAAAATAGTGGGAGCAATAATTAATTAAAGGCCTAATCAATATCATCAATATTTTCAAATCAAATCAAAGTGTTTTGACAAATGCAAAATTTTCTTTTGCATAAATAAATGGAAAACACACTCTCATTGTGATATGTCCTTGAGAAGGATAAATTAAATGGGGCAAACTTCAATGACTAGTCAAGACTTTGAGAAATGTTCTCACTCACGAGCACGCGCTCTACGTCCTTAAAACACTAGTGTCAGAGGAACCCACTCCCAACACACCTAAGGCTAAAATGGATGCTTAATTGAAGCATGCCAATGATGTCGTAGACATAAAATACCTTATGCTCAGTTGTATGAGCTATGATTTGCATAATCAACATGACAATATGAATGTTCTTGAGATGGTAACACATCTTAAGAATCATGCAAAGTAGGAAAGGTATAATGTCTCTAAAGCAATGTTTGAGCACAAACTGATGGAGGGAGATCTGGTAGGACCCCATGTGCTCAAGATAATTGGGCATGTGGAAAACCTAGAAAGACTTGGATTTCCTTTAGGCCAAGAGTTGGCCACAGATATGATTATGCAATCATTGCCTGAATTATATAGCAAGTGCATCGAATGTTATTACATGAACAACTTTGCTAAGACGTTGTCCAAATTTCTTGGCATGTTGATAAATCTCAAAGCAAGAATGAAGAAGGACAAACCCGAATTTGTGATGGTGATCAGAAGACAGAAGTCCAAGGGTGAATGCAAAGGCAAGGGAAGTTATGAGGCTAATCTGAAACCCAAGTTTTCTTCACTTAAGATAAGGAGAAGGGTAAGCGTAAAAGGAATTTGTCTTTTTCACTTAAAGGAACTATATAAGAAGAAGCAGGGGATATAGATCTCCACTTTAGGTATATACATTATTGAGATAAATTTGTCTACTTCTTCATCTTGGGTACTAGGTACCAGATGTGGATCTCACATTTGCTAAAATGTGCAGTTGCTGAAAAGAAGTAAACCTTTAAAGAAAGGTGAGGTGGAACTACGTGTTGCAAATGGAGCAAGAGTTGTTGCAACTATAGTTGGAACTTGCACTTTATCTCTACCCAGTGGGCTTGGAATAGAGTTAGAGAACTGCTATTATGTACCTACCATTAATAGGAACATCAAATATATATCTTGTTTGGCAAGAGTGGATTAGAATTTTGATATAAAGAATAAATGATAGTCTATTAGTAAAGGGAGATCTTTTATGGCAGTGCCCCTATGGTTAATGGTCTATACTTGTTAGATTTGGAGAGAAGCGTACATAACATAAATACCAAAATACTAAAACTCAAAAGCTCAAACCAAGCATATTTCTAGCATTGTCGTCTAGGTCACATAAATGAGAAACATATTTACTCCATAAAGATGGTTATCTGGACTCTTTTGATTTGGAATCAATAGAGACATGTGAGTCTTGTTTATTGGAAAACATGGAAAAGGCTCCTTCCACTGGAAATTATGGGAGAGCGAGTGATATATTAGGACTCATGTGTACTGATATATGTAGACCTTGTAGAAAAAATGTCAGAGGTGGTTACCAGTAATTCATCACAATTATTGATGATCTCAGTAATGGTTACATGTATTTAATGAAATACAAGTCCGAATCCCTTGAAGAATTCAAAGATTTCATGAATGAATTACAAAACCAGCTTGGTAAACATATTAAAAAACTTCAGTCTGATTGAGGTGAAGTATACTTAAACCAAGAGTTTGAGGACCTTCTGCGAGACCGCGGTATTGTATCACAATGGACTCCACCTAGAACACCACAACATAATGGTGTATCAAAAAGAAGGAATTGTACCCTTCTTGACATAGTATGATCGATGATGAGTTTTTTATCTTCCAAGTTCCTTCTAGGGATATGCTCTAGAAATCACAATTTCACACTAAACTATGTACCATCTAAATTGGTTCAAAAGACACCATATGAGATATGGTATGAGAGGCCTCCCGATGTGTCTTTTATGAAGATTTGGGGTTGTGAAGCATATGTAAAGAAAATGTTTCCTGAAAATCTTGGACCCAAATCAGATAAGTGTTATTTTATTGGATATCCCAAATAAAGTAGGTGATACTACATTTATGCTTCATCCGACAACAAAGTGTTTGTTTCCAAGACTAGCATATTCCTTGAAAAGCAATTTATTTCCAAAGGAATCAGTGGGAGTAAAGTAGAACTCAAAGAGGCTCAAGACCAACAAGAAAACATTGAACCTATAGAGGTGCAAAAGGATCAAGGAGACTCACAAACCATTGTGGAATCTCAAGTTCCTCATGTAACACAGGAACCTCATAGATCTAGTGGGACACACCTTGAGCCTGAAAGATTTGATTATCTTATGACTGAAGAAAGTGGTGAGTTGGTCATAGATGACCAACCAACAATCTAGCTAGAAGCTATTGAGGGTCCAAAGTCTGGGAAATGGCTTGAGGCCATGAGATCTAAGATGGACTCCATGTACATCAATAAGGTATGGACCTTCTTGGATCCACCTGAAGGGGTAAAACCAATAGGATGCAAGTGGGTCTTCAAGAAGAAGACTGACATACATGGTAATGTACAAACCTATTATCGTCGATTGGTTACAAAGGGTTTTAGACAAGTTCAAGGTGTTTACTATGATGAATTTTTTTTCCCAGTTGCCATGCTTAAATCCATCATGATCATGCTTGCCATTGAAACTTATTATGACTACGAGATCTGGAAGATGGATAGTAAACCACATTCCTTAATGGGAATCTTCTTAAGGATGTGTTCTTGACACAACTTGAAGGTTTTATCACTTCAAATAATGCAAATAGAGCTTGTAAGCTACAAAGGTCAATCTATAGACTGAAGCAAGCATCTTAGAGTTGGAATCCTAGATTTAATGAGGCCATCAAAGAGTTTGGATTTAGTCAAAATGAAGTTGAACCTTATGTTTACAAGGTTAGTGGAAGAATAATTGTATTTCTCAGCCCCCATCATTTAACCACCAGACTAGAGTGCTCCTTTTGAAATCATGTGTGATGCCAATGATTACACCATAGGGGAAGGCCTAGGACAAAGTCAAGACAATAAGCTCCATGTTATTTATTATGCAAGCAAGACCTTGGATGGTGCTCAAATAAATTATGCCACTACAGAAAAGGAGATTCTTGCTATAGTTTATGCTTTTGGTAAGTTCCAACAATATCTTGTGGGGTCTTAAGTCATTGTCTACACAGACCATGCTTAAATTTGATATCTCATGAGAAAGAAGGACCTCATCTTACACGTTGGATACTTGTATTATAGGAGTTTTATTTGGAAATAAAAGATAAAAAGGGGATAGAAAACAATGTAGCTGGTCACCATTCACGCCTCTCTACAAGTGTCGAAGACAAGGTTCCTATTGATGACAATCTACCCATTGAGAAGTTTTATGTTGTAAACTCACTTGTTAGCCCATGGTTTTTTGACTTCGCAAACTATCTAGCCGACATGCGCATTCCTCCTGATGTCACCTATCGATAGAAAAAAAGTTCCTTCACGATGTAAAAATTTACTATTGGGATGATCCCCTATTGTTCAAACAATGTGTAGATGGGCTGATTAGGAGATGTATTCCCAATGGGGAGATCCCGAGTGTGATTTCAGAATGCCATTCCTCTCCTTATGGAGAAAACTTTGGAGGTGACAAGACTTCTACAAATATTCTACAATCAAGTTTTTATTGGCCAACTCTATTCAGTGATGTTCATGCATTTGTTAAAGGTTCTAATAAGTGTCAAACATTAGGAGGTATTTCAAACAAGGACGAGATGTCGCTGAATTCAATTCTTGAGATTGAAGTTTTTGACATAAGGGGCACATACTATATGTGTCCATTTCCCCATTCATGTAGCTACAACTTCATCCTAGTGGCATGTGATTATGTATCAAAGTGGGTAGAGGCTATTCCCACTCAATCTCCATATGAAAAATCAGTGATGAAGCTATTTCAAAGATTATTTTTTTGAGATTTGGGGTTCTAAGAGCAGTCATTTCATATGGAGGGAGTCATTTCAATGAGATAAACTTCAACAATCTGTTGAGAAAATATGGTGTCAAGCATAAGATCTCTACACCACACCATCCACATACTTCAGGGCAAGTTGAGATTTCAAATAGACAATTGAAGGCAATATTAGAGACAATAGTCTCTAAATAAAGAACAAATCAGACACTGAAATTAGATGATGCACTGTGGGCTTATAGGAAAGCTTACAAGACACCTATCGGTATGACTTCACTCAAGCTAGTCTATGGAAAGTCTTATCATCTACCTATAGAACTTGAGCATAGATCATTGTGGGCTATTAAATTCCTCAACTACAACATGAAGAAATTAGGAGAAAGAAGGCTTCTCCAACTCTAAGAGCTGGAAGAGATGATATTGGATGCATATGAAAATGCTAAGATCTATAAGGAGAAAACAAAGAGATGGCATGATAAAAGGATCTGTACCAAAGATTTCAAAGAAGGATATCTAGTGTTGTTATTCAACTCCAAGCTCAAATTTGTTCCATGTAAGTTGTGTTCTAAATGATCTGGCCCCTTCTTTGTGTTGAAGGTAAACCCCTATCAAACCGTCAAGCTGCAAGGAAAAGAAGCTTCATTCAAAGTTAATGACCTACACTACAAACTATACACTGAAGGAGAGACGATAGACCAGGGAGCCTCTGGCTCCCTCTCAGATGCTTGATGTTGTTATCTACAGTCTCACTCCATACTCAAAATGAAGGATCTTGTGGGAGTTGACCCCACATTTAGGATAGATTTCTTTACTTGCATTTGCTAAAGAACTTTTCCTTCCCTAAAATAAATTTTCCATGGATGAATGTAATTATTTAAACCCTTACAAACAAATATCATCGTCATTGTAGGTGCTGAGAAAAGAAAATCAAGTTCTTCAGATATTCAACAAGACACGACATGTGAAGCATAGTACACATTGTGTCCCCACTCATAAAATATTGATTCAAGCAAATCTCTAGAACACACGACGTGTCCGTTTTAAGACACAATGTGTGCCATTCCAGAAATGAGGTGTTGGAAACTCACACAATGTGTAGAAATTCACACACAACATGTCGATATCATCTTGGAAAACATCAAAGGGTTGCTATAAAATCACACGATGTGTGGAAATTCACACACATCATGCCGTCTTCTTCATTTGAATGGTAACTATCTTCTGGAATCATACACTCTGTGTTTTAATTCAAACACGGCGATTCACCATCAACCTAGAAATGTGAAGGGGTTCACTGGAAATTTACATGGTGTGTTTAAATTCAAAGACAATGTGCATTATAAGAGGAAACTTTCATCGGAAACAAACACAATGTACATTTATTCTGACATGGCGTCCTCATCGAATCTAGGAAAAAAATAAAAAGCAGCATCAAAAATGTACACGCAAACACGTTGTGTACTTTACAACACACGTATGTGTGGGACAGAATTAAGATTTTTTAACCCCAAATCTCTAGCCGCCACCATCATTTCCACACTAGCTCAGGCTGTGTGAAAGACCAAATCTCTAGTTGTGTCCATCACTCTCCAAACGCATTGTTGTCTCCATCCACCCCAGATCTGGTCGCTCACCAACATCACATCTGTGAGGAGCTTCTATCAAATCCAGAAGCCACCTCTAGCCATCATCTTTGGTCCTCCTTCATCATCATCAGCTTTTTGTGCTATCCTCCACCATCATCATCGAGCTCTGTCACCATGACTCTTCTCCAGTTGCAAAGTCTCAATCTGCTCAAGTGTGTTGAGCACAAATCTTGGTTTCCACCTCCAAATCTTCTTCCTCACGCTACCACATCTACAACCCACTTCTCTCCACCAAACGGCAGTACAACAAGCCTCTGTGGGGAAATCTATGAGTCCCCTTACTTCCTATGCTCAATCTAGGTAATCGCTGACCTGGAGCTCACAACCAACATGTTAAACACTCTGTGATCAAGCGATCACATGCCATGACATCCTCATCTCTCCAACCTTCAAAAACACCCGATCTATAGAGCACACATCGTGTATTTTTCTAAACACATCATGTACATCCATTCTTTTCCTTTAAACATCAACATCTTCCCCTACCCAACAGACACGTCGTGTGCTACAACACACATGTTGTGTCTCAGTATTCTAAAGCTGAATCATAACACCAATGGCACCAATCAAGCAAGCCTCTAAACATAAATTGGGAGTGGGCTCTTCCTCAGCTCCCAGCTATGTCTCCACAACTCAGTTTAGAGTCACAGAGGCAGAAGACATCACTTACCAAACTTTGATCACTCGTAGGGTTCTCCCTACGTGGTTCACCTATTAGTAAACAATGGAGGCACTAGGATTCAAATATGAAGTCTTAAGTCTGCTAGAGGAGGTCAAACTAAAGTACACTTGTTGCATAGTGATAAATACCTACCCTAGACTCACCTATGAATTTTAGACTACATTGAAGGCTGAAACTGACCCCAAAAATGCCATGATCCATTTTTGATCATTCAATTTCGTCTTTTGGGATAGGGGTACAAGTTAACATTCAAACAATTCTGTGAGGCATTTCAATGCCACTATGGGGAGTTTGTTCTTATTTAACACAGTTTGACATTGATACTTTCTAGAGTTTAATTATAAATGAGGAAATCTATTAAGCTAAGAAGGCCAGAGCAACCACCATTCATAATCCCATCTTCTGTTATATCCATGACCTTCTTAGGACAGGGGTTTTTGCAAAAAAAAGAAACCCAGTGAGTACGTGGGAGGCAAGACCTCTTCTTCTTTGGGCAATGGTAAATGATTTCAAAATCAATGTAGGTTATATCATTATCAGTAGGTTCTTTGACATCAAAAAGAGGTTACGTGATATCATGATTAGGGGTTTGATCACCCACATTGCCCACAAGGTTGGTGCTGATTTTACAGGTCTAGAGGCTACACCTAGAAAGAACCTAGTCAACATACAATTACTTGCTTCTTTTAGTTTACTTGTTCGGGTTCACAATGATGATTCAAAATTCATATAGTTCTTTGATGATGACGAATTCATGGAATTGCCTATCTTGGAAATAATAACTTTGACAAACAAGGACAATTGGAAGTTTAATCTCTCTAGTTTTGATCACGGTGAGGATGCACCCACTACAAATTCTATAGCACAACTGCCCCCTCCACCAGTTTACTGATAGGGTATAGTTGGGTCATGACCAATGTGCAACACTTGTATGGCTACGTCTAAGAGAGATTTGATCAGCAAGATGGCCATTTAGATCTAATGAGCCAGCGATACTCTATCATGTGTGGCATGATGCAGAGGATGGACATGTGGCATATTTCCCATGGACATTATGCCACGGCTCCACCACCACCACCTCCACCTCAGCCAGAGCCGACCCCTACAGACATTCCTACTGATGACAATCTTTTGCACAAGCATTTCCCAACTGGTAATGAGGGTGCTGGCCCTTCATCTTGATTCTCCATGGAAGGTACCCAGTTTCTACCAACTTGAGATTGATGTAGTGAGGACACTATAGATTTCAATTTTAGTAGGGGAGCAATCGGCATATAATGTAGTTGTAGTTTCCCTTTTATCATATTTTTCTTAGTTATTATTTTAGTTTTTGTTCTTCTTGTGGCAAATTCAGTATGATGTGAGGCTTATCTTATGTAAGTGGATTGAATCCCTTCTATGCTAAACTGATTGTCTTCTCATTGTTCAGAAATATCATTTACAAAAGTTGTAAAAGGCATGCATTAATCAATTGAAACTTCATGGCCACCAACATGTGTCTAATTTTAGTTTATGATTTTAGCATGAACATTCATCTTTCACATCCTTGATTGATTAATACTTGTAATGGTTTCAATTTTTGTGTGTAAATCAACTTTACAACATCATTTAGAACATGGGATGCCCTTTCCAAGATCTTAGTGTATTTTCAACCATTCTTTTAGTGAAAATTTTTCAAGACAAATGAATGGGATCCAGCTAATGTTGCAATTCAGTTAACTCTCCTATGTTTTGGGAAAAATTCAGCTTAAGGACTCATGGCTCTCAAGTGGAACCCAACTCATTTAAAAATTTCATTTGGCCTACTTCACCTTCAAACCTCATGAAAAGATGGCTAAACCACCCACATACCATATTTGCCTAGTGTAAGTCTGATCTAGCCACGACGTTTAGGTGTTATGTCTAATAAGAGGGTATAAATACCCCAACCGACACTCCACATATGAATAAGCCTATTTTAGCTTCCGAGTGCCGGAACCCATATTCCATTGTCATATCCTTTTTGGAAAACAAGGAGAGAACATCTGAATTTGTTAACATTAACTAAGATTCCATCATTTGCATCCTTAATAATTGAGAGTTTTGGTTACAAAGTTACTAGTTGTTTGGTTTGGTCATCCAAGTTCCATCTAGTTTTGCCCAATTGATTGATTCATTTAGATTATCATCACCCCTACTGAATTAAAAAAATTTCTCTTGAGTGTTTAAGATGAATTTACGGCCATAGGCATAAACTTGTTGATTATGGTTGGTTTGGTCTCTCATACATCTTTCATTTCATTTGATATATTCATTGACTTGACAATTACTTCATTTATGTTTCTATGTTCTTTTTTTTCTTGAGGACAAGCAATTGTTCAAGCTTAGAATATTTGATGCACAAAATTTATATAGACTTTTGTCCACTTTTGCACAAAAATTCAGACCATTTTGCTCTCTTTTTCCTCTAATCATACCTAATTTGTCACTATTTTAGTTGTTTTACTTGTTGCACAATTCTAACCGTAGGTAGAGGGTAAAGATAATGAAATGGGGTTAATCCAACCCAAATCCAGTCTTACTTGGATTCCCTGATCATTTGCAATCGATCTAGATGAGTTATCAAAGTTTTAGAGTAAGACACGGCGTGTGTCATATTACACACATCGTGTATCGTTCTAGAAAGGGCATTCCTCAACAACAAAGTAGAAACACAACGTGTTCCTCAACAAACACAATGTGTTCACTCATTCAAGAAACTAACAAAGGCTGATGTATCAAGCCAACACAGCATGTGTTTAATACACACGTTGTGTCTTACAACTTCACGAGCCCTGCTTCAAAGACACACATCGTGTGCTAAATAGCACATGACATGTGTTAAATGCACATGTCAAGTTTAGATAGTAGCAATACGACATGTCTTTTAGTGACACGATGTGTACTTTTTGTGAGAGTAGTTCCACTCAGTGGTTACACATGCTAACACATCGTGTGCCTTCCCAGAGATTGCGTGTCCCTGAAGGATTCTGTAGTTTTAAAAAGACAACTGTCCCACCTTTTTTTTTCTTCAGAAGAACTCCTCCAACTTTATTCAATGTGTAACCTGGTCTACATTACAAGTTCTTTTGTCACATGCATACATACTCATGATGCAACTCGGAGGGTTGGCATGGTAGACCTGGTGCATATGACTTTTGAGGTGCATTTTAGCTAGCTTGTCAGCTACTCGATTTCCTTCTCTTCTACAGAAATCTAAACTGGAAGTGTTTGGCATACCCGCCCTAATCTTCATTGTCCACAGGGTGCAGCTAGGCCAATTTCCTTCTTCCTCTTTGAGCAACTTGATCGCTAGAAGACTATCTGATTCAATGATCGTCTGTGTCCAGCCACTTCGTTGGACTTGCTCACAGGCTAAATGAATTCCAGCCAGCTCTGCAGCAACCACCAATCCTGCCTGTGTTTTCCTTACCCAGCCGCCTAACCAGTTGCCTCCGGCGTCTCTGGCCACAGCTGCCACTGCAGCCTCCTCCCCCTTCACCAGGTCTACCATGCCAACCCTCCGAGTTGGATGGGGAAGTTATCTCATCATTTTAAACACTTAATGACTTGAGAAAGGTGCAGAGCAAGAGGAGGGCGGTTTTTGAGATGGAGAAGAGGTTTCTTAGGAGAGAACCTCCATTCTTCACCATTTCTTCTTCAAAGGGTGCAACAGAGCTTCTCTAATCCATCTGGGCTTCTCAGGAGGGAAAGCAGACTGAGTAGCAGTAGCTACAATGGTGGAATCTCATCCTCAAGTTAGATTTTTACCTCACCCAACTTCATTCTTTAATTTGTTTGCTCTTTCCTCTCTCTAATCATGCCAAACTCTGAAATGTGTGCCCTATACTTGTGTTTCTTAATTATATAGTAGTAGAACCCTTTTTCTTAGGCATGGGAGAGTAGATCCCATGCCATTACTCATGTGAACTTGAATTTCATAAGTAATTCTAATTATCTTGCTTTTCTAAGAGTCTCTATGGTATTAATTTGCTTGCATGTTTGCTTCGCCATCAAACCTACATGTTTTATGCTTCTTTATGCAATTCAGGAGAATGTGTACAAAAGTAAGGAGTATTTCTTCTTGTCAATGAATCTTTGACCATAGGAGTGGCTGGGATACGTTGAGGATCTAAGGTTGTGGTTTGAATTTTGATATATACACGAGAGTGCTATTTTAAAATGAGAATCATCTCATATCACCAGGAGGTGTATGATGGCGACAACCTCCTTTGCAAGTTAATCAACATGCTAATTCCATAGTTGTGTGTGAGTAACAATATGGAGGTGAAACCTTATGTCTGAGATCTCTTAGATTCTGATCTAAATTCCTTTAGTTTAGTTCTTTGTTTCTTTTAATTGCAAGTTAGTGAATCGTTATCCAACTCAACTATTTCAAACTGATCTAGATTGTTGAACTGTAACACACTTGTGCCTATAGTGCCTTGCTCCCTTGGACGATTTCGTTACTACATGCACCCGTATACTTGTGGGGTAGTGCTCGAGTTTATAAATATTAAAACTTGCACATTTAAGAACAACAACATGTACTAATCTTTTGAAAGAGTGGTCAAGATAGAGGATTTATCTATAGATTTAAGAGGTTTCCTTGATGGGGCGCCATCTACATGATCTGATATTTTAAGACAGAGTGCGGGCTTTTGGGTCATGTTTTGAGACATTTTATTGTATTAATTGATTTAACCAAGTTTCTTTTCTAAGGTTTTATGAGAATATATTTAGTACACAAGTCTATAATGGTTCTTTTCTATTATTATTGTGATGATTATCATATTTGTGACACTCCCAAGAAAGATTTTGTTTGGCTTCCGTTCATGTGATCGGGTGTTACATTATGGTATCAAAGCAATAATGTAGATGGCCATCAGGAAAATTATCATATTCTTAGATTAGATTGCCCATTAGAAACCAAGTGAGACTAGACATATTTAGAAAGACAATTAATAATTCTGGATATAAAACAAGACAACTAAAGATAGTATAATCAATGTTAGAAGTTTAGTTAGGCAATAGAAGATGAGCTGTGTATTAGGGTGAGTGTCTAGTTGCTTTGAAATTTTATGTTAACTCTATATTTGTGTATAGCATACCCTCTCTTTTCTTATATGTTCGTGGTATGCGACACAAGCTTATGAGGTTTTGTAGAGAATGTTATATGCATAATTATAAACTTATTATACTTGTCTCACTCTTTCTAGGGCATATGGTATGGGACATGTGTACTGTTAGGTGAGATAAGCATGATAAGACATGACACTTTCAGATGTGTGACTAGATGACATGCATCAGGAGGTGACAAAAAAAGTTGATACAAAAGTTTGAGGTATCTGGTCACCTAAACCTAATTCCATACCTATTGGAACACCTAGAATGTATACCAAGGGTAGATTTATTTTAAAATAGATGAGTTACCTAGCTTTAAAGTGGAATAATGAGTGGAGGGTGATGAGGCCTTTCCTACTATACTTGATGAGAATATGAGAACTTTTGATGTCCTTAACACCTCATCCCAAGGAGGATTTGTAGTCACATGTCGATCATGATGGATGTTAAAGAAAGTACTTGAGGATAATAGAATTTATGTTATGAACTGAGTTTAATCTTAAGGTATGAGGATTTCTAGAGGTGACTAAAAGTATTTAAGGTGAAACATTAGGATGATTTAAGCATATGGTGATGTAAGATATGTTCTAGTATGCATCAACGATATAGGATCACTATAAAATTGGGCTTAGATAATTTTCACACGAGATATAGCCTAGTGAAGCTACTCAACTAAGGTTGTTTCAATATTCTTGGGGATATGAACAATTTCATGAGAGAGTAGTGATTGTTAGTACTTTGGGTTCACCCAACCTAGAGAAGTATGATAAGATGAAGAAATTCATTAAGAATAATATTGTAAGTTTTTGATTCCCCAAGCAAAGTGGACACTATGGTAAAATGAGCACATTGATGCAATCAACACTACAACGTAAGGAATTGTGAAAACAAAATCACCATAGGTGACTCACTAATTGCAAATATGAGTTGGGGTTGGTAACCCATATCACGATAGTCAATGGATCTTATCATCTAAGAGAATAACAAGGACTCATATATTTATACCCTTATAAAGTTCATTCTAACCTAGAGGCATAGTATATGATTAGAGAAGAAGGGAGTCTGGATGACTTTAGTACATGATTTTACAAATCAAAGTATGTGTTTGATGCCCATGAGTATTTAGTTATAGAAACACTTAATATGTTCACATGTTTCATACCACTCAACAAGATGTCCATAATTTACATAATATTGTGATCTCAACCAGAGTAATTTAGTTAAGATTAATTAGTGAAGATTAAGGTGTTGGTGATTTAGTTCTGAAGTAAATTTATGTCATTATTGTTTCTCAAGATGATCATGATTTTTATGATGTAAGTAATTAGGATTTGTGCTTTAAGATTTCATGATAAGTATGTATTGACCTCAACATATTTACATGATTCTTAAATAAGACTTTCATGATTTATCCAATGTTCTACGATATTAAGATAAGACATGCAAGTGAGATTTTTATACTTTCATGGGTATATTCTGACTGTGACTGGGATCTCAAGTAGAGACATGTTAATAATATTTCTTAGAATGATTAAGACTAAGAATTAAATACATTATATGTTTGTAAGGTTTGGATGCATTAAGTCATGACATAATGGTAAGACCATGAGGTCATAATGCATTAAAATTCATATATGATTAGATTTAATGAGATGAATGAGATTACAGAGGTTAACCCATGCCCTAGTGTAGGTCAACTCAATAGACATGTACCCAGGCCCTTAGTGCAGGTCATGAGACCCAAGTACTAAAGTACATGTCTAAAGATATGTAAAAAAGTAAGAATTAAGAGTAAAGAAAGAGTAGTCATTTACGCTTAAGATTTTTCCTATTATGTGTTCATTGTACATGCTAGTTTGACAAGGTTGTTATACATAGTTATCCACATGAAGGTCATAGTTTTAAGGTACCTATGAGACGTTGTGACAATTTTTAAGAGTTAGTAAGGTATGTGAAACCCTAAGGTGGGTAATATCCTATAGTTTAACTAAATATCAGGGAGGACATTCCCAAAAAGGTGCATAGTATTATCACCCAGATCTTTAGAACCTAGAAAATACATTATTAAGTTATTTATGAAATCAATATAGGGTTGATTTATGCTACAATAACGTTCCATCCCATTTTCATGATATTTGGATTTTAAAAAATGTAGAAAGGGTCTTTTGTGCAATTGGTAGTTTTTGTAACATCCTCAAAGTTGGGAATTTCATATTTAATTTGATTATATGAGGTGAAAATAAAAGTTGAACTATGGAGGAAATATAATGACTATAGATGATGGTTTGAACCCTAAACCTATTTTAGGTCTTCATATTAAGTAATTACAGTCATAATCACTAAATGTATCATAAGGAACCTTCAATTGAGAAAGTATTCTATCCGAAAGTTTAATTTTGTAATTGAGGATATGATTTGTCTTATGAATCTTTTAGAGATCAAGAAAAGAGTCATTGGCCCTAGGACCCAAATTCAAGCCCAATAAGGCCAATTGAGGTTTTCACATGGCTCCTTGGAGTACAAAGTTGGGAATGAAGTATTTCGAGGTCATAATAAATATTTGAGATGTTTTTATAGATGGATAATTTAAATATAAGATTACAAAAGAAGTTTCAAACAATTCTAAATTACCTAGTGGTTTGGTTAGTCATGATCCAATTTTGTACTAAAAAGTACATTTGGAGTGTTTATCCATTTAGTTTTGCCCTAATCTTTTTCCCAATGAAAGGTGATGGAAATATAATATTTATTAAAAAATTTGGGTTCCAATGGGATTAGTATGTGGATCATATAATTATTTCTTTGATTTGGACTTTTATAAAAAATAAATAAAAATAAAGGGGGTGAATCTTGTCCGCTAATTGGAGAGTCATGGCCCCTATTTTACAGAACCCAACTAGATTTCTTAAGGGGGATGGAACTCATGGGTAATATGAGGGGTCAAAGGATATAAAAGCCTCATTTTGTAGAACTAGGGGGTTGGACGAGTTCGCGTCTAGGATTTTGGTAAAAATTGTGGGTTGGAGAAGGAGATCAAAGAAGAAAAAGAAAGGGAGTACTGTCAGTGGCAGCTTTGAGAGTTTTAGGTCAAGTTCTTCGATCTCGATCATTCCTTAGGCCTATGTTGTGGTTCCTTAGTTGTTGGCACACAAGAGAAGCTATTGGAGGCCTGATCACGATCGATGCAGCCTGAGCGATGAGATCGAGCTCGCTGACCAAAACCAGGCAACAACAACATGCACTAGGAGAAGCAGGGGACCCCTTCCCCCTCATTTGTGTCTATAGGAAAACAAGGAGTCATGTCCTGCTGGATCTGTGACCCAGAAAGCACGGAAAAGGGGCCGCATGCCACAATCCCTTAGATTTCAAACCAACAACTGGGGTCAATTCAAATTGAAGTATTTTCAAAATTCATATCTTGGGATAGGGAACTTGGATTTTAGCAAATAAGGTGCCTATGGAAATCTTATGATATCTATATCTTATAAAAATGTTTGCAAGGGGTTTTCGTATGTTTGATAATTATTGTACTTTCTAAGATATAGGAGATTTCAATGTTTTGGGCATTAAAAATCACAAACGACTTTAAAAAGAGTGAGTAATTTGCCTAAGGTGTGTTTTGCTATGTTTAACATGATTATAAAGCTTGATCATTATTATTTTAAGTTTTATAGAGATTTTGATGTAAACCCTAATAAGGGACTTTTTTGGTATTTCACCCATTGATTGATAATGAAATAATCTCATATTTTTACGTAAACCATATTATACAATTTTCTTATTGTTTCCAAAAGTTTTTTCAACTTTTCATTTATAATCATATTTGTATTTAATTTTTGGACCTAAGTGGCCATTATGTATGATACTAATGATTATTTGTGAGACAACATGTATATTATGTGCCTGATTTGTTTGAGAAATGATTTACAATTATATTTCCTATGATTTCATAATTGAGTCAGTGAGATTAGTGTAAGTATTTTTTTGGAGATTTATTCTCATTATATGATGTATATGTTCATATCAGTGCATAAGACGATTTTTACCTTATTTGAGTACAAAGATCGTGGTAGTTATATGATGTAATTTTTGATACACATTCATTACTAATATTTTATCATGTTTTTACATCAGTGTTATGTTTAGTCTAAGTAGTAACCCTAATATAGTTAGAAGCTTAGGATGATGTGTTTTGAGATAAAGGAATGGAAAGAAGGAATACACATGATTTATAGAACTTTGTTTGATGTCCAGGCTAATATGTGGTGAACCAAGGATCCAAACTATGTTAAGGATATCCTCAAACGATGTAAGTGGGCCATGTCTAGTGAATTTCATTATTTTTATGATCTAGTCTAGACTTTTCTACAAGTAACTTAGATATTAAGTTACTTTTAGACTTTAGTGTTTCATATCTTGTCATACTTTGAGAAATAAAATTTCATTCAGTTTGAGTTATGTTTCCAATTTACCAGATTTCAATAGTTGAGATTTACATAATTTTTAGATACTAGGTACTTCTATACCCAATTTTAGTTTATTCCCTCAATCCTTTAGACTCATGTCATTAATCTGATTTAATTCATCTACTAAATAAGAGTTTTAGCTTAAGACTTATTCAGACAACAAGAATTTAGATTTCAAATTTTTATTTCTAGATTACTCTTTGTTAGCAGTCATAAATTAAACCCGCATACCTAATAAGAGTCTCAGATTCAATCTCAATTATCTAATAAGTTAGATACATATACATATTCAGATTTAAAGTTTAGAGTTTAGAGTTAGATTCAATTTATTATTGGATATAATAGAATAAGATTCAGAGATTAGAAATTAAGAATAGAATCAGAGATAAGAGATTAAGATTCAAAGATAAGAGATTAAGATTCAGGGATAAGAAATTAAGAACAGAGATAAAAAATGACACCAAAAAATTAATACATTATATGATAAGTCCTCACTAGAGAGTCCTGGGACAATTCATAGGGCGCACTATGCCAGACACTGTGGGTGTCATGGAGGGCATGTTGTGCCAACGGAGGGTGTGTTACACCATAGAGGACACTTCGATGTCAACAAAGGTCATGTAGTGCCAAGACAGGGTGTGTTGCACCATATAGGACACTTAGGTGTCAACATAGGGGGATTTATCATAAAATAGTGGCCACAAACATGTAAAAGATATAAATAAAAGAAACATCACTTCAACACAAGTTTATATATTTTAGATATTAGTTTAGCTTTTCAGTTATAGTATATTCATGTTTATCTTATCAGAAATTCAATGTCATGTACTCTAACCTAGGTTTCCCTTTGTGCATGGTTGGGGAAGAGATGTCTGTAGGTACTAATCTTCAAGAAGAGAGGTCAAGATAGAGGATTCATCTATAGATTTAAGAGGATTGCTTGGTGGGCATCGTCTATACGATCTGAGATTTTAAGACAGAATGCGGGCTTTTACGTCATGTTTTGAGACTTTCTTGTAAGATTCGATGTAACCAGGCTTCTTTTCTAAGGTTTTATGATAATACATTTTGTACACAAGTCTGTAATGGTTTTTCTATTATTATTATGATGATTGTCTTGTTTGTGACGCTCCCAAGAAAAAAAATTGGTTTATGCTCATGTGATATGAAAATTGGGGTGTTACAACACTATATTCTTGTTGTGTCCCTAGTTAGATATTATTTTAGAAGTAAAATAGATGACAGTAATACATCAGACTAGAATGTGTGTTTACTGGTGATAAAGTCTCATTGGTTATGGTATCAAGTCAAACACATAAGTACTTGTTAGAGAACATTGTACCAGACAGACCCACCTTGAGAGTGATACATGGAATCATTCAATGATAGTCAAAATCATCTCTTAAAGTGAAAGAGGTGATTATGGATCTTAGACCTGAAGTCACTGCACTCATCACATGTTGTTCGATGAACTTTGGCACCATCCAACATGACCTTGAATAAGGGTTTCCATAAAGGTGGTACTTGGGTACATTGTGACACATGGGGATTGATTGTGAGTGATGTAGATGGGATTTGTCCCTCCTTATGGAGTTGATATCCTAGACACTTGATAAGAGAGACTGAGAAACACATGGTCATGCACATGTGAGTCAATGTATAATATTGAGCTCATGTGTATCTTCTCTAGTTCTAGAAACATAGATTAGTATTAAGCAGATTATGATTCCATGCCTCACATGCAATCTAGATATCAAAGACAAAGGAACTATACAATCACAGTAACATTAATCATAGATGTAGGTTGAAGTTATTATCCAACTTTCTTTTTACTTGGGTAGCAATAAAGTGTTGGTAGATACCACTCATTTCTTGTGATGTCATAACCTAGTTATGAACATTCATTGCCAACATAATTTGGGATCTATATAGTTACACGCATAGGATGCACTTGGAATACAAGTTCACTCATGGATAATATTTAACTTGGTTACTATAGTGTTCAGGTAATCAACTTAAACAATACTAGATATTAGTTAGCTGACTGGAGTGCCCAGTCAACCAATTGGTGTGACCAGTAGACTGGTTGGATTGTCCAGTCGACTGACTGGGTAGTCTAGTCGACCTACTAGATGACTAGTAATACTAGGTCAAGTGTTGATGTTGATATAATGATGTGTATCAATCATTGCATTAAAAGATAGTATGTTTGAGAATAAGTTAACAAGCCAATTGACCAACTGGACATTCCAATCAACTGAATGGCATGCTATTTAAGCGACTGGGTTTCCAATCGATTGATTGGTTATTTTTAGCAACCATCAAACCATGATATATGAGCATTTATATCCCTAGGGTTTTTTTAAACCTAGCCCATACACTCCTATATGGGGGATGGCCAAGGCTCTCATCACACTCCTGTATGGCAATACTCCTCATGCCACAATTGTGGTAACGTGAGAACTAGAGTCAATTTACCCATAAAAGAGAGAGATAGATAAGGGGAGAAGAGTTAACACTAGAACATTTTCAACAGAAAGGGACAACTCCATCATGTCGTATCTGGAAGTGGAACAAGGATTTCTCAGTGGTATAGGTGGATTGCATAGAGGTGTGGAGGCCATCATGAATGCGATAGGAGGACGTCATCAACCGCCATCCATAGTGATACACCAGGAGGACGCTTTTGACTGCTTTCTGGGTTCTACTTGAGAAAGAAGCACAACTCTACAAGGATTGTCATTGAACTTGCTCTGGGACCAAGTATATGCCTTGCACCTTCCTTCCTATTTCATATTTGTTGATGTGGTCTGCTGGTTATGGGGAATATGGCAAAGAATTTTTTTTGTTTTTGATGCCATATTTTGCTACAATACATGCATGCCTAAGTGACTCTTTTATTTCCAAAGGACTATATCTATTTGAAAGATTGTCTAAATTGTGGTTTGTCAAGGTACAAAATGATGACTTTGAGTACGGACAAAACTGCCTCAACTGCCAAGGTCATGTGGCATCTACCTATAATACCATGGTTTCAAAACTTGTTTTCCATTACAATATATGCACACAATTTATCTTTATGTAGAGATAAAGGGAAACAATGATGGAATCCTACGACATGTATCTATTCCCTACAATGGAAGAAAATTGATTTATTTTACCCTAAATTTGGTGTAGAAGTCAGGAATTTAGGACTTGGTCTTTGTACTGATGGTATGAATCCATACAAAACATTAAGAATATAACATACCATTTGGCTTTGTATGATTGTTATATTCAATCTTCCTCTATGGTTGTGTATGAAAAATAAGTATATCATGCTATCCTTGTTGATATCAGGCCCCAAACAACCTAACAATGGTGTTGATGTTTTTCTTGAACCTATGACTAATGACTTAAAGAAACTTTGTGGAGAAGGTGTGATGACCTATGATGATTCACATAGAGAGACATTTAGTTTGCATGTTATGTTGTTTTGCACCATTGACAACTTTCTAACATATGTGGAATTTATCTAGATACAACATAAAAGGATCCAAAGCATGTGCTATATGTGAGGAGAACACTAATTCAATACGACTAAAATATGTGGCATAACCATCATCAAAGGTTTCTTCTAAAAGTGCATCCTTACTGAAGGTTGCATAAAGAATTCAATGGTTCAATCGAGGAACTAAGTGCCCCTAAAACTAAATCAGAGGAGGATGTTTATGAAATAGTAAAAGACATTATCAATACATTTGGTAAGAGATCACAATGTACTATTCCCACACGGAGTGAGAAATCTTTATTCAAGAAGAGGTCAATATTATGAGATCTTCCTTATTGGAGTTTTTTGACAGTTAGGCATTGTATCAATATCATGCATGTTGAGAAGAACATTTCTGATAGCATAATTGGTAGTCTGTTGATTATACTAGGTAATTCTAAAGATGCCATCAAATCCAGAATGGACCTATGTGAAATGGGTATAAGGAAAGAATTAATAATATTCAAAAAACATATTTACCTCTTACTAGTTACACATTATTTAGACAAGAGAATAAAACTTTTTCAATATCCATAGATTAGTATTAATGAAGGATTTGAAGTTGTTAGGTCTTAAATCTCATGATTATCACACTCTAATGCAGTAAATATTGCTTGTGGCTATTCAATCTATACTGCTGAAGATAGTAAGGTTTATAATCACTAGGCTTGGTTTCTTAATTAACACTCTATGCAGCAAAGTTATCGATCTTGATTATCTTGATAAGCTGCAAAGAGAAGTGGTCATTACCATATGACAACTTGAGATGTATTTCCCTCCTTCATTCTTTGATACCATGATATATCTTATAATCTATTTGACCAAGGAAGAAAAAAGGGTGGGCCTAATTTTTTGCATTGGTGTATCCTTTTGGACGACACATGAGTGTTTTTAAAGGTGATGTTTGAAACCGTTATTAGTCTGAAGGGAGTATTATTGAGGGTTATATGGTTGGGGAGGTTATGGACTTCTGCAATGAATTTCTGAATTATAATGAAGCTCCTACCAAAGCAAATAACATTGATGCTTATTCTGAAAAAGGGACTTTAGGAGCACGAGTGAAACTAATTAGTCATGATCTGTGGCAACAAGCACACTTGTATGTTTTACTCAACATGGACAAAGTGGGTATTTATATCACCAAACACTCCAATCTTATCAAGACAAAATACCCTTGATCCAATTCAATGTGGCTGGCTAGAAAGCATAATTGGACATTTATGTTGGTATGTATGCCCAGAGAGCCAATCATATGATGATTTTGATGGCATATTACATAAATGATTTCATTAATAATAATAAAGGTAAGCTTCCAATTCATTCTATTTCAATCAGTTATGAGATAATGAGGAACATAATGAATGTCTAGAGAATGACAATTACTCAATGTTGTATGTCTTCAAGTACGTGACTTGAATAATGAGATCATACGAATGTTAATAGTATGTATATTCTTATTATGTCCAAAGTCAGGTTGTTATTGTCGAAGTCAGATAGACAGAAATGACACATAAGACTAGAGTATGTGTTGGTTGATGATAGAATCTCATCAGTCATTATATGTGATACCAAACCAAGCACATAGATAATTGTTAGAGAATAGTGTATCTGACAGACCCACCTTGAAAGTGACACATAAAAACCATAAATAGTGGTCATAGTCATCTCTCATAGTGAAGGTGGTGATTGTGGTTCTTACACCTGAAGTAACTACACTCATCACATGTCATTCGGTATACTTTGACATCATCTAACGTAACCATGAATAAGGATTGCCATAACAATGATGATTGGGTAGATGTGACACATGCACATAGATACTTGTTAGAGAATAGTGTATCGGACAGACTCACCTTGAGAGTGACACATAGAAACCACAAATGGTGGTCATAGTCATTTCTCATAGTGAAGGTGGTGATTGTGGTTCTTGGATTTGAAGTAACTACACTCATCACATGTTCGGTATACTTTGACATCATCCAACGTAACCATGAATAAGGATTGCCATAACAGTGATGATTGGGTAGATGTGATACATGGGGAATGATTGTGACTCAAGTAGATGGGATATGTCCCTCCTAATGGAGTTTGATATCCTGACCACTTGATAAGTGAGACTGAGAAAAGCATGTGCATGCACATGTGAATCCATATATGATATTGAGATCACATATATCTCAGGCACTCTGCTCTTGGATCAAGGAACTTGGGTTGAACATTGAGAGGGTGACGATTCCATGGCTCGTGTTCATTCCAGATATCAGAGACAAAGGAATTATACAATCATTGTAACGCCTTAAACAGATTGTAGGTTGAAGTTTTTCTCCAACTTTTGGGTAGCACTCATGTGTGACTAGGCACCACTCTTTTCTTGTGATGTCATAAACTAGTTATGGACATTCATTTCCATCATGATTTGGGACATATAGGGTCACACACATAGGAATTTACCTAGAAGAGGAGTTTAATCATGAATGATAATTGAATTGATTACTAAATTCAATTTGAGCAACAAATCAGCTGACTGGACTCCCAGCTAATCGGCTCATGGGATGAAATGACCGGTTGGAGTGTCAAGTTGATTAGAAATTAAATTGGCTGAGTTCTACCTAAACTAGGGTGTGAACCAACCGACTCAGGTTGTGAGATGATCGACTCACAAGAGTGAGATGACCAGCTCGCAAGAGTGAGACACCCAGTTCGTAGAGAAATTCAGTTACATCAAGGATTAGTGCTGACGTCATGTTGTGCATTAATTGGATTCAAATTTCCAATTCATATGTGATATTCTTGTTCTGGGGAATATGGATATATAAATTTTGGTTTACATTGCCTACTCTGTGCCCATATTTCCCTACGGTGGTATCAGAGCCATGCATTTTATTATATTTTGGGATAATCAATATGATCGGATTTTTCGTTTTCATTATTTATTTATTGCATGCGATGCAAATACTTAAACTGCTTAATGTGAAAATCCGACCAAATACTACATATAATCCCAAACTAATACATATAAATATATGAAATTTACATGTGTCGCCCTAAAAGAGAGTTTTGATGGTGGATGTGTAGCGTGGTTATGGCCAATAACCCTAAATATATGTGTGTGGTTGAATGGTTTATTTATTTCCTATTTTATCTTGGTTTGCATATCGAGCCTCTACCTTCTTATTCTTAATGTAAAATTATTATGCTTTCCTACCTTTGCTCCCCTCAAATGTAAGTTGAGATTTCTCATCACCATGTAATAAGTTTAATAGCAATAGGATAGTTTCTTTTCTTGCAACGACAAAGATGACGATCAACATTAGGCAAGCTAACCATTTCACGTGATGAGCCGAAAGGCAGGAGGACTGAGGAGGGCATACCATAGGAGGAGTGAACTGACTGGCTAGTGGACTAGACAGTCGGTTGAATAGGAGGCCAACCGATTGTTTTAGGTGACCAACCAACCGGCCAAGAGGCGAGACGACCGATTCAAGGGTTGAACTAATCAACCCAGATTGACAAGCACAGATCTAAACCAACAATAGGTTTTTGCATGTGATGTAGACCCTAGGTTGTAGTAGTTCCTTGTGGCTCCAAGGAATTACATTAGAATGGTCGTAACCATCACTTTTTGTTTTATATTTTATGTTTATGTTGTGGGATATAGCTTGTATATGAAATGTACTATTTATATGTGGTGATTGGATAAAGTATATGTATTTATATATATAAACTCCCTCAAATAAAATATTAAGTTTTATATGCTTTCCATTAGCACCACACATGAAAAGCTTGATTGGAGAAGCATAGGTTACTCCCAAGCATGGTGCGTCGTCCATCTCGTAGAAGTTTGATGGTAGATATGTAGGTCCTTCCCAAGTAGGGTGCATATCTATCATGTTGGTTTTTGGGTCATGCTTAACTAGTGTACTTAATGGGATCAAGCACCAGAGGCATGAAGATGACTTTGTAAAGGAGTTGCACATATCATATATCCAAGAATTGTATAAGTTGCAATTAACAAATGTTGTCTACCTTAATAGTTGACTGTCGACGTTGGCGTTGGTTGGGTAATAGTTGAATTATTTTGGATCTGAGCTCACTAGAAGATTATATGCTGCAATCTTTCGAATTGATATGTGAGGCTATCAATTTGATTAAAATAGTGAGAGAAATAGTTAATTAAGTACCTAATAAACATTATCAAAATTTAATCAAATCAAATTAAAATGAGTTTTTGACAGAATTGTAAATTCTTTTGTTGAATTAAATGGAAACACATGACAACAATTTTTCTCTGCGGTTAGTCCTTGAGAAGGACAAATTAAATGGGAACAACTTCCATGACTGGTTCAGGATGCTGAGAATCATCCTCACGCAGGAGTGTAATCTCTATTTCCTGGAGACACCAGAGCCAGATGAACCCCTTCCCAATGCACCTAAGGCTAACAGTGATGCTTACAAGAAGCATACTGAAGATGTCATTGATGTCAAATGTTTGATGATATTCTCCATGAACTATGAGTTGCAAAGGCAGCATGAGAACATAGATGTTGTTGAGATGGTAACACATCTTAAGAACATGTTCTAAGATCAGGCAAGACAGGAAAGATATGATGTATAAGGAGTTGTTTAAATGCAACATAGCAGAAGGAGATCCAATAGGTCCTCATGTGCTCAAGCGCATTGGGTATGTGGAGAACCTTGCTAGACTAGGATTCCCCCTGGGTCAAGAGTTGGCCACTGATGTGATTATGTAGTCTCTTCATAATCATACAATTAGTTTTTCATGAACTACAACATGGATGACTTTGACAAGCCATTGACAGAGTTATTAGGCATGTTGAGAACAGCTGAGACACAAATGAAGAAAGACAAGCCCAAGTATGTGATGATGATTAGCAAGACAAAGGGAAAGTCTAAAGGAAAAGGCAAAGCTAAGAAGAGCTCTAAAGCTAGCTAGAAGCCCAAGTCTTCAGATCTCAAGGCAAAGGGAGGAATAAAGAAAGGAGGCAAATGTCACCAGTGTCACCAGGCGGGACACTGGAAGAGGAATTTCACCCTCTAGTTGGAGGAACTAAAGAAGAAGGAGGAGATATAGATCTCCACTTTCAGTATATACATTATAAGATAATTCTAAATTACTTCTTCACTGGTATGTGATATCAGATGTAGATCTGACAAGATGTAAACCCTTTATGAATGGACAAGGATGGACTACAAGAGAAAGAGTTATTGAAGCTACAGCCTACATTTAGAATTTATCTTTTTCCATTTGGGCATGTAATAGAGTTGGTTGAACTGTTATTTCATTATTCCAAAATAGCAAAATTTTACTTTATGCATCTTGTATGACAAGGATGATAAATAAATAAAGAGTTTTTAATTCTTCAATTTCAAAATATATGATATTTTATGGCAATACCCCAAACATCTATTCATCTTTATACCAAAGGATATGTAGATGAATGTTAATAACATAAATACCAAAATGATTATATTTGATAACTCAAACAATCTTTAGCATTGTCATCTTGGGTATATATATAAGAAGTGCATATCTAGAATCCATATTGATGTTTATCTAGACTCTTTTGGTTATTGAACCAATAAGAGACATGCAAATCTTAATTATGAGCAATATGACAAAATATCCTTCACTAGATGTAGTGGGAGGATAAGCACTCTATTATAACTTATACATGTTGTTGTATGAAGATCTTATAGAATAAATGCTAGAGATAGTTGCTTGTACTTCATTATATTCACTAATAATCTTAGTTGATATAGGGTTCGTATTTAGTGAAATACAAACATGAATCTCTTAAAGTGTTGAAGGAGATTGTAATGAAGTATAACTTTGATAAAAGTATTAAGAAACTTTGACATGATCAAATATTGAAATACTCTACAATTCAAGAGTTTGAGGTCCTTCTGGAAAGATAGTGATAGCGTATCACAAGTCAAATCCACCTGAAACATGATGATGTATCAGTGAGAAAGAATCACATCATGATGAGTCATGACATGATTATCATTTAATCTAATCTTCTAACTTCCTAAAGAAACATGTTTACACTAAAATGATGTACCGTATAAATTGGTTTGAAAGACATCATATGAGATATGATATGAGAATGTCCCAATATGTCTTAAGTATTAGAATCCATATAAAGAAAGTAGTTTCTTGGGAAGGGTTTATCCACAAACCATAATTTTTTGAATTCTATGTATAATATTGAACTGATAACAAAGGTGTTTGTTACTAGGATAACTGAGTTCCAAAAGAGTCAGTGGGAGTAAAAGTAAAATTCAAAAAGTTTGAGGACAATAAGGAGGTACAATTGGAATAAAGAGAACCACAAGTTGTTGCGGAGTCTCAAATTCCTTATGTAACATATAATTCATAGTAAGAATACATCTTAGATTGAAAGATTATGAATCCTATAACTCATATAAGTTATGAGTTGGTCATAAGATGATGAGCCAACAAAACAAACTAGAAACTATTGAGGAAAAAAATCTGATAGATGACCATATAGCCATTAGAGAGTCCATGTATACTAACAAGGTATGACCTTGGTAGTACCACCTAAAAGGAGTAAAGCCCATAAGGTGCAGTTGATTTTTCATTGGGAAGACCAACGTGGATAACCTAAGAGAATAGATTGGTTGAAAAAAGTTTTCAAACAAGTTCAAAATGTTGAACATGATGAAATCCCTTTTCACAAATTGTCATGCTTGCTATTGCATCTTGAATAGACTGTGGGATTTAGCATAATGAAGATTAAAACCGCATTCCTAAAAAGGAATATAAGATAGGATGTGTATGTGACACAACCTAAAGGTATTTTTAACTTTGTGAATGCAAATAAAGTCTATAAGCTACAAAGTTCAATTTGAGAGATTGAAACAAGCATCTCAGAGATGGTATCTTTTGACTTGACAAAATAGTCAAAGAGTTTGACTTGAGTCAAGATAAAATATGAAATCTATGATTACAAAGGATTTAGTGGGAGCATATGTGAATATTCTACATATTGATGGGGAATAACATTTCAATATTGTAAACATTGAGACTTGGCATGGAAAACACCTTCAGCAATGAAGAATTAGGTGAAACATCCTATGTGATAGGGATTGAGATCTATAGAGATAGTTCTAGAAAGTTTCATAAACTAAGTATGAGTAATAGCATGATGCCGAAAGAGTTCATCATGAAGGATTCAATAAGAGAGAATCTGACCATGATTCATGGGATTAGTCTCTCAAGAACCCTATGTTCTGATTCTTATGAAGAATGGAAAGACATGACTAGGATGTCATATGCACCAACAATTGGATCTATCATGTATGCTCATCCCATAGTCTTGTATGTATTGGACATGAAAAGATGATGTTAGTTTGCAATGAAGGTCATTGGAATGTCATTAAAGATATCAATTAGTACTTAGGAAGCACTAAAGGATTAGTTGCTAGATTATAGCAACAAGGAAGATTTGAGTGTAAAGGGTTACACTGATGCAAGCTTCCAAAATGATATAGAACGATCGCAATACAAAATTGTGTTTTAATTTTAACAAAAAAAGTTGTAAGTTGGAAGGATTCCTAACTACAAACCATTAATTCTACAATAGAACCTGAGTATCTTGATGATGTGAACACCAGAGTGGATACTATTATGGATCTCAAAGTTCATATGGATGAACTTAAACATGTTTGAACCATTGATGACACAATAGATATATTGTGGCAACAATGGAGCTACTGGTTAGGCAAGGAATATCAGATAGCATATTACGACATTTTCATCTCACAACGAAGAGATGAGAAACATGCAATATACATATTAAAAGCAAAATGTTGCTAACATGTTGGATTACTACTTGCAAAACATAAACATGATGGACATGTTTAGATCACTAAGAATGAGATTCGTGGGTGATTGTATCTAAGTGCAAGTGGGGGTCTGTCGGTATGTATGCCCAGAGAGCCAAATCATATGATCATTGTGATAGCATATTACATAAAGATTTGATTAATAATAATAAAGGCAATCTTCCAATTTATTCTATTTCACACAGTTATGAGATAATGAGGAAACATAATGAATGTCTAGAGAATGACAATTACTCAATGACGTATGTCTTCAAGTACGTGACTTGAATAATGAGATCACATGGATGTTAAGAGTATGTACATTCTTATTATGTCCCTAGTTGGATGAAGGCAGATAGACAGTACTGAAAAATAAGACTAGAGTGTGTGTTTTGGTTGATGATAGAATCTCATCAGTCATGATATGTGATATCAAACTAAGCACATAGATACTTATCAGAGAATAGTGTATCGGACAGACTCACGTTGAGGGTGACACACAGAAACCATAAATGGTTGTCATAGTCATCTCTCATAGTGAAGGTGGTGATTGTGGTTCTTAGACCTGAAGCCACTACACTCATCACATGTGTTCAGTATACTTTGACATCATTCGTAGAACCCTGAATAAGGATTGGCATAACAATGATGATTGGGTAGTTGTGATACATGGGGAATGATTGTGAGTGATGTAGATGGGATTTGTCCCTCCTACTAGAGTGTGATATCATGTCCACTTGATAAGCAAGACTGAAAAAAGTATGTGCATGCACATGTGAATCAATATATGATATTGAAGTCACATATATCTTAAAAAGTCTACTCTTGGATCAAGGAACTCGGATTGAACATTGAGAGGATTATGATTCCATGCCTCGAGTTCATTCTGGATATCAGAGATAAAGGAATTATACAATCATTGTAACACCTTACACATATTGTAGGTTGAAGTTGTTCTCCAACTTCCATTCACTTGGGTAGCACTGATGTGTGACTAGACACCACTCTTTGCTTGTGATGTCATAAACTAGTTATTGATATTCACTTCCTATGTGATATGGGACCTATAGGGTCACAACCATAGGAATTCATCTAGAAGAGAGTTTAATCATAAATGATATTGAATTGATTACCAAAGTATTTAGGTATTAAACTTGAGCAACAAATCAGCTAACTGGACTCCCAACCAATCTATTCATGTGATGAAATGACCGGTTAGAGTGTCAGCTTGATTAAAAATTGAATTGGTTGAGTTCTACCTAAATTGAGGAGAGAACTGATCGGTTCACTTAGTGAACCAACCGGCTTGGGTCGTGAGACGACCGACTCGCAAGAGCGAGATGCCCGATTCATGGAGAAATTTGATTGCATCAAGGATTAGTGATGATGTCATATCGTGTATTTATTAGATTCGAATTGAAAATCCATATGCTATTGGGAAACATGACAAAATGACCAATTCACTGAGCAAGCCGATCGAATCGCATGTGAACTGACCGGTTTGCCGCTTGCATGTTGTGAATTTTGTGATGTTTTGGTCCCTTCCACTCCCAAATAGATTGGGAACCCAGACCCTAACCCCTCCTACAAATAGAGGGGTTTTGGGGGCTTCTCAGACACATCAATTTCCTTAGACAATTGTTTGTCTTCTCTTGTTGTGGTAACTGAGAGAGAACCTGAGTAAGTCCTACTAGATAAAGGGATGGATAGTAAAGGAGAACAATTGTGGGAGAGAAAGTTGGTGACTAGTACACCAAGGGGAGAGACAACTCTTTCCTATCTGTTCTAGTAGAACGATAGGAGTTCTAGGTAGTTCGTGTGGACTTCCATAGAGGTCAGGTGGCTTTTGCCCATCGCTAGGAGGGCAACGTCAGTCTACAATCTGTGGATGAGCTACTATAGATGTTGTTCGAGTCTGTTATCTATGGTGGAGACCAAGAGCTACTGATGATGAGTCCCAGTGCAACTAGGAGTGTTGTACTACTGCAACGAGTTATAGTCTTTGGAATTGCTCCAGGACTTGGTATGAACTTGTTAAAACATTTTTCTCATTACATAGTTGTTGAAACAATCTTTGATATTCTAGGAAATATAGATAGATAAATTTTTGTTTCCATTGCATACTATGTGACCATATTTCCCTAAAATTTATTACGTGGTTTGAAGATAAAGTCTTCCATCAACTATCTTAAACACCAAATAATATTGCACAAAATATCAAATGGCTCACCTTTAAACCAAAAATGAATGTTATATCTTATGAAAGATTTGACACAAATGTATTTTCATATTACACAAAACATCAAGATGATAAGAGTGTTGTCAAAAACACTCGGGTCACCCTTCAAGCATCTTTGTTGTATTTTTCTAGCGTGAAGGATAGGATTCTACATGAAGTTAAATGTCTTCTTACTATGTCATTGAATACATATGGGAGTTTGAATGCACATATTTTAGAATTCCCGTGTTTAGGTGTAATGGGTTGATAACAATAAAGGAGTTGTAGTAAATGAATTGGGTTTCACATTAGTGGATTTTGAAAAGATTGGAAAGACCTATGAACCAGTCATCATGGCATCACATGCAAAGCAAGTATTTTATATCAATGATCTTGCAAAATGAAATTTTATCTTTTGTTCTTCATGTGAAAAGGCAGTTCATTGCATATACTATACATGATGAAGAGTACTATGAAAAGTATGATGACTCCAGACCATTCTCAGTTGGCTTACCAATTGTAAATGTTGAAGATAACACCAATGAATATATGTGTGGAGATCACATAGAAGGAATATAAATTGATCAATGATCCAACCAATACTAGAGGCATGAATTTCAAATTATCTATTACTTAAATGTTATATATGATATATTTGCATTTTACTTCTCTATCAAAATGTATATGGTTCATATGCTAGATGTGTATTTTACATTCTTTATCACTTATATGTGCTTCTAGACTATTTTTAATATGCCACTTTTTAGATTGTGGCTAACCGTGAGGATGTGCACCATGGTGATGACTCTGGTGTAAGTTATATTGTTTTATTTATTATATGTGCATTTTACATTCTCTATCACGGTTATATAAATTACATTCTTTATCACTTATATGTGTTTCTTGATTATTTTAGGATGAGCACCCTGAGGATCTTGTTGGGTTTGTTGAGGATGAACATGATCATGGACGTTAAAGAGGCATCACTTTGATGAACAATTTATCAACGCAAAGGGGAAAAGGTCTGAATGTAGCTATTGAGTTTGATGCAATAGTAAATCCTATTGGGAAGAATCACATTTCTTTCAGGCAATATTTAGGGGTTATTGATTGTAGAAAATTGTCAATAATAGTAGAATCTTGGCATAAAGTTGATCTTGCCAATAAAGATCTCATATGGGAGGACATAGCTATGAGATATTTTATTTTTAAAGATATCCACAGTTCTATTTTTTAAGATATGTCCAATTCTATATATTAAAGATCCTACCATTAAGTATATGAACTTTTGCATGACATCTTTGACCTTGATGAAAAAATTAAATTATAAAAATATGTTGCAACACTATGAGAGGATTTAAGGAATTTTAGGACAAATCTGACATTAGATTATATAATGAGTGACAAGTGGAAGAAGCCCACCACTAAGAAATGGAACTATCTTGATAAGAGTGCATGGGAAGCATTTGTTGCTTTAAGGCAAACCGATGAATTCAAGGTATTAAGCTGATTTTTAAAATACATTCTTATGATTAATCAGTTGAATTCAATGTAATACATAATTAACATATGTTTTAGATTAACCAGGCTATACACTATGCTAAAAAAGAAAGGCATGCAAAGAATGTGCATGACTAGATGTTGGGTCCAGACGGTTACACATGGTGTCGCCAACAATGAGGGCAAGCTTCTTGTTTTGAGTATCCTACTCTTGCATATGTTGAGTCTTCTACTACTCCTGCACCTCTACCTCACCATATAAGGAGAGGATGGGATCAAGGAAAATCGAATATGGAGAAATACCCAACCATGTAACCGTTAAGGTGGCTACAAAAATGGTAAAGTTCAACCCTCAAAGTGCATGTTAATTTTTTCCCTTGATTATTTTTTAAGTAACCAGTTACTATTGATGATGAGTAGAGGGAGTTCTATGAGTTAGTACAAAAAAGCATGTTCATCCCTGCGGGCCAAATGGATGATTTATAGTTTCTCAGGGTACTCCAGATCATCCTGGCCGTGTTAGAGATGTTGGGGTTGTTTTTGGGATAAGATCAAATTTTTGGCACATCAGAGGCAAGAGCACAAATCTATCAAGAAAGGCGGATTGTCACAAGATGAGGCGAAGGACATGATTGCAAAGAGATTCGAAGAAGGAACGAGATAGTTTTAGGCTTATCAGTTTCAAACTCCTCAAATAGTACCTCAACCACGCCACTCTTGTTACAAGGTGGAGCCTCCTCACCGCTCTTCTTATAAGGTGGATCCTCCTCAGAAGAGGTGGTTGGGAGTAATCCCATATATTGTCTAGTTGGCATGCCCAGTGTAAGTTTTTTTTTTATATAATAGTCTTCCAATTGGATTTATAATATGTTGTGTTTGAGTATATATAACACTATATACAAAAAAATTGGGTTGAAAAAATGTTGTCTTGTGTTACTAGAACCTACCTTCTATGTTGCAGCATTGTGCTAGGTTTATGAATGCCTTCAAGATGACAAGTTTCATGGTGATTCAATGCTCATGGATGGACTTCTATGAGGATCCAACTTGTTTGTTTAGAACGGAAAAACATGCCACTGCCACTTGGCCACCTCGAGCACAACATGATAGGAGAAGCATAAGGCGTCGTGGTTGTGTGACCTAAAGTCAAAGTTCTGATTGAGAATGTATGATAAAATTATGTTGCATTTGTATTTGTGGTTGTTTTCTATTTGTGTATATAATTGGCAACTGATATGAGAATATATGCAAGCCATAGTACCTAAGAACCCCCCTACAGTTCCTCCTCCAAATCCTGTGATATATGCTTCTATTCTACGGGTCCTATTTGACTCTCTAGGTCCTCACTACAGGGGATTGTCACTTTGGTTAGACAATGTAGATGAAGGGTAGACTATGATGGTTTGTATCAAGGAACATGCTGTAAGGCAAGGTCACAATACTAGTTTATGCTTAGCAGATATTGTGGAGTTATTTGAATATGATTGGTTGAATACAACTGGGATAGAACTTTGGGTATGGTGAGATCTTATGTCTGAATACCTCATTCTATATAGGTGAAAATATATGTTAAATTCTTTTCTAATGTATTACTCAATACATATGCTTTGTGACTACTTGTACACATGACTACTCAATTCACATTAACCAATATGGAATTTCTAGTCCCATCATTGATTAGGTGTGCTTTGATAGACCAATTTTTTGGAAGTGATTACTGCTCTACCATATTCAAAAAAATTTACTAAGGAGAAGAATATGATTATAGCTCCTTTCAATGTTGGGCAAGTGTTGGGATCTTTGCTTATAATTCTAATTTATGATTTACATTTATTTTGGAATTTGAGTTTTCTTTTGATTGTCTTCTTTTCACTAAGTAATAGGAATTTAGAGTTCTTGGTAATTGTCCTCAAGAAAAAATATGTGTATTATCTTGATCCTTCGGGTAACAAATTAGGGAGTGGGGAATATGAAATGAAATTAGCACTTATAGTGTAAGCAAACTGTTTATCCATTAACATATATTAATGTTTTTGTAATTACATGATAGTTTACTAATGCAAGTACATATATTATTTTAACTTATAGGGGTATGCAACATTCATATAGGTTGGAGGAGAGGTAGATAAGAAAAATAAAAAAATAGCTTGGTGAATAATATTAAGGTAGTTTTCTAACTCCAATGCATATATATATGCCAACTATGTTTATTTTTATTTATTACAGGTTTGCATAACTATAAATTTATAGGCTCCTATACAATATAATAATTGGGCATGTTGATACCATGCGATGCGGTATATGGACCTGATTGTCAAACAAGTGTCACAAGACATCCATTTTAAACAAAAGGTAAATTATATAGTCTTCAATCATAAGTACCTAGTCTTATTTGATAATATACAAAAATCAAATCAAAACTCTTGAATTGTATAATTCTCTTTGCACCTATTTAAAACAATAAAGCCATATAGAAAAGAAGAGTCGGATGAGATATGAGAATAGCAAACATAATCATTCCCTAAGGAGATCAATTTTGTAATTGATTGGGATAAATAATGATTTTCTTAAACTTTGATGTATTATTTCTATATACATGTGATGGTAATGACTTTTTTCAACTTTATATTTGAAGCGAGTGCATTTTTGTTACATATGTGAATGATGTGAGTATATATGCATATGTGTGTGAATCAATTAGAAATGAATATGATGAGTTGCATTTATACATAAGGATGACAAAGGAATTGCATGTGTGTGAATGAATTGTGTATGTGTGTGCATCAAAATAGAATGAAGTGTGGATGAGAATGAAATTGCATGTGTGTGAATGAGTTATGTGGATTTGGACTCTTATATGTGTTTGTTCTTGTAGGCTTTGCATGTATTGTTGGCATGTTATTAATCTGAACATAGGATGGAAGTTGTTGTTATAATGTATAGTAGGTTCTAAATCCTCTTGAACAACAGGACAGCAAGTCTGCAACCCTGCTAAACAGACATGCGATATCAGTTGCCTAAAAAAACCAATAATGTGGATGTGTGACGTTAGCTTTCTCAACAAAACCAATGACATATCTATCCTTATTAGTTAAAGTTTAACTAATAAGGAAGTACAATGTGGATTATCTTAAGTAGACCAATGACAAAGGCGATAATTCAACCTCAGTTTCTTCCTTCCACCCAAAGATATAGAGCTATGTCTCCTGTTTATATAAGTAAAACTGGTAGCTATAATCCCAGAACAATCTTATAATTGTTACTGATATCATATTACATCATTAGTTTCTTAATTGTAAACTGACGGAACATGGTTTTTGTTACGTTAGTTTCACCTTTCATAGCAACTAACACTACATCTGAGTGTTCGGTTGTCCCTTACCCTATAAACCAACAACAAAGGTACTTAGTTACATTGTTTCTCACTTAGGTGTTAGTATATAATTGACTGTGTAGGCCTAAAATAACTAAAAATACATATGGTATATGTACTAGTGATAATTCATGTGATAGTTTGATATCATTGTATTAGACTTAATTTGTGAGATATTTACTCATTTTGTTTTCAAATAAGTCATGTGTTTATTCTTATATTTAATCTAAATTTATCTAGAAGGACTAATAGTGAAAGGATTGATTGTACTTTCTTTTGTGCCAATGTAAGCAATAGAAACGACCTGTTAGACACAATATCCCTTATATACTTTAATTGTTTCCTTTGTTAAGTGATTGTACTTGAAACTCCTAAGGTTGGAAATAGTTGTCATGCTATGACAACGAACTATATTGTTGGAAGTGGCTGTTTTATCATAGGTAAATTGGACATAAGTCCCTTTGGCCATTCAGTTTCCATCACAATATTGTCTAAGTCACACAAATCAACCTCAAAATTGGACCTAGACAATATAATTTGTTTCTTGGACTTCCATGTGATTGCACCTCTGCCCAAAAGAAATACATGTCCATATATCCCATATTCTCTAAGTTCTTTGCTATGTAGTTTGCATTAATAGACCTTCAAGAAATGGAGGAAATTTTCTATAATGCAGTCTGTGGGACTATCTAAATACCTTGTCTAAAGTTTCACATTTGGGTTCTATTTGAACAATTCATGTATCTACTTAACTTGCATAACTCAAACACAATGTATGGATGTGTACCACTCATAAGATAGTTTAAAATTTTAAGAATCTAAGAGTATGTTGATTGAGACATAGAAATACCACTTTTATTCTTAAACAAAGCTTTATATGGATCATATGGAATTTTGGCAGGTCTATAAGACGTATAGTCAAATATCACAAGTAGTTTCTTAGCATAGTGATATTTACGGAGTGTTATTTTATTTGTATATCTAATGATTTTAAGCCCTAAAATGGTATTTATAACTCCCATATCCTTCATCAAACTTACTATGCAAGAATGACTTCATCTCATTTTATAACTCTCATGTTTGAATCAAATAAAAGAATATCATCTACATACAAGAAAAAAATGGCAAAACCAACAATGAACAATATGTGACAGACACATTGTTGGTTGTTTTTCAAATGAGTTTAATTTTTGTAATCGTCTCAAATTGCTCACCCTCATAAGTATACATGTTCTTTGTATTCAAGGTCATATCCTTAAGGAGTAGAGGTGTTGGGCACAAGATTTTGTATGTTCAAAAATCTACACCTAAATATCAAAAGAGAGCTTGTTTTCATTCAAATTAACTTGACAATAAAGAAATGAACTAAACATGGATCACTTGACTTAAGGATTCAACTTTGATTAGAGATTCTTGGAGATAGTTCACTACCATATAATGTCATTAAACAACAACAAATTCTAAACAACAAGAATAGTCACAAGGGAGATTTGAGTTCTCCATCCCTTCTGGTGGTGTATAACAGTTCTGACTCTACATAGCACCATCGTGCATATATGCAAATTTTTGGTAACCCAGGAGACTCGTAAGGCTTGCACTGAGCCCAACTCGGGGAGCTCAACCCCATTCCATAAGGTACGTAGCCCATTAAGTCGTGTAGAGGCCAGCTGCGCTATGGGAGAAACAATTTTGAACAGCACCACCAGGGCAAATTAGAACCACCAAACACCTTGAGGCCTATAAAATTAATTGATAATTACATGGACTATGAAATGAAACTATGATGACACCTCCCTACTTCAAACATACCCTCCCATCATACACAAGAAGTACAAAATATACACACAAGATGGACAATCAAGTATATATGTGGAAGTCAACACTAAGGAATCATAGAACAATGATTAAACTGAATTATGTATGTAATATTTTGTTCAAAAAGACATAACATAGGAGTTACTCCCCCATTCCCAAGCAAGAAAAATATACTTGTCCATGGTTGGAGATAAAAGGTAAAAATAACAAAAAATAGAGTTAGACATCATATAAGAAAGACTCCAATGTCTGTGAAAAGGAGGACGGAGCTAGAAGTCTGATTAGGAGTCAAATCTTCATCCTTGTTGGATGAACACTCTTCAACCACATTCATCCCCAGATGGAGAGAATAAGTGGTTGAAGATCTCTACTACAAATGTAAAGGAAGAAGGAAGAAGTTGAAGGTTCTCTCCCTAGAAACTAACTAGTCCACCTTGGTTGCCTCCAATTAACTTTCACTCTTCTCTAGTCGAGTCTCTCTATAAATGATCCATGATAATTGGCTTAAGACATATAAGAATCATACATATATAAGTGGGGTGGTTACTCAGAGTTGTGTGAATTTACAAGTGAGTCGACATGTAGATTGGCCTACACGATGTGTCATATGCATTCTTTGTTGTTGTAACTGAGCAGCTCGAATTGAAATGGCATGTCAGTGAGCGAAGTGAAATTTTGGTAAAATATTATCAAATTGTCACCAAAATGTGACATTGCATGTAGGTTTCCCACATGTGATATTACTTGATTGTTGTCGGGGTGAGTTGCTCTAGTGTACATTGTGTGTTGGAGGGCCAACACAGTGTGTTCTTTGCTATCTCTACATTGTTGAATTTCTAATTTCTCACTTGTATGGTCATTAAGTCAAATAGTGATATGATCTTTCTCTTCTCATTTGACTGCCAAAATGTAGTACCTTCAATCAAAACCATGAAACAAGTAAAGCTACATAAAAGCATACATTTTAGCATGATTAGAGGCGAATTTAGACAGAATTAGGTTAATCAATATGTAAAAGAGTCACCAAAAAGGTGATTCAAATTATGCAAATAAACACTTGTAAAATTCATTAAAATGAATTCATAGGATGATATACCATTATCAAACCTTTCATGCCATTTAGAGGCTTGTTTTAGGTAATATAATAACTAAAAAAGTTTCACACTTAGATTCATTCTCACATGCCAAAAACCCCATGGCTTGTCCATGTATATTTTGTCTTGAGGACCACCATGTAATAATGTAGTCTTTAGATCCATCTCATGGATATTAAGGTCATATATAGAAGTTAGTTCAATCAGTGTTCGAATTATGGTAATACAAGAAACAAGATAAAATACATCGAAATCAAAATTACCTCCTTTTGTTTGTATCCCTTCACAAGTAATATGTTCTACTTATCAATAAACCCATATGAATTCATTTTTCTTTCTGAAGATCTATATGCATGCAAATATAGTGCAATCATGATGCAATTCTAGTAAATCACAAGTTTAATTTGAAAGAATTGATTAGAATTCATTAATATTTTCTTCCCTCCAAAACTTCGCTTCAAAAGTAAGCCTTTTGGTAGGAAATAGGACGGTCCTCAATTTTTAAGTGACGAAGTCATTTCTAAACTCCTTGGATGTCCTTGCACATTTACTCCTAATAAAGAATCACATTAGGTACACCATCTTTTATAAGAAATACATTCTCAAAGAATGTTTCATCATGGAGTTCAACTATTGTATTGACATCCATGATAGAAATCTTCTATCTAATGATGAAAAAGATGTATGCATTGCTTGTCTTCATATAATCTAAGAATAAGACATTAATAATTTTGGGTCCCAACTTCTTTCTCTTGTGTTTTGACATTAATACTTTTGTAATTCACCCCATACTTTGAGATATTTGAGTATTATCTTTTTACCATGACAAAGTTCAAATGGACTATTCATCTTATGTTTATGAGAAACTCTATTAAGAATATGGAAATATGTATACAAAGATTTTGATGGTTAAAAGTTAGAAGGATTTGATGTGCACAATTTATATCGCCTTTTTTGCAACTCTTTCACGTAATTTTCAACCCATTTCTACCTAAATTCGCCTCTAATGACGCTACAATCTCCACTTTTTGTTATCTTTACTTGCTCCATGGTTTTGATTGAAGGTACTACATTTTGGTAATAAAATGAGGAAACATCATCATATCAGTCTTTAATGCGATCACCAACCAATCGAGAAACCAGAAGTTTAAAAGTGCAGAAATAGCAAAGCATGCATCGTGTTACACATTCAACATGTTGTGTGCATTACAACAACTCAACCTGGTAGCAATCAAGCAACACAATGTGCGGGCAACCTACATGTGGTGTCACATTTTGG
This sequence comes from Alisma plantago-aquatica, assembly GCA_963693085.1. NCBI lineage: Eukaryota > Viridiplantae > Streptophyta > Magnoliopsida > Alismatales > Alismataceae > Alisma > Alisma plantago-aquatica. Next base: position 642,651,351 of record OY856415.1, read on the forward strand.
TGGAAATTTGACTTGGATAATTGACACACCGTGTCACTAACTGACACACCATATTCTTCATCTCAATTTTATAGTGTTTTGTTTGGGTTATTGAACTTTTTCTGGGGTGAAGCTTTGAATACATCTTTCCATATTCTTAATTGAGAGAAAAATAAAGAGTTGTGTCTTTCATCTCAATTCCATTTTCTTTCAAATTTGGGAAATATCATATTTTCTATTTCTTTTTCTTATTGGGCCACCCTTCTAAGATTTGAGTAATTAACAAAGATCACTCGATAAAAATAGATCTATTAGATAATGTAGGGCTGACATATCCATAAATGATTGCTGAGAAGAATTTAGAAAAATTATATACTTGAACCCCTTAAAATGGTTATCTAACTCAATTGATATCATTTTCATAATATAACCCTAACATAGGTGAAAAATGTTAATTGATATTAATATGAAATTGGACAAGATAGCATAGAATGTGGGTCTGGTCTTATAAGATTAAAATTTTGAGACCTATTTATGATATAGGTAGTTAGGATAAATTACTTCAAATTTGGTATTCAAAATCATAATAGGAACTAACTATATTTGTACATACACCTACAAGAATCCAATTCAAAATGAGTGTTTGGATACATTATATCATGATGACATATTTTCATAAAATCTTCTACATGTAGTGGGACCTAGGGTCCAATTTATTTAGCTGAGGTACAAAAAATAATGAAGGAAATAATATATGAATATAGATATGAACTAAATTAAAATTAAATTCTATGCATCTATTCAAAGTTCTATCTTCCCTTTCTTTTAGAAATGTTTTATAACTAGTAGGTCTAGGAGTTTATCAATATTGCATCATCGCATGCACCCACGGTGTTATTCACTTGTTCTCCTAGGTGCATCATCTTCCTCTTCCATGTGCTTCTTTGTGGGATAACCATATTATAGTCTCTTCTGACCTTTAAATTTCCTAAATTCCTTTTTATCCTTGCTTAATATACACTTCCTGTGATATTCAAGACACTATCTTGCAACTAAGGCTCCAATTGGTTTGCCGTAATTGGTCTGGAAGACTTATGAAATGGAGTTTCTAAAGTAATTTTTCATGATTGGTTTAAAGTATGTGTTGGAACTTCAGTTTTGTGACTTCTTGTGAGTTACAGAGTTACATACAAAATAGAGTTCCTGAGTTCCCTCTGAAGAAGTGCGGAAAATGAGTTCCAGAACAATTGATAACATTTCTTGTACAATTATTTTTTCATTCTTCAAAAATGACACATGTAAAACATTTACGACTAGGAATGTTAGCATGTGGATATGGTTTATTGTCAAAAACATAACATAATATGAAAAAACATTGTACACTATAAGTGACACCATGTAAAATATTTTGAACTACAACTACCATCATAATTGTGGTCTATAAAAATAGGAAATATACAAACACCATGAAAAAGTAATTACAGTGCACCATGTCACAAAAAATGTGATTTATCTAAAATTATATTATATTTGTATTTAAATAATTTGATGTGAAAAATGATAATGAACTATAATTGTACTTGAAGAATACACTAAAATTAATGTCGTATATATTGTTAAATAGTTATGAACCAAAACATATATTTACAAAATATACATATCATTACAATAGCTTGTATATACAAAGTGAAATAAAAATATTATAATGTGATTTGAACAACAATATTTCTATAAAATTATGATTATACCACATTAAAAAAGTTTAGAGGAACGACATCAGCATCGTGACCGTTTGTTGAGATTATTACGGTTACAAAATATTGTGATTAGTCATGGATATGATTCTTTCTTTATTTATTTGCCATCTTTACTTTTTATATATCACACAGTAAAATTAACATTTTTTAAATTGATTTCCATATTTACATGGAAGTGAATGGAACTTAAGTTCCATAAACTAAACTAGATTTCCCAGAAAATGAGTTCCACATACCTTATGACTTACATCAAACCAATCGGAGCCTAAGAAAACATCAAAATAGCTCTACCTACACCTACATGGAAAATATTAGAATTCAGATACTGAGTATGGGTTGTCCATCCACCTAATCCTTCCATAGATTCAACTGGATAAAATCTTGGTTCCATACTACTATCAACAATGTTTCAATGTTGCCAAACACCTTTCCATTGAACCCAAAGATCTAGCTTCTTTTATAATCAAACTTGCCACTGATTTTGTTAGTTCAAGGAATTGTCTTAGCTGAGTGAATTTTCACAATGATTAGGATTTTTTATGACAGTGGAAACCCATAACACAAAAATGAGATTACTCAAAACAAACATTGGTCGTCTTTAGTTAATCATCATTACCAACAAGGTACAAAAGAAAATTTGAATCAAAATTCCAAGCATATCCACAAGGTTAGTTGTATGAAAGGCCCACTTTCTATTCATACAACATCAATAACCTTCCAAGAGTTCAGTGAACGTCGTCACTACTAGTTCAATAGATATCTTTCCAATAATTACAACATGTACACTATGTAATGCATACATACAAAACCCATAAGCCAAGATACAAAAAAACAAATCCCCTTGTGTAATCATGAGAATATAGGGATGACTCTAGAACTCTACCAAGAACCACCAACATCCTCTAAGATATATTAAACACAAAACAAAGACTCCTATCCGCCAAATGTTTGGTTGCATTGTTGGCCACCTAAAAGATGTGGAGAACCACAAGGTGAGACTCATGTCTTAGTGGTATGATATAATAACTAATAAAATTTATTGCTTACAAGAAGATTATATGATCACATTAGTTAGGACAGTCATATTAGCAAGTAGAAAGTCTATATATGATAAATACAAGTACAAATATAGATATAGATATAGATACATTCTACTAGTAACAATATGTAGGAATAGAAGAGAAGTAAAAGCATAGTGTGTTTTTCTAATAAAAAATAAATAGATATTGTACACCAACTAACCAAGTTCCTCATGAACATGAACTTGTCATTGACTTGTTGCATCTCCTAAGGTTTTCAAATATTTTTGTGGTTGAATATGGAGAGGTATTTGTAGGCAAGAAAGGAGGAAAAGTCCATACAACCCATAGCAGAATTTCCATTGGTCAACAAGGCTATTTTCTCAATCGGTTGCTTTGACCATGGTCCACAACATTTGACCTTCTTCTACCTCATCAATCGACACAGTTATATCCTTCATCAGTTATGGAAATTCGATCCTTTGTTGTTTAAGAAAACTACATCCTTCAAAGGTTGGGAAATCATATTCCTTAAATGTTGTGAAATCTAGAGTCTTCATCAGTGGTAGCCCTAGGTTCTGCATCAGTTGCCAAATCCTAACCTCTCATCAATTGAGAGGGTCCGACCTGGCCATTAGTTGTTAAGTCTATGACCCTCATCGATTGATGAGGTCTAGGAACTTCATCAGTTGGTAGAGTCAAGAGATCCATTAACAACACTCAATCACCACCCTCATACCTAGATAGGGTTAGGGTTAGGTACTAGAGACAAGATCCTAGTTCGAATAAGTTCAAAATCATCCAAAGATCAAAAACCAAAGAAAATTATGATGAAAAACATAGGCTGAGATAATATTCTTAAAAATTTACAATTAGATCATCAACATATGGTGGATTTCTATGTTGGTCCATCAATTCCCATGAAATTGAAAACTCAAGAAACTAAAGTGTAAAAGGCTCAAATTATAGTTGAAACTATATGAATTGAGTCCATTACATAATCATACATTTAATTAAAGTAGTTAAGAATTGAATTATGAAAATCAAGCATGTTTAAGGATTAAGTCAGGTCAGGGCCTTACAATACATGGGCTTATGTTTAAGATTTTTTCATAGCAAATAACGAACATATTCCATTTTGTAATCAAAAGAGGATCTAGTATTTTTAGTGCCAACAATAATACTCAACAATGCCTAAATATTTTATAGCTACTTGAATTTTTTGGGGGTGGGAGAGTTTGATTTCTCTAAAATTGGCATCCCGATATCTAGATAGAATTTGTTCCCTTTACTTTGAATTTCTTGTAACCCTTAAAATGGTAGATGGATTTTTGGCAGAAACTACTATGGTGGTTGAGTTTTTTTTTCTATTGCTAGGAATCATGTCAGCTTGAGGTGTAGATTTTCTAATTCATTACCTCTTTCCATCTTCAATTAAAAAAATTAAGGATAGTAGAAATCTAGATGTATAATTCGTCAAATAGGACAGATAAGGTCCTACCATTGGCACAAGTAAACTATATGTATTAGGTCACTTGGGTATCATGTTGTTCATATGCCAACATCAGAAGGCTCATCCAATCCGAATTTAGATCCTCCAGACCTATGTCGAGTATCGACGACTCAGGCAGTCAAGCAGTGATGACTAATGGTGTCGGTATGTGTATTTTAATGAGTAGTGATACACTCCACATCCATCTTTATTTTTTTACTCTCTCCTTTGGGACTTAGAAAATCCAATCAACTATCGTGCATGAAGGATGCACTACATTTTTGTGGATCCAAACACATTGATATTAAGTGCAAAAAATGTAGCAAAGTTGATAAAGTATTGCTTTTGAAATATTTTATTTTCTGTATAATATAGTATTGTATTGGTGGTGTTTTATAGAAAATGTATTAATAATAATAATTATTATTATTTGTAAAATTGCACTAAAAATACATTTCCTCCATTAAAATGAGTATTGTAATATAAATAATAAATAGTACTACATAAAAAGGGACTATTGCATTATAAGTAGTTATGTGCAAGAATACATATCTTTATGTGAAAGATAAATGATATCATGCAAAATGTACACATTTTCCCCTCTCATTTTCTCTCTCTCTTTCGTGCATTGCATCACACTTCCAACTATGGCCACTATCTCTGATATAGCATTTTTTCTTAATTAATTATTTTCTTAACTGTGCACATGCATTATTGTCTCTCTAAATTAATTTTCAGTGTACCCAATCGTCCAATTAGCCTTTTGGTAGTGTGCATCAGGTACCAAATAAGTTACAAATGTAGGGATGTAAATGGGTAGAGTATGGTAGGATAAGGCTTACCCTCACCCGCATCAAAGCTATAGTTAACAAGTAGGGTAATAATCCTTTTCTTAAAACTCATTACCCTACCCTTAACCACACTCATTTACCCATAGGATAAATAACTAGGGTAAGAATGAAATGGGTAAAGCAACATGAACATGGATAAATGATATTTTCAATTATAAACTCATTTGATATTCCTTACATCAAACACAAGACAAGTATAAAATAATTTTAGACAGTAATGTTAATGATGTTTCTAGTTAATACAACAAAATTACTAATATTTTAACCTAGTATTTATTGTTACGAACAAGTTCTGACCTTTTTAGTGTATTAGGTTTTGTCATGGAATTATTTTCTCTTTGATATATGATTATCAAAAGTGATACATGTTATTTGTATAATATAGTTTGTCAAATCAAATAATAGTACAAATTAATGAAGTAGTTGCAAGGTTTGTTGAGTTTTTTCGGTATTAATATATGTATTTGAGTCTAAAATTATAAATTCAACCTTATACTATTAGTTAAATGGGTTAAGCGGGTTGGGTAGAGCTTCTCTCATTATCCTCTCTTTTTTAAATGCGGGAAAAGTGGGCAAAGAGTAAACATATGGTAGGTACAAAATATACTTATCCTTATCCTATACCTAAACCTATAAACAGATCAAATACAGAGAGGATACTACTATACCCGATATCTGAATTCAAGAAAATTATTCAATTAGATATCCAATAAATATCACATTATAATATCTAAATTTAATCTGAACAAATAATATCTAAATTCAGATAAATATTTGAACTGAACTGAATGACATACATTAAATGTTAATAAATATATTATATACATGAAATATTGATATTATATTTAATACATATGATAACAAGTATATATATATTATATTTTAATATATGTACAATATATATAATAATATATGTATATATTTGTCAAATTTGGATTTTTTAGCAGATATAGCAGTATCTAATATACAATTCAAAATTCTCACATTCAAAGTTTGAAATCCAAAATTTGATCTGAATTCAACGGTCCTTGAGTTTTTTTTCAAAATTTCAGACCTGGATCTGAATTGGATGTAGATATCAAATATCCATTTATAGGTTTACCTATCTTGTAGGGTATGGGTAGTAGTAAACAGATAATATCCTACCCATTTATAGGCCTATGCAAACAAATGAGGTTAGACCTATAAGACCCCTAACCTATGTTTTGGGATAACCCTGTTTGTTTTGGCTTGATGTTGTGTTTAGAACCTTGCTCTAATCCTTTGAGATGATCTTAGATCGTGTGGAGAGCTTAAGTCTCCAGTTTGAGCTTGTTTGGATGTTGTTTATGCTTTCTGTGCTAGTTTTGGTGCAAATTGCCCATTAGGAGGGGTATTCTTGTAATTTTCCCCCTCTAGGGTGTTCTTTCTCTCTTTTGGATTCATGAGGGAGGTTTGGTTCTTTGGGGTGCCTTAATGAACCCTTGGTTGGTGTCACCCTTAGTGGTGATTAGGGTTTCTTGGGTTGGTGTGCCTTGACCTTGTGACCCTTGTTGGTTTGTTTCGACCTAGGTCATGACCTAGGGCCTGGTTGGATGGTGTCGCGGTCGAGACACCTCCCCTAGGTATGATTGTCAAGATTGAGATGATCTTGGGTGACTTGGGTCGAGATGGGTGCTCTTGTATGGAGTGTTGCGACTAGGGATTGTGGTGACCTTGTGTCACGACCCAGTGGTCCTTGGTGGTGTGTCGCGACCATGGGTGGTTCCCTTGGTGTGTTGCGATCAGGACATGAGGATTGGGTGGCCTAGGTGTTCGAGATCCAACCTAGAGTTTATCACCTTCTCTTGCATGTAGGCTTTGTGTGGTTGCATGTTAGTTTCTTGGGTGGACAAGTGTCTCTTTGGGACCTTCGTTCATTGACACCTCATCCCTTACCCTACCTCTCTCCTCCTTTGTTACATAAACCTTCTTCTCTCCATGCAAGTGATATTTGATGGCCATCCTCTTTCTCCTTCCTTGCTTCTATGATCTTGGATCTTGGTGGAGCAAGAAGGACCTGTTCTTGGTGCTTTGGAGGTGGTTTAACCCTTGCATGTGACGTTTGTGGTGATCCTTTGTCATCTTCATCCTTGGTGAGTGTTTATCTTTCCTCTTAGGTGTTTTCTTGGGATTTTCTACCCCATCTTCTTCCTTTTTCTCTTCCCTAGACTATTTTTTGACATGGTGGTCGTTCTTGAGAGTAAGCTCCTCATCCCAAGGGTAATAGGCCATGTTTTGACAAGGTGACACCCAAGTGAGAGGGAGTTTCTTCTCTCTTTTCTCCCTTCTTTCTTCTGGTTCGGCCTTGAGATCCTTGCCCTCTTTCTTGAGCTATCCTTTGACCTTGGTGTTTCCTCTTTCTTGATGTAATCTTGTGATTGAAAGTGGAGCTTTTGGTAGAGCTTGATCTTCCTTGGTGATCGTGTGCTTGGAGCTTGCCTTCCTTGGAGTTGATCTTCTTTCAGGCAGGTTATATAACTCTTAACCTTCTCTATTATTGCATTTTCCATGCTTTCATGTTGCTTTTTTCTCTCTCTCTAGATGTTTCCTTAACATGCTAGTACATTATGATAGACCTTAGAGCTTGGATGATGTTGAGATATTGCTTTGTTTGGATGCAATTTGAAACCCTAATTTTCTTTGTACATGATTTTGGTGTTTGTGGTGTATGGTGATTTTCCTTCCTTCTTGACCTTAGTTTGATTTGCATGCATGATGATCGAGTGTTTTAGGGTTCTATGAAGCCTTGGTTCGATTTTTATGGCGACGATCTTGGTTTCTCTCCCTTGTTGGGGTTCCTTTTCATGGTGGTTTCATGAAGCTTGTTTTAGGGTTTGGTGACCATTTTGCATGAGGTTTTCCCTCTATGATGATGATGAGTTTCTCTTGTTGTGTCACTTGTTTTAGCCATGAGTTATCTCTATTTTGACCTTGGTTTGATCATGGTTTCTTGGTCTTGGTGGTGGCTTGACCCTTAGTGGTCACCATGCCTTGTTTTGTCTTGAGTCGCAACATCTCTTGCCTTGGTGTTGGTCACGATCATAATTCCACACTTGTCAAAGTATTGGTCACGGTCGTAACGTTGCATTTGCCTAGTTTTTGGTCATGATCGTAAGACATGTTTCGGTTTCGGGTCATGATAGGTCTTCTTTTTGGTGTGTCACAGCCGCGACATCAGGGATGGTCGTGACCCACGAGTTGTTACGATTGGGATGCCCTAGTTGTGTGTCGCTCTCTCCTGCCTTGTCTTGGTAGGACCTTGCTTCTATTTCAGATGAATTCCTGCTCTTGTTTTGACAACACCCATGTCCTTGTTTTGGGTCGTGACATTCTCTCCCTTGGGTGGTTGAACCCTAACCCTAGTTTTTGTGACCTAGTTGCTTGAGGGTCGTGGCATGGTGCACCCCCTTGCAGTGTCACAGTCACGACATGAGGAAGGTTGGTAGCAGTCATGGCACCATGGGTGATGGTGGCCGCTACATGTGCATGGATAGTGGCCGCGACCCAAGATGGTGGTGGTCATGACACATAGTTGAGGTATGGTGGTGACACATGCTTGAGTACCTAATCTATGTGCATCTATGAGTAATGTTTGAGCCACATGTAGTGTTGTGTGGATTATGGCTTGCTTAACTTTAATTATTCTTATTAACTCAAAGTGTTCCAAGGATGTGGAAGATGTTATATCTAAGGTTTAATTCTTATATACATCTAAAAAACCCTAATCAGCTAAAGCTTGGAACCCTAACCCTAATGTTGAATTATGTGTTTGTTTTCTCTCTCATGAGATCTTCATCATGTAGAACGTTTTTCCCTCTCTTGTTTATAAGCCCTAACCTTATAGGTGATATGTATGCAATGTCTTTTGTATGCTATGGTGATGGTTATGTAATACATGGTGGTGCTTATGCACACTAATGAGACAATATGATGATGAACATGCAGGGATTTATGTGATAGTTCCTATGACCTAGTGATGGCTTTATACCTATTGAGAGGTGATGTCCTCAAGTGATGTGATTAACATATTAAGATCATGTGGTGATATGTGATATTTATGATTGCCTTGTGGATGGCAAAACTTTGATTACCATGTGGTGGTTGTGTGACAAGATCACATCCTATATGTTTTATGTCTTTTAGAGTTGCAACACACCCTTATTCTTGTAGAGTTTGTTATAGCTTTGTACGTTGTAATTTGATTGAAGCTAAAAGTCACCCAATTGGCTAACTAATCAAGTGAAACATAATCATGTAGTTTGCCATGTGCCATAGATCCAATTCCAGTATCAGCTTTATTTGTTGGATTGGTGAAACGAGTATAACTCAGAGCGCATATTTTTATATGTGTGGGTTGCAAGTTGAGTATCTCCTTGCGTCATTGTTGGGTTTTAGGGGAGATAGAGAAGGCAGCGAAAACAAAAAAATTCTTCTCCCAAACCCAGAATAAAGGAATCGTGTCAACGTCTATACAATAGGAAGGATGGTTTGTGGAGACATACCTTGTCTCGAGGCTTGCTCGGTGACACTACCTTGCGGTTTGCACGGTCTTCACCTCCGGTCTTAGACAGTGTCTGTGCAGCTCCTGGTCTCACCGGGACTGTGGGGATTGATAGATGTCCTATGAGTGGCAGAAGTCTCCCACCTCTGAAGTAGTCCACACGGACCACCTGGAACTCCGATCTCCTTGTCCCACAAGGAATTGAAAGGAGTCGCACCCTCCTGTCAGCGTACTAGTCACCAACACACTCTTCTGCAATTAGTTGCCTTTCTGCAGTTGTCTTTCCCTTGTTGTGCCTCCCTTATCGGGTAGCACTTGCTCGGGCTCTCTCAGTTACCACAAATAGAGAGAATGACAACTTTGCAGAGCAACTGGTGTTCTGAGTTGTTGTACCTGAGAAGCCCCCACTACCCCTATATATATAGGAGGGTCATGGGATAGGGTTCTCTACCCCGGGCAATGCGGGATTAAAGCAGGAGTAGAAGGGTTCGAGATTTTCCACAAAACAACCAACTGCGCCAGCTGAACCGATCGTTTCAAGCATGAACTTATCGGTTGGGGACCTGAGCCGATCGTTTCACACCTGAACCGATCGGTTGGGACACCTGAGCCGATCGGTTCAAGCATGAGCCGATCGGTTCGTGGTCCTGATCCAACTCGAATTGACTTTCCAAGTTTGTTTCCAACTGATCAAATATTAGTCCTTGTCCAAATTGAATTTGTACAAGTGAAACAAATATGTTTTTACAAAAAAGAGTCTTCTGACTTTCCAAACGATCTTGGTTGGTCATACGAATCGACCGGTTCAACAATTGAGCCGATCATTTCATTGACACATGAGCCGATCGACTCACGACATGAGCTGGTCGATTCACCAACCTGAGCCGATCAGTTCATCACATGAGCCGATCGGTTGGAAGTGCAGACTGTGCAAAATCAGTCAATTATAGTTTCACTCAATTTGATACTCTAATCAATTGGTCCAACACCTTGAATACTATGATTTCGAGCTATCAATTGATTGAGTGTTTAATTTAACTACTAAACTCCTTTAGTAATCAATCTAAACATCATTTGTGGATAAACTCCTCTTCCAGGTTAAATCCTATGTGTGTGACCCTGCAGGTCCATTTCACATTGGCAGTGAAAGTCCATAACACTTATGACTTCACAAGCAAAGAGCGGTGCCTAGTCGCACATCAGTGCCACCCAAGTGAAAAGGAAAGTTGGAGAACAACTTTCAATCCTACAATCGGTGAATGGTGTTACAGCGAATGTATAATTCCTTTGTCACGGATATCCCGAATGAACTCAAGGCATGGAACAGGCATCCTATCAACGTTCATTCAGTTTCTTGATCTCAGAGTAGATTGGAGGAGATATGTATGACATCAATATCACATACTGATTCACACATGCATGTGCACGCCTATCTCAATCCTACTCATCAAGCGGCCATGGATATCAAACTCCCTCAGAAGGGGCAAATCCCATATCTATCACTCACCCCTCAAAAGCCCCATGTGTCAAAGCCATCCAATCATCACCTTTATAACAACCCATGTTTTAGGACTGCGTTTGATGATGTCAAAGTGTACCCAACGACATGTGTTGAGTGTAGTGATTTCAGGTCAAAGAATCACACTCACCACCATCACTGTGAGAACTGACTGTGACTACCATGTCATGGTTCCATGTGTCAGACTCACAATGGGTCTGTCTGGTACACTTGTTTTCTAATAAGTACCTATGTGTTTGGTTTGATATCTCCATATCATGACTAATGAGATTCTATCATCAACCAACACCACAATCTAGTCTTGTGTGTCATTGTTGTCTATCTACCTTCCACAATGACATCTTACTAGGGACATAATAAGAATGTACAAACTCTTAGCATCTGTATGATCTCATCGTTCAGGTCCTTAACCTGAAAGCATACGTCATTGAGTACTGTCATTCTCTAGACATTCAATTTGTTCTATCATTATCTCATATGACTGAACCAGAAAGAATTGGAAGCTTGCTTTTGATGTTTATCAAATCAATATTAATGTATTCCACCAATCATCCCATGATTGGCTCTCAGGGCATACATACCAACAGTCCTTAATTATAGGTTGTGTGAGACAGTCATGCATGATCTGATCTCTTTGTGATATGGATGTCCATGAGTGAGCCACTCATTCTTTTCATAACGGCCATGTGTGAGCCTGTTCTTCTAGCGTCGCTACCTGTACCAAGGTGGGTTAGGTGTTTATAAATATGGACGTACATGCGTGAGTTGATCCTTGTGCTAACTATATGTCACTCTTTGTAGTTGATTGATTTGTCTCTGCGGTGTTCTCTTGAGTTGAACAAGTGGTGTTGGAGAGGTCGTGGATTTCGGCTCTTCCATGGACCTTATATGGCAATGATTTTGACTTAACAGTGGTCAGTTTTATTTGGGTGGTACGACTCAAATCCTCAGGGCATAATAAAAGATGTAACATATCCGTGTAGTATATCTATATATGCTCAGGTGACATACGCCTCACATTGGTAGAGCCCTTGCCTTGTCTTTTTATTGATTTATTGAATTATAATATGGTAAGAGAAGTCAACTGTTATATGTGTTCTTTGTATTCCTTTTTAAAACATAACTTGATTTACTATTTAGTGGTGGTTTCTTAATCTTGTTTAAACTACTTTACTGATTATATGCATATCATTTAGCTGAATTTGCTCATCCTATTAGCTAGTTGCTTTACCTATTTAGTTTATCTATGCTTTAACAGTGTTGGTGGAGAGTTATATCTCTCGCTAGTACGTTTGGTCTCACCCTGTGGGTTTCCACATGTTTAGGTGACCGTGCACGAAGAGGTAGAGGTCATGCTGCTGAGGAGTAGCTACAACAAAAGTAGTAGTTGATAAGGTTGGATGTGTTGCTAGTCTTTTGGTGGTAGAGCCTTGGAGTCATTCCTATACACTCAGGTCCTTGGGGTGTTTTTGAGATGTTTTGTGGTTATGTAATTGATACGAGGTTTTTGGATTGTGTATATATATATATATATATATAGAGAGAGAGAGAGAGTTAGGCTAGAATACACTCGAGTGTACAGATCGCATGAATACACTCAAGTATGTTAGCATATCAAGACTATTTTTTGCAAATTGTAAACCATTGATCTTCACCGTCATACTATAACTAGGCTACATACAAATTTTGAGCCCATTTGGATGAGTGTAAGTCACTCATCGAAGGGCAACAAAATCGACACGCAAAACTAATTTGAAATGCATAATTTTTGCGGTATTTATAACATGACCTATAAATGTCCAAATGTGCTCAAATTTTGCGTATGAGATATTCACAAGATGTTTAAGAAGATCAATGGATTAGATTTTTGAAAAAAACATTGCATCATAAAAAACCACTTGAGTGTATTCTGCTCCGAATACACTCGAGTGTATTCTAGCCTATATATATATATATATATATATATATATATATATATATATATATATATATATATATATATCTGTGTGTGTGTGTGTGTGTGTGGAACCAGTATCTTATGTGGTAGGTTGATGATAGGAATGTTGACATGTAGTGATGTAAGCACCACGTAACATGTTATGTGTTGCATGTGGCAGTCTTTGGGGACTCATATGTAATAAGTTTTGGCTCTTGGTTCTTTAATGAAATCGGTTTTAATTACATGTGTTTTTTGGTGATTTGTTTGCTTAGTGTTTTTTAGTCTTTTGGTTTTGAGTAATCTCACTTTGTGGTGCAATGGAGCGTCACAGTCAAAGGTTGGTATCGGAGCTTTAGGTTCACTGAGTCTACAGGGACCTAGGACTAGGGTTTGTGTTTGTTCTAGTGTACTCCATTCTATATTATAGTGAATTCTACTTATGCATAAGAAGAAGAGTAGAGAGATGGCTGGAGAACACGAAGAACAGTTGTCCCCAGTGCTGAATCTTCAAGGGTTTAAAAGACCTTTGAGAGGTTAAGACGTGTTGGTGTTGTAGAGTATTTTGGTATGTCTGATCCAGCAGATGCTGATCTTTGTCTGACAGAGTTGAAAAAGGCTTTCAAGATCCTTAATATCCCCAAGGTCGATAAGGTGAAGCATACAGTGTACCTCCTAAAGGGGAGTGCTAGCCATTGGTGGGCCTTTGAAGAGGAGAAATGACCAGGAGCTGATATCATTTGGGAGGAGTTCATATGAGAGTTTGTCAGTAGGTACTTTCTGCATACCTATTTGGATGAGAAGATTAGTTTGAGCAGATCTGAAAAGGATCCATGTCAATCAATGAGTACAAAGTGAAATTTATGGAGTTTTTGAGGTTTTGTCCTCACATGGCGCTGACAAATGAGGAAAGGATCAGACATTTTGAGAAGGGTCTAAATGGTGAGCTGACGACAGCGGTGGCAGTGCTTGAGAATTGTGAGAAGTTTGCAATCTTTGTAGAGTCTATCAGGAGGATTGAACGGTCTCTGGTTGAGAAGAATGAGAGGAGTGTCAAGAAGAGGTAGGCGCAGTCTCAAGGGAAGACATCGGGAGGCTTTAAGAAGCCTAGGTTTTCTGCACTACCAGCACAGTAGAGGTCTACTGCACTGACACAGTGATTGCCTAGTAAGGGAAAAGGATGTGGTTTTCCATCGGTGGGAGCTCAGAGTTTGGCATCATCTATGGTGACAAGGTCGTTGCGGCCATGGTATGAGAGAAAGACCTGTTACAAGTGTAGATAGGTCGGGCATACGAAGTTGTTCTACCCTATGAACGATGAAGAAGTCACCCAACAACTGAGGTAGAGCCAGCAGGGCTCGTAGAGACAACACTTCAGTGGCAATGAAAGGGCAGTGGACAAGTGTCTCAAGCTGGTTCTTTAGGACAGGTTAGCAGAGGAAGAGGGTGGTAATAGGCAACAGATAGATTCTACGCTATGAGTCATCCTAAAGGGGTGGTCAACCCGTGAGTAGTGATAGGTCATATGGAGTTATTTCATTCTTATTTGTCTTCTTTTTGCTTTATATCTATTTTGGTTGACCCGAGTGTGACACACTCTTTTGTCACTCGAGAAGTGATTGATGCTTGTTCCTTGCCTGTTAGCCATAGACGGGATAGTCTTCATTTAGAAACCTCATTAGTTGGTCCCATGGAGTTGCAGGAGGTGTGTCCTTTCTTTCTCAAGACATGGCATTCAAGTGGACCTCTTACCACTTGACATGGGTTCGATGAGATCCTTAGAATGGACACTCTGGAGAAGTATAAGGTGGTCTTGGACTGTAGTTCCAAGGTGGTGATGTTTTTACATGGTGTTGAGACGTGGATCTTCCAAGGTGATAGGAAGATTCTTCCTACCAATTTGGTGTCAATGATGGTGGCTGAGAAGCTGGTGAGATAGGGTTGTGGTGCGTTCTTAGCGCATGTGGTAGATACCAAGGCAAGGAATCTGAGTATCCAGGAGCTGCTAATTGTTAGAGAGTTTGAGGATGTGTTCCCATACGAGTTCCCAGTTGTTCCCCTATCAGAGAGATTGAATTTGAGATCAATCTAGTCCTAGGCACACAATTGATAGCATAGACACCATATAGGATGGCACCAACAGAGATGGCAGAGTTGAAGAAAAAGTTGCAAGAGATGCTTGAGAAAATGTTTCGTCAGACCGATTACATTAGCGTGGTGTGCTCCCATGTTGTTCATGAAGAAGAAAGATAGATCCATGCACTTCCTTCCAATGAAGACAACATATACAGTGGAGAAGCTTGCTTAGATATGTGTGGATGAGATAGTGTGTTTGCACGGTGTCCCAGCTACTATCGTGTCAGATAGAGGTCCTCAATTTACGAGCCACTTTTGGGAGCATTTGCACATAGCTTTGGGTATGTAGTTGTCATTCAGCATTGCTTTCCACCCATAAACGGATGGTCAGTTTGAGAGGACCATATAGACCTTGGAGGACCTATTTAGGAATTGTGTCTTGTAGTTTTTGGGGAGTTGGGACATTCATCTCAGATTGATAGATTTTGCCTATAAGAATAGTTATCAGGGGAGCATCTACATGGCACCATATGAGGCTTTCTATGGGAGACATTGCAGGTCTATGTTATGTTGGTATGAGACATGTGAATATCATCTTCTTGGTCCTGAGCTGGTATAGTAGACAATAGAGAAGATCAAGGTGATTCAATAGCATTTAAAAGTAGCATAAGAGAGACAGAAGTCATATGTTGATAACCGTTGGAGACCCTTGGAGTTTTAAGTGGGGTACATGGTGTATCTCAAGGTCTCTGCTTGGAAGGGTGCTTCGAGGCTTGAAAATAAGGGTAAGTTGGTTCCCTAGTATATTGGACCTTACCCTGTGGTGGCACATGTTGGGAAGGTGGCCTACAGGTTGGAGCTTCCACCTGAGTTTCACCGATTGCATCCAGTGTTCCATGTGTCTATGTTGAGGAAGTACCACCCTAATATTGAATTCATTTTGCAGCCACTGGAGGTCGAGCTTGGTGAGGACATGTCCTATGTTGAAGGGTCTGTGTTGATCCTTGACAGAAGGGTGAATAAGTTAAATAAGTAGTACATAGTTCTTGTGAAGGTTCTATGGCATCACCTTGTTGTTGAGGAAGCCACGTGGGAACTTGAGGAAGAGATGCAGAAGAAGTACACGTCTCTTTTTGCTAGGATTTCGGGGGTGAAATCCTTGTTAGGGGTTTATGGCTTGTAAGACCCCTGACTTGTGTTTTGGGATAACCCTATTTGTTTTGTCTTGATGTTGTGTTTAGAACCTTGAACAAATCCTTTGAGATGATCTTCGAACATGTGGAGAGCTTGAGTCTCCAATTTGAGCTTGTTTAGATGTTGTTTGTGTTTTCTGTGCTAATTTTGGTGCAAAATGCAAATTACCCATTAGGAGGGGTATTATTGTAATTTTCCACCTCTAGGGTGTTCTTTCTCTCTCTCAGCTTCATGAGGGAGGTTTTAGTGCTTTGGGGCGCCTTGGTGAACCGTTGGTTGAGTGGTGTCACTCTTAGTGGTGATTAGGGTTTATTGGGTTGGTGTTCCTTGACCTTGTGACCCTTGTTGGTTTGTTTCGACCTAGGTTGTGACCTAGGGCCTGGTTGGAGGGGTTCGTGGTATATATACCTCCCCTAGGTATGGTTGTCATGACCAGGATGGTCTTAGATGTCTTGGGTCGAGATGGGTGCTCTTGTGTAGAGTGTTGCGACCTAGGGTTTGTGGTGACCTAGTGTCGCGACATAGTGGTCCTTGGTGGTGTGTTGCGACCATGGGTGGTTCCCTTGGTGTGTTGTGGTTGCAACATGAGGGTTGGGTGGCCTAGGTGGTCAAGATACAACCTAGAGTGTATCACCTTCTCTTTCATGTAGGCTTTATTTGGTTGCATGTTAGTTTCTTGGGTGGACAAGTGTCTCTTTGGGGCCTCCTTTTGTTGACACCTCATCACTTGCCCTACCTCTCTCCTCCTTTGTTATATAAACCTTATTTTCCAAGTGATCTTTTTCGGCCATCCTCTTTATCCTTCCTTGATTGGACGATCTTGGAACTTGGTGGAGCAAGAAGGATCTGTTCTTGGTGCTTTGGAGGTGGTTCAACCCTTGCATGTGGCGTTTGTGGCGATCCTTGGTCATCTTCAACCTTGGTGAGTGTTTATCTTTCCTCTTAGGTGTTTTCTTTGGATCTTCTACCCCATCTTCTTCCTTTTTCTTGGCCCTAGACTATGTTTTGACATGATGTTCATACTTGAGAGAAAGCTCCTCATCACAAGGGTAATAGGTCATGTTTTGACAAGGTGACACCCAAGTGAGAGGGAGTTTCTTCTCTTTTTTCCCCCTTCTTTCTTTTGGTTCGGCCATGAGCTCCTTTCCCTCTTTCTTGAGCTATCCTTTGACCTTGGTGTTTCCACTTTCTTAAGGTAATCTTGCGGTCAAAAGTGGAGCTTTTGGTGGAGCTTGATCTTCCTTGGTGATCGTGTGATTGGAGCTTGCCTTCCTTGGAGTTGATTTTCTTTAAGGTAGGTTATATAACTCTTAACCTTCTCTATTATAGCATTTTCCATGCTTGCATGTTCTTGTTTTCTCTCTCTAGATGTTTCCTTAACATGCTAGTACATGATGATAGACCTTAGAGCTTGGATGATGTTGAGATCTTGCTTTGTTTGGATGCAATCTGAAACCCTAATCTCCTTTGTACCTGATTTTGGTGTTTGTGGTGTATGGTGGTTTTCCTTCCTTCTTGACCTTGGTTTCAGTTGCATTCATGATGATTGAGTATTTTAGGGTTCTATGAAGCCTTGGTTTGATTTTGATGGTGATGATCTTGGTTTCTCTCCCTTGTTGGGGTTCCTTTTCATGGTGGTTTCATGAAGCTTGTTTTAGGGGTTTGGTGACTGTTTTCCATGAGGTTTTCCCTCTATGATGACGATGAGTTTCCCTTGTTGTGTCACTTATTTTAGCCATGAGTTATCTCTATTTTGACCTTGTTTTGATCGTGGTATCTTGGTCTTGGTGGTGGCTTGACCCTTAGTGGTCACTATGCCTTGTTTTTTCTTAAGTCGTGACATCTCTTGCCTTGGTGTTGGTCGCGATCATAACATCGTTCTTGCCCTAGTGTTGGTCACAGTCGTAATGTTGTGTTTGCCTAGTTTTTGGTCGCAACCGTAACGCCACGTTTCGGTTTTGGGTTCATAATAGGTCTTCTTTTTGGTGTGTTGTGGTTGCGACGTCAGGGTTGGTCGTGACCCATGAGCTATTTTGGTTGGGATATCCTAGTTGTGTGTTGCTCTCTCCTACCTTGTCTTGGTAGGACCTTGCTTCTATTTCAGATGAATTCTTAATCTTGTGTTGATGATGCCCTTGTCCTTGTTTTGGGTCGCGACATGCTCTCCCTTGGGTGGTTGAACCCTAACCCTAGCTGTTTTGACTTGGTTGCTTGAGGGTTGAGGCATGGTGAACCCATTGTTGTGTTGCGGTCGTGACATGAGGATGGTTAGCCACAGTTATGACACCATGGGTGATGATGGCCGCTACATGTGCATGGCGAGTGGCCACGACCCAAGATGGGGGTGGTCCTGGCACATAGTTGAGATATGGTGGTGACACATGCTTGAGTACCTAATCCATGTACATCTATGGGTAATGTTTGAGCCACGTGTAGTGCTATGTGGATAATGGCTTGCTTAATCGTAATTATACTTCTTAACTCTAAGTGTTCCAAGGATGTGTAAGATTCTATATCTAAGGTTTAATTCGTGTATACATCTACAAAACCCTAATCGGCTAAAGATTGGAACCCTAACCCTAATGTTGAATTATGTGTTTGCTTTCTCTCTCATGAGATGTTCATCATGTAGAATTTTTTTCTCTCTCTTATTTATAATCCCTGACCATGTAGGTGATATATATGCCATGGCATGTGTATGCTATGGTGATGGTTATGTGATAGAGGGTGGTGCTTATGCACACTAATGAGATAATACATGATAATGAACATGCATGGCTTAATGAGATAGGTCCTATGACCTGGTGATGGCTTGATGCCTACTGAGAGGTGATGTCCTCAAGTGATGTGATTAATGGATTAAGATCCCATGATGATATGTGACATTGATGATTGCCTTATGGATGGCAAAACTTTGAGTACCATGTGGTGGTTGTGTGATAAGATCACACCCTATATGTTTTATGTCTTCTGGAGTTGCAACACACTCTTATTCTTGTAGAGTTTGTTTTAGCTTTATACGTTGTAACTTGATTGATGCTAAAAGTCACCCAATTGGCTAACTAATCAAGTGAAACCTAATCATGTAGTTTTCCATGTGCCATAGATCCAATTCCAATGTCAGCTTTATTTGATGGATTGGTGAAACGAGTATAACTTGGAGTGCATATTTTTGAATATACGGGGTGCAAGTTGAGTATATCCTTGCATCCTTAATTGCAGGTTGTGTATGACGGCCATACGTGAGTCGATCTCCTTGTGATATGGATGGCCATGAGTGAGCCACTCCTTCTTTTAAGAACGGCCATGCGTGAGCCTGTTCTTCTAGTGTTGTTACATGTACCAAGGAGGGCTAGGTGTTTATATATATGGACGGCCATGCGTGAGTCAATCCTTAGGCTGATTATATGTCACTCTTATAGTTGATTGATATGTCTCTACGGTGTTCTCTTGAGCTAACCAAGAGGTTTTGGAGGGGTCGTGGATTCCGACTCTTCCATGGACATTATATGGCACTAATTTCAACTTAGTAGTTTTAGTTAGATTTGGGTGGTATGACTTAAATCCTCAGGGCATAATAAAAGACGTAGCACAGTCATGTAGTATATGTATATATGGGATTAAGAGAGAAAGATTTCTCCCCCCCCTCCCATGCGTGGCAGAGGCCGAACGCCTGGGAGGGTGGTAAATCAAGGCGGCAACTGAGATTCGAACCCGGGTCCCTTCATGAGGAGACACCGTGCTTGATCACTTGAGCCACTCCTTGTCGACGTAGTATATGTATATATGCTTAGGTGACATACGCCTCACATTGGTTGAGCCCTTACCTTGTCTTTTTACTGATTTCTTGAATTATAAGACAGTAAGAGAAGTCAACTGTTATGCATGTTCTTCATATTCCTTTTTAAAACATAACTTGATGTACTGTTTAGTGATGGTTTCTTAATCTTGTTTAAAATACTTTATCGATTATATGCAAATCATTTAGGTGAATCTTCTCATCCTATTAGTATGTTGATTTACATGTTTAGTTTATCTATGCTTTAATAACATTAGTAGAGAGTTATATCTCTCACTATGACATTTGGTCTCACCCAGTGGTTTTTCACATCTTTTAGGTGATCGTGCATGAAGAGGTAGAGGTCGTGCTGCTGAGGAGGAACAGCAGCAAGAGCAGTAGCTGATAAGGTTGGATGTGTTGCTAGTCTTTTGGTGGTAGAGTCCTAGAGTCAACCCTGTACATTTAGGTCCTTAGGGTGTTTTTTAGATGTTTTGTGGTGATGTAATTGGTATGAGGTTTTTGGCTTGTATATATATATGTATATATATATATATATATATATATATATATATATATATATATATATATATATATATATGTGTGTGTGTGTGTGTGTGTGTGTGTGTGTGTGTGTGTGTGGAACCAGTATCTTATGTGACAGGTTGATGATAGGAATGTTGACCTGCAGTGATGTAAGCACCACGTAACATGTTATGTGTTGCATGTGGCAGTCTTTGTGGACTCATATGTAATAAGTTTTGGCTCTTAGTGCTTTAATGAAATTGGTTTTAGTTACATGTGTTTTTTGGTGATCCGTTTGCTTAGTGTTGTTTCCGCTTTTAGTTTTGAGTAATCTTGCTTTGTGGCACGATGGGGCGTCACAAAACCTATCAAAATGGGTCACTGACCCGTGGGCACCCACGTGTTGACCCGTTTAATATGGGTTTGGGAAGGGATTATGGCTGCCCATTTAAATATGGGTCAAACCCGACTCAACCTGTGTCACACCCCGATCTCACAATTACCACTAATCATGAAATTAGGGCATAAATTGAGGATTTAACGTAATACAAAGATCACCCTTAACTTTTTGTTCTTTTTCAAACTCTTTGTTTTCTCGTATTGAACCACATAAACTAACTTTACAAGGGAATCTAAACATTGATTTCTCTAATCTAATTTCAACAGTAAAAATGCATGTATGAACATTCATTATGTTTCTCATACTTTTAAGCACATATGACTTGCTGATTCGCATATATTGCTAAAAGAGGAAT
This sequence comes from Alisma plantago-aquatica, assembly GCA_963693085.1. Taxonomy (NCBI): domain Eukaryota; kingdom Viridiplantae; phylum Streptophyta; class Magnoliopsida; order Alismatales; family Alismataceae; genus Alisma; species Alisma plantago-aquatica. Next base: position 642,672,754 of record OY856415.1, read on the forward strand.
AATGTTATACAGCATCATTTACAACTCTCTCTTATTTCTTTACAAGGACCTAGAGTGACAAGGACCGACTGAACTTAACTAAACTCAAACTTAACTCTTATGGCAGATCTACTCTGATGCAATGATATCTTCAATCCCCATGGTTTCCCTAAAAATTTTGAGTAGAGGGGTGAGCCTACTCGCTCAGTGAATGAGTAAAACAATAATGCAGTCTAAAGTACTGAATCAAACATTTATCATTCTTGGATAATTGAAATAAAATAAGATAGTAATTTCAAATTAAAAGACTAGATATTCAACTAATAACATTAAAGCCTACATCTTTAGAAATAAACAAGTATGGAAATATAATCCTCACTAGCTATATTCAATATTACATTTAAAGAACAACTATTACGAAACTGAAATCAAACCTTTCTTAACTCTTCTTACTTATAAGAAACTCTTTAAACTTATATTATCATATTTTAGCTTATGCCCTGATCATATGCAGTATACTCTACATATGAAGACTCATAGTGAACTACGATCTCACCGTACAAGACTTAGCTGACACACCCAGGAATGCTAAGTCTGATAAAGTCACTGGTCTGCAATAGGAAAATGTCTCTCTGGCCTCAGCACACCTATTATGCCGTAAAAACTGAACTCCTCCTCTGACCTGAGCACACAGGCAGAGAGTCAAGCCACCTATTGGTTTTTCTGTACTCTAGTGCCACCAGTATCTCTGGTTGATGTTGAACACTACATACTGTATATTTAAGGAGACTTCCACTAGGGCTTCGTCTCCCGTACCACCTATTAGTATAATCTGACCCCCATATTTTGGACACTGCCAGGGTTAGGTCGTTTCATCCCTACGGCGCATACCTCTCATAGGAAATCTACGGTGTTCAGGGCCCCTAAGTCTATTATTTTATTATTCTTGGAAAGCTTTTACTATATTTTATCTTTTCCTTACTTTACTTGACTCTGGTATTTCTATGGTACAACATCTATTTATTTGAAGTTTATAAGTATGACATGTATCTCATCCTTAACTTTGCATAGCAGTATATTCAAAACACTGTAATATACTGAGAAATCAACACACTATACATGCAGGCAGACTGAAATAATTAAATAAACAGAATACATGTCCACTTGGCACTTATACACTGGAATCATGCAATTGAACTTCTTAATACACTGATGATACTGAACTGAATGCTTAACATATTGTTTACCCCTTTCTTAGGGTTTCTCTTTACTCATGCACATATAGCACTTCTCATGTCACACACCGTTCGAACAAAACGTTATTAACTAAGAGGAAGCGGTCATTAACAGTGGATTACTAAAAATCACTAAAAATGAAAACCTTTTTCAAAGAGATCCAATTCCAGAAAACTCTTATAACAAGAACCAAAGTATTACATATACATTCTGGTTCACAAGTACATACCATGTACCATCTCTTCTCAAGCATTACATACAACATTTGCTTTGCCAGAACTATACATAAGCAACATAAAGCCTCGAGACATCAAGCCAAAATCTTAGATCGATGCATTAAAAGTACTAACTACTAACTCCAAGGACCTGAGAGTGCAGAGACGACACATAGGACTCTCTATACAAAATATGACATCCAGAGCCTCCACCTGGAGTATTACAGCTATCCCTATTGTTGCTGCTGCTCTCCCCCTGCTATAGGGTTTCTGCCTCTTCTTCTGCATCTACCTAAAAAGTTGGATCCCACGGGGGCGAGACAATTGAAAATTGTCTCAGTGAGAGATATAACTCTCCGCCAGAAACATTATTATTGTAGATTGATAGAATAAAACTAAGCATGAGTTCTTTTATATTAACAGCAGCATTAATCATTGTATGAAAAGAATAGGATAATCTCCTTTCTTAAGGAGAACATTGCATCTACCCATGATAGAATTATACATCATCTATCTACTTTGCAAGGAATGCAAGGAATCATAAATATATCATCTATCAAATAAAGATGCATAAAGAAATGTAACATCAGCCAATGATTTTCATATTCAATCCTTAAGCAAACATGCTATACGGTCGATTACATTTTACAATCACACTTATGCCCTGAGGAGATGAGGTATACCGCTCATACTCTAACCGACCATTGTGAAGTCGAAATCGGTGCCATACAAGGTCAATGGAAGAGTCGGCTGCCATGACCTCCCTTATCTCAATCAGTACGAGATTCAATGCAGGACATCTTGTGTCTCTGCTAAATAGCTTTCCAGGGTATACTGGCAACTTCTCTATAGAGTTACAGTGTCAACTACACTCCTTCGGCATCGAGAGATTTAATGTTTATCTCACATCGATTTGGCATTAAAATTATTGGGAGATTAGTGATACATCCATCCCAAAATTTGGGGGATTAATGATACATCCACCCTGACATATATAATGAAGGATTGAGAGAATTAATGTTTATCTCGCATCAATTCCTCCATCAGGGCGTAAGGATATTTTCACCCATCACCCCCGCATACTCAAAAATATGCATTCCAGGTTATGCCGCGGAGCAACCCGTTTCACCATCCAGCAAATTCTAACACTGATGGTTATATGGCCAGGGCACTACATGATAAGATTCCACTTGATTAATTAAGTGCATTACTGTATTCTTTTAGCATCAGTCAAGTTCTCAAACATTATTATGACAAATTCTACAAAGAAAAGTATAATTCATCTATCAAGTACTTTTCAAAACTTTATAAAACATTGGGATCTTAATCCCTTATCACATCATGGGCATTCTCATCCCTTAACATCTCATCATCATGATTATGGAATATGGGTATTCAAACCCTCAGTTCATCAAAGAACACTTGTTACCACTTATCAGGTAACTAATACCTTCAGGTCATCTGACCAAGGTAAACACGATACTTGCTACACAAGCATCTCACATGGCTCTCAAAGCCCATTTAGTCTCTTGTTACCTCTTACTAGGCAACAATACATATAATGGCTCACAAGGCCCATAAAGCATTTAAATAATTAACACATCATAGCTCATACCTGGCTATGCTCATCATCTCATGCTTACCTGTATGATCATTATATAATAATAGTTATATCAATTACGTATCAGCACTATGCAATGTAAGAGTAGCATCACTATTCCCTTATTTAGGGTTAGGATTTCTCTTACATATCATCACTATTCATTAGATTTAGGGTTTTCCATAATTAACCATTTAGGTTCTCAAGATCATATTATTAATGATCAAGCCCTAATTCATTGCTCCACACAGCTAGGAGCCAACATTGATAACATAAGTATTTAATCATGCTTATTTATTCTCATCACTTATCATTAAATGAATTATCAACACAAGATATAAGTTCCTCTCTCAACTTTACCAGAATATGATTACATCATACTTTATTGATTTGGCTTAACCTTTTCATAAGGCATGTTAGCCTACACTTATCAAAGTGCATTACATCTCAATGTAACAATTGACATGACACACTTCATGTGTTACTCATCCAAGTATATTGGATTTAGAATACATCAAGGTGTATCAATCTTGAGGTGCTAGAAGTGATATCTATCATGTCTTGATGTATCACTTCCCTCGTCACCTTTATCTTAAGTTCATCAACTTATCTTGTATTATGGTATCTCCCATCCTAATATTTTATGCACCAGTTCATCACATTTATCATGTAATGTATTGGTCATAAGTCACTTATTTGAAATATGCAACCATTATCAATGATATGGACTCATCTCTAGTTAAGGAATTATTGATATAAAGATATCCATTATCAACCTCTTTAGGTGTTTCACTTATCAATATATTAATCACTATTCCATTATTAGGAATAGGGTTTTCCATCTTTATAAATTAGGGTTCACATAACATCTCCCTATATATGGGTTTCATATAGCATTACCTGAAATTAGGGTTTCTCAACTCAACCCAAAGTTAGGGTTATGGTTTATCATCATATTGCCCAAGATTAGGGTTTCATGCTCTATAACCCAAAATTAGGGCTTCACATACCTTTACCCTATATCAGGGTTAGGATTTCATATTAGGGTTTCATATAGCATTATATAGCATCAACCTGGGATTAGAGTTCACATCACATCTCTGTATTAGGGTTTCACTTGACATCACCCTTGATTAGGGTTTCACATGAATTCACCCTTAATTAGGGTTTCACATGACATCACCCTTAATTAGGGTTTCACATGACATCACCCTTAATTAGGGTTTTACATGACATCACCCTTAATTAGGGTTTCATGGAGCATCCTCTTAAATTAGGGTTTCTCATTATATTACCCTGAATTGGGATTTCTCATATCATCACCCTAGATTAGGGTTACATCATTACCCTAGATTAGGGTTACACCTAGCATTGCCCTAAATTAGGGTTAGGGTTCGTCAGCCTTCTCAATTAGGGTTTCATGATCTCTTTATCAAGGATCATACCCTAATTACATATTATTTTCATGTTGAGAATGTAGGGGATTAACCACTTACTTGATCATTATACATGTATGAATTCCTATCTCTCTCATCCCCTCTAGGATGTTGATCACTTCAAACTTGATTAGATTAGGTCAACCCCTCATTTAAGTATACACACTTAGGGTTAGCTTAGTGTGTTGAGATGTTGCTTCCATAAGCATCAAAGGTCAACCCCTCAAAGGGTACTAATCACCCTAGTACCTTAAAGGTACAACCATTGTAATTACCTTTGATAAACATCATTAACAATCATAGGGTTAATTAATCTTTCATAGCTTTGAGACTATTAGATCTCCAAACGATTTTGTTACTTTTGAACCTTCAAACGGTTTTGACCTCCTTGACCTTCAAACGGTCTTGAAGACCGTTAGACCTTAAACGGTCTTGGTTCAATTGTACCTCCAAACGGTCTTGAGGTGCTTGACCTCCCAATGGTCTTAATTTATACCTTCAATCGGTCTTAAGACTGTTAGACCAAATTGTCATTGAAATCGAATGAACAACTCATCATTGAAACCGAATGAACATCAAACGGTTTGAGACCGTTTGGTCCAAAACATCTTGAAACCGATTGGACCAATTAAGGTTTCCTCCAATCAATCAATTGATTTTAGGGTTTGATTTATTGAATTGATCATCAATTGAACCATTGAGAGTACATCAAATTACATCCCTTGGATCTCCAACCATCCATCACAGCCCTTGAACTCTAAACGGTCTTGAGACCATTTGGTCTCGAACGGTCTTGAGACCGTTTGAGTCATTCAACTTAGAAATTGACTCAATCGGTTTAGGGTTTCAACCATTCTATCCAATTAGGGTTAGTAATCAATGGATCACTCTTCCTTGAATCCATTAAAATTAAATCAATTTGAGCCATTGGATCTTCATCATTCACATCAGCAATTAACCCCAAACAGTTTTGAAGTTCAATTACCCATTCGATCTTGAGATCCATTACCCATTCGATTTTGAACTCAATTACCCATTCGATCTTGTAGTTAATTACCCATTCGGTCTTGAACTTAATTACCCATTCGGTTTGGAGTAAATTACCCATTCGGTCTTGGGTTCAACTACCCATTCGGTCTTGGATTCAACTACCCATTCGATCTTGAAACTGAATCAATTCAATCGGTTTTGAAACCGAATTAGCTCAATCGGTTTTGAAAATTGTTTGCCCCTTCCTTTGTTGAGGTGTGTGCTTAAGATAACATCATCATCTTCAAGCTTCAAACCTTCGAAATCATTTGTGATTCTTATGGTGATTTCAACAATAAATCAAAAGGAAATCGAGAAAGAAGAAAGGTTCAACACATGATGAATAAATTGCAAGCAATAATGACATTTAAGGGTTCAAGTTATATAACCCACCTTCAAAGTTGAATCCAAGCTTTAAGCTTCACGTCAGGATGGTGAATGAAGCTTCCTCAACTTCCAAAGGCTCGTCCTCAAGTCTTTGAGTGAAATGATTGGCTAAAGTTGAAGATTGAATGAAGAAAAGAAGAAATTCAACATTGAATTTCGATTTCCACCATGAAATCAAGGTTGAAGATGACTATGGAGCTTACCTACAGGTTGGAGCAGATTCTCCTGTTTCTCCTAAGCTCCTTTGTGCACGGTCAAAGCAAGGAAAGAAAAAGGGATCGAAAAAGCCTTTCATGTAGGTTGAAAATGGGATGTATATAAGGGAATTTCAATTAGAGAGAAAGCGATAAATATTTCCTTCAACTCCCAAAATTGGTGCCACATACTCCCCTCCATCCCTTGCATACGAAGCCATCTCCCCCACCTTGTAATTCATCTTCATTATCCATGAATTAAAAGAAGACAAATTAAGCACCTTAATCAATATAATAATAATATCCAAAATTGAGTGGATATTACTTTTTCTTTAACTAATGTGAGTGGGCTCTCCACTCACTTTAGATATTTCTTTGCCTTTGCAAGGAACAAGGACTTCCACACTTATAAAAATTCAACCATCACATTTTTGGTTGAAGGACACTCCCATTAATATAGTTATTTGTGCATTAAATTGAATCAGGGTTTCAATTATGCTTAAATCTTGATTATTTTAATATCAAGATTCTCTCTCCTCCAAAGAGATTCAAATGAGACGCCCCTCTGATTTTCTTGTCTCTAATTAATACCAAGAAACATTAGGGACTCTCTAGAACATATTGAACCCTAGGTTTTGGGTAAATTGCACATTACACCAAAACTAGGTTTTAATGCACAAACATTGCTTAATAAGCTCTTTCTTGGTGCTCAGGCTTTCACAAGCCATACCTATGTATCATTCTCATTCTTATGATGCTTCAAAAATTGAGGAACATTTTATTATGTAAAATTTGCAAGTTAACCCCTCAACTTGGGTAATTTGCACTTTAGTCCAAAACAAGTAAAACATTGTTTCAACATTATTCAAAAAGGACTAAAATTGAAACATAAGTTCCTCTTGAGCCTTAATTACTTTTCAAAAGATAAAGACAAGAATATAAATGACTTACTTAAGTAAAACCTCTAGGGTTAAGCCTTAACCCAGATCAGGGATGTTACATCTCATGTATTCAAACATATATCATGTCTACTAATATAAATATTCTCATCCAACATTTCTCACATTTATTCATGGCATCGATAACATACCTATCTAGGGCATGTCATATCTCCACCTGCAATAGCATAACAACATATGCATTTCATGATAAGTATTTGAGTTAGAAAATCCGAATCTCATAAACAAAGCATGTATGCATATAAGATAATATTCTGATAAAATCCCATAATATCACATGAATCATTTCAATCAGCCATTTACTACTAAATTATATATGTATACTTGTAAAAGCATACTAGATTGGGTTTCCATCCTTGATTACTTGCTATTCATAGGATATGTATTGTGAACATCAGAAACTCTATTTGTCCATATATCAAATCAAAGAGATCAAACATATAGAATTATATGAACTAGGAACATAAGTAAGATCATATAAATATAAATCTGAATTTTAGCTATAATGTTGTTCAAGCACCCGAATAACTTGAAAATTCTGATCTTCAGAAGATTCTCAATAAACTTCTTAATTTTGTAGTATTCAAGATACATGGATATCTATATCCACGTCATCATATAAACGTTTTCATATCATAGTTGGAACATGAATTGAAGTATTCTATAAACTGAATTCAAGAATAGTTCTTTTCATTTATTGTCATCTTGGGAGAAATTGAGAATATAAATTAAAACCATCTAATTGCGTACAATTGAGTGAAATATTCTTTTACCCACTCACCCTAAGCTATAAAACAGCTTAAAATGTATCCCATATATGAAAATCTCGAATCCATATCAAAACCCTAGCAATCGCCACTTTCTTCTTCCTTTCAACTCAGAAACCCTAGAATTGAAGATTAGGCGAGAAAGAGTGAGAAAAGGACTTGATTTGATATGATTTCGAATCCAATCAGGGGAGGGACGGAATTTTGACATCTGAGAGAAGATTCACCATGAAACTATATCCAAAGAAGTTAAACTTACATGATTTTATCATTCCTCAGACCGCAAAACCCTAGGTCAGCATCTCCATCACTTTCTCCTCTCAAACCCTAACTCTCCCTCTCTCTCTAGGATTTCATTTCTTTGGATTGAGTCACGAATTATGAGATCTCCTTGTGTGTTAGGTTGACCATATAGAGCAATTGAGTTGTTTGGGTCAATTGCACATTGACCCCTCACTATAGTTTTTCTTATTTCAACTGAATTTTCTGTCATAAAAATATTACTGTAATTCATCTACTGATAAGGTCTAAACGCATCCAAAAATTATGAAAATTTTACATATTGTTTATTATTGAGTTTCAAATCTCCAATTAAAATTTCAAATCATTTGGAGTTACCAATAAATAATAAAAAATAAAACACTACACTACTAAAAAGCACTCTGTCAGCATTTTGGTCGAAGTATAGTTTGACCGAGAAACACATTCAAAGAATACTCAAATATTCTGAAATTTTTCTCCAATATGTATGATTGAGTTATCCATATCATATCCAAAATTCAATTAAATACAAAATTTGTAGAAAATATGAAAAATCATTTACCACAATGCTATCATGATCAAATTCCTTATTCATGTACTACCAAAACCCTACTTTTTGCCGATTAGGGTTTACATTTCTCAAACCCTAATTTTTCAAACTAAAATCATAGTTAGAGTTTCTTCTTAGGTTTTAAACATCACAATTGATCTACTATCATTAATCAAGTCTAAACGATGTTCAATCTAATCAAGCATGTAATCATTCAGGTAAACCCTAGTTTACCAATTAAGTACAAATGTGGTCATTACAACCCGTTTATTAGGCGGGTCTCACGGGTCGACCCACGGGAACCCGTGGGTGACCCACTTAAATGGAATAGAAATTAAACATTCAATTATGTAGATGTGTGAATTTGAGAATTTGAGGATTTGATTATATACTTAATAAGCATTTGAATAAGTAGTGCATTATACGTACATGTAATATACATATATATATTCCATACTTGAACTTACGTGTATATATATTTATGAATATTTTTGCTTGTATTTGTCTTGTAAACATTTGTGTATTTGTAATAATAACAACCATTTTCTACTTTGTATTGATAGAAATAATAACATCATCCTAATTTATTTTTATCTTTTAGTTTTGATAGCTTTTTTGTGTGTTGGGTATCTACATGCATCAATTAATTGTTTCTCTTTTATGTTTAACTTTAAACACAATAAGTGAATATATTTAGACTGATTTAGAAAAATAATATATTTTTTCCTAGTATGATTGACATGAAATATAGTAAGATAAATGGTATATTTGTGTTACACATAGAAAGATGCTTGTGAAAAAAAATGTGGAATTTATATGTTATTTATAGCAAGAACTTTGATATCAATACAGCTAAATGGATACCCGCGGGTCGACCCGTGACCCGTCGGGTCGGGTTTGGGTAAACTTTTGTACGAACCAATTAATAGTGAGTTTTTTTTTACTCGCACCCGCAGGACCCGCACCCGCAATAACTCAAACCAAACCCAACCCGACCCCCCCCCCCCGGTTTGACAGGTCTAAATGAGGTTCATCATTGGCCTTTAAGTATTGGCCGATCAACCAGAACAAAGAACTGTGCCCAACAACACAAATCAAATGTGTTGATGCCTCATACGGGAAAAGAACAACGTACACAGAATCAAGTACGAAATATATGCAACAAATTGACAGTATAAAGAAACTCTATGCTTGGATTTAAAAAAAGACACGATTATGATTGCATCAGTTATCAAGTACAGGGCGTCAAAAATCAATTTATGCTTTCTCCCTGCGCACTCGGGATGGAAGGAAGCAAAGAAGACTGAGTGTGCAGGTTATGCTTTCTCCCCGCGCACTAGGGATGGAAGGAAGGAAAGAAGACTGAGTGAGTGCGGAAACTCTCTTTTGTTAGAAAATTTTCATACTTGGCGAATATTTTGGACCTCCAATAACGGTAAAGGTAACCCCACTGCCCCAACGATGATGGCATGCTCGCGTGTTTGATACCTGATAAAGCAAATCTTGGTTTCATTTTCGAACCTGGAAGAGAAGCAACATGCCAAGTATCCACCTGGGATCATGTCTTCTTAGGTCTATTTTGGATGTATAATGCAATTTTGGTAGTATATTACATTTCAGTTGGAAAATGCAATCAGATGTTTAGGGAGAAGCATCCAATCCCATGCCTCCTTCCTTATTGAATGGAGTTGTCTTATTATTATTATTTTGATGAACTGAGTTGTCTTATTATTAACATTCTCTTAAATCAATCCAGTTCTCTGTCCCTAGGGATTCATGCTTATCTAAGAAGGGTGTAGTTTGTAGCGGTGATAACGAAATGGTAACCATAACTAGAAGAAAAATTAGACGGTTGAAAGCGATTAAATTAGCACAGAGGTAAATTAAATATGGTTGTCATATTAGAGCGTGGGTCAGTTCAGGAGTTGTATCTAAACTGAACCAGCAGATCTTCTTTACCTGGCTGGATTAAATATGTTTTGCCATAAAACCAGTAGGCTTCCACAAGGAAGGTCTACACTTCATGTTTCGTCATACATGCAATATAGCATGTTATTTAGTTCTAGCTTACTAGTGATCGCACCGTGGCTAGAGGGATTTGCGACCAGAACTGGGTCGACACTTGATTTATCAAACTTAGGAAGAGGGAGTCACCTTGATGACTCATATGTTATTCATTTCCATATATGTTAGTCGTTAATATCATTGCGGTGATATTCATGTCATCCCCATCCCCATCCCCATCCCCATTCACCATTCCCCAACTTGGGATAATGTCGCAAACTCACAAACCCCATCCCCAACCTGGGATAATGTCACAAACTCACAATCGCTGCCGCAATTTCACTCACATTTCACCATTCGCCTCTTTTTGTTTCTATACCTAAACTATAAATTTGATCGATAGCACTTCCTATGGTGGCTCACCAACTATACCTAAAACGTGATGATTATTCTGCCACGGTACGTCGGAACCAAAGTGGTATGGTGAAGGCCGATTTCGCACCAGCTACAGCTACAATCGAGGCCGAAAGCAGCAGTTGTGGAGGCGGAGACGTTGCAGATGGTACGAAGGGCGAACCTGTATGGTAACGCAAACAGACACCTGCACCTAACATGGAGCCTGTAGCTGAAGGGTAATTTAGATCATGCACATCAAAACCAACACGTGAGCACAGTAATTGGGCATTATATCTGTCATTCTAACAGTTACCAAACCACTAGAAGAAGCCATGCAAGTTCATTTAACGCCAAAGTAGAGAGCAACACATTGGCTAAGACAAGAAAGAGAGATCAAATATGAAATGGTTTTCAATTGAAGGAATCGTAATCCTTGTGGAATTTGTTAGGTCTGAAGCTATCGATCTTGGCTTCTTAATCGGATAAAAGTGAAGAACAAAGAGACTGCAAGTCGTTTTGGTTTTCTCAGCTATCCAATCACATTTTATGTAAACAATATATGGAATTTATCAAAGGTGGGCAACCAACCAAAAGACTAAACTACTCCAGCCCTTTTACAAGGCATGGGTTGGTAAGAAGCTGTTGAAACAACTTGGATTTCATGCAGGCTGACAATGAGCCCAAATACTTCCTTTGGAACGTTCCTCGCGCGTACCCCCATCCTTTGTTAGGAAGGTAAGTTCATATCATATGTACAAAAATATGGCAACCTGCAATTTGTAAATTTGTTAACGGCTACGGTGTATTAGTAAGAGTAAAGTCCCACCAGGAGGTCTAGGGTTGTAGAGAAAATAGAAGTATGACTAAATTTGCTTTTCAAGAAGGTCTAAGAAATTATGAATAGTAATATTATGACTTCATCGATATAAAATTACAAAAATTGATTTTTTTTTATTTATAAAGGATTGATGATGCAGTTTGTCGTCTGTTTGTCTCGTAAATCTGAATTTGTTTAAAAGGAGTATGAAATATGCCTCCTACACTCTTTGAAGCTTGACTCGTGTAGAACGAAGGTGTCTCTTGTGTACAGCATCTTGAGCTGATACAGTGGGAGTGCAAGGTGTAACTTTTGCAATAACTTACACGTAAATCCCACTTTGCACTCCTATCAGACCCGATTCAACAAGCCCACTGTCTGTGGGAACTCAGCCAACTCTTGTGGCGATTTGTTTGACTGCGCTTGGATCACAACTGATAGATCAACTGGGAGGTGAGTTTGTTTTGTTGGACAACTCAAAAGGTAATGAAAGCTTCTTCTTTTTTATAATTAGTTCCTTGTATTGATATTGACTTATGCAAAACCCATATTAAGTCTAGAAAAACATAAAACGATGAGTAGTGAGTTAAAGGAGTTCTAACGAGTTACATATCGACCAAATCAAAATATGAGATTAATCACCAGAGGTGTATCCCCAGGAGCAAGAGTGTTTGGGATTAATTTATAAATATTTTCTCACAAATGTTCGTTCATCAAAATGTACATCCTCCATGAGTGGGAATCATCCAGCTATGATTACCTCATGGTCCCTTTAGAATTCTTCAACTCTTCAGTTTTCACCTGCTCACTCCATCTGTCCCAGCGCCAATGTTCTTGGGATGTTGTGTTCATTCATCTGGTTGTATGGGTCATTGTGGTTTCTGCCCCCGCTCCCATTGTTGTGACCTGGTATGAAAGAAATCATGATATGTTTAGTCCACCTGTTGAAGGGTGTGATGTATGGATAAGATGTGATTATCAAAAATAATTTTATTTCCGGTTGCCCATATAACCCATATGATGGCCATCGTCAAGGTGTCTTGCTTTGTGCATCTGTCTGTTCTACTTCTAGAATGTTGTATTATGTGAATGGTGTTCAGGTAGGTGTCTGCTAGAATAGTGGTGGACGTGGTGTAATGTGTCCATAATATTCTAGATGTGTGACATCCATAGAACACATGTTGGGTTGTTTCCTCGTTACTATTGCAACGATGGCATCTAGAAGGCCCCATGAATCCTCCTCTACGTCTCATTGTCATGTTCGTGGGCAATTTATCATGGCAAATGAGCCAGATTAGTACGTGTAGTTTGGGTGGGTATTTGATTTGCCAGATCTTGTTGTATGGCCCAATTTTATCTCTATATGAAAAGTGTTGATATGCTAATTTGGCTGTGTATTTGGGACCCCAAACCCATTTGATGTGTCTGTCGGTATTATTTTCCAGTTGATTCAGAATATCCAAATATGTGTCTGGTCCGCCCATTCTCTAAGGCATCGTTTAAGGCTATTGTCTCTGTTGGACCCCAATTTGGTTAATGCTCGACAGTTGTTGAGATTGATGAGTGTGTTGGGGAAGTATCTGTTTGGAAGTTGTGCGTTGATAAGCTTTTGTTCATGCCACCATGGATCATGCCAGAATTTGGTGTTATACCATAGGTGGGGTGGTATTTGAATGGTGTTGGAAATGATGTGGATTGCTTTGGCTAAGTATTTCCATAAAGGTGATGTTGTCATGTTGGTTTTAATTGATCATGGTGCTTAGCGTAGGAGATATTTGTCAATGAAGATGTTGGTCCATATTTGGTGTTCTTTGTTACTGATTGATGTTGTGATCTTGTGGACGAGACTAAGACTGTGAATTTTGATATTGATGATGCCCCATCCGCCCTCCTCCTTAGGGTTGCATATTGTTTCCCATTTGGTCAGGTGTAATTTCTTGCCTTTGTGTTCCCGTAGGAACTTCCTGGAGATTCTATCAATGTTTTTATGTACTGTGGTAGGGAGTGGGATGCATGATACATAGTAAGTGATGATGGGTGTGAGGGAGGCATTGATGAGGGATATGCGTTCTGCTATAGATAGATAGTTGTTTCCCATGCGTTGACTCGGTTGTTTAGCTTGTTGATGATCGGGTTCCATGTCATACCTGACAATCGTGTTGGGGTGAGTGGGAGTCCAAGATATGTGAATGGGAAATTTCATGTCGACATCCCAACATGCTCGTGTATCTATCCCTCTTTGTTGGGTCCATGTAGTCGCATATGATGGTGGATTTGGCGAAGTTGATTTTGAGTCTGAATAATTTGGTGAAAATGGCTAGAATCCTAATCAGATTAATGACGTTGGAGTCGTTTGGTTTGATGATAATGATGGTGTCATCAGCATATTGTATCACAGTGCATCCCATGGGCTTGTTGATGTACCCAAAATCCATGGCATTCTATATGAGTGCGTTTAGGACAGTCGTGATGATGATGAATAAGTAGGGAGATAGTGGGTCTCCTTGTCGAAGCCCATTTGTGTTCTTAAAGAAACCGTGTGGTGACCCGTTGATGAGAGTCGCAAAGGTGTTGGAGGTTATGCAGAACTGTGTCCATGCGCACCATTAGGCAGGGAAATTGAGTCCATGCATAGATTTGATAAGGAATTCCCAATTAACGTTGTCAAATGCCTTTTCAAAATCCAATTTAAAGACTAGTGTTGGTTCGTGAAGTATGTGACAAGTGTGTATGGTCTCCTGTACCGTGATGAAAGCATCATGGATATTCCTGCGTGGCATGAATGCACATTGTTGGTTATCAATGATGTTGAGGAGAGGTTTCATGCGATTGCTTAGAATCTTGGCGATGATCTTGTATGCGGAATTGATGAGGCCGATGGGTCTGTAATCCCAGATGGGGATAGGATGATCAATTTTTGGGATCAGGGCAATATATGTGGTTCATGGGTTTGAGGAGATGATTGATGTTATGTAGTCGATGGATCTCCGCCATAAGCTTGATGAAATCCTCTTTGATGATGGGCCATGTTGCTCTAAAGAAAGATATGTCATAACCATCCGGTCCCGAAGATTTGTTCAACCCTAATTGTTGCATCACACCTTGGATTTCCGTATCGTGGAAAGGATCTAAGAGATGGTTAATATTTGGTATCTTATGTGTAAAAATGTTATCCCAGTCAATAGTAATCCGTTGGTGCAAGGTGTGTCCATTGTTGTATAAACTATTGAAGAATTGGGTAATGTAATTGATGAGGGTGGGTATGGGTTGTATGGATGTGTCAATATCATCGATATTGGTGATCAATCGTCAATTACGCTTGGTGTTGCAAGTCGAGTGAAAGAATTTAGTGTTCTTATCTCCCTCCTTCAGCCATTTGATTTTGGCTCTTTGTTTCCATATGATTTCTTCATGGACTTTGAGAGTGTTGATCTCTTGGGTAAGAGATATGCGAGCATTTGTGGATTGTTGTATGGCAGTGAGGAGTTGTTCTTCCTTAGTCTGATGGTCTTGGGGATGGATCCAAACTGTACACGATTCCATCTCTTGAGGACAGGCCTGAGTAAC
Organism: Alisma plantago-aquatica; assembly: GCA_963693085.1. Taxonomy (NCBI): domain Eukaryota; kingdom Viridiplantae; phylum Streptophyta; class Magnoliopsida; order Alismatales; family Alismataceae; genus Alisma; species Alisma plantago-aquatica. The sequence goes on from OY856415.1 coordinate 642,688,151, forward strand.
TTGAGTTTGTGGTGTATATCGAAGCCTGGGTTGTTTGTGGATGGCTGTGTGAGCCATATATTACTGATCATGGGGGTGAACTCTTGGTGTTGGGTCCAAAAATGTTGGAAGCGGAAGGGTTTATGTCCAAAAACGTTCGAAGCGGAAGGTAATGAAAGCTGATCAACGTGGAGTCTATACAATATATTAGTAGAGCCTTATTAATTGATGATCATATCAATCACAAACTAATACCAAGGAAAGAATCACATTAAGAGCTTTATGGTCAAGCACAAGGGCCCTTACCGATCAAAACATGGAAGTAGGAGTCAGTCATCAACATCGGTAGCTCAGAACATCACTTGGGAAAAACAGACTCGGGAAAATAACCAAATCAAGATTGCTAAACTATTGACAAAACTGTAAGATGAATTCTGAGATCCTATAACAGACTCATGTAGATTGTAGAGTCTCAATTGCTGTGTACAAATGAATGCAACTTTTGAAAACAAAAAATCACTGTGGGGAGCTTTACATGCTACGAATATTTGCACATTCTCATCCTCCTTCACTTGGAAATCCTGCCCTATAGTCTTCCTCTTTCAGAAAACATGAATCTGGATATATGATGACACACAAGTTCAGCATACTGAAAAAATAAATATAGGGCGAGTCTCCAATAATATTTTCTGCTTCTAACAATATTTAACTTTTCACTCTGGTAGTAAAAGATCAGGAAAACTTCTAGTAGAACTATATAAGAGAATGGTCTAGTTGACCATAGTACTGCAGTTAATATGAGCACATAAGATTTTACATCTTCCTATAGAAAAAAAAATTAAATAAGTGTTAGCAGTCATATTCCACAATTACATTTTCAAGCTCTTTACAGTTTAAATTATGCCAACATCATCTGTGCTATTATCATTATTATATAAGCTTCAATCTCAACAATGTTAAACCAGATGGTCCTTATTGAACTCTGTTTTATGCTTATTTTCATTGAGTTGTAAGAAGCCAACCCCTCTGTCACTAGTTTCCATTTTGCTTTGGTTCTACTCTTCCCCTCCTAACTCCTATCATTCAATTGTGTTAATACGGTTAACTACAGCTTGTTATACTAAATATTAAGACCTATGGGGCACAGGAATCTCATAAATGTTAAAGAATACAATGCATATTGCGTGCACCCACCTACACAAACCATGCCAGATGAGTGCCTCCAGATCACATTAACAGCAGCTGCCAAGAATGCCAAATGATTGAATAAAGAGAATATCACTTTTTTTTGTGAAATCCTTTGCTCAAGACTGGGATTTATCCACCGTCTGCAGTACATATGTACGAGAGAAAGAAAGTCAGGGTTTGCATTCCCATTTCTTATCAAAAATATAAATTCAGATCCACATACAAATACCTTAAAAAAAGACAATACCACATCTGGACAAAATCTGGATATAGCTTGGAATTTTATAAAAACATAGCACGTACTAAGAAATATTAGATATCAAATGAAGTTCTCAAATTCATATGCATATCTATGTTTGTACCTATTTGACAAACTTGTAACTATCAAGTGTAGGAATATAGAAATGTATATTTGTTCATGTGTTAACATGTCAGCTTGAAACGACCATAACAATTTGCATCGATACCACCAGTCATATGCAGCTATGCATTGTACTTTATGTGCACCTTTACTGCTGCTTATTCCCAAACAGCCGCCAAGATTGCCTTCTCTAGATCTTGAAGGTTACACATGCCTAGTAACTCACCCCTCATCTCGCGCACTGCTCCTCACCTACTCCCTACCAGTCATTAAGGGCATGTTTGATTAGCTGCATTCCGTCGTATGGGATTGGAGTTGGTCATCCAGCAACGAAAATATCAAGTTCGGTTAGCAGGATTGGAGAAAATGGCATTATCCTGCATTTCTTTTGGACTGTGTTAGTGCTGGACGGAGCTATCCATTTGAAAAGGGCCGGACGCCTTCGTCCAGCGTGCTGAGCGCTCACTTTTTTCTAACAGCCCCACGTTCCACAGAGTTCCGTGCGCGTGAAATCTCAGTAAACTAGGCACCCAGCTGACAAAAGTCAATAATATAAATGCAAGGAAACCAAACCTGAACATTTGTCTGCAGAATTTTTTAAAAGCCAGGAATTTCCTATACCTGGGATTATGCAAATCCAGCATTTATATAAATCCACCTAAATCCTACAAAGCAAACGTGCCCTAAGTGGATTAACAGCAACTCCTTAGAATTTGGAACTCTGTGTTATTTGTTTCCAGACACCCTCAAAGCCTGGTTTTGGTTCATATTATGAATATTTCTTATATTGTTGCTTTTGTGCTGTCTATTGCAAAAGTTAGGCGAAAAGAGAACATATTCGTGCAGTTCTGCAATATCTTCAATGAATGCATACTTCCAACATCCGCAGAGGGCTGACAGTCTACAAACGAAAGCTTTCACCATCTCAAGTTGACAAGGTTTTGGTTGGATGAAGCTGTCCAATGTTTACAAAAAAAGAAAGTGGAGTTACAAAAACGCCCTCGCCCCTCGTGCATAGAAATCTTAATTAATAGGCCAAAAAAATAGAACCCCCCCCAACCACACACAGGTGTACAGATACACACTATATGTATAGCTAATGTCCTACACCTTAAAATTTATTGAGCAAGGGTGAAGTAGAATCTAACATTGCATGAATAACCTTTATACATCAAATTCAATACCAAAATTGTGTATAAAATGTTTGATTTTTCTATAGGAAAAGGTTTATTCCAGGCAATCATTTAAGCAAAGGATTTAGGAGCCGTTAGGTGGTCGTCTTTTGTTGGGCTTATTTCTTCAAGACAAAGGCATAGATGCTCCCACCCAACACAAACAAGCATAGGAGTTGGCTTAATTATTAAAAGCATTCCCTTCTAAAAACTAGAAAATTAGAAACCATGAAGAAGGCATAGGAAACAAAGTGAGGCATAGTCATGATGAGGTCGAAAGGTCTTAGGTGAGTGGCAAGATCTAACGAGCTATTTTGAGCATCAAGATTGCGAATTTGGTAAAAGAATACTATCAACAATTTTAGGAGGAATAGAGAATTTTAAAAAATGAGGATTTATGTGCATAAAGAACTGTTTCAATTAGCAACCATTTACATGTAAAGATAATGTAAGCTACAGAATAAGAGCTCCAAAAGGATGACCTACATAAAACAAGAAGATAAGTTGTTGCATTCAACAAACAAAAGAGTTTAAAGAAAGAGGCTTAGAGTGGCATGCATCCCATAAATGTGTGGAGGGAGAGTGTTTAATATCTCTTACAATATGCTTATTTCAGCAAAAGAAACATTATGGTTCCTCCCATGATATTGCATAGTTGTTAAGGTCCATGTCTAGGCTACTAGGCGTCAAAGAAGATTCCACCTGGGAGCTTCATAGTGTCTCCTTTTTTAATCTAATGTCAACTTTTGGGTTTGTTACTTTATATCAGTATTCTAATAAAGTATGCAATGAAGCATTATAATTCAGGGTCCCAATGTCTAATATAAAGGCTTTGATGTCTTAGCGAGGGGTTTCGGTTAACGAGGCAGAATCAAAACATGCTGAGTTAGCAAACTTTCGAGTAACAGATTCATCTTCCCGTGGAGGACCAGAATTTTAGCAGAGGAGGATAGGGAGGTCCTTCTTGACACAGGAACCATCACAGATAAGATAGATTGACAGGCAAACAAGGTGGCCTCGGCCATGGCGGTGTGGGGCAGAGCGAACCAAGGAGACATCGCAGTACAGTTTTTTGATAGCATACCGGCGGAGATTCTCGCTTTTTGCAGGGAGATAGACTGGGTATACCATACATCGAACGGGTGTGGAAGACATAGATAAAAGTACAGATTCTTTTAGTTTTTTGTGATCCTGTTTTAGGGTAACAGTGATGTTTGAGTTCTGTGGCCTGACGGGGAGACAGGGTGAATAGAACATTCCCATGGAATCAAAAAAAATACCTGATATTTGTACTAAAGTACGACTATATACATAAAAAATAAACTTCAAAACTGCAAACAGCCCCAGAGCTTAAGTAACTTTTGGATACCCTGGGTGCCTTAGATGCTCAACCAAAGTGGGTGGGTGCACAACCACCTTGACAACCATGTAACATAGTAGGACCATAGATGGGCATGGACCCATCAGAGAACGTAAGAAGCATATCACTATGTTTCACTTTCATCCAAGGGCTAAAATATACTCGTTATATCAAAAACCCATGGCCATTTGATGAAGGTCAACTGGTGGATTGCAGCTCAAGGATCTTTTGTAATATAGTAACTACCACAAAGCATTGAGAGCAGAGCTCACTCTGCTTGCAGATAAGGATGGAAAATTTCAACATCTCCATCCGCCTCAGCCTACCTCGTTTTTTGGGCATTTTCATTCTTTGACTAGTCCATGGAGATGAGTGATGGCAAAACCCCAAATCATGTAGGAAAGTAAGTATAATCTCCAAAAATCCCATGAAGCTCAAATTGTGTAGTCCTCGTGTCCATATCGCTCAAGCCGCTCAAACAAATTATAAGAACCTCATGCTATATCCATGCAAAAACTCCTTCATTGCAACGAAAATAACCATTGTTGCAACCATGGTTTTTTAAAACGTGCCTCGAGGCTTAAGAGGCATACGCCTCGAGGCGAGGTTGTCTCCAATACGCCTCGAGGCTTAAGCCTCAATCTGCCAGTGAGAGGTGTGCGCCTCAGTTTGTGTGAGGCGTCTCGAGGCGATGAGGCGTTTCTGAGGTGTAAGCCTCAGATTCTGTGTCAAAAGAAAAGACTATATTATCCTATTTTGGGCTTAATAAGGGCCAAATTAACCAATAATTGTATGTACATCGATATATGTATGTGCATTCTTATGTATGTGTATATTTGTTTGTGGACAACTATGGATATGCTACTACTTATATCATTATATGTTGCATGTATGCACACATACTCGTGTGTGTGTGTGTATGGATGAGTGTATACTTATTTTGTATGTATAGATATGTATCTATATATACGTGTATGAGTAATAGTGTGTGTGTGTATAAATATATAGAGTCAGGCTAGAATACACTCGAGTGTACAGATCGCACGGATACACTCGAGTGTTTGCATATCAAGACTATTTTAAGGAAAATGTAAACTATTGGTCTTCATTGTCATACTATAATTAGGCTACATATAAATTTTGAGCCCATTTGGATGAGTGTAAGTCACTCATCCGACGGCAACAAAATCGACGCACGAAACTAATTTGAAATGCATAATTTTTGCGGTCTTTATAACATGACCTATAAATATCCAAATGTGCTCAAATTTTTTATATGAGTTATTCACAAGATGATTAAGATCAACGGATTAGATTTTTGAAAAAAATATTGCATCATGAAAAACTACTTGAGTGTATTCTACTCCGAATACACTCGAGTGTATTCTAGCCTGACTCTATATATATATATATATATATATATATATATATATATATATATATATATATATTGTGTGTGTGTGTCTATATAGGATATACACATATTTATATGTAAATCTATATATATGACTATATATGTACATATATGTATTCATATACAAATACATGAGATTATACATATATATATATGAGATTATATATGTATATATGTTAATACATATATGTATATTATTTATGTATATATTTAATGTATATATATATATGTATGTGTGTATATATATATATATATATATATATATATATATATATATGTACGCCTCGGTACAATCTGAGGCTTATGCCTCGACCGCCCTTAGGCTTACGCCTCGCCTCGCTGAGACGAAAACGCCTTGATGCGCCTCGCGCACTTTAAAACCTTGGTCGCGACGCGGGCACTCGAGTGAATCATCACAAATAAAATAGACTGCATGTGCCAGGGGACAGACCTAGAGGGAAACAAAGCTAAAAGTGGATGACCACAATCACCAGTATAAGATATGTCGTATGAAACAATGAGACTTCCCTCACGTCCACTATGGTTGGGTGCGTGTGGAACATTGCCCAACAATAATAGCATGAACTACATTTGTGCAATAATTGGATACAAGGCTAGGCCCCATAAGACTAATGAGTTTGAGTTACGACAAGCTTCTTTCCTAGTTGAACAGTTGAGCACCAATACTCTCGTGAGACTACACATCCGCTTACCTCTCATTAGGCCTTCATCGATGTGCTTGACACAACCTACTATTCTAAAAAGTGGTCGTGTGGTGCGCATGAGGCAAATCGTCAGCTTGTGTGTGATGTGTAGCTTATGCAACTACATATTCCGACTTTTCTAAATTTTGGCCTAATTAGGTTTAAGAAAAAAACAAATTATCCCCCCGAACCCATTTCCCTTGCACACTTCTACCAGCACTTTGACACCCCCAACTTGATGTGCCATTTTGGGGAAACAATCCCCCCATCGATCACCCTAGAAGCCCTGTTGGTGATGGTGTCCTCTCTTGATGTTGGTTGCAGCTTCCTCTCTCTTATGTATGCTCATTTCCTCCCACTCCTTGTCACCGAAGAGATCATTGAAGTGTTGCCAAGTGGCTCAAGGGGGCATCTGGAATCATCATCTACAATGGTGTTGCACTGATATATTCTTGCAACAGTCCCATCACAGTGGATCATAATCAGTTGAGAGAATTTTATTATGGAGGAGGCCATTGTTGTAGACATCCCAACAGTATGGGTCTTCGGCATGACAAAGCGTCTTTGAACTCTAACCCATCATCTTGTAATTTGTATCCCTAAAAAAATGAAGATGACTCAAAAAGACAAGGCACAAGATTGCTAGCATGTGGTGGGGCACCTAGAAAGGTAATCCGTGGGCTAGGAAGAACACTTCCTAGGGGTTTTCCTAGTCATCCACGACATGTAGGCATGGCAATTTAGCCTGACCCAACCCAAAAATTTCTATTCAATCGAGTTTTCAAACGTAGTCGAGCAGGATCTACGGGTGCAACTTTAGTGTGCGCCGTGCGGTCGAAAACGGAGGAGAGCACTTTTTTTGGGCGCGCCTGTTGCCTAAACACAGACGAGTGTCGGTCAATGCGTTTTTATATCTGGATACAAGCGACATGCATTGAGCCACAGAGGCATATTCTAGCAAAACCCTAGCCGCCACCCAACAACCACCATTTTTTCCTTCATATCTAACGCTAGTACTCCATTTTCCTAGAGTTGGTTAGTCTCCCTCTATTTCAGCACTCATCTTCTCTCTCCCAACTCACAGTTGGCTCGCAAAGTACATCGTGGAAGGAGAGGTGGTGTCAAGGGAGGATCAGTGCCACAAGAGGCTATGACGGGACAACATGTCACCGCACGAGCTCGCCGCATCGCTAAATCATTGTGCAAAGTGTCTATGTCGTTGATGGTTCAAGTACCTAGGTTGTCGAAAGTGGCCTTCGTCGTTGTTCTACCTGGCACTGGTCTACTGCTGCAATATGGCCTAAGTTTGAAAGGTGTTGATCTTCTCCGACGCAATCAGGGTGACCTTCTGCCTACAGTCTGATTGCTTTCCAAAAGGGTGGCATCCAATTGCATGTGAAGGCCACCACCTGGATTCTCCCTTCTCAAGGAAGCAGACACCATTGAATCTACTGGCTATCGTGTATCGTCTATGGCGGCTAGGCTTCATGGTTCTCAAGTTTGAGCTAAGGGGCGCCTAGGCTTTTTTGGGCTTTTTTTATCTTTTTTTCAATTAGATAGTTAAATATTTGTACACATGATTCTATATGTGATAATGTGCTTTTTATTTATTAAATGTTAATGAAAGCCTAATTTAAATTGATAACTATAGGAGAATCATGGGCAAGAGCATTAACATAAAGAAAAAAGAAACAACATAAAGAGGAAGATAAGTAGGAATTGGAGAAAGAAAATGGGATAAAATGAAACCCGCAAATGGTAAGAGTTGTGCAGGAAGAAGTCAGAATAAGACAAACACAAGGGCAGTAAAAGGAGATTAAAAGAGGAAGAATTCAACTGAAACAAAATAAAAAAAACAGCAGTAGCAGGTGCTGAAATAGAAAATATACAGGAAGGAAGAATAGGCCAGTGGTAACAAGTGGAAAAATGTCACCAACTGTAGCTGTGAGAGGAGATTTAGGAGGAAGAAATCAGAATAAGAGGAACAAATATATGCAAATAGTAGTAGTAGATTTGGTAGCAGGAGATATAGGACAAATATATGCTCACATAGTAGGAGGGAATATAGGAGGAATAACTCACAAAAAAACCTTAGCAGCATTAGGATTCACGAATAAAATGCAAGAGAAATGATTAAAAAAGAAAAGAAAAAGAAGCAAGAACAACACTCTGGAGGAAGTAGAATTTTTTTAACAAACAACACTTTGAGGACTTACCAACTAGGCCCAAATCAAACCTCCTTTCCCCAAACCCGACATGTTTCTCCATAACTCAGACCAAATTTGCCAAGTTGACGTGATTTAGTCTAAATCAAACCTTCTTCAACCATAAAATGACTCAAGGTGATCTAATTTGACCAAATCTAGACTCGATTCATGCTAATTTAGCCTTTAAATGGCTTAATTTGGGCCTAAAGGCCTTAGACGCCCACTTAATGCACTTAATAGGCTGGGCGCCTAGTTTGAGGGCCCTTGAGAACTAGCTAAGCTTGCACGATCAATGTGACAGAGGCACACCTGGGAAGCACGGATACTCCAAAATAGGTGCCGTACCCGTATCCGATACGTATCGGATACCAATACTCCACGGATACACCTAAATACGTATCGGATACCTCTCCAGCCGTATCCCCTTTTTTTCTGCTTTTTTTTGCCTGGATACGGCCTGGATACGTTTTGGATACGGCCCAACCCATTTAAGCCTTTTTTTCGTTTTCAAGACCTTCTTTTAACGGATTGACCTGCATTTTTACTGATTCTCTGTGCAAATCAGTAAAACGGTTCCTTTGGCTTGTGCGATACATTTTGAAGCTTGGTTTTGCTTCAGTTTACGTCATATTTCTATTGTTGTGCGACTTGTGCCTCTTCTTCACAATGGGCTATTGGTGGTTAACGTACAACCTTTGTGCCTCATCTTCTCCAAAGGGATTCAATTTTCTATTGGTGGTTACAACCTCTAGCCTCTGAATTTCTACCTGAACTCTTTTTCGGAATTCTGTTTTGGCATTGTCTTTGTTCATCCCTTTTGAACGTAAGCCTCTCTAGCTTTCTCTATTTTTTCTGTTTAGTAGTTTTGATTTTCTCACCGTGTCTTGCTGTTAATATACCTACTTATCTATAATTGCCTCTGTTGTTTCATATTTCAGTTCATTTTTTTTTATTTTGGAAATTGGATATAATTCTTGTATACATAAATATTTAATTACTTCTTATAGACGAAAGAAGATGGTTTGGTGTCACAAATGACATGACACACTTTACAACACAATTAAATGATACATAAAATGTGAATGGTTTAGAATATGATTTTATGACGTCTTTTTGTAACTTCTATCTGACATTAATATGAATGAAAGACCCCTTTTTTATATCATTGTTCGATACTATGGAATTGGTTTCCATTTTCTTTAGATATATTGTGATTTATAAATGAAATTTGACTGCCTTCATCTATTTTTAAAATAAATATACTGTTTATTTTTGAAAATATTTAAATAAATATTAAAAAAATCTGTATCCATGCCGTACCCGTATCCTATATTTTCAAAAATTGTCGTATCCCCGTATCCGAAACGTATCCGTATCCGTGCTTCCTAGAGGCACAATCACACGAGATCTTTTCCGTTGGGGTCGTTGCTCCTGTTACACTCGTTATGGGTGCTAGGGCAATCCATGAAGGTGTCACTCTGACAGTTCCTCGAGAAAAAGGTGGCAACACTAGTAAAGTCTATATGTTGTATGTATCCATCTACTGCCTAACTCCACTTGTCGTCCTGCTCCCTCTTCAAGACAGTTGTGGCTAAGATTATCTGGATGACCATGAAAATGTAACAGCTACCACCTAACTAGATCGACGCTCTCCTTGATCCATGCTCTACTATCCATCTTCCATTCTGTAGTAACTAGATCCACGTTCTCACAATGGATGAAAACAAGTTCAGTAAAATTGTGGCTTTTCTTTCTTGTTCATGGCATACATAAAACAACATCTCTCAACTCATGTTCGTGAAATGATGTAAACTATTCTATATTTAGTTTAAACCATATGTCACCAGGTTCCTTGTTTTCTAAAACTATAAGAAACGTAGCAAGTTGTCAGTTGTATAATAGCAAGTTTTCAGTTTTCAAAAACAATATCTCTTCAAAAGGCTTAGCAAAGAATTTGTGGTTTGTTAGAGATATGTTTTATACACGTATTATAGTTGGTGGACTGGTGGTATGGACCTGTTCCGTAAAGAAGTTTGTAGTTATTGCAAGTAAATAAACATAAAAGTTGGTTGTTGTAAGAGAAATTGTTGGTGGTGCACATTGATTCGAGTTGGGTTGGGACTCGGGTGCATTCTAGTTTGGGTTGAGTGGGTGTGGGTTGGGCAATATGGTAATAAAAAAACTTAAATCTACTTGGGTCGGTTCAGGTTCGAGTTTGTAAAATTCGGGTCGGGTCGGGTCGGTTTTAGGTCAGATTGACAGAAAACCCCCACTTAATAAGAAGAAAACATCGCTACCAAGCCATGACTTCCCTCTCCCAAAACTGCAGACTACCCCATGGTCTGGTAACTGACATGACTACCCTCCGGCAGTCGCGGAAAACCGTCAAAGAACACTCTCCCACCAACAACAACACTCCCAATAAGGTGCCCTTCTTTAAACATTATCGATGCCACCCTCTACATTTATTTCCCCCTAGTTTCTTGCATCAATGCCATTAAGCAAAGCAACATCAACAACTGGTACCTTTAATCCAAGTAACTCTAGCTTTCAGCCTCTTCTTCTTTTTTCCTTCTTCCCTTGCCCTCCTCTTCTTCATGTCCCTCCAAATCAGCACATTTCCTCCTTCCTCCCCACTTCACTCACGTCCTCCCCCCTCCATTCTTCCTTCTCTTCGTTCTACATCTCCTAACGCCACCAGGCGCATTGACATTTTAGTAGGCAACAGATGGATGTAGATCTAAAAAGCAAAATCATTTGTCAAAGCTCCCATGTTGTGGACGTGTGTTAGACACCAACACTTGTAGGACATACCTTGAAATGTAAATAACAAATTTAACCATGTCCTATACTTTTGTGGAGAAATGAAAAAGATGCAAATACAGCGGTCTTTCTTGTAAATATTTTGGTTGATATCTCCTTTAGTCAATAGGTATAAGAGATACTGGTGTCAAAAACTCAAAATGTAAGATACAATTCACTCTTTTCATTTCGAAGCCAGGGTGTACAATCAAAGGGACATTTAACCACAACAAAACGTTGCCACATTACATCTTTGCATCTATTATTTTTTTTATTGGAAGATAAATGGTGAGATTTTTCATTAATTATAATAAAGGTTAAGTATTAGCTAGAAAGTAGGAAAGAACATAATCAGAGAGTGGGGCAGTTACAATAGATTAACAATGGATAATTGCTATAACTATGTTCTAGTAGAAATATGAAAAAATGCATGGATACTACATATCCATCATAATTTCTTACGACTAGTTCTTTTAGTTATATTGTTCTATGTAGTTTGTCCTATATTTTTCAAAATTGGTGTTTCTCCGGATCTATGTCCATGTCCGTGCCTAGAACTGTGTCTATGCTTCCTAACATTTACATGTTTCAAAAACACAATTTGATTTACAACAAAAAAAATGGTTATATTGTCATTTGCTAGTAGAACATATGCTTTGTTGTAGTCTCTACAGGTCAATGTCATTCTAAATTACTCAAGAACAAGCCAGCCTAGCAGTTTTACGTGTAACAACTAACAACAATAACAAGAGTACTAGATATATCAGAGAGAATAAAATATCACAACAAGATTGCATGCTAAAGGATTTATAGGGTGCTTGTGTGCATAGTATTAAATTCGTGATTCAGCAACTTTTCGGCTAGCTAGAAAAAATCAGAATTCGGAAAAAAATCGGGAAAATTCGTGAAAAGATCGATAAATTTCGGTCAAAGTTTGGTCAACTATTCGGAAATAAGCGAGAATAAGTCGGCTGTATATTTACATATATATACATATATATGTATATCTATATGTACGTCTATATATAGATGCATACATCATACATCTAACTACTAAGGTCACAAGACATACAATCTTATTTAGTATAAAAAATAGGAAAATAATTAAAGAATAGTTGAGCAATAACAATGGATTGTTGGGAGAGTGGGGGTTGGATGTTTAGTGTATATGATGAGTTTTGCATACATGGTTTGGTAAAAAAAGAGCAAACGACTTAAAAAGAAAAATCGTAAAAGGTCACGAAGAATCGTGAAAAATCATAAAAATCACGAAAAAGCGGGATAAATCATGAAAAGTCGTGAAAAATCGGCAACTGGCGTATTAATCGTGTTGAATATTCGGGAGCCTATAAAATTGCAAAAAATGCTGATTTTTCGTAAAATTCGAAGACTTTTGTTACTATGCTTGTGTGCAGCCAAATTAAGGTGGTGGTTGTATACCAGAGACAGCCACTCAATGTCATGAACCAGACCAAAATAATTGTCGTAGTATCATGTGCATTGTTAGAAAGGAAGGATTGCATAGACAATGGAGGGTCCATGATTGTTACAAGTACAACGAACCTAGGAAAAGATAATACCAAAACCGAAATTTGCTAAGAAAGAATACACGAGAAGCATATTCCTGTTTTAACTCCAATAACATACTTGTCCAAAGTTTGTCATTTAGTCAGAAATATATCTAGCAATAATAGAAAAAAAAATATGGTGATAGCCATCAACGATGGTAGACTTTGTGTGGAATAAGAATTCTAATTTATTTAGAATAATAATGGAAATGCATTCGTTCCTGCATGTGTCCTCCATTCCCGGTACCCTCCCCATAACATATTACATACTACATTAAGAAGACATTGAGTCTACCGTGATTGGGAAACAGATTATGTGTTAGGTAGTTAATGGATTGTACTATTTAGATTTTCAATTAAAACATTCTGGTAGAGGTTGTTATCAAAGCAGCGAGCTAGCACAAGTCTCAAAGAATTGGAGAACTAACATACAAATGTCTACATATTCCAATTTTCTCACTTTATTTTGGTCTTGGAAAGTGCAGTTTAGCTGGGAGACAGAGGTGATTACTGTTGTTATTCTACTTCCAAGACATTGCATTGCTAAGAGATCAGTTACTTTCTTTAGAGCTGCAAGAAACATATTGTATTAATGTAGGCATTCCAACTGATTTGGAGTCATGCATGCTGCATTGACATTGGCTTGCTTTATTTTGAAGACACTACAAATTATAGTTCTCGAGAGATAGATAGAAATGGTCATAATCGCCATCATCCATGAAAAGCACATGCAGTAAGGCAACCCCTTCATTGTGATTTAGATATCCAGGGTAGTAGTTAGTCTTGACAATATTACAAAGCAACTTGCTTCCACTACAGTCACCCTTCATAGTTATCAAGGCATCCGCCACAGAACTCACACTACGTGCTAGATGCATGGTTGTATAGGCGGCTAGGCATCCAGGCGTTGCCTAGGGACGCCCAGTCCGCCTAGGCGCCCAGACGGAGGCCCAGGCGTTTTTATGTATATATAATAATTTAATGGATACATGTAATTATGATAAATGAAGTTAAATCAGTAGATGATTAAATAATATCGAAATCAGTACATAAATAAACACAAATCAGTAGATAAATAAATACAAATAAGTAGATGAATAAATACAATTAAGTGGATAGATAAATACAAATCAATTGATAAATAGAATTACATCAGTACATGATTATATAATTCTTAAAGCAGTACATAAATAAATGCAAATGAGTAGATAACTAAATAAAAAACAATAGACAGATAAATTCAGTAGATGATTAAATAATATCGAAATCAGTACATAAATAAACACAAATCAGTAGATAACTAAATAAAAAACAGTAGATAAATAAATACGAATAAGTAGATGAATAAATACAATTAAGTGGATAGACAAATACAAAACAATTGATAAATAAAGTTACATCAGTACATGATTATAAAATTCCAAAAGCAGTACATAAATAAATGCAAATGAGTAGATAACTAAATAAAAAACAGTAGACAGATTAATTCAGTAGATGAATAGATACAAATAAGTAGATGAATAAATACAAATCACATGATAAACTAATATAAATCAGTAGATGATTATTTAACTCCTAAATCAGTACATAAATAAATACAAATAGTAGATGAATAAATACAATAAATACAAATCAGTTGATAAATAAAGTTAAATCAGTTGATAAATAAAACTAAATCTGTAGATGATTAAAGAATATCAGAATCAGTACATAAACAAACACAAGTCAGTAGATAACTAAAAAAAATAGTAGATAAATAAATACAAATAAGTAGATGAATCATGAATAAATACAATTAAGTGGATAAAGAAATACAAATCAGTTGATAAATATAGTTACATCAGTAGATGATTATATAATTTCAAAAGCACTATATAAACAAATTCAAATGAGTACATAACTTAATAAAAAAACAGTAGACGGATAACTTCAATAGATGAATAAATACAAATAAGTAGATGAATAAATACAAATCAGTTGATAAACTAATATAAATCAATCAGTTGATAAACTAATATAAATCAGTAGATGAATGATTAATTCCTAGATCAGTAGATTAATTGATTCAATTCAGGCCCATTAAGCGCCCAGGCGGGCCGCCCAAGCCGCCCAGGTGGGCCGCCCAGACCGCCCAAATGCCCAAATGTGCTGGGCGCCTGACTTTGGAAGGCTGGGTGGGCGCCCAGGACGCCCAGGCGCCGCCCAGGCGGGCGCCTGTACAACACAAGCTAGATGAGGGTCCTAAATACAGACGCCCAGGCCTTAAAGTGACTAAGGTGCCTAAGGCTTCTTACGCGTGAGTTAGGACATTCAAACTAAGTCTCATTTAGGCCAAATCGTATCTGACTTGGACAAATTGCGTCTGATCAAAGAAAACTAGGACAATTTACTGGAAATCAGGTGTGGCTGAAGTCATATTAATTCAAAAGTTTAGGTTTGATTTTGGTCTAATCGGGTATGTTTAGGCAAATTAGGTATAACTTAGTTCAAATAGGCCACTAAGGCCTAATTTCGGTCATGTAAGGTGTGATATAGGTGAATTTATGATTGGTTAAGCTTAGAGAAAACTAATACATATAAATGACTCACATAAATTTGAATTTCTCTATCTCAATGTGTGTGCTAAAATGTATACTACAAAAAAATACATGGGGCACAAAGGTCGCTAAGCTCCTAGGCAATTATGACAGACTTAACAAAAGGTCACTTTGATAACAAGTCAACAAATATGATGTGATGTTCTAGCAGACAGGGAGTCTTAAGAATCATTTAGTATAATATTCAATTTGTAGCGCCATAGGGATCCTCAGATTCTTCACTAACCATAATTTCAAGGAATCAAAGCAACCATGCAACATCTATTCGCCTTGTACAGCTAGGAGCCCAATTTTCCCTGCTCTGGTCAGCTTGTTGACCATGGAATTTAACCATTCATTTATGCTATCTAATCAGAACAGCCAAACAAGTTGTAAACTCTGGAATCCCTATGAAACCACGGTTTTTCATAATCAATTATCAAACTAAAGGTATGGAAGCACTATGTTGGTGTCAGTTGCTACCACAAGGGGGCAAAGTATAGCGCATGTTGTCCCTAATATTAACAGATAACTGGTAACATCATCTTACATGCTTCTTCCTGATTTCACTACCATTTTCTATGAGCTAGATGTAATTATCACGACTAAAGTTAGCAAGATCTAAGATCATAGAGGAATTTTCATGTGTCTGTGCCAATTTCTGCTGAAAGAAACATTTAGATAAGTGCTTTATGTTACTACTATTAGTAATAAACAAACATTACCTCAGTTTATATGCTTCTTCCCAGTAATGATTCTGGCAAACTGAAGTCCTCTGCTGAAGGCTTCATTGAAGAGTATCCTTGTTTGCATTGACTGGAATCCAGGAGCCCAACCAAGGACTACTACTGGAGCAACAACAATTAGCCCAAACAGAATATCATAGAACCGGGCCATAGAAACCACAGTTTCCCATATCACATTGGACTTCTGTAAGAATGGTCTGAACACCAGGGCAATGGATATCAGGCCCCAACCTGTTGGAAGGATCGCCAGCAGGCTAGTGAAAAAATCAGAAATGGCAAAATTTGTGAATTGCTTCAGAAGAACAATGGCCAGTACAACGCAGATTATTATCAGAGACTGTACGGCACGGTAATAGATGTGTTCTTTCGCAGAATACCGATCCCGGGCATAAGCAATCAATACAAAGACTCCAATGGCAACAACCAAATAGATCCAGGAAAGCAAGTAGACGATAATGCTGTGACTATTAGTGGCAATCTTGAGTTGGTAGACGATCCCATATTGGAAAAAAAAGTAGCGGAGATCGAGAATTATTTCCACCAACTTCCCCCAGAAACCAGTTGTTCGGAAATGGTCCTGTTCTTCGTACCACCACGTCTCCCAACTCACCTCGGACTTTATGGACACACCGCCATGGTACCAGATCCAGTTCATGAAGTCTTCAAAGTCCCGATATATCTTGAGCCAATCAAAACCAGATGGGTTGAATGCGAATGGTGCCAATAACCAAGAGAGAATGAGGAACCAACTTGTGATTGTCAGTGCTATGTAAACAAATGTGTTTTTACCAAGCGGGCTGTAGGACGCATATATTGCCAAAACAAGGCCGAGCTCGATCGCTTTTATAAAATGGCTACGAGCATAGAGTCTGTAGTTTTCAGCAAAGCTCTTGTGCTGCACAACAAAGCCACGGCCAGTGGCACGGTACTTAGCACCACCATGTAAGATTGTACGACCAAAGTAGTGGCTCCTGGTACCCATAGAAAATGTGAAGAAAACGGATGCAAGCTGCAGTTGCATTTTGATGAAATCCCACACTGCATGAAGGAACCCATGCTCAAGAGAATTTTCAACAATCATGGGTAATGCAGTGAAAAGCCCCATTTGTATGATAAACTGCTGATTGAGGATCGAACCAAGGGCTCTGTTATTGTTAGCAGAGCCCTGGATGGAGCCTTCAAGCCCACTCAGCGCCAGATAAAGCCGACCCCAAACAAATGCATAAACTGTCAGGATAATAATCATTGTATTGAAAAAGAATCCCACAGTGGAGTGATAAAAGGACAACATCCTGAAGAAATCCAGCCTGTGACCCAGCCTGTACACATCTCTGCTTGACACCTGCTCACCATTCCCACTAGCAACTTTGGCTTCAAACATAGATATTTGGTTCAGCCCTACATCTCTTCCCTTGCCTACTTGGATGTACTCATGGTGAGTCACATTGCCCCCTCGCAGTGTACAATTGAAGCCAGCAAATATATCCTCACTGATATTGATCACACGGGAAGCCTTACTGATTCCTCCACGGCTGAGAAACCAAACACGATCAAAAACATCCGGATGCCCATAATGCATTCTCACCTTCAACGGGTTGGCAAGAACACGCTGACCCAACGTGACAAAACTCGTCTCTTGAGCAGACATAAACCAAGCCAGAGAGGAAACTGAACCAGTAAAGATATGTTCCCTCACTCCCAGGATCGTAGGTTTACGGGCACCATACTTGCGGTTGAACTCCTCCAAAAGATTCCGCATCTTCAGAGCCTCCTCAAGATAGTTATCTTGGTTCATGTCTATAGTCTGAATGGAATTGCCTCTAGTGAAGATTATAGCATGGTTCTGATTTTCAGGTTTCCCTTCTCCGAGCTTCAAAGGGCCAGGCAGCCTTATCCGATAAACTTCTACCTCCTTATCCAAGTCATTATCATATTTAACAAGGACAGAATAATATTCACTTCCTGCTCTCCCTTTGACTTCATCTACATAGGCAACACGGAGAGCCTCATTGTTCCTCATCAGATTCAGTACCTCTTCTGCCTGAGGCTCCTTCTTTGCCTTCTGAGAGCCATAAATCTGACAGGCGACAACATAAGTGTATTTCATCAGCACAGTACCAAAGACCTGATCTTCCAAAGGGTTACCATTGCTGTTTGTTCTGCTCAAGTTTCGGGATGAAGATGACCTGCCAATATTGCTTGCACTTGCCATCTCCCTGTCTGATGAACCCACACGATCAGGTTGTCCATGCACATCCAGTTCAGAAGCACTATCAAGAAAGGCTAACAACTTCAGTGCCCTATAATAATACATCATCCCCCTAACTGTCCTTGACAGGGTCTGGCCTCTAAATGATGCCCATTCCCTAACTTGCCTAGGCCTCTCCTTCAATACTTGCTTCTCGTCGGCCATTCCTTCCTCTCTCTTAACTCTTTGGATGAAATTATCCCATTCATCGGGAAAAACCTTCTGGAGATAGTACAATATAGATATGCCATCTTCATTCGACTTCACAATCTGCTCCATGGTGTAGGTGACTTCCTCACTGTAGTACGGTGTCAAGACACTGAAAGGCTGCATCTTCTCAACCTGAGGAGCTCGGGGCATGTTCATAAACAAGGAGTTACTGAAGAATGCAATCCTGCGACGGGCCTCGAGATTCTTTGGCACATTGTTCATGGAGTCACGAGAATTCAGAATCGTGTGGAGTCTTCTTAACTGCTTGTAGAAAAGCTCAGCTTCTTCCTCAGGTGGCGGCCATTGTATTGCATTTTCAAAGAGGAGTGAATTGGCGTCCGGCCTGGACGGTATCCACCCCATCCGTATCAGGTCTTCATTATTCCTGTCAATCTTTGGGAAATCACGCCTGGCGATGTCATAGAGCGTCTGCAGCGTGTTCACCACTTTGGTCATATCAACTTTGGGCTTGATGAGGAGCTGAGTGAGGACGACGAGCTTGGCGTGGAGATCAGGCAGGACTGGCGTCCTGAACTCCTCAATGAACTTGCCGACTCGAATCGCGTCATCATAGGCAGCGAAGAGGTTTGTAATGATGAAGTGTTCCTGGCTGTGGGTCTTGACAATCGCAAGGAGTAAGAACTTGATGCTCGCGTAGGCCTCAATGACCGCACACCTCCTGTACTCGCTCTTGCAGATCCTACGCCACAGCGTCTTGTCCTTGTCTCGAAGCTTGGCCTGTTTTGCTTGCAGGACAGCGAGCTGCATCTCGTTGGCGAGCAGGAAGCACGGCCAGCGGATGACTCCGATACCCCACGCTTCATCGAGGATCTCCAGAAGCTCCTTCTCCTCGTCGCTGATAATGTCCTCTTCACGGAACGACTCGATGATCTCGTTCCATATCAGCATGAACCGGTGCGTCTCGAGCTGCCTGGACTCGATCTTATGGTACGGCCTCCCGAGGCCATACCTGAGCTTGATACGATGGAGCCAGTCGTGGAACCTGGTCTTGAACGGGCGTCGCGGCTGGAGAAGCTGCTCTTCGGGCATGAGGTTGAACTGCATAGCACCAGCGAAGAACTGGAACCGCAGCCGTAGCTGCTGGACATTGCGGATCTCGCCTAAATGTTCGAAGAGCCCGACGATCGCGCCGGCGACGGCGGAGGCAATGGCGTACCAGATCTGTAGGTCCATGAGGTAGATGAGCACGACGGGGAGCCATAGCAAGCCGACTCCGAGCCTGTTCTGGCCACGGAACAGCAGGAACCACTCGTACTTGACGTCGCTGAGGTTTATAATGGCCTTGGTGGGCTTGACGAGGGGTTTAATCTGGAGGAAGTAGCTGAATGTGAACTTGACCGCGAGTACAAGGACCCAGAAGAGTGTGTAGAGTGTAGTATCCACAATCCCTTCCCGTAACCCACGGCCAACGAAGCTGCGGCTCTGGAACCACCATGTGAGCGCGCTGAACACCCGCCAGTTGGACCTGTCGACGAAGTTGCTCAACCAAGGGACGAGGAGGAGCACGAGCGCCGCAGCCTCGGGTGCGACGAACACCGCCGCGCCGAGGAGGAACTGGTTCACTCTCCCGTTGTCAGGGCGTCCACGGACCCAGATCCGTGCGTACAGCGCCCCGAACGCTACGGCCCATGCTGCCGCGGCGAGCAACTTGAGCAGCATACGGATGAACACCCACCGGCGCTCCTTGGACACGAGCCTGCCTTGCGTGACGACATCCAGTACGGCCTGCAGGAACCGCATCCCTGCCCAGGTGATGAACACGGTGAGGACCCGCACACGGACGTCTTTCTGCTTCCGCAGCGTGTCCCACGGGTAAGCGTGTGTGCCGTCCCAGGCGACTATCATCGCCGCCTGGAGGAATAAGAACAAGACGACCCAGAGCCTGTCGAAGCTCCTGAACAGGTTCCAGAACGTCCTCCTCTCAACAAACCCAGTCTTCCCGACCCTGTTCCCATCGGGAGGCGCGGCGAAGAACCCTCTCGATAAATCCATCGGCCATCCAATCCTGCTCAGGCAGTCAGGTTTCCAGAAATACTCATTGATATCATCATAGTTCCTCCAAGCCGAGTGCGGCGCGGTGCCGTTCTTGCTCGCAGCTGCCTCGGACGCCACCACGTTGTACAGCGGCGTGATGACCTTGTGTAGGAACGCGTCCTCACCAGACACCGCCGGGTTGGCGAGCGCACCAGTAGTCTCGTCGGTGTACCCTTCGAGAATCCTGTTGAGTTCCATTGCGACATGGTGGAAGATGTAGCAGAGGCACTCGGGTGTGAACCGGAGGTTTGCGGCCTCACCCCATACGAGAAGGTACAGCGCGCAGTAGAGCAGCTCACGGCGCGGGTCGGAGACGAGGGCCCGGCGAGGGGCGCCGGAATAGGAGGAGGAGGAGAACGAGTCGTCCTTGATCCAGACGTTGGATGGGATCCGGAGGAAGGAGCACCAGAGGGAGTAGTTCTTTAAGAGCCGCTTACGGAGTTTCTTGACGACGGCGTCGCTGAGGACGTCCATGGGGTCAGGTGCGGGGTGGAGCCGCATCTGGTCGTTGGAGAGGAGGAGGACCAGGTGCTCGCGCTGGTTGCGGACGTTGTCGGCCTGGAAGCCGAAGAAGAGGCCGAGCCAGTCTAGGAGGTCCATCTCGTGGCTCCAGCGGACGAAAGGGGGTGTTCGGAGGTCGCCTACGGCTTTTAGGGCGCTCATGGCAGCACGGACCTCAGGGAAGCGGAGGGACGGGTGGTCCACTAGGAGGTCGTGGATTGGGATGATGTTGTAGGGCCTGGACTGTGGCTGAGACGGCGGTGGCGGTTGTGCCGCCGCGGCACCACGCCGCGACGGATCCATGACTCAGCTGCCGGCGGAGTGGAGAGATGGGGGGAGGAACGGGGACGACGACTCGGGGTGGAGCGGAGTGGTGGCAGTGGAAATGGGTGTAAACCCCGCTGGTTGCGGGAAAGGGTGGTGGTGGGCGTGGGAGGGGAGGGAGGGAAAGCGGCTTTTTCCCCGCTGCAGATTAGAAAAAGACGAAAAGGGGGATATTATTGATTGTGGGCAGTTTGAAATTGAATTTGGGGAGGAGCCATGGAATTGCGGTGGCATTAGGGCGCCACGGGGAGAGGTGAGAGAGGACGCGTTGAAACCAGGGTTTGGGACGACGCGGTAGTCGGGAGGAGATCCGCACTACTTACTTCTACGAAGGTTTCGTCGTGGAGTCGATCCGACGGAACCGTTTCTGTCAATTTCGTCTCCTGCGTAGCTAATAACCACATTACCAACTGTACTATTCCAGCTCAAGCTGCTTACCGATAAACATGTGTCCCTTTCTAAGCCGTCTACTTGCACCCGGCCACATACCCGGTCATCGGGAATCATCAACTGCCGTATTCCTCCTGTTACTGCGCCAGCCCACTGCCACACCCATTAACCTCTGCTGCCGCATGTACAATTAAACACACATCTGCAGCAGCGATTATGTATGTTTTTACATGCAAAAAGGATGCATGAAATAATTATCTCGCCACCTACTTCATGCAACTGTCATGCAAATGGCAGATATCAATGCACTATAGCTTACAAAAAAATTCTATTGCATATTTATCCCTAATGCAGATTACGTAAGTATTGTACCTACAATAAATACATATACATTCACAAATGAATTTGAGAGGTACTGTACTTATATTTGACAAACTGGGTTGAAAATTAATAATTGAGTACAATACTTATAGATGCATTTTATAGTTGATTATGGACCAAATGTGCACTATATTTTTGTAAAAAAATTATGTCCAGGCGAAAAATGTTGTTATTGGATTCTGTAGGTACTGTACTTATGCTTCCAGATCAGTTATACAATTATGCTTGATTTTGTAATTTGTTAAGTGATGTACTTATGCTTGGTTTTATAATTTGGTAAGTATTGTACTTATGTTTGAAAAAAGTGAGTTGGAATTAACAAGTGAGTATTGTACTTATTTTACATGGATTCTGTCGGTACTGTACTTATGCTTCCAGATCAGTTATACAATTATGCTTGATTTTGTAATTTGTTAAGTACTGTACTTATGCTTGATTTTATAATTTGGTAAGTACTATACTTATGTTTGAAAAAACTGAGTTGGAATTAACAAGTGAGTATTGTACTTATTTTGCATGGATTCCGTAGGTACTGTACTTATGTCCAGATGACAAATATTACTATTGGATTTCGTAAGTACTGTACTTATGCTTCCAGATCAATGTTGTTATTGGATTCCGTAGGTAATGTACTAATACGGGAATGCAGGTGGGTGGATTAGAATGAGAGAGAATAATTACAAGAGAAAAAATGAATTAATACACTTTGCATGGACTTTGCATGAGTATTAATACAAAGACAACTGGAAATGATGCATATCTATTTTCCCAAAAAATAAGTGGGTGGCCGGGTATAAGGGGGACTGTGTGTAGTCTAACTCTATACCGATAACCGATGTACTTTCCTAAGCTGTTTACTAGCATCAATATACTTTTATGCATCGAAGGCTACAAAAAGAATATCGTACTATCATTAAAAATAACCAAATATTACATCAGCCACCTCATGCCAACTATGTCAAAAGTATTCTCTCTAGTTCGGCTGATGAGTATAGATTTACGGTGAAAACATAATAAATTCACATATTATGTGAGAAGATGGATCTTTCCCTCTTCATATATGTGCCTTCTTCTACCTTTCCTCTATTTTCTTTCTCTTACCTTCAATTTCATAGTTGGATACGTTTTGATACATAATTGGTCTATCTTATATACACGACAATCAATTTGACCCAAAATCTAACTTCCAAATTGCATCACACATCACGATCTTCCTTCCTATTTTGATATGATCTATGCACACATCACTACCTTACTCTTGTATTCATATTGTAGAGGGCTCTCTCATGATTCCAACGACATCTCTTTTAGTTCAAATAGAGGTTAATACGAGGTTTTTATGCCCATTTGGAATCCCTCTTCTCCCTTTTCTCCCCATCTGCACTTCCTACCCACGTCTAGCATTGGACTTCAAGTCTACCATCGTCGCGGATCCGAGATAGATCCAACGGCCACCAATCGTCTTCAACCTTCCATCACCCTAGCAACAAAGTTGCTCACCTGCCCCCATGACAGTACCTCCCCTGCTCGCGCCACGATTTTCCTTGTTGCGCTTTGGCCCACTTGACTAAAAGCAATGGGGTGTGCCAGCCCTTTGGGTGGGGCAAGAGGCCAGTTGGACTCCCTTCTTTATACCCCCTCAACGGCAACAGCTCCTTCCCAACCCTAAAAGATGAATTATGTAATTGAATAATTAGAACGTAGTAATGATAAGGTATGGAATATGATCTCATGATTATGATGATAAGAGTCCAATAAAAATAGAAAGGTGTTCCAACCCACCATCCAAAATAAGATTATTCCAAATTAAAAAAACACAATTAAACACTAATTAACCATATTATTAAAAAGGTACATAATTAAAATAACATAAATTTTATTACATTCCCAAGAAACATATACACAAGGTTCAAATTCACAAATATTCACGTCAGGTTCCTTTACATGAGTTCATTTGGCATCGACACAACTAGTAAGGAAAATCTATCTATCTTTCTAATAATTATGACATTTACATTGATCAAGCATACAACGAAAAATCTTTGTCGATGTACATCGTATGCAAACCCCCCAACCGGACACGAGAGTATAAGGACGACTCTAGGACTCAATACAACCACAACAACCTATCTAGCTCTATTTATCTCCAAATTGTACCTCCTTGTAAGGCCCCTAACCTTATTTAACATTTAAATATAATCTGCTTTTTCTAATTGGCAGCTTAGTTTAAAAAATAAACTTTGGGTCTTGTTTTATATCAGTTAATAAAGCTATGTTTAAATTTTGGTTTAATTTTGACTTCATATGCCAAATTATGTAATTTTATACATTTTGTGGACTTGTGTGCAATTTACCCATTTCATTGGTGTATTAATTTTTAGTACTTTCTTAACAGCTTTATAATGTTCTTAAGGATATTGAAATTTTACATATCCTTTGAATATTTTTAGCCTTGTTTTGTTAAGGGTTACATGAGCTTTATGAGCTAGTAGAGTAGTGTTTCCATCGGTGCCCAAAAAAGATTCTCAACGGTCACGTGGATTCTTAGTGGTCGCTTGAATTTTGGTATTCACTTGGGTTTCAGTGGTCACTTGGATTTTGGTGGTCGCTTGAATTTCTAAATAACTTGGTCACTTGGATTTCGGCGGTTGCTTGGGTTTAGGTGGTCGCTTCGGTTTTGATGGTCGCTTGGATTTTGGTGGTTGCTTAGATTTCTAAATCACTTGATCGCTTGGATTTTAGTGGTCACTTGGGTTTCATTGGTCACTAGCATTTCAGTGGTCACTTGGATTTCTAAACAACTTGGTCGCTTGGATATCTATGGCCACTTGGTTTTGGTGGTTGCTTGAATTTTTGAACAACTTGGTCGCTTGGATTTCAGTGGTTGCTTGGGTTTTGGTGGTCGCTTCAGTTTAGATGGCCGCTTGGGGTCGTTTGTGTTTCATTGGTCGCCTAGAATTTCTAAACAACATCAAACTTCCACCACCTATAAATACCCCCTCCTTCCTCTCATTCTCTCTTCTCATATTTGGCGATCTTAGTGTTGCATTTCGGAGGTCGACGAGAATCCATCAAGGTTGGTGATCACGGATTTTTTGTTGATGCATGTGCAAGAACTGAGACTCCTTGGTTGATCTAGAGCCATTGATCATTTTCCTTACTTCTTTCATGTAAGATCTCTGCTCTTTTACTTGTTTTGTTGTTGTTCTTCAGCCTCCTTCCTCCTATGTCTAAGTTTCTTAGTGTTCTTGTTAGAACCCTATGCATGTGGGCTTGAGAAGTCTCTTTTTCTCTCTTCTTACTCTAGTTCCCTTCTATTCATGGAAGGAGGAGGCATTCTTGGAGATTTGGTGGACAGAGACCGACATTTTGTTTTGATTTTGAAGTTTTCCATCTTGGATTTCATAGTTCTTCTTCTCTATCTTTGGTTCTCTCTCTAACCAGGCAAGTTATATAACTTTGAATATATCGCTTGCCTACCTTCTAGTGCATGTCTTAAATCTTACTTTAGATCTCGTAATATGAGAAAAGATTCCCATTTTGTATACTATTTGACATGAAAATGATGATAAAATGGGTTATTAGGCCTTCTTTAAACCTTATGAACTTTTTTATTCTGTAAAATGAGCTTTTTCTCAAACATGCAAGGTCTGAAATTCGAAATATAGGTGTCTGACTCCTACAAATGTTGTATATGTGTTGTTTTGGTACTCAATGTTTAGAAATTTGACCCACGCTTTAAATCTTACTATATGGTGGTTAACTGATGGTGGTTTTAATGCTTTTAATTACTATTTTGGTACTGAAATGATAGTTAGACAAAATCACAGTGATGAAAGTAGCTCATTCATGCTAGGTGTTGGTCATATAAATGCTTAGTTCTTGGAAAATGGCATACCTCTTACATATGATGAACTTTTATGCTGAAATTTGGGGTGATATCTTGTTTTTTACTTGTTAAACTCTCTACAAAATTTTGGATGCAAATGATACCTCTATATGAAGTTATTTCTATTTTGGTCAAAATGGGTTTTTGGATTGTATTGCACCCTAGTTGGAGGTTTAGCCCTCTTTATGGATAACAATGGACAATTATACCATGTTGAAATAATAGATTTCATATGTTTTAGGCGTATTCTAAAAATTATTTTGTGAGCATACTATATGATCTTGTATGTAACTTATTTGATGCAGTCTGAAAACATTCAACTCGCTTAATTAATCAAGTGAAACCTTAATTATGTAGTGCCATGAGTTTGTTGAACTATTCCAGTGTCATGACTTGTTGGATAGTGAAATGAGTATTCTGAAAGGAACTCCAAGTCATATATTATCGAGTATATGCGGGTGCATGGAGGGTATATCCTTGTCATCCTGATTCTATGGTTTTTGGAGAATGGTTAAGGTTGTGTCTTGGATGTAAATGTAATTGAGGATGATTGCTTTGGTATAACTCATATTTGAGGATTGAACATCCTGGTTTCTAGTATCATGGCCTTTATACCCAGGGTGGATTAGGCTATTTTGTAGTTGGACTATTATGCCACTACGACGGATTTGTACTAATCGAGGGGAAGAGATCTTAGGGTTACAATCATCTTAGATCTTATACGAGGATGATTGCAACCTCGTAGTATTCATCTAGCAGTTTGAGTGGTACACCTCAAACTACCTAGAGCTTAATAAAATATATAATCCAGCTCTGTAGCATATCTGTCAGGGTTACTTAACATCTCACATTGGATGATGATCCTTGCTTTGTTTCTTTTAAATTGTAGATGATATGTAATGTGGTAAGAGAAATCAACTATACTTATGATTCTATCTCTGTCTGATCTTTTGTGTAAATTATATTAATATTTCAAACTTGAATATTATTTATTTAAAATGTTAAATATGCATATATCTGGTAAGAAATAGATGTTTTTAGAGTTATATCTCTTGTTGGGGCATAGGTATCACCTCGTGAGTCACCAAATCTTTTTAGGTATTAGTCAGCAGCACCGTCAGAGTCGTGATAGTGAGGAGTAGTAGTTTAGAAATCAGTAGAGTCAAAAGGTTGGTTAGATTTTGTAGAGTCATAGAGTCATCCCTACACTCTTAGGTATGGGTAGGGTTTTTCTTCAGATCATGTATATCAACTCGAGTTTTTGGTTGTAAGCCTTGGTTCATGATTTATGTAAATGTTGTAATTATGTGAAGAACATCTTTTGTATATAGGTTGTGGTTGAGGCCACAAACTCAAGTGTAAAGTTGCCAGGCATGAATATATGTGAAAGTTGGACCTTTGTGCAAATATTCTCTAAATGTTTGGAAATTTTATTTAGTTTTACTTTTTGTACCTTTTTGGTAATATTATTAGTTAGTTTTTTATTGGCATTTTGATTTTGAGTAATCTTGTTTAACGTGGTGGGTTGTCATATATGGTGGTATCAAAGCTTTAGGTTCACTGAGTCTACATGGACATATGACTTAGTTTGTTGTGTCTTTACTTACATAACCCAACATATTTAACCATAGTTTATAGGTACGCAGATATGTCTAGAGAATGTAAAGAGCATGCAGAGAGTAGCTTTGTGGTGCCAAGAGGCAGAGGTAGGAGACCGATATATGGAGGAAGAGTACCTAAAATGAGGCCATAACAACCTGCATTGCCTCCGTTTGACCCTTTAACCATGACTGCTCCAGCCTTTCAGTCCATGTTCGGTCAGCTGATGGTGATGATTACACATCTAGCGGATAGAGTGCATATGTAAGCCCCCTGACATGGCTTTATGGTAAGCATGCTTGATCAATTTAATTGGATGATTAATTTCTTAATCAAACGCTAATCCATGATTTGATATCATGATATGGAGCAATGTTTCAAGTTTGGTACAATTTGGACATTGTTTGATCAAGTTTTGCAATTATTGCACTTATATTGGCTCTTATGCAATTTACCCAATTCTAGGGTTTTATCTGTAATTTTCATACATGATTATCGTGCTTCAAAGCACTCTTCGTAATGTTTGATATGGTTGCATTTATAAATACCTAGATGCATAATCAGTTTGTTGATGTTCTCATGGTAGGTTGGAAATTTAGGGTTTTCACCCAAGTGTGTTGATGATTTGTCTAAGTATGTGAAAGGTTAAATGGTACACCTAGTGAAGGAAAGATCTAAAGGGTTCTCTTTGTAGTTGAGGATCCTATGATGTGTCCTTAATACTTAGAACCGACGGATGCACTAGTTGAAGTAAATGATCTGAGGGATAGTCAGTTTTGATGAAATGGCTAAGTATAGTGAAAAGAACTGATGTGTTCACTGATGACCCACAGTTCTCTAAGGCAAGAATCGATGTGGAATGTGGGTAAAGATCTAATTGCTTATATTCATGCAGGGATAAGGACTGAATTTGTCTTTTTGACGCATGACATACATGTGTTGATATCTCAACATATCCTTCTCTTTCACTTGAACCATACATACCCCTTCTTTTCTTCCTTCACAAATGAACTCTTTGCACTCCCCTCTTCCTTATGTACTAGATAAGCTCGTCCCCTAGCTTTGTGGTGGCAAAAAAGGAGAGATCTTTAAGGACAGAGCTTTATCCTTCTCTTTCATCTGAAGCATACATACCCCTTCTTTTCTTCCTTCACAAATGAACTCTTTGCAATTACCTATTCCTTATGTATTATATAAGCTCGTCCCCTAGCTTCTTGGTGGCAAAAAAGGAGAGATCTTTAAGGACAAAGCTTTGGTGAAGCTTTCTTGCAAGTTGCTTCAGGGTTTTGATCAAGAAACCTTAGGGTTTTGAAGGTTCTTAACTTAGCTCTTGACCGAGCTGAGTAAGTTTTTGCTTTCTACCTTGTTTCTTGTTTCTCTTTCTCTTCTTCCTTCTTGCATGGGTGAAGTCCTATTTTTTCTTGTTTGATGTTATGCATATGTGGTTAAAGATCTTCTTTTCTTCTTCTTTTACCCTAGTTTCACACCTGGATCTTGAGGAAAGAAGTTGCTTTGGAGCTTGGATGTGCAAGTTAGGGTTTCATCCTCTTTATTTGAGCTATCTTGCTATTGGATTCATCACCTATCTAGAGGTGAGTTATATAACCTTCATCTCATTTCCAAGATTGCCCTTAACTTGTTTCATATTGATCATATCCTTGAACATAGTTGATATAATGGAAATATGATCTTTGTAAACTACTTTTCATACGTACAAAGTAGTTTGTATGATGTTATCTAGTTATTGATCATATGTATATATTATCTTATTTCTTTCATGGATAAGAATTGTTGGCCATGAAGAAGAAGAAGAAGAAACAATGGTATTGTTTAAAAGAAATAGATCCGATTTCTATTATAGTGAAGGAACTGATGGTTTATCTAGTATGTGTCTTACTGCCTTCACTAATTAAAGAAAACGATGGTGATTCCTATCACCTAATCTGATGGGCCTAGTTTAGGATAAGAAAATGATGGTTGTACTTAGTATGAAGTCTATTGACCTTACTTAAGTAATGAACTGATGATTCCACTTAGAGGAATCTAGGGTTAAGTAAATAATCGATGGTCTTATATGTACCCTCTCATAAATTGATGGGTACAATAGACACAAATTGATTTTGGTTAAGTCATTATATTAATCTGACGGTCTTGTCTACTCAGAATCCAATGGGTAAGATTTGACTAAGTACCCAAATAATCTGATGATCCTACTATGGCTATGTACTACCAAAGAATTGATGGGCATTCTAGATGCCTGAACTGATCTTTAATCGAGACTCCAAAGGATCTGATGGTTTTCTTTTGATTAAGTATAACAAAGATCTGATGGTCCTTTTCTTGGTTAAGTACCTCAAAGAACTGATGGTAGGTTAAGTATAAGAGTCAACATTTTGACTAAGTATAGAAATGATATGGTGGTCTTTTCTAATAAGAAAAGAACTGATGTTTCACCTATGCATATTAATCAAATGATGGTTCCTCTTAGCTAATAAATGATTATCCTTTACTAAGACCATTGAAGGATCAATGGCCTCTTTAGGTCTAGACTCTGATGGCCTCACTAGGCCTAAAGATTTTATGGTCCTTTTATATTATATAATGGTTATGTCTACCTTGAATCTGATGGCTTCAAGTGAAGTCCAAGACTCAATGGATTGTGTTTAACACGATCTGATGGTTGAGTGTGATACTCATAATCTGATGGGTTGTGAACCATTATCCAATGGCAATGTTGAAGTTAGGGACATGAATATCACTAAGCAACTCAATGATTTGATGGGTTGTCTAGGTATAACAAATGAACTGATGGGTCAGCTATAGGTGTTGATTCAGTAATACTAATCCAAGATACACCTTTTACCTTTCTTGTAAATGGTTTGTCAATGATGGCTTAATACCCTAATTGATGATTGAGATAATGAATGTTATATTCATAATGTTAAGGTAATTCTCTTATGTTACTCTTGATAATGTTATGACTCCTATAGTTGATGCAAACTCATTCTAGTCCTGAAATGATAAGTTCATTGT
Organism: Alisma plantago-aquatica; assembly: GCA_963693085.1. Taxonomy (NCBI): domain Eukaryota; kingdom Viridiplantae; phylum Streptophyta; class Magnoliopsida; order Alismatales; family Alismataceae; genus Alisma; species Alisma plantago-aquatica. The sequence goes on from OY856415.1 coordinate 642,718,858, forward strand.
GATATGATAAATCTTATATAAGGCTCAGATGATAATGATGTGGTTACTTGAGAATATATGTTGTTTGGCTTTAATGGCTTGTGGACTGTGATATGCCCTTGATGGAGGTATAATCCTCTTCATGAATTGACAATGGACTAGTACCCAATGATTTTTTTGGTCGGTGAAAAAACTCTGTTGCTATTAAAATTCTAAAACTTTAGGTACAAGAAGACGCACCCCCTAACCCTTTGCAGGATTACAGAAAGAAAACAAAAGACCAGATTAAATCAGTCTTGAGCATAAAATCTCTAAACAGAAAAAAGACTACAAACCAGAAGAAAACGTCCCAGAAAATACATAAACAAGAGACTAACTATCCATCAATCTAAACATCCGAGGAGCTACACTGACAATAAAGACCACCCACAAATTGTGCAGGCACAGAAGGAAGACGAAGGACACCCAGCCTCTATCTACGCACCAAGCAAGGCCGCACTTCAGAATTGGAGTTTATCTATCTCAAATAGCTGTAAAACGCATTGTCTATCATGTCATACCATCATCTCATAGAAGACTCCAAACGCAGACTGATGACTGGAGCAATGATCAATCCAACCATCATATCTCTCCTTCACACATAACAATATGATCACCTCTGAAAATAATGGTCGGAAAAGATACGAAGGTTAAGATAAGGCATCGAACAACACCAATTAGTGTCTGGTGACCTCAACGAACTAATAGCAGTAGAATCTCGGTCGTAGGGATAGATTGGAAATAACCCCAGTCCATCGTCTGGTCATCGCTAGTTGTTGTTTGCACAACAGCAAACCAACAAACACCTTGAATGCGTTCATCTAGGAATTAGACAAAGTCCAAATCGGCAGCAACATGAAGCATGAAACTCAACCACCAGAGCAACAGAACTCCATACTGAAACAAAAACCGAGACTAGGGGAGTCAGATGCTGGAGGCCACTGAAATCACACTTCACTAGCATTAAGAGCACCCACAATTTGTGTGGCAACACATCCCATTATCACACAGATAACGAGGGTTACGCGAAAACATGTGGAAATCACCATAACCATAGATTATCAAAAACACGGGTTAATAAAAACCGATTGCGGAAAACTGATAAACTGTACCACTATTGCATTCCAGTCCTCATCATGCATAGAAACATGTTATATATATACATACACGAGACCTGGTACGTGTCCACAGCTTCAAGGAACAGTTGTTAATCCATCATATGAGTCACCACCTGTTCATATACATAAAGCCCCACATCCGGCCAACAGCAGGATATACAAACATTATCGATCATTTATCGTGAAACAACGTCAAAATACTACCAAGGACCTGAGAGTACAGGGATGACTCTAGACTCTACTACAAAACATCCAAAACAACAACATATCCATTGCTTGCCTTCTACTGCTCGTCAAGCTGCTCGGCCGCAACTCCGCGACCACCACTGCGTCTAGCTCGACCACCTAAAAAGGGTGTAACCAACGGAGTGAGACAATTGAACATTGTCCCAGCGGGAGGCATAACTCCCCGCCAAAACTATAAAACCTCAGATGAGCATATATATAAAGCAGTTAACTGATGAGAAGTATAGCAAGAACAGTTTATGAATTAAGGCTATCTAAGCTTACCGGATATATCCAAGTATCACATGTGTGAAACATGATTAACAAGACAGGATATCCAAACTCTACTGTCATAGAAGAACATATAAATAACGGCAAGATATAAAGAGAGTAACTACACAAGCAAGGCCTCAACCAATGTTGCGTGTTTGTCTTAAGCAGTGAGTACTAAACGGCTGGATTACGTTTTATTATTATGCCATGAGGAAGTGAACCGTACCGTTCAAATCCAACCTTCGGCTGCGAAGCCCATAACCGGTGCCATACAAGGTCAATGGAAGAGCCGGAATCCGTGACCTCACCCCTCGTGGTCAGTACACGAGAAACATAGCAAAACCGCAGTCTCATGCTCAAGTGGCCTTTAGCCATAGGGTCATCTCCTCAAGCTACCCTTCCTCTAGCCCGCCTTGGTACAGGTCACGACGCTAGTAACATTGAGCCACGGGCCTAATCACCGTGCTCTGAGCCATGAATGCATTCATGCTCATCACATATCACATATCCGGAGCCATGGGCCATGTTCACCATGCTCATCACATACCCGAGTCTGCAACCGTAGCTGCACTCATTTCACCTCTCTATTTGAGGCTAGGAGAAACCTCACATATTCAAAAATATGCGCTCCGAGTTAACCCGCAGGAGAACCCGTTTCACCATCACCAAGTCCTGACGATGATGGATCTATGGCCAGGGCAAACTACATGATAGATTTCACTGTGATTATTTAGTATCTTTTAGGTGGATTGCAAGATTCAACCAAGTTGTATAACATGCAAAATATAACAGAAAGTAAACAACATAAACTCAACATTATGTTTTTTCTACAATTTACATCACACTGATCCATCATAAGGATCTCATGTCACATGTTATTACTTGGCCTCTTACCAACCATCCAGATCCATCTCAAGGATCATCACATACCATGGGATCTCAATCCCTCATCACATAGTACCACCGCCTCTCAAGGCTTACATCATCATTATGGAATATCATTCAGAATACACCTGTCGTCACAGTATTCGCATATAACCATCCCTCATAGCCTTTCATTTGGCTATGCAGTACCTGCATGGTTAGCATCATTCAATAATTATAAGTTCAACATGAGGACTATGCTCACTATCATGAGATGTCATTTAAGATGCTATAATTATCAATTATACATCCACTGGTGATCATGTGTACAAGACACATTATTAAGCAACTATTTATGTGCTTCACCTTGCTTCAACATCATGCTAAACATACAAAACTAGCATTATTATTATTGCTACCATTGTCACTATCATTATCATTAAGTGAGCAAAGAGTCACCAACATTATCAAGGACATATACAATTAGGTTGTTTCCTCGACACAAGGATTCCTCACAAAAGATACCAAAACCCTCACTAAAAGACCATCCCGGGCAAGTTTCACCCTCACCTAAAACCATGGCGTGCAGCCAAGTCAGGCGTGCAGCGTGCAACACTGAAACAAAGGCGAGCGTGCAGGGTCTATCGGCTAGTCGCAACTCATGCAAGGGCGTGCTGACTGTGTCGGGCGAGCTGACCATGCCGAGCGAGCAAGGGGGTGTCGGGCGACTCAGGGGTGTCGTGCAAAGGTGTGACGCTCTTAGTGTGCAACTTGGCCGGGCGAGCCAGGCTATCGGGCGTGCAGGGTAGTGTTCACCCGTTCATCGCCTAATGGCCAGCACACGAGCCATTTTACTACTAAGGCCACCCGCGTGCAGCAGTGCAACGTGCACCTAGGCGTGCATGCTATCGAGTGTGCAAGGTATATCGAGCGAGCAGAGTGCTGTCAGGCGACACAGGCTGATGTCGGGCGAGCAGGGTTGTCGAGCGTGCAAGGCAGTGTGCTTGCTCATGCGTCAGGGTTTATCCGTGCAAGGTCCTATACTTATCTAGGCACACATCTCTGTCGGGTGAGCAAGCCCACCGGGCGAGCAGCTCCAAAGCATGCAGCCTTCTGGGCAAACTAAGGGTTGGCTCGCGCGCTCCACACTGAGCAGAACTCTCAACCGATTCAAGGTGAGAAGACCGTGCAAAGGAAAACTAGATCAAGGGGAGGGGGCTGTCGGGCAGCACCTCCACATGCACCAAACACCCAAGGTTCATCTCAACCAGGTCACCTAATACCTTACTCGAAACCCTAGAGAAGGGTCACCACCAAGACGAGCTCACCTTCTAGCCCATGGTGAGAAGAGGGTCTTGCTCAAGCCACTAGGTCACAATCTCACCTCAATCGACTAGGAAGGAGGGGTGTTGCTCATGGCACTAGGACCCAAACTCACTCTTCAAGACCAAAAGGGGAGAAAGGAGTGTTTCTCCCTAAACCCTAACTCACATGGATCAGCCAACAAGGGTACAAGGCAAGAACTAAACTACTAACATGTAAACAAATTATAACAAGAGATAGAGTAGTTAGGGTTATAAATTATGCAACCCGCCTTAAGCTCCAAGCTCCAAGGAAGAAGAAGAACTCCAAGCTCCACGCACCACCAAGCAAGGAAGATGGAGAGCTCCAAGGGATATCGACCTCCACAAGCTCCTTTAGGGTGTGTCGGCCACCAAGCTGCTCCTACAAAGGGTGTGTCGGCCGACACAAGCAAGGAAGGGAAGGGAGTGTCATGCACTCAAGGTGGAGAAGAGCCAAAAGATCAAAAGAACTCAAAGTAAGGGAAAGAACCACCTATATAGAAGGAAAGGGAGGAGAAAATAAGGTGGAGCATGGCAAGGTGTCGTCCACCCAAAGGACACTTGTGCACAAGCTCAAGCAACCTACCCTAGCAAGCCTTACACACTTGTCCAAGATGTGCACCATGTGTCCACTAAACAAAGTCAAGGTTGGACCAAGCATCATGGGTGACACACCAAGCTTGCACAAGGGCGACACACCTCACATGTTGGCCGACACACTCAGTTCTAGGTCGACACACACCTCACTTGGCCGATACAAGGCCCAACCAAGCCCAAACAAGGCACCTCAAGGCCCAAACAAACTCAACCAAGGCCCAAAGAACTCAAACAACAAGCCCAAGCCTTCCGCTCAACCCTAGAGGAAGCAAAGAGAGAGGTGGTCAACTTGCTCATAAAACCCTAAACTTAGGTTATTTGCAAGTAGCACCTCCAACTCTCAACAAGGCATAACCAAACCCTAATCACCACTAAAGGTGATTAGCAGGCATCAAAGCACCAGGGTTAATCAAAGCAAATAGGGTAAGCCCTAAACGAAGGTCAGGGTCCTTACAATTTGTAAGAGAGGAGACAGTGATCGACCAACATCTTCATCCTTTGCTTTCTGGATCAGTTGCAGCATCAAGTCCTGAGAAACTGGAATACTCCCAATAGGAGGGACACTGTCGGCGCACAGCAGCTGCAACAGGGAGCTCTGGGCCATCCACCGGATCATCAGAGGGGAAAGGAGAAGCTCGAGCGCCCCTAATCTCCCTGCACCACACGAAGTAGACGAAGCTGATACTGGAAGGACATCAACCAAGACACCAGGAGCACCTTCACCTTTCAGCGCAGCCGCTGATCAACCCTCGACGTCCACTCATTCTCCGACAAAAACAAAAAAAGCCAGCGGACGACTAGGACCCGGGCAGGGGAGCAGCAACACCCGCCACTGGCACCAACAGCACCGACCGTCCGCCGCGGCGCCCACACATGTTCTGTCCCGGCACGATGGCTCTGCGTGAGATCCGCAAGTTCCAGAAGTCGACCAACCTTCTGACAGCAGGACTCATCACTGTCTAAGTGTCGGCTTGGCCCCGGCACTGACCCGCCCAACTTCGAAGATGAGGGCCAAACCAAAACAAAGGCAGAGGAGGGAGGCGTCGTCAACAGGAGCGGAGGTAAATTGCCCATTCAATGACAACCACCTAGTTCTCAGCCGCCACCATCATCGCTAAGCATGTCGGGGTCGATGTTGAGGATGCCTTCACACTTGATTACACCAGCTATCGGCTCGGGGGAGGAGGAATCAGGATTCTGAAGAGGAGATCGAGGGATCCCTTTTTCCTTCGCCTGGATGGAGCAGCTGCATGGGGGACAGATCTAGGGCACGACTCCTCTCCACCCATCACTCATAGACGGGGTGGAGTCGACAAAGTCGAACTGCCGAATCACAACTGGATCTGGCTCCACAGTAGCGCATCGCATCACGTCCTCAACCCAACCAAGCATCGACCCAAAACAAGTTGTAGGGCGAACAATCGAACAGGACTCCTGCTCCATCACCACCTGAGATCTGCTACTACCTTCAGACCCTGGCCTTTCGTGGTTGGGCCAGGGGGAGGAAGGCACCGAGGAGGCACCCCCTCCCCCCAACGGCGGCCATCGGAGAAGAAGACTTGAGAGAAGGTGGAGCACAAACCTAGAAAGAGAGAGGAGCCGTCCTCCCAAGATAATGATACTAGCATATTCTTATTAGTACCCAATGATAGTGTGATAAAAAACATGTTTCATATGTTTTATACCTTCTGAAGTTGCTATACATCATTACTTTAGTAGGAATTCTTTAGGGGTTATGTGTAACTTGATTGATGCAGACTAAGTTCACCTAATGGGAAATAACTAATCAAGTCAAACCCTAATCATGTAATGCCATGTGTAGTAGAGATATTCCAGTGTCAAAACTCATTGGTTAACAAAAAGAGTAATCCATAAAGGAAACTTTGAGTCGTATACTATTGAGTATATGCACGACATGGAAGATATATCCTTGTCATCCTAATTCCAAGGTTATAGAGAGGGGTCGAGGCCATATCTTGAATTAATGAATATGTGTACGTAATGTGATTGAGGACAATTGTGGTTGTACCTAAAATAATAAGGTTTTTGGATAATGTGGTTTCTAGTGTCGTAGCATGTATACCTAGGACAGACTAGGCTAATTGCAGCTTGATTATTATATCACTGTGGTAGACTTGTACTAACTACAAGGATGAGATCTTAGGATTCTAGATCTCTTAAATATTGTATGGTACTAATTACACTCTACAATGGTCAAATGGAAGTTGAGTGGTATGTCTCGAACTTCCTAGGGCTTAATAAATTGTATAATACAACCTTGTAGTAGATTTGTTAATATTATACAACTCTTCACATTGGATGGTAACTCTTGCCTTGTTTCTTATAATGTCAACTTGACATATATTGTGGTAAGAGAAATTAACTATTTAAATGATGATAGCTTTATCGGTTCCTTATAATCATGTTAAATTTGATCAACTTTGTAATACCATTTTCTTGCTTGTTTAATTAAATAACTTAATGTAAAATGAAAATGTTGTTGAGAATTATATCTTTCACTGGGACATAGGTCTCATCTCGTGGGTCACCATATCTTTTTAAGTGATTATTAGCAGTAGTGTTTCAAAAAGGGGTTTGTGCGGCTGCATACAAGGTGTGAACCACCTACCGAACCACATAGTGGAAATCCCCCCCCAAAAGTGGACGAGGCTGCATAATCAGCCACATAGTCGCATAAAAAGGTCGATTAATCCCCAATTTTTAGATATACATATTTCCATTTATTTTGTTTACATTTACATTCATCTATGTTTGTTTACATTTAGGTCATAGTTCATGTTTGTATTTATTTAAGTTGCGATGATTATATCTTTGCTTGATTGTATCTATTATTCTTGTAATTGTACTATTTAGATACACAGTTGTACAAAACAAATTTTTATATTTATGATTAATATATATGTATATATAATAAATAAAAAATCCAAAAATGCATATACTCCCCCATACCGCATATACTCTACAAGGTGACCTCTCCAGACGCATAACACATATTGATTTTTAAAACACTGATCAGTAGTGTCGTTAGAACCATGATAACAAGGAAGGGCAGCCTATAGATTAGTAAGGAGCAAAAGGTTGGCTAGTTGTGTAAAAAGTCCTAGAGTCATCCTTGTACTCTCAGGTCCAAGTGGGGAAGCTTTGTAGAAGAAATGTATCGACTTGAGTTTTGGCATTTTGTTGATGTTTGTACCCGATATATCTATATGTGGATATGCTTTTGTATACATGTCATGATTGTGGCCACTAGACATATGTAAAGTAACATGATGCTTTATAAGATTTTATTCAAGGTGTTGGACCTATATGTAAATATTCTTGTACATGTATGAGATGTTTAATTTGGTTTAAATTATCCCTCTTTTCAGTGATGTGGTTAATTAGTGATCGATCATGATTTGGTTTGAGTAATCTCACTATTGTGTGGCAGTGTGTCACATTTGATGGAATCAAAGCCTAGGTTTCACTGAGTCTACAGGGACATAGAACTTAAGTTTTGTGTATGTTCTTATGCAATACAACAAATCTGGTCATAGCTTATGGTTATGTAGATATGTCTGGAGAATGAGAAGAACATGCTGAGAGTAGATATGTTGTGCCAGGAGGTGGCTATAGGAGGTGGGTATGATAAGGAAAAGCACCTCAGATGGAACCAAAACAGCCCACCCCACCTCCATTTGACCCTACACCTAATCCAGCTTTCCAATCCATGTTTGGACAACTTATGACAATGATTATGCACTTAGCGGATAGGTACTTGCACCATAGCCTAGGAGAACCGTTCCTACTATGGAATCTCAAGGTTCGGGGAATACCTTTGAGAGGTTAAAGCACGTAGGAGCTACTGAGTATGCGGGTAAAACATACTCGACAGACATTGATATGTGGAAATTTGAGTTAGAAAATACGTTTAAGATCCTAAGCATCCCAGATGAGGACAAGGTGAATCATGTTGTTTACCTCCTCAAGGGTTGTGTTAGCCATTGGTGGGCTATATAAGAAGAGAATAGATCATGAGTTGTTGTGAGTTGGGAAGAGTTTCAATGAGAATTTGTAAGCCGCTACTTCCCTGAGACATATCTGGATGAGAAGATAATGCAGTTTGAGAGGTTGCGCTAGGGGTCGATGTTTATCAATTAATACGAGGAAAGGTTTATGGAGTTGAGGTTTTTTCCTTACATGGCAACATCACAAAAGGAGAGGATCCAGAGGTTTGAGAAGGGTATGAGTTCTGAATTGTCTACAACAACATCAGCTTTGGAGAATAAGGAAGGATTATCTACCTTTGAGGAGTTTATGAGGAGGATTGAGAGGTCTACTCTTGAGAAGCGTGAAGCTAATGCTAGGAAGAGACCATATCAGTTCTAAGGACAGATGTCTAGAGGCTTTAAGAAGCCGAGGTTATCAACACTACAATCACAATAGAGGTCGACTTTTTCTGAGCCAAGATCACGAGTATAGTCCCAGTGGTTGCCTAATAAAGGGAGAGGTCACAACTTTCTATCGACTGAAGCAACCAGTACAACATCTCTATCAGTGACAAGGTCACTAGGACATTGTATGATTCTAGGACGCATTTCAAGTGTGTAAAAGTAGGGCATGTGAGGTGGTCTTGACCTATAAAGGACGAGGAAGTGACACAATAACCAAAGTAGAGTCAGCAAGGCTCATAGTAGAAATAATAAAATAACAGTGGTGCTAGAGGACGTGGTCAAGCATCACAGACCATCAACTGGACTGGTTGGAAAAGGATGAGGATGACAACAAGTGATGACTAGTATCTATACTATGTATCAACCAGAAGGAGTGGTCCATCCACAAGTCATGACAGATCAGATGGAACTTTTTCATTCTGACTTATATTCTTCTTCTTTTGTATTTATTCTAATTGACCCAAGTGTGACACACTCACTTATCATTAGAGAGGTGGTAAATAGTTGTAATTTGCCATTTTGTAGTAGATTTGATAGCCTCTTGCTAGAAACCCCTCTAGTTGGTTCTGTTGAGTTGCGGGAGGTGTGTCCATCTTGTGTTCTTTCTTTCTCGGGATGCAACATTCAAGAGTATCTTATGCCACTTGGCATGCACGGATTCAATGTAATCCTAGGGATGGATACCTTGGAAAAGTATAAGGTCATTTTGAACCGTAGTTTTAAGATTTCTATGTTATGTGATAGAGATAATTCTTTGATTTTCCAAGGAGATAGGAAGATTCTTCCTGTGTTTTTGGTATCAACTATAATTGTAGAGAAGCTTACGAGACAAGGGTTGAGGGCTTCTTGGCATATGTTGTGGATACCAAGGTGAGGAGTCCTAGTATCCAAGAAGTACCTATAGTGTAAGAGTTTGAGGATATCTTTCTAGAGGAATTTCTTGGCATTCCACCTCCTAGAGAGATTGACTTTGAGATTAATCTAGTTCCTAGTACACAACCTATAGCTCATACACCATATACGATGGCACCAACTGAGATGCAGGAGTTGAAGAAACATGTACAGTAGTTGCTGGAGAAGGGTTTCATAAAACTAAGAACTTCTCTTTGGGGTGCTCCAATGTTGTTTGTAAAAAGAAGGATGGTTCTATGTTGTTATGCATATATTACTAGCAATTGAAGAAGGTCACAATAAAGGATAAGTATCTATTGTCAGGGAATGATGATTTATTTGATCAGTTGAGAGGTGCCATGGTGTTTTCTAAGATAAACTTGAGGTTAGATTATCATCAATTGTAGATCAAGGTAGATGCCATACCAGGATTACTTTTAGGACTAGATATGGTCACTATGAGTTTGTGGTTATGTCGTTTGGGCTAACTAATGCACCATAAGATTTAATGAACTTGATGAATAGGGTGTTCAGACTATTTTTGGTTCATCTTATAGTAGTGTTCATAGATGATATTCTAATATACTCCGAGGACAGTCAACATCATGAGAAGCATCTACGCCAAGCATTAGAATTGTTGAGGCACTACCAGTTACATGCCAAATTTGGTAAGTGTGAATTTTGGTTGATTGAGGTGTCTTTCCTTGGTCATGTCATATCTACTAGAGGTGTTTGTGTAGACCCGAAGAAAGTAGATCTTGTGCTATAATGGGAGCATACCAAAACATCGACTAAAATCTAAAGCTTCCTGGTGTTCCACCTCTTAGGGAATTTGACTTTGAGAATAATCGAGTTCCTAGACCACAACCTATAGCTCATACACCTTATAGGATGGCACCAGCTGAGATGCATGAGTTGAAGAAACAATTGCAGGAGTTGTTGGATAATGGTTTCATAAAACCAAGAATTTCACTTTGGGGTGCTCCAGTCCTATTTGTAAAAAAGAAGGATGGTTCTATGAGGCATAGATTATTGATAGTTGCACAAGGTCACAATAAAGAACAAGTATCCATTGCCAAGAATTGATAATTTGTTTGATCATTTGAGAGGTGTCACAATGTTTTCTAAGACAGACTTGAAGTTAGGTTATCACCAATTGTAGATCAAGGCTGATGGCATACCAAAGACTACTTTTGGGACTAGGTATATTCACTATGTGTTCGTGGTTATGTCGTTTGGGCTACTAACCAATGCATCGAAAGCTTTCATGGACTTGATGAATAGGATGTTCAGACCATGTATGGATCAGCTTATAGTAGTATTCATAGATAATATTCTTATATACTCCAAGGATAGTCAGCAACATGAGCAACATTTGCACTAAGCATTAGAGTTGTTGAGGCAACACCAGTTATATGCCAAATTTAGTAAGTGTGAGTTTTGGTTGATTGAGGTGTCTTTCCTTGGCCATGTCATATTTGCTAGAGGTGTTTGTGTAGACCCAAAAAAAGTAGAGTCTATGCTGTAATGGGAGCATCCCAAAACACTGACTAAAATATGAAGCTTCCTAGGCTTGGCAGGTTATTATAGAAGATTCATTAAGAATTTTAGTGTTGTGGCATTACCCCTAACCAAGTTGACTAGGAAGGGTGTTTAGTTTGTTTGGGTTGATAAGTGTCAACGATCCTTCTAATCACTAAAGGAGAAATTGACAAGTGCTCTAGTGATAGTGGTGCCAAAGAAAAGAAAAGGTTATATAGTTTTATGTGATGCTTCAAAGAATGGCTTGGGATGCATGTTGATGCAAGATAAGAATGTGATTTCTTTTGCTTCACGACAACTTAACAAACACGAGGAGAACTATCTGACACATGATATGGAGTTAACAATAGAGGTCCTTTCCTTAAAGAGTTGGAGACACTATCTATATGGGGAAAAGTGTCAGATCTTCACTGATTACAAGAGAATCTACAATATATCTTCTCAAAGTAGGAGCTAAACATGAGGCAAAGAAGATGGATGAAACTGATCAAAGATTATTTCTACACTAGAGACTACCATCCAAGAAAGGTGAACGTGGTGGCTGATGCTCTGAGTAGAAAGTCATCTTTGTCATCATTTGTGGATAAAGCATAGTTGCATTCCATGGTGTGTCACAAGCGGGACATGTTAGTATCTTTGTGACAGGTGAATGTACAGTTAGAAGTATCATTGTTGGCACAATTGCAAGTCAAGCTGATGCTAATACAATAGATTAGAGATGCACAGAAGGGTGATATTGTGATACTGAATATTAGAAGAGAGTTTTGTAGTGGGAAGCATGATGGGTTCCATGCATTAGATGATGGGACAGTTTGTTTCCACAACAGAATAGTGGTTCCAAATGTTGATGGCCTAAGGGAGATGGTACTTGAGGAGACTCATTCCTCAATGTATGTGATGCATCCCAACAGTACAAACATGTACCATAATCTGAAAGATTTATACTGGTGGCCATGATGAAGCATGACATGGCAGAGTTTGTTACCAAATGTGCCATATGTCAGCAAGTCAAGGTAGAGCATCAGAAGCCTGCAGGAACATTATAACCATTGTTAATACCACAGTGGAATTGGGGTCATATACCATGGACTTTGTGGTTGGTCTCCCAAGGACAGCCAAGGTTCATGATTCCATTTGGGTGATAGTTGACAGGTTGACAAAGTCAACTCACTTTCTTCCGGTCAAAACAACTTATACAACAAAAAAGTAGGCACATATTTATGTTGATGAGATAGTCCATCTACATGGTATCCCGGTTACCATAGTATCTGACATAGGTCCTCAATTCACAAGTAGGTTTTGGGAACATCTACATATAGCTTTTGAAACAAAATAAGATTGAACACAACTTTTCACCCAGAGACTAACGGTCAGTCAGAAAGGACTATACAGATGTTAGAAGACCTATTGAGAACATGTGTTTTGCAATTTCTTGGCAGTTGGGACATCCATCTGAGTTTGATTGAGTTTTCCTACAATAAAAACTTTTAGAGAAGTATAGATATGGCATCACATGAAGCCTTGTACGAGAGACATTCTTGGTCACACCTTTGTTGGTATGAGGTAGGCGAGTATCAACTTTTAGGCCCCGATTTAGCACAAAAGACTTTTGAGAAGATCAAAGTGATCAAAAATTAGTTTAAGACAGCTTAGGATAGACAAAAGTCATTGATAACCACCATAGACCACTAGAGTTCTAAGTTGGGGACCACGTGTATCTCAAGGCTTCCCCTTGGAAAGATGTGGCGAGATTTGGTCAGAAGGGTAAGTTTGCTCCTAGGCTTATGGGACCATACCTCATTTTGGCACGAGTTGGAAAGGTGACATACATGTCAGAGTTACTGCCAGAGATGCACAAGTTACATAATGTCTTCCATGTCTCTATGATTACCAAGTGTCACCCCAACACATAATAGACGATAAAGCTAGTGGAGGTTGAGTTAGAGGATGATGTTTCTTATGAGGGTCTTATGTTGATCATAGATAAGAGAGTACAGAAGCTGTGAAAGAAGGATATAGCCTTAGTAAAAGTGTTCTGGAATCGCCATGGTGTGGAGGAAATCACATGGGAATTATAGTATGAGATGTATAAAAAGTACTCATTTCACTTAAGGATTTCAAGGGTGAAATCCACGTTAGGGGTTTATGGTTGTAAGACCCCTGACCTAGTTTTATGTTAAGCATGCTTGATTAACTTAATTGGATGCTTAGTTTCTTAATAAAACTACAATCCATGATTTTTTATTATGATATGAAGCTATGTATCAAGTTTGGTCCAATTTGGATATTGTTTGATTAAGTTTTGCAATTAATGCACTTATATTGGCTCTTATGAAATTTACCCAATTTTAGGGTTTTATTTTTGATTTTCATACATGAATATTGTGCTTCAAAGCAATCTTCATAATTTTTTTATATGGTTACATTTATAAATACCTAGATGCATAATTAGTTTGTTGATCTTCTCTTGGTACGTTGGAAATTTAGGGTTTTCACCTAAGCGTGTTGATGATTTGTCTAAGTATGTGAAAGATTTGATGGTATCACCTAGCGAAGGAAAGATCTAAAAGGTTCTCCATGTAGTTGAGGATCTTATGACTTGTCCTTGATACCTTATAATTAATGGATGCATGGTTGGCCCTGGGGGCGTGCTCCAAAAGTGGAGGCGTGATCCCAAAGGTAAATCAATCCTTAAATTTATAACCTGAAACCTTGAACTTCAAGGACCCCCGTGACTTTAGTACGGAGTCAAAGTAGATATACGAGGTCAAACACATGTATGTAAGTATGTTTAGGACACTTAAGATCTCTCTTAAGTCAGTTAAGCCAATCTAATAGCTGATAAGAGTTTGAAACTAGAACTACTCTAGCAAAATGCCAAGAAATTAAACAAAACAAAGTAAAAAAAACAAAATAGACTCCGTAAGATTCTACTAATCAAATAGAAGGATTTCCTGGCTATGCAACCACAAGTTGGGTAATCTATGCACTCGTTCTCAGGTGTGGACAACCCTCGAACACCTTAGCAAGAAACCAATATCCAAACATAGTACAAATTGTGATATCTATACCTGTGAGGGGTCATCCCACTCACTTTCACACAATGTGACTTTAACCCATCAATGATAAGAAACCTCTCTCGAGGATGAAAAATCAACACCCTAGAATATTCCAAATGCCCTCTCAGGTCTAGAATATTCTGAGATGCTAGGAGTAAATATGATATGGATAGAACATTATGGTGGGCCCAATCGGGCTGGGTCGGGCCCGACCGTGCCCAACTCCATGTTTCTATACAGATCACCTTGAATCGTCCTCTTTTCATATTCTGATCCAAACTACCTTCTTTTATCCATTTCTACTACTAACCTTTTGATCTAGGTAGAAATAGAAGTTCAAGCAAGAAAGAGATCAATCAAACCAACAATCATAACCAGAAAGAGAAGATAATAGAAAACATAATATATCTAGAATAGAACTACTTGCTTAAGGTAAAAGTACATAAACATGCCCAAAATGGGCTACATAAACAAGAAGGATCTCAACTAGCCATGGATAAGAATAGTTGGCACCGAATAAAGATGGAAGAATATCTTTTGTACATAAACTAAAGAGAACAATAGAAGAAAGGAGAAGTAGAAGAAGAGATTTAGCCCGTAAAGGAGAGGTGGCTCTCGCTCCTTAGCCTTTTTATGGGCCTGATCTCATCTTTGGGTTGTTCTCCTTGGTCTTCTAAACTCCTTGGCCTCCTTTCTCTTTCATTCCACGCCAAACAGTAGCTTGGTGGGTGTATGGAGGTGGAAGATGGTTGGGAATGGTAGGGAATGTGTGAATGATAGTGGAAAATGATGGTAGATGGAAGCAAACTGAAGGGATGGATGTAAAATGAACACATCAGCCCTTTCAGACCTTAGAAATCTCCCACAGAGCTCTGGGAATAAAAAATATGTGGAACCCCTTGCTAGGTAGAGAGGGGTGGGTATTTATGGGCGAAGGTGGAGTGTATGTGATAAGTGCTTGCTACACCTTCAGCGGTCACTACAGATTTGAAGTTTCTCTCGAACTGACCATACTAGACTGGGCCCAATGGTGCCGGGCTGGGTCCAACCATGTCGAGCATATTGGTTGCCATAGCTGCTATGGTTTCTACTGTCATCACGGTCACAAAAACCTTCGTGGTCTTATTCTTGGCCTGATTGTATCGAGCGTAGTAGTCGCTACAACTATCGTGGTCCTGTTCTTAGCCCAACCGCACCATTACAGTCTTATACTGGGCTGGTCCCAAACATGCCGAGCATAGTGGTCACTAAAATTGTCGTGGTCTTATTCTAGGCCTAGAAGCACTAAGCATAGCGGTCGCTACAGCCATCGCAGTTGCTATAGCCGCCACAATCTTGTTCTTGGCCCAGCCGCGCCGAGCGTAGTGGTTGCTACAGTCGTGTCGATTGCTGCGATTGTGGTTGTAGCGGTCGCTATGGTGTGGTTGTAGTGATCTCTATAGATGGAAGACTAGCTACTATAAAAACCATGTGATGAACCCAGCCCGACCAGGCCGGGTTGGAAGAAATCTCAGAGAATCAATATCTTATTAAGTTTGGTGCCTACAAGTCCCAAAATTGGCTAGTTGAGCAAAAAGATATTTATTATCAAAGGATAAGAATCTAGAGTTATTTAAGGCATATTAAGGATATAGTCAAAACAAAACTATGAATAAATACTTAGCATAAATGCCTGAATTTGGGTGTTATCAATGCACTAGTTGAAGTAAATGATCTGATGGATGGCCAGTTTTTGTGAAATGGCTAAGTGTAGTGAAAAGAATCAACAGGTTCACTCATGACCCACCTTGATGAGTTTTCTAAGGAAAGAATCGATGGGAAATCTTAGTAATGATCTAATAGATTATCTACATGCATGGATAAGGATTGGTTTCATATTTTGACACATGGCATCCATGTGTTAATATCTCAACCTATCCTTCTCTCTCATCTAAAGCATATGTACCCCTTCCTTCTTTCACAACTGAACTCTTTGCGCTTCCGTCTTCCTTGTGTACTAGAAAAGCTCATCCCCTAGCTTCTTGGAGGAGGAAAAGGAGAGATCTTGAAGGGAGGAGCTTTGGTGGAGATTTCATGCAAGTTGCTTTAGGGTTTTGATCAAGAAACCTTAGGGTTTTGAAGGTTCTTGTGGCAACACATCCCATTATCACACACATAATGAGGATTTCACGAAAACGTGCGGAAATCACCATAACCACAGATTATCAAAAACACGGGTTAATACAAACCGATTGCGGAAAATTGATAAACTGTACCACTATTGCATTCCAGTCCTCATCCTGCATAGAAACATGTTATATATATACATACACGAGACCTGGTACGTGTCCACAGCTTCAAGGAACAATTGTTAATCCATCATATGAGTTCACCACATGTTCATATACATAAAGCCCCACATCCATCCAACAGCAGGATATACAAACATTATCGATTGTTTATCGTGAAACAACATCAAAATACTACCAAGGACCTGAGAGTACAGGGATGACTCTAGGCTCTACTATAAAACATCCAAAACAGCAACATATCCATCGCTTGCCTTCTACTGCTCGTCAAGCTACTCGGCCGCAACTCCGCGACCACCACCGCGTCTAGCTCGACCACCTAAAAAGGGTGTAACCAATGGAGTGAGACAATTGAACATTGTCCCAGCGGGAGGCATAACTCCCCGCCAAAACTACAAAACCTCAGATGACCATATATATAAAGCAGTTAACTGATGAGAAGTATAGCAAGAACAGTTTATGAATTAAGGCTATCTAATCTTACCGGATATATCCAAGTATCACATGTGTGAAACATGATTAACAAGACAGGATATCCAAGCTCTACTATCATAGAAAACATATAAATAATGACAAGATATAAAGAGAGTAACTACACAAGCAAGGCCTCAACCAATGTTCCGTGTTTGTCTTAAGAAGTAAGTACTAAACGGCTGGATTACGTTTTATTATTATGCCATGAGGAAGTGAACCGTACCGTTCAAATCCAACCTTCGGCTGCGAAGCCCATAACCAGTGCCATACAAGGTCAATGGAAGAGCCGGAACCCATGACCTCACCCCTCGTGGTCAGTACATGAGAAACATAGCAGGACCGCAGTCTCATGCTCAAGTGGCCTTTAGCCATAGGATCAGCTCCTCAAGCTACCCTTCCTCTAGCCTACCTTGGTACAGGTCACAGTGCTAGTAACACTGAGCCACGGGCCTAATCACCGTTCTCTAAGCCATGAACGCATTCATGCTCATCACATATCACATATCCGGAGCCATGGGCCATGTTCACCATGCTCATCACATACCCGACTCTGCAACCGCAGTTGCACTCATTTCACCTCTCTATTTGAGGCTAGGAGAACCTCGCATATTAAAAAATATGCGCTACGGGTTAACCCGCAGGAGAACCCGTTTCACCATCACCAAGTCTTGACGATGATGGATCTATGGCCAGGGTAAACTACATGATAGATTTCACTGTGATTATTTAGTATCTTTTAGGTGGATTGCAAGATTCAACCAAGTTGTATAACATGCAAAATATAACAGAAAGTAAACAACATAAACTCAACATTATGCTTTTTCTACAATTTACATCACATTGATCCATCACAAGGATCTCATGTCACATGTTATTACTTGGCCTCTTGCCAACCATCGTAATCCATCTCAAGGATCATCACATACCATGGGATCTCAATCCCTCATCACATAGTACCACCGCCTCTCAAGGCTTACATCATCATTATGGAATATCATTCAGAATACACCTGTCGTCACAGTATTCGCATATAACAATCCCTCATAGCCTTTCATTTGGCTATGCAGTACCTGCATGGTTAGCATCATTCAATAATTATAAGTTCAACATGAGGACTATGCTCACTATCATGAGATGTCATTTAAGATGCTATAATTATCAATTATACATCCACCGGTGATCATGTGTACAAGACACATTATTAAGCAACTATTTATGTGCTTCACCTTGCTTCAACATCATGCTAAACATACAAAACTAGCATTATTATTACTGCTACCATTGTCACTATCATTATCATTAAGTGAGCAAAGAGTCACCAACATTATCAAGGACATATACAATTAGGTTGTTTCCTCGACACAAGGATTCCTCACAAAAGATACCAAAACCCTCACTAAAAGACCATCCCGGGCAAGGTTCACCCTCACCTAAAACCATGGCGTGCAGCCAAGTCAGGCGTGCAGCGTGCAACATTGAAACAAAGGTGAGCGTGCAGGGTCTATCGGCTAGTCACAACGTGTGCAAGGGCGTGCAGACTGTGTCAGGTGAGCTGACCATGCCGAGCGAGCAAGGGGGTTCCGGGCGACTTAGGGGTGTCGTGCAAAGGTGTGACGCTCTTGGCGTGCAACTCGGCCGGGCGAGCCAGGTTATCGGGCGTGTAGGGCAGTGTTCACCCGCTCATCGCCTAATGGCCAGCACACGAGCCATCTTACTACTAAGGCCACCCGCGTGTAGCAGTGCAACGTGCACCTAGGCGTGTAGGCTATCGAGTGTGCAAGGTATATCGAGCGAGCAGAGTGCTATCGGGCGACACAGGCTGATGCCAGGCGAGTAGGGTTGTCAAGCGTGCAAGGCAGTGTGCTCGCTCGTACGTCAGGGTTTATCCATGCAAGGTCCTATACTTATCTAGGCACACATCTCTGTCGGGTGAGCAAGCCCACCGGGCGAGCAGCTCCAAAGCGTGCAGCCTTCCAGGAAAACTAAGGGTTGGCTCGCGCGCTCCACACAGAGCAGAACTCTCAACCGATTCAAGGTGAGAAGACCGTGCAAAGGAAAACTAGATCAAGGGGAGGGGGCTATCGGGAAGCACCTCCACACACACCAAACACCCAAGGTTCATCTCAACCAGGTCACCTAATACCTTACTCGAAACCCTAGAGAAGGGTCACCACCAAGACGAGCTCACCTTCTAGCCCATGGTGAGAAGAGGGTCTTGCTCAAGCCACTAGGTCACAAGCTCACCTCAATCGACTAGGAAGGAGGGGTGTTGCTCATGGCACTAGGACCCAAACTCACTCTTCAAGACCAAAAGGGGAGAAAGGAGTGTTGCTCCCTAAACCCTAACTCACATGGATCGGCCAACAAGGGTACAAGGCAAGAACTAAACTACTAACATGTAAACATATTATAACAAGAGATAGAGTAGTCAGGGTTATAAATTATGCAACCCGCCTTAAGCTCCAAGCTCCAAGGAAGAAGAAGAACTCCAAGCTCCACACACCACCAAGCAAGGAAGATGGAGAGCTCCAAGGGATATCGACCTCCACAAGATCCTTTAGGGTGTGTCGGCCACCAAGCTGCTCCTACAAAGGGTGTGTCGGCCGACACAAGCAAGGAAGGGAAGGGAGTGTCGTGCACTCAAGGTGGAGAAGAGCCAAAAGATCAAAGGAACTCAAAGCAAGGGAAAGAACCACCTATATAGAAGGAAAGGGAGGAGAAAACAAGGTGGAGCATGGCAAGGTGTCATCCACCCAAAGGACACTTGTCCACAAGCTCAAGCCACCTACCCTAGCAAGCCTTACACACTTGTCCAAGATGTGCACCATGTGTCCACTAAACAAAGTCAAGGTTGGACCAAGCATCATGGGCGACACACTAAGCTTGCACAAGGGCGACACACCTCACATGTTGGCCGACACACTCACCTCTAGGTCGACACACACCTCACCTGGCCGATACAAGGCCCAACCAAGCCCAAACAAGGCACCTCAAGGCCCAAACAAACTCAACCAAGGCCCAAAGAACTCAAACAACAAGCCCAAGCCTTCCGCTCAACCCTAGAGGAAGCAAAGAGAGAGGGGAACACCTCACAAGGTGGTCAACTTGCTCATAAAACCCTAAACTTGGGTTATTTGCAAGTGGCACCTCCAACTCTCAACAAGGCATAACCAAACCCTAATCACCACTAAAGGTGATTAGCAGGCATCAAAGCACCAGGGTTAAGCAAAGCAAACAGGGTAAGCCCTAAACGAAGGTTAGGGTCCTTACAATCTAACCCCCTTTAAGGGATTTCATCCCCGAAATCCGAAGAGAAAAGCGAGGGA
Organism: Alisma plantago-aquatica; assembly: GCA_963693085.1. Taxonomy (NCBI): domain Eukaryota; kingdom Viridiplantae; phylum Streptophyta; class Magnoliopsida; order Alismatales; family Alismataceae; genus Alisma; species Alisma plantago-aquatica. The sequence goes on from OY856415.1 coordinate 642,739,330, forward strand.
TACTTCCTCCTCATCTCTTCCTCAAGCTCCCATGTGGCTTCCTCGATGCCACGACGCTACCAAAGAACTTTCACAAGAACCAGGTCCTTCCTCTTTAGCTTCTTAACTCTCTGTCAAGAATTGCCATAGGACCTTCCTCGTAGGTCACATCTTCATCAAGCTCAACTTCAACTGGCTGTATCAATGTACCTGAATCTGGATGACTTTTCTTCAGCATACTGACATGAAATACTGGATGTAACCTGTGCAATTCTGGAGGTAACTCTATCTTGTAAGCTACCTTTCCTACACGTGCTATAACTGAGTAAGGCCCCATATACCTGGGTGCCAACTTACCCTTCCGGCCAAACCTCAACACACCTTTCCATGGCGAGACTTTAAGATATACCTTGTCTCCTACCTGGAACTCCAAAGGTCGCCATCGATTGTCTGCATAAGACTTCTGTCTGTCCTGTGCCACTTTCAACCGTTGTTGTATTACTTTGATCTTTTCTGCTGTTTGCTGCACCAACTCAGGACCCAAAAGATGATACTCACCAGACTCATACCAACACAAAGGAGATATGCACTTCCTTCCATACAAAGCCTCATAAGGAGCCATGTCGATGCTCCGCTGATAACTGTTGTTGTAGGCAAACTCTATCAAACTCAGGTGTACATCCCAGTTGCCTAGAAACTGCAAAACACAAGCTCGAAGGAGATCTTACAAAATCTGAATAGTCCTTTCAGACTGTCCATCTGTCTGCAGGTGAAAGGTTGTACTGAACTTCAACTGCGTTCCCAACGCTCGGTGCAGTTGTTCCCAAAAACGACTCGTGAACTGAGGACCTCTGTCAGAAACTATCATTGTTGGCACACCATGCAAACGTACTATCTCATCAACATATACTCGAGCGAGTTTCTCAGCGGTATACGTCATCTTCACTGGTAGAAAATGGGCAGACTTCGTCAATCTGTCCACTATCACCCAAATGAAATCATGATTCCTAGTTGTCCTGGGTAGACCAACTACGAAATCCATGGTTATATGATCCCATTTCCACTGCGGTATTGGCAAAGGTTGCAACGTACCTGCCGACTTCTGATGTTCAACCTTCACTTGCTGACAAACCACACATCTCACCACGAACTCAGCTACATCTCTCTTCAAACTGGGCCACCAATACAAGTCCTTCAGACTATGATACATCTTGGTGACACCTGGATGCATAGCATACATTGACGTGTGTGCTTCCTCAAGCACCAACTTCCTTAGCTCATCAACATATGGAACTACCATCCTATCACGATAGCAAACTAGCCCATCCTCGGACTCATGAAACCCATCACGCTTTTCGCTGCCAAACTCTGATCTGATCAACTGTACTACATCATCTATCTGTTGTGCATCCTTGATCTGCTGTCTCAGCGTAGGCTTAACTTACATCTGTGCTAAGAGACCAGCTAACGAGGAAACCTCCAACTGCACGTTCATCTTCCGCAAAGATACAAGCATATCTCGCTCATGGCATACCAGAGAACTCAGCTGCGCCTTCTTGGAAGGAAAAGAAGACTTTTGACTAAGCACATCTGCTACCACATTCGCCTTACCAGGATGATACTCGATAGTGCAGTCATAATCATTGATCAACTCTATCCATCGCCACTGCCGCATGTTCAACTCTTGCTGCGTAAAGATGTACTTCAGATTCTTATGATCTGTAAAGATCTGACACACTTCCCCATACAGATAGTGTCTCCAAATCTTTAACGCATGAACCACTGCCGCTAACTCCAAGTCATGAGTCGGGTAGATCTCCTCATGCTTCTTGAGTTGTCACGAGGCAAAAGAAACCACGTGATCTTCCTGCATCAGCACACAACCTAAACCTTTCTTGGAAGCATCACAGAAAACAACATAGCCTTTCCCAGGCTCTGGCAAGATCAACACTGGAGCACTGGTCAGCTTTTTCTTCAAACTCTGGAAAGCATGCTGACATTGATCATTCCAAACAAAAGGTACATCCTTCCTTGTCAACTTCGTCATCGGTAATGCGATCACACTGAAGTCCTTGATAAACCTCCGGTAGTATCATGCTAAGCCAAGGAAACTACGAACTTCCGTAGGCGTCTTCGGTTGTTCCCAATCTGCAATGGATTCCACCTTCTTTGGATCTACCTTGACTCCTGCAGCAGATATCACGTGACCCAAGAAAGTCACCTCTTCCAACCAGAACTCACACTTACTGAACTTGGCATACAACTGATGTTGACGAAGAAGAGTCAACGCTCGTCGAAGATGTTGCTCATGCTCTAGCCTGTCCCGACTATAGATCAGGATGTCATCTATGAAGACTACAACAAACTGATCTAAGAACGGACAAAACACTCTGTTCATCAGGTCCATGAAAGTAGCAGGTGCATTGGTTAACCCAAACGGCATAACCACAAACTCATAGTGACCATACCTTGTCCTGAAAGCTGACTTGGGTATGTCATCTGCCTTGATCCTCAACTGATGATATCCAGACTGTAGATCGATCTTCGAGAACACTGTAGCACCACACAACTGATCAAACAGATCATCTATCCTCGGCAACGAGTACTTGTTCTTGATCGTGACCTTGTTCAACTGTCGGTAGTTTATACACAACCGCATCGAACCATCCTTCTTATTGACAAACAACACGAGAGCACCCCAAGGCGATGTGCTTGGTCAGATGAGACCTCTGTCCAACAACTCTTGTAACTGCTTTTTCAACTCTGCCATCTCAACTGGAGCCATTCTATAGGGTGTCTGTGCAACTGGTTGCGTTCCTGGAACCAAATTGATCTCAAAATCAATCTCTCAGGGTGGAGGAACACCAGGAAACTCTTCAGGGAACACATCTACAAACTCCCAAACAACTGGCACCTCCTCGAAACTAGGACCTTTCGCCTTGGTAGCCGCAACGATATCCACCACATGAGCTAAGAACGCCTCACATCCTTGTCGTTGCAACCTATCTGCCACCATAGCTGATACCAGACACGTCGGAAGAATCTTCCTATCTCCCTGGTAGATCCACTTCTCTCCGGCATCCTCAAACATTGCCTGCTTGGTGCCGCAGTCCAGAACAACCTTATACTTCTCTAAGGTATCCATCCCAAGGATAACATCAAAACCATGCATATCAAGTGGTATAAGATCCACTCGAATGCGGTGTCCCGAGAAAGACAAAACACAAGATGGACACTCTTCTCGAAGCAACGAGGAACTGAAAAGAGGGGTTTCCAACAACAAACTATCTTTCTTACAACTAACAGGTAAACTATAGTTCTCAAGCATACTATAGGCGATAAAAGAGTGCGTAGCACCCGGGTCAACCAGAACAGATATAAAGCAAGAAGAAGACATATCAGAATGAAATAACTTCATCTGACCTGTCACTACTCACGGGTTGACCATCGCCTCTGGCTGATTCATAGCATAGAATCGAGCCGTTGCTTGCTGTCCACGACCTCTACTTCCTTGAGAAGATGATCCAACCTGAGACGCTTGACTGCGTCCTCGTCCTTTGCTACCACTGGGCTGTGGTCTCTCTGACCCCTGAAGGTTCTGTCTCGATTGTTGTGTCACTTCATCATCCTTGTAGGGACAACTCGACTTAACATGCCCTATCTGACCGCATGCATAGCACGTCCTGACATCAACTCATGGCCTGGATGGCCCTATCACTGCCACAGAAGCCGAGCTTTGTGCCTTAGATGGTGAAGAAACATAACCTCTTCCTTTACTCTGAGACCACTGAGACGGTCCTCCAGAACCTCTCATCGCTGACGGTGTCGAAAACCTATGCTTCTTGAAGCCACCAAACCTTTGACCCTGAAACTGAGCAGGTCTCTTCTTAGCCATAGATTCTCTATTCTCCCCAACAGATCGTTCAATCCTTCGGACAAATTCCACAAACGTCGCAAACTGTTCCCCATTCTCCAACGTGGAAACCGGTGTCGTCAGCTCAGCACTCAGACCCTTCTCGAAACGTCTGATCCGTTCCTCATCTATCGTCACCATGTGAGGACAAAACCTCAACAGATCCATAAACTTGGCTTCATACTCAGTGATGTTCATCGTTCCTTTCCGCAAGCTCTTGAACTGACGAATATTCTCATCCAGATACGTCTTGGGAAAGTATCTGGTGACAAACTCGTGCCAAAAGACTTCCCAACCGATCACCTCACCAGGCTGCTTCTCTTCCTCGATGGTCCACCAATGACCAGCACTACCTTTCAAAAGGTAGACATCGTGCTTTACCTTGTCCGCTTCGGGGATATCGAGAATCCGGAAAGCCTTCTCAAGACTTGTTAGCCACAGAATTGCATCCGCTGGATCATCCGTTCTAGCATAATCTGAAGCTCCGACTCGGCGAAGCCGCTCGAAGGTCTTCCCAATACCCGATGCTTCTCCATGGGGAACCTGTGCTCACAGAGGAGGCACTTGTAATCTCTCAACCATGAGATTCATCGTAGCCATCATCTGCCCCATAAGTTGTTGGTAAGCAGGATGTTCAAGTATGGTTGGGTTAAATTGGGGAACCTCAGGCACCCAATCTTCATGTGCCTGTCCTTCTGCTCCATCAACCGATGCAACATCACTATGCTTAGGAGCATGTTTTTCATGGTTTCCAGACATCTTGTCTTTTCTTCCGCTGAGGGCAGAAGATTTCTATGAGAAAATCTGGAAAACACATGAGAACAGACACAACCTAGTCCTAGATCCCTGTAGACTCATCGAACCTAAAGCTCTGATACCAAAAACTTGTGGCAACACATCCCATTATCACATAGATAACGAGGGTTACGCGAAAACGTGTGGAAATCACCATAACCACAGATTATCAAAAACACGAGTTAATAAAAACCGATTGTGGAAAACTGATAAACTGTACCACTATTGCATTCCAGTCCTCATCCTGCATAGAAACATGTTATATATATACATACACGAGACCTGGTACGTGTCCACAGCTTCAAGGAACATCTGTTAATCCATCATATGAGTTCACCACCTGTTCATATACATAAAGCCCCACATCCGGCCAACAGCAGGATATACAAACATTATCGATCGTTTATTGTGAAACAACATCAAAATACTACCAAGGACCTGAGAGTACAGGGATGACTCTAGACTCTACTACAAAACATCCAAAACAGTAGCATATCCATCACTTGCCTTCTACTGCTCGTCAAGCTGCTCGGCTGCAACTCCGCGACCACCACCGCGTCTAGTTCGACCACCTAAAAAGGGTGTAACCAACGGAGTGAGACAATTGAACATTGTCCCAGCGGGAGGCATAACTCCCCGCCAAAACTACAAAACCTCATATGAGCATATATATAAAGCAGTTAACTGATGAGAAGTATAGCAAGAACAATTTATGAATTAAGGCTATCTAAGCTTACCGGATATATCCAAGTATCACATGTGTGAAACATGATTAACAAGACAGAATATCCAAGCTCTACTGTCATAGAAGAACATATAAATAACGACAAGATATGAAGATAGTAACTACACAAGCAAGGCCTCAACCAATGTTTCGTGTTTGTCTTAAGCAGTAAGTACTAAACGACTGGATTACATTTTATTATTATGCCCTGAGGAAGTGAACTGTACCGTTCAAATCCAACCTTCGGCTGCGAAGCCCATAACTGGTGCCATACAAGGTTAATGGAAGAGCCGGAACCCGTGACCTCACCCCTCGTGGTCAGTACACGAGAAACATAGCAGGACTGTGGTCTCATGCTCAAGTGGCCTTTAGCCATAGGGTCAGCTCCTCAAGCTACCCTTCCTCTAGCCCGCCTTAGTACAGGTCACGACGCTAGTAACACTGAGCCACGGGCCTAATTACTGTGCTCTGATCCATGAACGCATTCATGCTCATCACATATCACATATCCGGAGCCATGGGCCATGTTCACCATGCTCATCACATACTCGAGTCTGCAACCGCAGCTGCACTCGTTTCACCTCTCTATTTGAGGCTAGGAGAAACCTCGCATATTCAAAAATATGCGCTCCGGGTTAACCCGCAGGAGAATCCATTTCACCATCACCAAGTCCTGACGATGATAGATCTATGGCCAGGGCAAACTACATGATAGATTTCACTGTGATTATTTAGTATCTTTTAGGTGGATTGCAAGATTCAACCAAGTTGTATAACATGCAAAATATAACAGAAAGTAAACAACATAAACTCAACATTATGCTTTTTCTACAATTTACATCACACTGATCCATCACAAGGATCTAATGTCACATGTTATTACTTGGCCTCTTGCCAACCATCCAGATCCATCTCAAGGATCATCACATACCATGGGATCTCAATCCCTCATCACATAGTACCACCGCCTCTCAAGGCTTACATAATCATTATGGAATATCATTCATAATACACCTGTCGTCACAGTATTTGCATATAACCATCCCTCATAGCCTTTCATTTGGCTATGCAGTACCTGCATGGTTAGCATCATTCAATAATTATAAGTTCAACATGAGGACTATGCTCACTATCATGAGATGTCATTTAAGATGCTATAATGATCAATTATACATCCACTGGTGATCATGTGTACAAGACACATTATTAAGCAACTATTTATGTGCTTCACCTTGCTTCAACATCATGCTAAACATACAAAACTAGCATTATTATTACTGCTACCATTGTCACTATCATTATCATTAAGTGAGAAAAGAGTCACCAACATTATCAAGGACATATACAATTAGGTTGTTTCCTCGACACAAGGATTCCTCACAAAAGATACCAAAACCCTCACTAAAAGACCATCCCGGGCAAGGTTCACCCTCACCTAAAACCATGGCGTGCAGCCAAGTTAGGCGTGCAGCGTGCAACACTGAAACAAAGGCAAGCGTGTAGGGTCTATGGGCTAGTCGCAACGTGTGCAAGGGCGTGCAGACTGTGTCGGGCAAGCTGATCATGCCGAGCGAGCAAGGGGGTGTCGGGCGACTCAGGGGTGTCGTGCAAAGGTGTGATGCTCTTGGCGTGCAACTCGGCCGGGCGAGCCAGGCTATTGGGCGTGCAGGGCAGTGTTCACCCGCTCATCGCCTAATGGACATCACACGAGTCATCTTACTACTAAGGCCACCTGCGTGCAGTAGTGCAACATGCACCTAGGCGTGCAGGCTATCGAGTGTGCAAGGTATATCGAGTGAGCAGAGTGCTGTTGGGCAACACGGGATGATGCCGGGCGAGCAGGGCTGTCGAGCGTGCAAGGCAGTGTGCTCGCTCATGCGTCAGGGTTTATCTGTGCAAGGTCCTATACTTAGCTAGGCACACATCTCTGTCGGGCGAGCAAGCCCACCAGGCAAGCATCTCCAAAGCGTGCAGCCTGCCGGGCAAACTAAGGGTTGGCTCGCGCACTCCACACAAAGCAGAACTCTCAACCGATTCAAGGTGAGAAGACCGTGCAAAGGAAAACTAGATCAAGGGGAGGGGGCTGTCGGGAAACACCTCCACACACACCAAACACCCAAGGTTCATCTCAACCAGGTCACCTAATACCTTACTCGAAACCCTAGAGAAGGGTCACCACCAAGACGAGCTCACCTTCTAGCCCATGGTGAGAAGAGGGTCTTGCTCAAGCCACTAGGTCACAAGCTCACCTCAATCAACTAGGAAGGAGGGGTGTTTCTCATGGCACTAGGACCCAAACTCACTCTTCAAGACCAAAAGGGGAGAAAGGAGTGTTGCTCCCTAAACCCTAACTCACATGGATCGGCCAACAAGGGTACAAGGCAAGAACTAAACTACTAACATGTAAACATATTATAACAAGAGATAGAGTAGTTAGGGTTAGAAATTATGCAACCCACCTTAAGCTCCAAGCTCCAAGGAAGAAGAAGAACTCCAAGCTCCACGCACCACCAAGCAAGGAAGATGGAGAGCTCCAAGGGAGATCGACCTCCACAAGCTCCTTTAGGGTGTGTCAGCCACCAAGCTGCTCCTACAAAGGGTGTGTCGGCCGACACAAGCAAGGAAGGGAAGGGAGTGTCGTGCACTCAAGGTGGAGAAGAGCCAATAGATCAAAGGAACTCAAAGCAAGGGAAAGAACCACCTATATAGAAGGAAAGGGAGGAGAAAACAAGGTGGAGCATGGCAAGGTGTCGTCCACCCAAAGGACACTTGTCCACAAGCTCAAGACACCTACCCTAGCAAGCCTTACACACTTGTCCAATATGTGCACCATGTGTCCACTAAAAAAAGTCAAGGTTGGACCAAGCATCATGGGCGACACACCAAGCTTGCACAAGGGCAACACACCTCACATGTTGGCCGACACACTCACCTCTAGGTCGACACACACCTCACTTGGTCGATACAAGGCCCAACCAAGCCCAAACAAGGCACCTCAAGGCCCAAACAAACTCAACCAAGGCCCAAAGAACTCAAACAACAAGCCCAAGCCTTCCGCTCAACCCTAGAGGAAGCAAAGAGAGAGGGGAACACCTCACAAGGTGGTCACATTGCTCATAAAACCCTAAACTTGGGTTATTTGCAAGTAGCACCTCCAACTCTCAACAAGGCATAACCAAACCCTAATCACCACTAAAGGTGATTAGCAGGCATCAAAGCACCAGGGTTAAGCAAAGCAAACAGGGTAAGCCCTAAATGAAGGTCAGGGTCCTTACAGTTCTTAACCTAGCTCTTGACCTAGCCAAGTAAGTTCTTCCTTTCTACCTTGTTTCTTGTTGTTCTTTCTCTCCTTCCTTCTTCCATGGATGAAGTCCTAGTTTTTCTTGATGGAAGTTTTGCATATGTGGTTAAAGATCTTCTTTTCTTCTTCTTTTGCCCTAGTTTCACCTTGATCTTGAGGAGAGAAGTTGTTTTGGATCTTGGGCGTGCAAGTTAGGGTTTCATCCATCTTTCTTTGAGATATTTTATGTTGGATCTTCATCACCTATGTAGAGGCGAGTTATATAACCTTCATCTCATTTTCTAGATTGCCCTTAACTTGTTTCATATGGATCATATCCTTGAACATAAATGGAAAGATGATCATTGTAAACTACTTTTCTTATTGATCATATGTATATATTTTCTTATTTCTTTCATGGATAAGAACTATTGGCCATTAAGAAGAAGAAACAAGGGTATAGTTTCAAAGGAATAGATCTGATTTCTATTATAGTGAAGGAACTGATGGTTTATCTAGTATGTGTCTTACTGTCTTCACTAAGTGAAGAAAATGATGGTGATTCCTATCACCTAATACGATGGGCCCAGTTTAGGATAAGAAAATGATAGCTCTACTTAATGTGAAGGCTATTGACCGTACTTAAGCAATGAACCAATGATTCCACTTAGAGGAATCTAGGGTTAAGTAAATAATCAATGGTCTTGTATGTACCCTCTCGTAAACTAATGTGTACACCGGGAAGAAACTAATTTTGGTTAAGTAATTAAATTAATCTGACGATCTTGTCTACTCAAAATCCGATGGGTAAGCTTGTGACTAAGTACCCATATAATTTGATGATCCTACTATGGCTATGTACTTCTAAGAATCAATGGGCATGCTAGATCCATGAACTGATCTTTGATTAGGACTCCAAAGTATCTAATGATTTTCTTTTGGTAAAGTATGACAAAGATCTGATGGTCCTTTTCTTGGTTAAGTACTCAAAGAACCGATGGTAGGTTAAGTATAAGACTGAACATTTTGACTAAGTATAGAAACAATTGGATAATATTTTATTATAAGAAAAGAACTGATGGTTCACCTATGTATTTTAATCAAACGATGGTTCCTCTTATATAACAAACCATTATACTTTGCTAAGACCATGAAAGAATTGATGGCCTCTCTAGATCTAGAATCTAATGGTCTCACTATGCCTAAAGATCCTATGGTCTATTTATATGATATAGTGATTATGTCTACCTTGAATCTGATGGCTTCAAGTGAAGTCCAAGAGATTGTATTTGAGGAACATGATCTGATGGTTGAGTGTGATACTCATAAGCTGATGGGTTGTGAATCATTATCCAATGGTAATGTTGATGTTAAGGACATGTGAATCTCACTAAGTAACTCAATGATTCGATGGGTTGCCTAGGTATAACAAACAAATCGATGGGTCAACTATAGGTGTTGATTCAGTAATACTAATTTAACATACACCTTTTACCTTTCTTGTAAATGGTTTGCCAATGATGGCTTAATACCCTAATTGTTGATTGAGATAATAAATGCTATATTCATAATGCTAGGGTAATTTTTGTATATTACTCTTGATAATGTTATGACTCCTATAATTGATGTACACTCATTCTAAGACTAAAATGATAAGTTCATTGTGATATGATAAATCTTATACAAGGCTCAGATGATAATGATGTGCTTACAGGAGAATACATGTTGCCTGGCCTTAATGGCTTGTGGGCTGTGATATGCCCTGAATGGTGGTATAATCCTCGTCATGAATTGACAACAGACTAGTACCCAATGATGTTGTGATAAGAACATGTTTCATACGTTTTATATATTCTAAAGTTTCTATGCACTAATACTTTAGTAGGAATTCTTTAGGGTTTATGTGTAACTTGATTGATGCAGCCTAAACTTACCTAATGGACAATAACTAATCAATTCAAACCCTAATCATGTAATGCCCTGTGTCGTAGAGCTATTCCAAGAAAATGATTATTTCATAAAGGAAACTCGGACTCGTATATTGTTGAGTATATGCGGGGACATGGAAGATATATTCTTGACATCCTGGTTCCAAGGTTATGGAGAACAGTCAAGGATGTATCTCGGATGAATGCATATGTATATGTAATGTGATTGAAGACAATTGCGGTTGTACCTTGAATAATAGGGTTTTTGGATACCCTAGTTTTTAGTGCCATATCCAGTATACCTGGGGCGGACTAGGCTGATTGCAATTTGATTATTATATCGTTGCGGTAGACTTGTACTGATCGAGGGGATGAGATCTTATGATTATGTCTCTCCTAGATCTTGTACGATACTGAGTACACTCTATAGTGGTCAGATAGAAGTTGAGTGGTACCCGTCAAACTTCCTAAGGCTTAATAAAATATATAATATAGTCGTGTAGCATATATATTAAGATTATACAAGGCTTCACATTGGATGATAACTGATGCATCCATGTTTTAGGGCTTCATCCTGTGTCTTTTTGCATGATAATAACATCTAAACATTGTAGATTGCAAGCTATTTTCTCCAATGTGATCTTTTATATCAAATGCACTTATGCCTTCTTTTGTGTATTTTTTAGGGTACTTATGCATGTATTGATGCAAGGGAGGGAGATAAAAAACATCTTTGGGTCCTTGCACCCTAAGATTGGACCTACCTCTTCCCCAAGCTATCTTTGGATGCACAAGAATCAATTCAAAGCAAAAGGAGGCCAAATGAATAAGTTGAAGTGGATATCAGAAGAAAGAAGCCCAAAAACGGTCGTGGTAAACCAACACGATCGTGGGGAATTAATCTCCAAAAGTTACAATAACATCACCAAGTTCGTACATGAATGATGATGGTTGAGGTCAACAAAACGATCGTGGTCACTGAATACATTACGGCAATGGTCATCAGAATGACTGTGGCCAATGCGCTCCAACTCGCACGTGGCCCCTTTCATGACCAGGTGGTGATTTATTCCTCAAGACCCCAATATTCAATAGTGACTCGGCTCATTTTACACGTAAATGACTAAGGTTGTGGCAATCAACACGGCCGTGGCTAGTGAAGCCCACCTCACTCATGGTGACTGCCATGACCGTGGTGAGTTGAAGTCAAGATGTACTTAGAGCAACCTTGCCCGTGGCCACCTCCTCCAACACGACCGTGACATTCGATACGTCCATGGTACCCACTACCCAACACGACAGTGGCACCTGCCATGACCGTGGCTACCATACATACACCTCACCTCCACCTTCCACCTCGACCATTCCATTTCCCATGACCGTGCCATATAACCCCCACCACGGCCGTGGCACCTCTCCACGGTCATGGTGACCACCTAAACCTACACTTTTTACACTATTTTCCCATTTTCCCCCACTTACCCTAGTGCCTCCTCACCACCTATATATACATAGGTTGCAGCCACTACATGAAGGTTATCTTCTCCCTAGCTACTCTAGAGCTCCTTCATCCACTTCCTTACATTTACTCCACTCACCTACCTCCCACTTCATTTTCCACTCCATTTCCACCATACAAACATAGTTTTCTAGGTTTCCCAATATAATCCCCCATATTTCCATTCTATTCACCTACCTTGGAGGAGGGAGGTCATCCTACAACATCTACGAGGTGAAGGAGAAGAAGCTTCCACAAGATCCATGGATTCTTACCCCTTTATTCTCCTTTCTTTTCACTTTTATATGATCATGTCTAGCTAAGCCCCTAGTGGTGGGCTATTTGGGGTGAAAATGTTACTTTGATACCATGTTGAGGGGTAATAACTTGTAATGAATATATTTCCATTCTATGATGATTGCCTCTTGCTTCTATATCTTTTTCCATTATCTTGCTTGTCGTTTGTGCTTTTAAACATAGATTGCTTATTTTATGATGCTTGATGACACTTAGCTTCTAGGGGAAAAATGGAATGTATGTGGCTATCTTAGGAATGGCTTCTAGGTCCAATTAGTGGATCCCTATATAGCCCCCTTTGTTCCTACATACAACTCCCTTCTTCTACAAGTAGGTGTGAGATCAAAGTAGCTAGTGTAAATGTGATTAGTACAATTGCCTAGAGCTTCCTAAAGGCTAGATGGCAAGTAACATGAGGTGAAACACCCTCATCTATACTCCCATTCCTACCCTTGGCTCTCAATTGCCCCAATACCACTTACCCTAGAAACCTAGACTTGCCAAGTCCTATTAGAATTACACCTATCCCTAGTTCTCCAACTAGTAGCATAGGGTATATTCCAATAGAACTTGCCTTTTGTTTGGTTTGGTAATCTAGATTGAACATATAAAACTTTCTTGTTATGTAACCTTCCCCAAGTGATATCAAAGTCTCATTCCCAAACGACCCACCTATCTATCTTTTTGCTTAAAACCCACCTTGTCATCTTAGCTTGTTAATGCTAGTTTAGTTGATTGCCTTTCTTACTTCTTAGCTAATTGCTTATTTCTTGATAGTTAGGATTTGCTTAAGTAGTTAGTGATCTTTGGAGCTTGCTTGTGTTAATTTAGTTAGCTAGTGCTAACCTAGGTTCCTTCTTGCTCTTATGCCTAACTTTGCTCTTAGTTGTTAATTGCCTTGCTTGTGTAGTGTACTTCCTCTTTCTCATGCTCTTTTACTTGTTTAACTTAGCCTCTTAGTCTTAACTTGCTTAGGGTAATCTAGGGTTTTTGGTAACATAGCTTTTTTCTTGTTGTTAATTTCTTGCAATCATAGTTTAATCAACCAAAACCAACCTTTAAACCCTAAAACATTACACTTCACTTTAGGAATGTAGCTCACATTAACCTAACTCTAGTGCCCCCTCTCTCCATGATGATCGACCCTTCTCTTGCCAATTGCCTATACTACAACACGACCCTATGCACTTGCAGGTGAAGTGTGAATAGTCTAAGCTAATGTGTTGGACTATATCCCATTATAAATTTTGATAGATTTATGTGTTTTCCCTTAGGGTTGCATTTAGTCACCATCTAGTTTATTAGTGTGTGACGTTAAGAAGATCACACCAAAATTTCTGGGGCCGTTGTCAAGGATAGAGGTTCTCAACCTAGCTAGTTAGTGTAGCTTAGATTTTCCTACTGCCCTCACCATTGCTATTCTTTATTCTTTGTTTACTTTTGTATACTATATTTCTAACTTGGCTCTTGTTGCTTGATTGTGTATTGTGCTGGTGACAGTTGTGCATGAGCAGTACATGTTCAACTTGTATCGACTTGGTGCCATATGACCCCGAGATAGGTAGAAGAAGGTGCCAAAGCCGCCGCAAACAAAACCAATCATCTAAAATGGAAGGCCCTGGTCCTCATGGTGAAGCTCATGTTGAAGCTCAACCACAACCCAAAGTGGCCTCTCCATGAGTACTTCACCCAGGGAACTACAACTCTGCAATTGCTACCCTTATTGACCAAATGATGGGTCAACAATTCTCTATTCTACCAGCCCTTATCGAACTCCTTCCTACTTACTACAGGATGGAGAGACAAAATCCCTACCACCACATAGATGCTTTTCTTGAAACCTGCTTCACTTTCCGCACACCCGCCGTCACTGATGACTCAATCTGAAGAACCCTCTTCCCCTTCTCCCTGAAAGAAAAAGATAAGGAGTGGTACATCTCCAAGCCTGAGTTAGTGACACAGAACACGGTGAAGAATGAGTTCCATAAGAAGTTCTACCTGATTGCAAAGTTGACCCAGATGCGTAGATGCATTACCTCCTCACAAAAAGAGAATGAACCCTTCCATGAAGCTTGGGAAAGGTTCCAAAAGCTCCTGTGCAATTGCCCTCATCATGAGGTACCTTTGTGGTAGCTTGTTTAGGTGTTCTACACCGGGTTGGTTGAGTTGAGTCAAAATAATGTTGATTCCTTGAGTGGAGGCACATTCATGGCAAAGCCATCAGAGGAGTCTTGGCCCCTATTTGAGCATCTTGCTGAGAATTCTCGCCCCTGAGCTTCAACTAAAGGGAATCACTGTGACCGAAACTACATTCCTCCACCCACTCCTATAGCTCCAATAAGAATAGAAGCCAACCCCGAAATGATGAACATGATGGTGGATATGATGAACATGATGAAGAACCAAGCTGGAGGTTCTTCTAACCAATCTACAATGGCAATTGATGATGTGGATGAATAAGTGAATGCTTTGCATGCCTTTGTCAACCGCAACAACCAAGGCCTGATGTCCAATTATTATACTCCATAGTGGAGAAATCACCCTAACTTCTCATGGAAACAACAAGGTGAGGAGGGGCAACGACATCCAAGTCAACATCAAGGCCCTAAGTATAGCTCCATGTTTGAAGAAGAAGTTCTAGGAATCCTAAGGATCCTTGATAAAGTGAAGAAAGATGTGTCCTCTCATGGGCAAATGATTAGCCGCCTTGAGAAAAGGCTTGATCAGATCTCTCTTTCACTTGCTCGACATGAAGAAGGGAGGCTCCCGTCCCAACCTATGCCTAACCCAAACAATGATGGTAGCTTTATGAGCACTCCCCAAAGTACCTATGTACCGCCCCAGTACTAAGGACCACCAAATCCTTATGCTCCTCCACCTAAACAACCCCCATTCAACTACCAATACCCTCCACCTCACTCATACCAACAACCCCCTATACAATATCATACCCAACAACCAACTTGCATACTCCAAAATCCTAATCCACATCACCAAAGACCACCACCACCTTCATCTTCACAAGCTCCTCCCTCTTCCCATGAGTAAGTGGATATGGTTTCAATCATATGGAAGAAGAAGGCTATTCAAGAGCTTGAAAAAGGGGAAGATGAAATGATCAAGGTTTGTGATGAAAATCCAGTGCTAGAAGAGTCTAGTAGAGATCGTAAGAGCATCAAAGATTCTATTGTTCCACTTTTTCTTGAGAGTGTTGAGTGCATCCAAGCTCTTGATGCCCCCTTTGGTAATGAAAAGGTACTCCCAAGTGTCCTACCTTTTATGGAGAAGATAATAACTTGCATTTCACCCCCATTAGAGGTCACGAGATCAACTGTCTCACCCTTTCTTGGAAGTGCTGAAGGCACTAGAGATTCAGCTTCCCCATAATTCTGTGATGAGATCATGTTTGCTGCTCCACATGCTACTGAAATGGTAACACTTGATGAAATACCTTGTTGGGAGTTGATGCCAACCCAAGCTCCACCTCATGAGACAAGAATCACCATATTACCACCTCAAGGCCCACAAATTTCTGCAAAAAAGTTTGATGCAAGCAGTCAACAATTCCATGATGCTTTAGAAGACCCCTTTCCTGAACAGAAGCATAGTTGTATCATGAACCTCTTAGGGACCTTAAAAGAAGGGACATTAGGCATCACAACATTCCTTTCCTTGGTAAAGGATGTTTGCATGGGGAGGAGGAAATTGGTGTTATTGCCACCCAAAGAAATCATTGCCACAATATATGTGAACTTCATCTTGGACATTGGCTTACTAGAAAAAGGGATGATCTCAAAACCCCTCTTATCACATGCTATATCAAAGTGCGACCCATCAAGCACTCTCTTCTAGATCTAGGCATAGGAGCAAGCATTATGTCATTGTGCATGTACTTACGTCTCGGCCTAACAAAAATGGAATCGATGGATTGTGCCATTATCTTGGGTGATGGAACTAGGAGGAAATCTCTGGGCATATTATGAAACAAGATAGTAGCATCGGATCAAAGGATAAACATTGCATACTCAACTAACTTTCTGATCATGGATTTTGGCCCTATTGATGGAAAGGAATGCCTTATATTGGGGAGGCCCTTCTTGTCCACCATGAGTGCGGAGATTAATGTGCATGTAAGCACTTTGATAGTCACACATAGAAGAAGGAAGAATGACTTCTTTATTTTCACTAAGGAAGAAAGGTACAAGATGGGTGAATAAAATTTTGATGCCAGTCTAGACTACTATGATCCTTTAGAATAGTGGAGGTCAAGTCCTTACTTCTGATTACTGTACACTCCCTGGGATGAAAACCACATTGTAAGGACCATAGAGAGGATTACTTTGGAAGAGGAAGGAGACACTTGAGGTGTCAACACTTAGTGAAGAAAGCAACAAGCCTGATTGGAGGCTACAAATTTAGTGCCAGTGGGAGGCAACCCACATGGTTTGAGATTCTCAAACCTTATTGTTTTATCATACTTTTGTTTTTCCAAGAATACACACATGCACACTTGTGCTTGATAGTTTTTTGTTTAATTTTTGATGAGATGCAGGTGAAAGTTTGAAGAGAGAGAAAGAGAGGGTAAGGTATGATTTTTGAAGTTAAAATGTGACAAAGAATCAAAATAGTACAAAAATATCAAAGTTTTTAAAATTGCATTGACAAAGTATAGAAGGAAGACCCACCACGAATGTGGTGCTTCAAAACAGTCGTGGTGGAATTGATTGAAAGAGTTACAATAACATTGACAAGTTTTGTGAAGGGATGGTCATGGTCATGGTGCTCAAAAGGATCGTGGAACACACAAGACAACACAACTGTGGCCACTACCACAAGTGTAGCGACATGATGGCAGTACGACCATGGTGCCCGCCACGATCGTAGTGATTTAATTGCAAAAGTTCAAGGAAGTTACAGTGATGGAGGTGATTTTGTACATGAACGAACATGACCATGGTGATCACCACATCTGAGATGAGAGGAGGACACCACAATTGTGGTGTCCGACAACAACCGTGGTGAAGGTTGAACAGTAGCTGTCTTCACCAACCACAACAATCGTGGCACCCGCCATGGTCGTGTCGACTAACCCCCGCCACGACTGTGTCTCCTAACCCCCACCATGACTGTGGTGTGGTCTGACCCCACCCAAGTTTCACTTAAAACTCCCAAAACCACCACGACTCCCCTCACTCTAATACACTTCTGCACAATCCAACTCACCCGTGGTGACCTGCAGTGACCCTAATCTCCTTGATCTTGCTCATCCATCTCTAATCCTCCAACCAATTGACCTCCAATCACCTCCTACACCTCCACCACCTCTCCCTCTCCCGTTTCTACCCCAAATACTCCATAAATCTAGCCACCATCTCCATTTTCATCCTCCATCCCATCTACAACCACCCCACCCAAAACCCCACAAAAATCCACCAAATTTTGCCCAAAACCATTAGCCAATCCATCTTCCACCATCACAACAACCATCCTAATCTATTCCATCCATCCCTCAACCTCCATCTCACCCTCTCCTAAAAAAAATCGAAAATTACAGCCCTCATTCCACCACCACCTCCACACAATGAAGGGGATAGGCAAGGCTGTGAAGAAGGGAGCTCAAAAGAGCCTTGAGGTGATCACTGGAGGCAAAGTGCACACCAAGAGAGATTCTTCTCAAGTCTCCATGCCATCCGACACTCCATCACCATCAAATTCCATTTCTTGATCACTCCACCGTTCAACATCCTTTAGTGCCTCCCACACTTGATCATCAGATAACCATCACATAACCGATGAGACCTATCGGGAGGAGGAGGCATCTGAGGAGAACCTTGATGCCATGATTGATGAGGTTGAGCCGAAGGTCACTACTCACCAAAAGTGAGGCAAGGGGGCAACAACCCCATCTTCATCGAGGATGCCTCCACAGACTACACCAGCTCACCACTCTACCTCTTCATTGGGAGAGAACCTATAGTAGCAGTCACATGCAAGGTGGAAATTGATGATTTAAGAAGAGGATGAGCCACATGATACCCCGAGAAATGAGTACTGCTCAATATTGACATGAGCTTGGGGTCAAGATCCTACCAGACTGATGAATAAGAAGATGAACTGATGAGGAAGAGATAGATTCTAAGCCAGAGGACACCTTGGCCTACTTGGAGGTAGAAAGATTGAAAGGATTTGGAAAAGCTCCTGAGGGGACTTCTTATGGCAGGCGTCAAATGAAAATGCAAATCACACTCATATATCTTGAATGCATGTTGAGGAGAGTCGTCACTACAAGGAATGGGTGCAAGAAGGTGATTAATGACCTAGGCATTAAAGTAAAAGTGGAAAACAAGCTGAAGAGAATCAGTTTGTGGAAGGTGTTTTTCACGGCACAAACCACATACGTGGAGTTGACTCGATAGTTTTTTACCACTCTCGAGAAGGTAAAGGTAAAAGGGGAGGAAGCCATCAAATTTGGAATGTTCAATAGAATCTAAACGGAGACTGCTTCTAAATAGAACTGCATCTTTGCCAAAGATCCTGAAGAGGCCAACAAGATGAATGATGGCATAATTGAGAAAGATGTTGACTTGGACTATGGTAAATTCTGGTACAGTTTGGCTGGGATGTTAGGATACACTGCTGGTAAGTCAAAGATTATGTTAATCAGCAATCCATTGGTCAGATTTGTGCAGAAGGTCCTCACCAACACGATTGTGGGGAGGTATGACAACCAGAGCAACATTTCACAAAAGGACCTCTCTCTGCCTTGGGGCTCCCTAACTTACTATGAGAAAAGTTGAGGCACTGGGAGGAAAACAATCCCAAAGAGAACTATAACCCCACTACTACACATTAAGTAGGAGAATCAAATGCACAATAGTAAGAAAAAGAGGAAGAATAGCAAAGAAGACATGCCCGAAGGGTGAGAAGAAGGGACGATGCAACATCCCAGCTATAGGAGCCTTCAACAAATTCCTATGACATGTCATCCATCCAGACACATCTTGAAGGTCTTCAAAAGACACAACAAGAAATGTATCTCACCCAATAGTACATGTGGCATGACCAATAGTAGATGCACTATCAGGTCAACCACTTGTACAGCTACCACCATGTTCAGGCACAGAGAAACCCTGAATGGGGTGAAGACTTTTGGGTTGTATTTTGAGATATCAAGAGACCTACCCTCCCCCTTAGGATCCTTATTGGGGCCATTACTTCCAGTTCCCTCCAACCTGTCTAGGTCCTCCATCTCATCTAGAAAGTTCTCATCAGTACCAACTAGAGCATCCAGACCAACCACTGTAGGGAGACATGCCTTTTGATCAGCATCATCGACCTTGATCCTCACCCTACTATCCCTAAGCTTTAGTTTCATGCTGAGGAAAACATGATTCAAAAGTTTGGGGTGGTAGGGCGGTATGTACCACCCTGACTCTGACTCTCATTTTGCTTATGCCTATCCCACTTGATTTTGGATTTATTGATTTTGCTCTTTCTAGTGTATATTTATTTTTATTTTCATACATGTAGTTTAACTTCATGCATTTCTATGTAGATTTTGGTAATTTTTGTGTGTTTTAACTAGGATTTGCTGTTTTATGTTTTAAATTTCCCTAAATGTAGGTTTAGATGTGATTGATTGCAATTGGAACCATTTTGGTCAACTTTGCCCAAACTTGAATATCCTTGCTCAATAGTATGTTTCAATTGAATCTCTATCTATTGTGATGAAAATGGTTAAATCTTGGATAGTGTAACTTGCTTTTGATGTTTGTGGCTAGAATGAGTCCTATGTAGGAATTTTGCATGTGCTCTAAGCCTCTTGAAATATTTTGTTGTATTGAATAAAAGGGTGATTCTTGCAAGTCTTGAACACTTGGGTTTTATTATTCTTTATGAAAAGTATGCGATCTACTATACTATTCATTTTATGCATGACTTGTTTGATTGGTGAATGTTACATGGACAAACTTGCTTGAGTGAGTTATACATGACTTTCCACTGCTTGTTACCCCTCTTTGATCTGGCATTTCTTCCACCATCTTCTAACCTCTCTGCCTCATGAAAGGATGCCAAAGTGCACATATCAGCCTTGGCCACCCCCAAAAGTTTGGGGTGGTCATACCTTTACCTCCCTGCTTCATTCTTGTCATAATATGCCCTACCTACACTGAGGGCAAAGAAAAGAAAAAAAGGGTGCTCCTATTTAAGAGCATCTAAATAAAGAAAAGATGAGTGTAATAGCACTCCACTCCCTCCCATAACCATTTCTTCTCTTTTTATGCCTAGTAGGGCTAGGATAAATCAACCATATTCCTCATCCCCTTACACAAGCTAGGTGGGTCATGAACAGTGAAATGAAGTGTATGAGGTAGCTTTAGCAAGTGAAACAGTAATCCTAACCTTTTTAATGTATTTCATGCATGATACCAGTTTACCGCAGACATTATGAAAATTGCATTGCTTGCATATGTGAATGGTGACCCATATTCTAAGTTCTTGTACTCTATGCTTGATTCACACTTGAAAAGAATGAAAATGAGTAGAGAGAAGTGGATTGCATGCCTAATTCCTCATATGAACTCATTTTAGCCAATAAACATCACAATAATTACATTATATTTGCTCCTTGATTGATTTGAAAGAGAGATTAAGTTGGAGCATACTTGAGGACAAGTATGTTTTAAGTTTGGGGTCGCAATGAGCCCTATTTTAGGGCTTCATCTTGTATCTTTTTGGTATGATAATCACATCTAAAATTTGTAGATTGAAAGATATTTCCTCCAATTTGATCTTTTATGTCAAATGCACTTATGCCTCCTTTTGTGTATTTTTAGGGTACTTATGCATGCATTGATGCAAGCGAGGGAGATAAAGAACATCTTTGGGTCCCTGCACCCTAAGATTAGACCTACCTCTTCCCCAAGCTCTTTTTGGATCCACAAGAATCAATTCAAAGCAAAATGAGGCCAAATGAAGAAGTTGAAGTGGAGATCAGTAGAAATAATCCCTAAAACGGCCACGGTAAACCACTACGGTTGTGGTGAATTAATCTCCAAAAGTTACAGTAACATTGAAAAGTTTGTACATGAATGACCACAGTCGAGGTCATCAAAACAGACGTGGTCACTGTAGACACCACGACCATGGTCATCAGAGCGGCCATGGCCAGCATGCTCCAACTCGCACGTGGCCCCTGCCAAGACCGTGGTGATTTATTCCTCAAGACCCCAAAATTCAACAATGACTCAGCTCATTTCACACGTAAATGACCACAGTCGTGGCAATCAGCACGATCGTGGCCACTGAAGCCCACCTCACCTGTGGTGACTGCCACGATCATGGCGAGCCAAAGACAAGATGACCTCAGAGCAACCTCACCCGTGGCCACCTCCTCCAACATGGTCATGCTACCCAACATGGTCGTGGTACCCACTACCCAACATGATTGCAACACCTGTCATGGCCATGGCCACCATACATACTTACACCTCCCTCCACCTTCCACCTCGGCCATTCCATTGCCCACAACCATGCCATGTAACCCCCACCACGGCCATGGCACCTCTCCACAGCCATGGAGACCACCTAAACCTACACTTTTTCTCCACTATTTTTCCAATTTTGCCCCCACTTATCCTAGTGTCTCCCCACCACCTATATATACATAGGTGGTAGCCACACCATGAAGGTTAGCTTCTCCCTAGTTACTCTAGATCTCCTTCATTCGCTTCCTTACATTTACTCCACTCACTTACCTCCCACTTCATTTTCCACTCCATTTCCACCATACAAACCTAGTTTTATAGATTTCCCACCATAATCCCCCGTATCTCCATGCCATTCCCCTACCTTGGAGGAGGGAGGTCATCCTATAGTAGCTAGGAGGTGAAGGATAAGAAGCTTCCATGAGCTCCATGGATTCCTACCCCTTTCTTCTCCTTTCTTTTCTCTTTTGTATGATCATGTTTAGCTAATCCCCGAGTGGTGGGAAGTTTGGGGTTAAAATGTTACTTTGATACCATGTTGGGGGAAAATAACTTGTAATGAATATATTTCTATCCTATGATGATTACCTCTTGCTTCTATCTCTTTTCCCATTATCTTGCTTGTGGTTTGTGCTTTTAAACATAGATTGCTTGTTTTATGATGCTTGATGACACTTAGCTTCTAGGGGAAAATGGAATGTATGTGGCTATTTTAGGAATGGATCCTAGATCCAATTAGTGAATCCCTATCTAGCCCCCTTTGTTCCTACATACAGCTCCCTTCTTATACAAGTAGGTGTGAGATCTAAGTAGCTAGTGTAAGTGTGATTAGTGCAATCACCTAGAGCTTCCTAAAGGCTAGATGGCAAGTAGCATGAGGTGAAACATCCTCATCTCTACTCTCATTCCTACCCTTGTCTCTCAATTTCCCTAATACCACTTACCCTAGAAACCTAGACTTGTCAAGTCCTATTAGAATTACACCTAGCCCTAGTTCTCCAACTAGTAGCATAGGGTATATTCCAGTACCAATTGCCTTGTTATTTGTTTTGGTAATCTAGATTGAAGATATAAATCTTGCTTGTTATGTAACCTCCCCCAACTAATATCAAAGTCTCATTCCCAAACGACCCACCTATCCATCTTTTTGCTTAAAACCCACCTTATGATCTTAGTTTGTTAATGCTAGTTTAGTTAATTACCTATGTTACTTCTTAGCTAATTGCTCAGTTCTTGATATTTAGGATTTTCTTAAGTAGTTAGTGCTCTTTGGAGCTTTCTTGTGTTAATTTAGTTATCTAGTGCTAACCTAGGTTCCTTCTTGCTGTTGTGCCTAACTTTGCTCTTAGTTGTTAATTGCCTTGCTTGTGTAGTGTAGTTCCTCTTGCTCATGCTCCTTTGCTTGTTTAACTTAGCTTCTTAGTATTAACTTTCTGAGGGTAATCTAGGGTTTTAGTAACCTAGCTTCTTTCTTATTGTTAATTTCTTGAAATCATAGTGTAATCAACCAAAACCAACCTTCAAACCCTAAAACCTTACACTCCACTTTAGGAACGTAGTTCATATTATCCTATCTCTATTGCCCCCTCTCTCCTTAAGGATCGACCCTTCTCTTTACACTTGCCTATACTACAACACGACCCTATGCACTTGTGGGTGAAGTGCAAATAGTATATGCCAGTGTGTTGGACTAGGTCCCATTATAAATTTTAAGAGATCCATGTGTTTTCCCTTTGGGTTGCATCTAGTCACCATCTAGTTGATTAGTATTTGATGTTAAGAAGATCACACAAATAACTCTTGCCTTGTTTCTTATAATGTCAAGTTGACATATATTTTGGTAAGAGAAATTAACTATCTAAATGATAATGCTTTATTTGTTCCTTATAATCATGTTAAATTCTACCAGCTTTGTAATATTATGTGCTTGTATGTTTAATTAAATAAGTTGATGTAAGATGAAAATGTTGTTGATAGTTATATATCTTATTGGGACATGGATATCACCTCATGGGTCACCACATCTTTTTAGGTGATGGTCAACAATATTGTCAGACTCAGAAAGGCACCCTACATATCAATAAGGAGCAAACGGTTAGCTAGTCGTATAGATAGTCCTAGAGGCATCCATGTACTTTCAGGTCTGGGCAGGGAAGTTTTGTAGAAGAAATGTATTGACTCTAGTTTTGGTATTTTGCTCATGTTTTTACCTGATATATCTATATTTGGATATGCTTTTGTACACAGGTCATGACTGTAGAAACTAGACAGATGTTGAGAGACCCTTGGCCTTGCTCAAAGTATTAAACATACTTAACTATCATAATTAAATTCTTAGAACTATAATATAACCTTTTTATATTCTTTGTAATCATAATACAAGATTAAGTTTCAAGTTTGGTCCAATTTGGACACTATTTGTGCAAGTTATGCAATTTCATGCATATTTTGGACTTTTCTATAATTTACCCAATTGAGAGGTTTTCTTTGCAATTTATCACTAGCATTATGTTCTTTGGATGTTCTCTCATCATTATTGAGCTTTTTTATCTATGGGGCTCTTAGTTGAACCTTGGTTTGGAAGTGTTTTTCTCAAGGGTATTTTAGGATTTACCCCTTTATGAATGATCTACCTTTAGGAGCTATCAACTAATGATTTATTTGTTTTGCTTGAAATTCAAGAAACGAGGGATAAGAAGGTATCCATGGATGGTGGTCCAGTTTCTTGTGTGGCTGCTTGTATATCCTTAATAGTTTAAGTCCATGGGCACATGGGGAAGCTACTTTTACACCTCATGCTTGTTTCCATCCTTATCCATGGGCTATATTTACCTCTTCCTTGCCCAAGTATGAAACGTTGCTTACTTTATCCTTCCTCTAACATGGAGAAACGACTCCACTCTGTTTTGCTACAGAACTAAGTTATCTAAGGTAGAAGACAACCTCTTTTTGGAGAATATAATGTCTCTTAGAGCTCCATCTAGCCCTACCTAGGGTTTTCAAGGTCATCTTCTAGGGATTTCAACCAAGGCAAGTTGTTTTCTTTCTTTCTTCTCCATTTGTCTAGCTCTTCTCCTTCCTTAGACCTTCCTCCAGGTCGAAACTTTGCTATTCCATGGTAGAAATTGCTCTAAAGCTCTAAAACCCTACCTTTCTTGCTCCTTATGCTTAGGGTTTGCTCATTTGATGAAAAAAGGTGCTAGATGGATGAGTTCACATCGTATGCTTAGATTTTCTACCCTACCTACTCATGTTTTCTTCTGTTTGGGATTGTACCTTCTAATTAGAGGCAAGTTTTATAACTTTCTCCACGTTTATTGCTTATCATAAGCTTGCTAGCTCATGTTCTTGCTTGAAAATGATGACCCATGCACTAAAAAGCTATGCTTGATTTGGAATTCGATTTTTATAATGTTCCCTGTTCTGATTTCAGTTCTAGATGAACTTGTATTCATGTGTACATTCTTCCTAAGATATAATATGACTTGGATCAGGTTGGGTTGACAACCTATGGTGCTAAGCACCTATAAACCAATGGTCAATTTTAGGGTTTTAAGTTGATTTCCTCTATAAACACATGACCCAATGGTGGTGCCTTTGCAACAACCGATGGTGTTGTCTTCATGACAACTGATGGTGGTGACCAAGGGTGTCAACTGACATTCACCCCTTATGTCAGGTTTTGGCTTAATTAGAATCTTAATGATCAACAACTAAGTACCCTAATGATGCTATCAGTCAATGGTGACAATAGCTTGATATTCGATGGTGATTAATAAATATAGTGCTGCTCTAACAACCTATGGTGAGTTAATGGTCACTAGTGATGGTGTATCGGGTCTCCACAACCTTTGGTGATTTAAGCATGTAGATTTAGCATCAATTAAGCCTTAAACCAATAGTTTCTTGGGTCATTTGATGAAATGGTCGAGCCTGTACTCCAATTGATGGTTTTAGTATATGAACTTGACCTAATGGTTAAGATCTAATGTTTCTTCATACAATAAATTGGAATGATGCCTAAATGGAATATGTTGATCCTAATAAAGTGATTTAAATGGTTTCCTTTATGAGATCAACTTAAGAAGCTCATTTACTGATGACTTGTTTTAAATAAACAATCGCTTGTGGGGTTTACCCTACTCTCAATGGAACTTTTTATGTTGTTAATCAAGGGATGTCTAGGGTTAGATGGTGACTCTTTCTAGATCACAACTAAATGAATTCATAGGTGGTCTGTTCAAGATGTTTACTTATGTAAACAACCAATGGCTTTACCTTTTCAACATTTAATGGTTAGAAGTTGATGCCTCAATATTCCCATTGTTTTGAGTGAAGCCTATAGTGTAATGTTATGATTATAATGATGAGAATTTGTTGGTTAAATGCCTTAAACTTGTAGTGTTACCATTGCCCTCATATGATTATGATTGATAATCACCATAATGAATTAAGGGGTAACCTAATGAAGTATATCTTGTTATACCTAGCTTTAATATAATTAAATGATGGTAATTGGGTATGAATAGTCCTTGAATGATTAATATAATCATGGAGTGCCCTCTTATTGTTGTTGAAACCCTAGTATTCTATAACCCTATTGTTATACCTTGATTTATGTGTGGGTTCATACTTGAGAATAGTATGGAATGTGATGGTGATGCTTCACCTTATGCATCCATGATCCAATGGGGATGATGTGAGTTAGGGTTTGGGTATGAGTGTTGATTAGTAATATTAATATAATTTATCTTGTTGAACCTAACTCTAATGTGAATAGATAAATATGTGTATTTGTGTTTAACCTTCTTATATGATGGCATGATGGTGGGATAATATCCTTATATGATCATAACCTTAATGTATTAATTGGTGGTTATCATAGCCACATGGTTGATACTTTCTTATGCTAAACCTGTGCATTATGAATATGATGAGGGTTAATCATATCTAGATTCCTTACATGTTGAGGTAATAAAGGAATGTCCTTAATATTAATATAACCCTGGTATGATTGTTTATGAATATCTCCTAGCTCATTAATTCAATATTGTGTTGATCTGGTGTATTATATGTAAGTGATGTTGTTGAGCCTTGTTATAAGGCATGCAAAGATAATGATGATCTTGTAGGGAATAGTATGATGGTCTTAATGACCTTTGGGCATGATTGAACCCTAACTGATGTGTAATCCTCTTGTGTTGATAAGGGTTGATAACCTGTGATATTGTGAAAAGGATTTATATCTTGTGATAGTATGATGACTAGTACAGTCTCATGAATGGCAAGTGAATAGTACCATGTGATGATGAGATGAGAAATTATGTTTCACACATTTTATATCTTTTGAAGTTATGATATTTATATGCTTTCTAGAAGTGAATTAGGGTTTGTATGCCCTTTTGCTTGATGCAACCTTAATTCACCCAATTGGCATAACTAATCAAGTGTAACTCTAATCATGTATTGCCCTGTGACATTGAGCCATCTTCAGTGTCAGAACTTGCTAGATGGTGAAATAAGTATTCCTAAGGGAAACTCAACGCACATACTAGGGGTGGCAAGTTGAGGATATATCCTTGTCATCCACAATGCAAGTTATGGAGGATGGCTATGGTCATACCTCACACATTTGATGTGATTGAGGACAACTACGATTGTACCTCAGATTAGAGGGTTTTGTATACCCTGGTTTCTAGTGACGTGACCTGTACCAAGGGCGGACTAGTGGTTAGCAGCTTGACTATATGTCTTTTTAGTGGAAGCTTTGACTGATATGTCATTGCCTTTTTACTCATACTGACTGAGGGGAAGAGATATTGGGATACCGAAACTCCCATATCTTGTACGGAACCGAATAGCCCTTCACATGGGTCGGTTGGACTTTGGATGGTACAATTCAAATTCCCCTGGGAATAATAAAAGATGTACGACAACCGTGTAGCATATCTGTTTAGAGTTATACACAATGCTTCATATTGGATGATAACCCTTGTTTGCTTTCTTTTCACTAAGATCATGTATAGTACGATAAGAGATAATAGATATGCTTATGTTGCAGTTATGCTCATGTTGTAAACTTGCTTATGTTGTCAAATATACTGCCACTGATGGTTAAGATGTTGCTACTAGCTATGTTTAATGTTGCTAGCCATGTCTATGTAATTATAAATGCTTAAACGGCTAATCATGCCTATGCAGTTAATTGTGTTATGATGTTAGTTCTACTTATGATATAGATCTGTTCCCTTTATTTGAGATGCCGATATTGATAGCCATGTTATGCTAGTAGACATATTCATGATGACAGGGATGCTTATGCTACTAGATTGCTAGTTTTGTTAGCAAGGAATATGATGATAGTCAAATTAATGATGATGATTGTTATTAGATGCAATTTGATGAAATTTGAGTAGATATCTATCCAGAGAAATGGATTTATTTGTTACCTATATTTACATTTATAATCATGCATGTTGCTAAGATCATTTGCTTAATTTGTTTAACATACTTGAACTGTTCAATCTGTTCAATTGATTATTAAATACTCCAACTGCTTAGTTATCTACTATTTAAAATATTGTAATCAATAAGCATTGTTGGAGGTTATATATCTTGCTAGGACATGGGTCTCACCCTTGTGGTTTGCCACATCTTTTTAGGTAATCGACAATGATGAAAACTGAACCATGGAAGCAAAGAGGAACTATAGTAATGATTCTTTGAGAAATTTGATTAGATGTCTAGTGTGTCATAGAGTCATCCCTGTACTCTGAGGTCTGGGCAGGAAAGGTTTGTGTATGGTGTTTCAAATGAATCAAAATTTTGTTAGCATGTTAATGTTTGTTGTGTGGCATATACAAATATTGTTCTCATGTGTATATATGTTGTGGCTAAGGTGATAGAACAATTTGTATCAAATTCTTGGCATAGTAAGGATATAATAAAAATTTTGGGCTCTTATGCAAATATTTCTGAGCGGGTGCTGTCGTTAAAATCAGTTTTAATTTACCCATATTTTTGGGTATGTGGTTAATTGGTGATTGATTGTGTTTTATGTTTTGAGTAATCTCATTTAGTGTAATGGGTTCTCGCAGATGTAAAGTTACATGATGCTTTATAATATTTTAGGTAAGGTCTTGGACCTATATGTAAATACTCTTGCACACGTATGAGATGTTTAATTTGGTTTAAATTATCTCTCTTTTTAGTGATGTGGTTAATTAGTGATCGGTCATGATTTGATTTTAAGTAAAATCACTTTTGTGTGGTAGTATGTCATAGCCTACACACCAACCAAGGATGCTTGTCCCAAATGCTGAATCCCAGGGTTAAGGGAAGACCTTTAAGAGGCTGAAGCATGTGGGATCCATAGAGTATGTGGGTACGATAGACCCGACAGATGCTGACATGTGGCTGATGAAGCTGGAGAAGTGTTCAAGATTCTAAACATCTCTGAGGAGGACAAGGTAAAGCACACGATCTACCTTCTGAAGGGTAGTGCTAGCCATTGGTGGGCCATAGAAGAAGATAAGACTAGGTGAAGTGCTAGGTTGGGAGGAGTTTTGACAGAAGTTTGTGAGTCGTTACTTCCCTCAAGATGTATCTAGAAGAGAAGATGGCTTAGTTTGAGCAGTTTCACCATGGATCATGGTATGTGAATGATTGCGAGGCAAAGTTTATGGAGTTTCTAAGATTTTATCCTCACATGGAAACTATGGAGAAGGAGAGGACCCAAGGTTTGATAAAGGCTTGAACATCGAGTTGGCAACAACGGCATATGATTTGGAGAATCAAGAGAAGTTTTCCACCTTTGTGGAGTCAGTGAGAAGGATAGAAAGGAGGGTTATGGAGAAGCGAGAAGCCAATGCAAGGAAGAGGTCAACCGAGTTCCAAGGGAAATTGTCTGGTAGCTTCAAGAAGCCAAGGTTTTCCTCACTACAACACCAACAATACTAGTAGAGGTAAACCTTTTATGAACCAAGGACACAGATGCAATCACAATGTTCTCCTAACAAGGGAAGAGATCACAATCTTACACCAGTTGGGGGGAGCAGTTCAACTTTAGTGTCCATGATAGGTCTGTCTAGGCCATGGTATGATACAAGGACATGGTTCAAGTGCATTCACATTGGGCATGTGGGATGGTCTTGCCCCAAGAAGAATGAGGAGGTGACATAGTAGCTAAGACAGAGCCAACAGGGATCACAACAACAACAACAATCCATCAGTTGTGGTAGCAGAGGTCATGGATAGGCATCACAGGAAGGACTTCATGACCAACTAGTAGAGGATGAGGATGACAATGGGATACAACTAGGTTCTATGATATGAGCCAGCCAAAATGAGTGGTGAACCCATAGGTTGTAACAGGTCAGATGGAACTTTTTCATTTTGATATATATACATCTACATATGTATCTTTTTTAGTTGACCTAGGTGTCACAAACTCATTTATCACTAGAGAGGTGATAAATAGTTGCAACTTGCCTATTTGTAGTAGAGATTATAGCCTCTTATTAGAAACCCCTTTGGTTTGTTCCTCTATGTTGAGGGAAGTGTGTCCATCTTGTGTTATCTCTTTCTCAAGACGTAACATTCAAGTGGAACTTATATCACTTGATATGCATGGATTCGATGTGATCATAGGAATGGATACCTTGGAAAAGTATAAGGCTATTTTGGATTGAGGTTCCAAAATCACAACATTTTGTGATGATGATCGCTCTTGGACTTTACAAGGATATAGGAAGATTATTCCTACCTCTCTGGTGTTATATGTGATAGCAAAGAAGTTGATGAGACAAGGATTTGAAGCTTTCTTAACTCATGTAGTGCATACCAATGTGAGGAGTCCTAGCATCAAGCATGTGTGGTGTGTGAGTTTAAGGATGTTTTCCCAGATGAGTTTCATGGTGTTCCACCCCCTAGAGAGGTTGATTTTGAAATCAATCTAGTCCATGGAACACAACCCATAGCTCAGGCACCCTATAAGATGGCACCGACTGAGATGAAGGAGTTGAAGAAATAGTTACATGAGTTTTTAGAGAAGGGTTTCATATGGCTAGACACTTCCCCTTGGGGTGCTCCAGTGTTTTTTGTGAAGAAGAAGGATGGTTCTATGAGTCTTTGCATAGATTACTGGCAGTTGGACAAGGTTACAGTGAAGAACAAGTACTTGTTGTCAAGGATAGATGATATGTTTGATCAGTTGAGAGGTGCTATAATGTTTTTAAGGTAGATTTTAGGCCAGGATATCATCAGTTGAGGATCAAGGTGGATGACATACATAAGACTACTTTTAGGACTAGGTTATGTCGTTTGGGCTATCAAATGCACCAGAAGTTTTCATGGACCTAATGAAAAAAGTGTTCAGACTGTACCTAGACCAATTTGTGGTGGTGTTCATAGATGACATCTTGATATACTCCAGAGGTAGTCAACAACATCAGAATCATCTTTGTTAGGCATTATAGTTCTTGAGGCGTCATAGGCTTTATGCCAAGTTCACTAAGTACGAGTTTTGGTTGATTGAGGCGTCCTTTCTTGGACATGTCATCTCCACAAAGGATTTTTGTGTAGACCCTAAGAAGGTGGAGTCATTTTTGGGTGGGAGCCACCCAAGACACCAACTGAGGTTAAAAGCTTCCTAGGTTTGGTTGGTTACTACTGAAGGTTCATCAAGAACTTCAGTGCAATGGCTTTACCTTTGACCAAGCTAACTAGGAAGGGTGTTCCTTTTGTTTGGGATGATAAGTGTTAGTGTTCTTTTCAGTTGTTGAGGGAAAAGTTGATGATTGCTCTGATGTCGGTGTTGCTAGATCCTGGGAAAGGCTAGATCACTATCTGTGATGATTCAAAGAATGGGTTGGGATGTGTATTGATGCAAGACAAGAATGTGATTTCTTTTTGTAGGATCAATGGACTCTAGAAGGGGTTTTTGAATAGAGCTAAAAAACTTAATCCAAATTCAATAGTTCTTCAAATTACTTCAAGAGATAAGATTGCAAATATGGAATTTGAGTGCAACTAAACATACATATCAAAGATGACATAGATTGATTAGATCAATAACAAGCCATGTATAGTGGTTCCAAACTCTAGACTAGGAGAATGTGCATCCACTACCTAGAGAGGAGGTGAACCCCTAGGATTTTACAACCATTCCAACTTTTTTATATTCCATTATAAGAGATACACCAAGACCTCCATTTTCCAAGGCAATGATACCCAGCCTTCCTTTTGAGGATCAAAGGAGCCAATAACCTTACAAGGACTTAACGATACTAGAGAAAGAGTCTTCAACCTCTACAAGGGCTCACCTACTTTTGAAACAAGCTAGACACCTTCACCAAGGAGCTCTCCTCTTGCAAGAAGTCTTCCACCTTGAAGGAATTACCCACTCTTCTATTAGATTTTGAACCTTCAACTTCACCTTCATAGTTTGAGAGAAAGGATTGGAAGGAGGAAGATTGAGAGCTTCACAAGGAGTACAATGAAGAAACTCTCTCACAAATAACCTATTTCACTCAAATTGCTGTTGATTTGTAGTAAGTTAGAGAGAGAAAGGGGCTCTTAGTAGACAAATCCACTCATCTATAGCTAGGATCATAAGAAGAAAATTTGGGATGTAGCCCAAGGATCCCTATTTATAGTTGGGGGTGTCTACTAGCCAGTAGAAGCACTTGGGAATGAATTTTGGTTGTTTGGGGTGTTGCAATAGATCTATTTTTGAGTTTTGCAACACTCCAATGACTAGAAACACTTTTTCTGCACATTCTATACAATGCGGTCGGTCGAGTTTCAATACATGTAACTCAACCGATAACACTATGCAACAAAGCAAATCTGAGTTGTCAGTGGAGTTTATCCCAGATGAAACTCATCCAATGGCTTAAATTTGATTTGCCTCTACAGAGTTGTCAATCATATTTGTCCTAGGGAAACTCACCCAACCCTGGCAGTTCCTAAGATCCATCAATGGTGTCAGTTGAGTTTATCAAAGATGAAACTCGACCGACAAAAGTACATGTAATGAATTTTAGGAATTGCCATTAGAGTGCTTAAATATTCACTTTAAGTGCTCTTGATTTTTCTCATCTTAAATACAAATCATAACATCAATACAAATGATTACAAAAATTGTCCTAAGAGTTTTAGGGCATTTTCCACAAAAGTGCATTTGCATTGACTTTGGCTTGTATTTGGTCAAGCTAGGGCTTGATTGAATTCATCCTTTTCATTTACCTAATACCTAAAATCAATCTCAAATAGACATATTAGATACATATGAATGGAATATGGAAAATACATAAATGTTAGGTCAACATTCTTCCCCTTTTTGAAGATGACAAACCATTCCTCAACATATTGAAAAGAAAATAGAATTTAAATTGTTACCTTGTCAATTGTAGGGGATACATGAATGAACAATAACAATTGATCCCCTTCGATTCATACTTACCTTTTCCTGTATGGTTAGTTTCTCCAAAAAGCATAACCATAGAACATATATTCTATTTGAGTCCACTTTCATAGTCACAAGATCTTTCAGAGAATTAACCAGAAAGAATCAAAATTCAATATGTACTAAGCTCATTTCTCCCCCTTTGTCATATCAAAAAGGGAGGGGTAGAAGAGCTAAAAAGTCTTATCCAAGGCACACACTAAACATGCAACCAGCTACAAAAGCACCATGCATAATCCAGAGAGAGAATAGATATACTAGAGTCATAATCAGAATATGGGAGCACACACCAAGAACTCAGTACATATAGAAAATCATACAGTTAAAGCTACATATATCAAAATTACAACTATAACATGTCCTCTTGAGATGAAAACTACTAAACAACAAAGAAAAATGACATAATATGAAAATAGTAGTCCTCATATATAATGCCCAATGTTTAATACATGAAAGCCTATAAAATGACAGATGTATGAGCACTCTACAATCCTAGGAATTAAATGACAATCTCATCTATGTTGAAGGCCTCATCAACATCAGGTTGGTAGTCTTCATCTTCATTAGAGGGTGCAATAGTGGCAATATGTGTATCCTCACCACCATCTCCATAATCATTTGAGCCATCATCACCATCCTTGCCAACATCCTCATCCTCATCCTCATCCTCATCCTCATCCTCATCCTCATCCTCATCCTCATCACCATCATCCTCATCAGCCATCTCCTCATCCTCAAGAGGTCCAAAGGAGCAAGTAGTAGGCCACTTGTGATGCTTCTCTACCCAAGACATACCACATGCATGCAGTGCATTTGCTTGCTCAAAGTTTAGTGTATAAGCCCCATCAAAACCAACAAGAAAAGTGGAGGCAGGGATAGAGAAAGAATAAGTAGGTGTGAGGCACTTGGCTGAGGAAAGAAATCAGAGGTAGGTCCACCATCAGAGGTAGGGGTTACAATGGAAGCAGCAGGCTGGTAGGTTGGGTGGAACTGAACATATGGATGAGTATTGCAGTTAACTAGGAGAGAAACTAGGTGGGTCTTAACATCTAGAGAAGAAGATGGTAAGATTACTTTCTTCCTATATGGAACCTCTGGCTTCTTCAAGGTTTTATGAATATTGGGGAGGGTTAACTTGGGGTCAAACTCTTGTAGAAGGATTCAGGGTTAAGGAGGTCACAATACGTGGGATAGGGAGTAATCCAATTGGACGAGAAATAAGATAAGTAAGCATTCAAGAAATACTCAGAGATTTGAATATTGACTCCTCCAATCATGGATGAAAGAACAACTTGGGTATTGGGAGGAGGCACTAAAGTGGTGTAATTCCAAGTAATATTGGCATAGAACTCATGCACCACTTTTATGTTCAATAGGAAACTATTATAGGTTATGCATTCATAGAAAAGGGAATCAAGGTGTTGGGTGGTAAAAAGCTTCTAAGCATCCTTCAAAAGTGCATTTCTAGGGATTAACAAGGGCCTGAAAGGGTATAGATTTCTAGGCAAAAGATCCTTGTAGCGATTGACCACTTGAGAAGAGATGAAAGAGGTATCTTCATATACTATGTGCCTAGAGGCTCTGGATGATGAAGAAACTCCCACTGGACCAGTCCACTTCCTATGGTTGGATGCCATGGAGAATAAATTAGATGAAGATGGCGCCTAGGAGAGAAGCAAACAACAATAAGCCCACCCAAGCTTCAGGTTAAGGTTGAGGAAGGTCAAATGGGGCAAACTAGGGCTAGGAAAGGGTTTGGGTAGATCAAGGGTTCAAGGACAAAAAAAGACGGAGACTAATTAGTCGAGTTTTCTCTAGTTGTGAGGGAGAAAATCAGCTAAAAGTGTATATAATATTTCTGTGCAATAGTGTTTTCGGCTGAGTTTGAGATTTGGGAAACTTGCCTGACACTGCTATGTGTTTAGTCCTTGGGTAGGTTGTCGATCAAGTTTCCCCAGAGCAAACTCGGTCGATAAGAAACCCTATCAACAAGATTTTAATTTTAATTTCAATTTTAGACTCCTAGAATTCTATATAAATATATTTCTATAGCCTATGATGCATTTTGAACATATTAAGACACTTTCCACTCATCATTGGCTACTATTTTGCGATAGAATAAGTGTTTACAATTTAAAGCAAAAACACCAAAAATAAAGTATTGAAACTTGGCATTCACAACACAAACAAGTATAAGATGAGCATTTTATGAGCAAGAATATATAGATAAGAGAACATCTATCTAGAAGGCATACTTTTGTCATCAAGAATAGTTATAAGAAATTTTGATCTAATGAAAGTGAATTGCTCTCTACCTAGAGGTTTAGTGAAAATGTATGCAAGTTGGTTTTCCATGTCCACATGAGCGATATAGATGTCTTTCTTAACAATGTGGTCATGAAGAAAATGATGGCAGACCTCTATATGTTTAGCTCTATGATGTAATATAGGAATGTAAGATAAAATGATTGCACTATTATTATCACAATAGATAGGAGAAGCATCATATAAAACATTAAATTCTTGGAGAATTTGCTTCATCCATAGGACTTGGTCACAACAACTCCCAACTGCAATGTACTCAGCCTCAATATTTGAAAGTGATGGATCAATGGGCTCTAGAGGGAGGGGTGAATAGAGATAAAAAACACTTAAACAAGATTCATTAGAACTTCAAGTTACTTCAAGATATGGGATTTGCAAGAATTAAATTTGTAGTGAAGCTGAGCATACATAGCAAGAATGAGAAAGATTGAACAAACACAAGAACAAACTATGTAGAGCAGTTCCAGTCTCCAAATTAGGAGAAAGTCAATCCACTACCTAGAGAGGTCAAGCTCTAGGTTTTTGCAACTCATGTATACTTATATTCCACTATAAGACATACAAGATGACCTTCATGTTCTGGGCCAAGGATACCCACACTACTTTTTAAGGAACAAAAGTATCCAATAAACCAACCAAGGACTTACCTATCCTTTGAGCTAGAATCTTCTTTTTTTGGTCGGTTTGAGCTAGAATCTTCTACCTCTATAAGGTCTTACCCACTCTTGCAAGCAGCTAGACATCTTTGCCAAGGAGATCCCCTTCTTGCAGTGAGTATTTTTCCTTGAACGATTTACCCACTCTACTCACAGATCTTCAGCCTTGACCTTCTCCTTCATGTTGGAGAATCTTTTGCACCTTCTCCTTCCACTTGGAGAAGCCTTGCACCTTCTCCTTTGCTTAGAGAAGCTTTCACCAACTTGATCTTGAAGAAAGGGGTTGGGGAAAGGGAAGCTTTGAGAGCTTTACAAGTCTACAATGGAGTATCTCTCTTACACATATCCTATCTCACTCATATGGACATTTTAATTTGCAAGCAAGAGAGAGAAAGGGACTCAAATGGACTGGATGCACTCATCTATAGCTAGGAGCTTGAATAGCATGATGGAGCAACCTTGTAATGAACTCCAAGAGGTCCTATTTATAGTTGGGGGTGCCACTAGAGGCCGGGAGCAATAATTAATGTTTTTTAACCATTTGGGGTGTTGCAATGGATATAATTTGGAATTTTCAACACTCCAACAATTAGAATCATTTTTTCTGCACACTCCGTATAGTGCATTCAGTCGAGTTTCAATAAAGGTAACTTGACCAATTGCACTATATGATAAAATAAATTTGAATCATCGGTCGAGTTTATCGTGGATGAAACTTAGACGATTGCTTAAAATTGGTTTTATCAATGCAGGTGTAGGTCGAGTTCTATGTATTGAAAACTTGACCAAACCTAGACATTCTCAATATGCATCAAGGGTGCCGATCAAGTTTGTCACAGGAGAAACTCGACCGAATAGCCACTCTGTGATGTAATTTAGAAAATGTCATTAGAGTGATTAAACGTTCGAATTAAGGGCTCTTGATTCTTCCCTATCTTAGTTACAAGTCATAACATCAATACAAATGGTTACAAAAATCCTCTTAAGGGTTTTAGGGTATTTTCCACAAAAGTGCATTTGCATTGCTTTTGACTTAAACTTGATCAAGCCTGTGCTTGATTGAATTGATCCTTTTCGTGTATCTAATACCTAGAATCAATCTCAAGTAGACATATTAGATACATATGAATGGAATGGTTAAGTCATTATCAAAATATGGACAATGTATAAATCTTAGGTCAACACTCTCCCCCTTTTTAACAATGACAAACCATTCCTCAACATATTGAAAAGGATATGAAAGTTAAACCTTTACCTTGTAAAGTGTAAGGGGATACATGAATGAACAATGTTAATTACTCCCCCTCAATTCGTGCTTACTTTTTCTTGCATAGTTAGTCTTTCCAAAAACAACCATAACCCATATATATACTACATGGTCCTCTAGCAAGTTACATGATATTTCAAATATTTGACTAGAAAATGATCACATAAGCAATGAATTCAATATGGCTGAGCTCATTTATACCCCTTTATCATATCAAAAAGGTAGGGGTTAGAAGATCTAATAAACATAGGTCTTTGCCATAGGTACAAACTACACAAGAAACTACTATAACACACACTAAACATAGACAAAATAGAGAGAAACAAGCAATCTAGAATCATAATCAAAATATGGGAGCACATACCTACAACTCGTAGGATGTAATCAAACAAAGAGTTAAGGTACAAAAGATTAAGATTACAACACTAGAGATGTCCTCATGTCCTCTCAGTATGAAAACTACAAGTCAATGAGAAATGATGAGTGTATCGTCTGTCTCGGAAAAATGAGATCAACGAATGCGGAAGCGATTAACTACCAGCGGAATTATTAAAAACCACTAAAAATTAAAACTTTTTGGAAAGAGATCTTTTAGTAATAAAACTATTTTATAAGAAAACAAGATAAATTGTTTACAACATGATTCGTCATTACATTTCTGTAAAATCACATCTCGAGTGATTACAAAAATCTCGAGGCATTAAGCCAAAAACCTCAGATCTACTGACTCCTAGGACCTGAGAGTACAGAGACGACACATAGGACATACTATCTACAAGACTTGACAGACAATGTCTCCACCTGAGAATCATTGTTGTCCCTGATGTTGTTGTTGTTGCTGTTGTTGTTCACCCTCAGATGGGTTCCTTCGTCCTCGGCGTCTACCTAAAAAGTCGAATCCCATGGGGGTGAGATAATTGAATAATTGTCCCAGCGAGAGTTATAACGCTCCACCAGAAGCTTTGTTATTGCAATAAAGGAATAGCAATAAGCAATAAAACTTTAAACATTCAACAACAGGTTTAACATTGTATAAACTAAATAAGGCAACATTCTCTTAGACAATCATTTCAATTATAAATAATTGAATATCAAAGCATATCTCAATAAGGAATATGAGGAACATGTATACTAGTTACTTAACTAGAACATTATAAACAATGTATCATCAATAATTGTTCCTCGTAGTTCAACCTAAGCAGTTATGCTACGCGGCTGATTAAGTTTTTCAAACATTATTATGCCCTGAGGAGATGAGGTATAACGCTCATACTCCAACCGACCATTACGAAATCGCATCGGTACCATACATAGGTCATTAGAAGGATCGGGTTCCTATGACCTCATCTTCCTCAGTCAGAGTGAGGATCAACATGCAGGACATCTTGTGTCTCTGCTATAATAGCTTTCCAGGGTATTCTGGCAACTTCGCTATTAGAGTCACAGTGGTGTTCTGTACTCTCTTCGTCATCGAGGGATCTCTTCTTTATCTCTCATATATGCGGCATTAACGATATACTCAGGAGATTAGTGATACATCATTCTGACATAAAAATATAATGAAGGATTAATGGATTAAAGGTACATCTTACATCAATTGCTACACTAGGACGTAAGGGTATTCACGTCCATAATCCCCACATACTCAAAAGTATGTGCTCCAGGAGTTCCCTTAGGAAAACCTGTTTCACCATCATTTAGTTTCTGACAATGATGGATCTATGGTCAGGGCTCTACATGATATCATTATACTTGATTATTTAAGTACATTATAGCATTCTTTTAGCATCATGCATGTTTTCAAACATAAACCATTAAAGCAACTGCTATAAAGAAAGAATATTAAATATATCAAGTTCATTTCACATCAGTTATCATTGGGATATCAATACTTAACCATCTCATCATTATGATTCAAAAACAGGGGTGTTCAAACCCTTAGATCATCATAAGTCATCTAACAGCATGACCTTGATTATAACAATGTAGATATTGCTCATGGCTCTTACAGCCCATCAATCTCATATGTTACCTCTTAAACCAGGCAACATAGTATATCATTATTCATAAATCTTATAACATGGTTTCAATGAATATGACATCATAACCCTTACCTGGCTATGATCACTTCTTTATAAAAACCTGCATGGTTAATACGTTTGATAATAGGCAATTTATCTCTATATCAGCATATTACAAAACAGAGATAATCTTTCAATTCAAGGGTTGTACCATTATGCCTTCAATAATGTTAGATTTCCCTATTCATTTCAATTAGGGTTATTCAAACCCTTTATCTCAATTAGGAAAAATGATTCCCTATATCATACTTTAATCATTAAGGTTTATACTTAAAAGCATAACCCAGAATTAGGGTTTACTGTTCATTTCATCATATCACCCTAGATTAGGGTTTACTATTCACATTACATGATATTACCCTAGAATTAGGGTTTACTATTCACATTTAGGTCATACCATCATCATGTATGAAGATTACTTTCATTAATGCCTTCAAATAAGTTAAGATTCATTAATCACCATAATTAGGGTTTCCATGATCTCACCTTAACGGATCACATACCCTAATTCTATGCATTCATACATGTTGGAAGTATATTACTTGATTCACATTCATATTAGGTGTCTTCTCTCTCCTCTTTTTATTAGATGATGTTTACATCACTCTTGATTAGGTTAATTCAAACCAACCTTGTAACATAAGTCATGTCATCACCATTATGGTCATTAGGGTTTGTTTGATCAAGGGGTATTAGTCACACTATCCCACTAAGGGTACTTTTATAATGTTTCCCATTGACCTTATCATGCATCAACCCACTAATTACTTGGTCCCTTAACCACTTTAGCTATCTATAAGGTTTAGGTTAAACAACTAGTAAACCATCTTAACCACTAAGGCATCAAACATTCTTAACCTTTTTAAACCCCAAACGGTTTTGCACTTTCAACCCCCAAACGGTTTTGAAACCGTTTGGTGGTGTTGATCGTTTGGTCCCTTTGACTTTTGAAATCGTTTGATAAAGTACACATTCAAGACCATTTGCCCTAGGTGAGGTGAAGACCGTTTGGCCAACTTTGACTTTGAAACCGTATGGGCAAATTGATCTTGAAACTGCATGGTCACCAAACGGTTTGGGATCGTTTGGTCCCAAACGGTCTTGAGACCATTTGGTCCCAAAAGGTCTTGAGACCATTTGGAATCAAACGGTCTTGAGACTATTTGGACCCAAACGGTCTTGAGACCGTTTGGTCCAAACCACCTCAAAA
This sequence comes from Alisma plantago-aquatica, assembly GCA_963693085.1. Lineage (NCBI taxonomy): Eukaryota > Viridiplantae > Streptophyta > Magnoliopsida > Alismatales > Alismataceae > Alisma > Alisma plantago-aquatica. Next base: position 642,780,238 of record OY856415.1, read on the forward strand.
CTGCACGGACCAAAAAGTGTCTCAATCCTTCCAATTGAGCTAGGGTTTCCAAGGTTGAACCCCTCAATCATTCATGCAATGGTTAGCCACTTATCAATTGAGTCAATTATGTCATCCCTGAACTGATTTAATCCTCAATTGACCCTCAATTGATCACCAATTAGGGTTTGGATTGATTGGATTAAGGTTTGGAATCGATCATCCTTCAACATGTATCAACATGAGCCTAATTGATGTTGAACCCATTGAACCATCACTCAATTGGGTCATGACCTGACCCCAAACGGTCTTGGGATTGTTTGGACATCCTCCAAACGGTCTTGAGACCGTTTGCCCATTATTTTATAAAAAACCAAGTCAGCCACTCAAGGGTTGAACCCTAGATTAGGTCACAAAATCAGCACTTAATTATTCAACAACTTGATATGATTGAACCCTCAATTGATCAACCCCACTTGACCCTAGACCTCCAAACGGTCTTGGGTGGTCACCAAATGGTCGTGAGACTGTTTGGGTGATCCCCAAACGGTTTTGAAACCGTTTGGGCCACTCAACCTAAACTTCAACATGATTGCACTATTGAAATCAGCAATAGACCCGATTAGAGTTTAGGTGAGTAAAGTGCCTTCAATTGGTGATTTACTTGGAATTAGTTGATGATTCTTGGTGGGTGATTAATCCATAATGTGTATAGAAGATATCCAAATGGTCAAAACTTGGTCAACTCATCCAAATGTTCTTGGAACGGTTGCTCCCAAATGTTCTTGTGAAATGGTTTGCTCTCAAACAGTTTTGAAACCGTTTGCTTCCAAACGGTTTTGCAAACCGTTTGGGCAAGAGGTGGAGGACCGTTTGTTAAAGTAAGATCAGGGTGAAATTTGGAAATAACGCCACCTTCTTCTACCTCAAGAACATGGGCTTTTCTTCATAGTTTTGGTAGCAAGAACACATAGAAGTGTCTAAGGAAGGAGATTAAACTACGTTTTCATAGAAAGAAGATGCATAAACAAAACTTAAAGGGTTAGAGTTATAAAACCCGCCTTAGGATCTGATCTATAGCTCCAAGCTTCGTAGCTTTAATGGTGGCTTGAGCTCCATAGGTCGTCCAAGGTCCGTTCCTTAAGATTTGGATGGAGAAGATGGCTAGAAAGAAGAGTTGTGTAAGGAAGACTACTAAACCAACCGTGTAGCAAGATTTCCTCCATGAATTCGAGCTAGATGGCAATCAAAACTTACCCAATTCAGTTTGGTCGTCCTCCTCTACTCCTGAGCTCCCTCTTAGTCGGCGAAAGCAAAGAGATAAGTGAAGGGATGAAGGGAAACAATCCCTTGCTTTGTGAAAAAGATGTACTTATATATATTTTGGGTATATTTTCAAGACAAGGAGGATTATTTCCTTATTTCTCAAATAAGTCCCTATACCCTCCTTGGACACGTCTCTTCCTTCTTCCCTTAAGAAAAACTCCTCCCTTATCCAAGGTTTATAGGAAAAGAAGCCAAACACCTTACTAAGTTTGCACATATACAAGGGCCATTTGCATACATCTTGGTTATTTAAATGTAATGGTTACCTTTCTTATTTGATCATTCAAATGAGGCGCCCTCCTCATCATCTTTGCTCTACTTTATGTCAAGAGTCATGAAAGATACTCTAGAAGGTATATTTTATATGTTGCACCCTATGTTTTGGGTAAATTTCACTTTACACCAAAACTAGGTTTTAAAGCACAAGGATTGCTCTACAAGCTATATCTTGATGCCCAAGCTTGGAGAATCCATATCACTGCATCTTATTCATTCTCATGATGTCTCAACACCAGAGGAACACCTTAACCTATGCAAATTTGCAAGTTAACCCCTCTAGTTGGGTAATTTGCACATAAGTCCATATTTAACAAAACAATATTACAACATTGTTCAAAAAGGACAGAAAAGGAGATATATGTTCCTCAGAAGCTTCAATTACATATCAAAAGATAACCACACGCATTTAATCACATAATTAAGCAAAACACCTAGGGTTAGTTCATAACCCAGGTCAGGGATGTTACAAATTATCCACCTCTTACAAGGATTTCGTCCTTGAAATCAACAAAACATATTAAGAGAAAAGAGCAGGGTATTTCCTTCTCATCTCTTCCTCTAGTTCCCATGTGGCTTATTCAACACCACAGTGATTCCAGAGGACTTTCACAAGACTTATGTCTTTCTTTTGTAGCTTTTTAATTCTGTTATCAAGGATTGACACTGGTCCTTCCTCATAAGTTATATCATCATTCAATTCCACCTCCATAGGTTGCAGAACTGATTCTATATCAGGGTGACATTTCCTCAACATAGAAATGTGAAACACAGGGTGTAACCTCTGTAACTCTGGTGGTAACTCTAGCTTATAGGCTACTTTTCCAATCCGTTCAATGATTGGATAAGGTCCCATAAACCTAGGAGCTAACTTCTTTTTTCTTCCAAATCTCAGAACTCCCTTCCAAGGTGAGACTTTGAGATACACTCTGTCTCCAACCTAAAATTCTAAAGGTCTACGACATTTATCAGCGTAAGACTTCTGTCTATCCTGTGAAGTCTTTATCTGTTGTTGTATTACTTTGATCTTCTATGTAGTTTGCTGCACACGATCAGGACCTAACAGTTGGTATTCACCAGTTTCATACCAACATAGGGGTGATCTACAACGTCTACCATACAAAGCTTCATAAGGTGCCATGTCAATGCTATGTTGATAGCTATTGTTATAGGCAAACTCTATCAAGCTTAGGTGCAGATCCCAACTCTGTATAAACTGAAGAACACATGCTCTAAGCAAGTCTTCCAAGGTCTGTATAGTCCTTTATGACTGTCCATCAGTCTGGGGATGAAAGGCTGTACTAAACCTTAACTAGGTGCCTACAGCTTTATGAAGTCGCTCCCAAAAATGACTCGTAAACTGGGGACCTCTATCAGAAACAATAGTGACTGGGACTCCATGCAGTCACACTATCTCTTCAACATACAGCTGTGCTAGCTTCTCAGCAGAATAGGTTGTTTTGACAGGCAAGAAATGCGCTGTCTTTGTCAACCTATCAATTATTACCCAAATGGAATCATGCCCTTTTCTTGTCCTGGGTAGGCCAACAACAAAGTCCATGGTTACATGATCCCACTTCCACTGTGGTATGGGTAAAGGTTGCATTGTTCCTACAGGCTTCTGGTGTTCAGCTTTAACCTGCTGACACACAGGACACCGCATAACAAACTCAGCAACGTCCTTCTTCATTCCAGGCCACCAATACATATCTTTCAAGTTTCGATACATCTTGGTGCTTCTTGGATGCATAGCATACATTGAAGAATGAGCTTCTTCCAGGACTCACTTTCTCAAGTTATCCACATCCGACACGATCATCCTACCATGATAACAGGCTACTTGGTCATCCGAGTCATGGAAACCATCTCATTTCTCATTACCATACTCTGATCTAACCTGTTGAACTACAACATCAACCTGTTGTGCCTCTTTGATCTGCTCTCTTAGAGTAGGTTTTACATGCATCTCAGCTAACAACCCAGCTAACAATGACACCTTCAATTGTACATTGTCTTGCCTTAAGGAGATAAGCATATCTCTCCTAGAGCATACTAAGGAATTTAGTTGTGCTCTATATAAGGATGGCGTTGTTGATGTCCTACTCAAAGCATCAACAACCACATTGGCTTTCCCTGGATGGTAATCAATTGTACACTCGTAGTCCTTGATTAATTCCATCCAGCGGCGTTGTCTCATGTTAAGCTCATGCTGAGAAAAGATGTACTTCAGGTTCTTATGATCATTGAAAATCTAGAATGTTTCTCCATAGAGATAGTGTCTCCAGATCTTCAAAGCATGAACCACAATAGCTAGCTCCAGATTGTGTGTCAGATAATTCTCATCGTGTTTCTTAAGCTGTCGTGAAGCGAAAGAAATCACTTGTTTATCCTGCATTAACACACATCCAAGTCCATTCTTGGAGGCATTACAGAAAACTATATATCCTTTTCCTTGCTCAGGTAACACAAGCACATGTGCACTTGTCAGTCTCTCCTTCAGCAGCTGGAAAGATTACTGACACTTATCACTCCAAACAAAAGGAACATCCTTCCTGGTCAACTTGGTCAAGGGTAAGGCTATGGAACTAAAGTTCTTAATGAACCTCCGGTAATAGCCAGCCAACCCTAAGAAACTACAGATTTCCGTCGGTGTCTTCGGCTGTTCCCATTGTAGAACAAATTCTACCTTTTTAGGGTCAACACGAATACCCAAAGCAGATATCACATGTCCAAGGAAAGATACTTCCGGTAACCAGAACTCACATTTGCTAAACTTAGCATAAAGCTTGTGTTCTCTTAGTAAAATTAGAGCCTGACGAAGATGTTGTTCATGCTGCTGAGCATCTCTACTATAGATCAGAATGTCATCTATAAAGACAACAACACACTGATCGAGAAAAGGTCAGAAGATTCTATTCATGAGTTCCATAAATGCAGCCGGTGCATTTGTTAGTCCGAACGACATAATTGTAAACTCATAGTGACCATACCTTGTCCTAAAGGCAGACGTGGGCATGCCACTATCCTTAATACGGAGTTGGTGATATCCCGACCTCAAATCTATCTTTGAGAAGACGGTTGCACCACGCAACTGGTCAAAGAGATCGTCAATCCTCGGCAGAGGATACTTATTCTTTATTGTTACTTTATTTAACTGTCTGTAATCAATGCACAACCGCATTGATCCGTCTTTCTTCTTAACAAAAAGGACCGGAGCACCCCAAGGCGAAGTACTCGGTCGGATGAAACCCTTCTCAAGCAACTCCTGCAGCTGTTTCTTGAGTTCTACCATCTCGGCAGGCGCCATCCTATATGGTGTTTGTACTATAGGTTGTGTGTCTGGGATTAAATTGATCTCAAAATCAATTTCCTGAGGCGGTGGCATGCCCAGAAGTTCTTCGGGAAATACATCTTGAAATTCCCTAACTACAGGAACTTCGACAGGGTTATGACTATCCATGGTAGTGTCTACCACATGGGCTAAGAATGCATAACATCCTTGCCTCATCAGCTTCTCAGCAACCATAGCTGACATAAGGCAGGTGGGTAGAATCTTTCTCTCTCCTTGAAAGATCCATGTGTCACTATTGTCAGCAAACAGAGCTTGCTTGGATTCACAATCCAAAACAACCTTATACCTTTCCAAGGTATACATCCCAAGGATTATATCAAATCCATGCATCTCAAGTGGCATAAGATCCACTTGAATGCAATTCTCAGAAAAGAAGAGGATGCAAGAAGAGCATACCTCCTGCAACACAGCAGACCCCGTCAACAGAGTTTCTAGCAGCAAACTATCTGCTCTATGACTGACTGTCATATTGCAGTTACAAATCACCCTTTGAGTGATAAAGGAGTGCATAGCACCCAAATCAATCAAAACAGATACAACACAAGATGTAGACATATCAGAATATAACGATTCCATCTGACCTGCTACAACCCGAGGGTTGATCATTGCATCATGTGGATTCATCGCATAAAACCTTGATGTTGCGTGTGATTGATTCAGTGCCGATGATCCATCTTGGGATGCTTGTCCGCGTCCTCTAGCTCCTCCTGGAAAATGTCTCCTCTGTGATCCTTGCTGACTCTGCCTCTGAGGTTGAGTTACACTCACTTCTCTAGCTCTGCAGTCTTTCATCAGATGTCCCATCTTCCCACATATATAACAACTTTTGTTCAGTTGTTGTGGTCTGGGTGGTCCTGTAACTAACATGGATGCTGAACTGCGAGCTCCTTCTAGTGGTAGTCTTCATACTCTACCCCTATTCGATGTCCACTGCGTCTGGGTATTGAATCTAGGTGGCGGTGTAGGCGCAGAAAACCTAGGTTTCTTGAAACCTTTAGATGAAGATCCTTGGAATTGGGGATACATCCTCTTGTTCTGAGTCTGTCTCTTCTCTGCCATTGACCTCTCTATCCTTCTGACAGACTCTACAAAGGTAGCAAACCTTTCTCTATTCTCTAGGGCAGACACGGAAGTAGTCAAATCAACGTTTAACCCTTTCTCAAAATGCCTAAGCCTTTCTTCATCTGTAGCTTCCATGTGCAGACAGAACTGCAACAGCTCCATGAACTTAGCCTTGTACTTGCTAATGTTCATCAGACCTTGTCTTAACCTCTCGAACTGAGAGATTTTCTCATCCAGAAACGTCTTAGGGAAATATCTGTTGATAAACTCCCGTCGGAAAACTTCCCATACAACCTCTACACCAGGCCTCTTATGTTCTTCCATGGTCCACCAATGACCAGCACTCCCCTTGAGAAGGTACACTGCATGTCTAACCTTCTCAGCTTCTGGGATGTTCATGATTCTAAAGGCCTTCTCAAGTTTAGTTAACCACAAGTCATCATCTGTTGGGTCAGCTGTTCCAGCATACTCTGTGGCTCCAACTCGGTGAAGTCGTTCAAATGTCTTGCCGATTCCTTGTCCTTCAGGATGAGTAGGTGCCCTAGGTACGTGTATAGGCATCCTATCAGTTATGTGTGTCATGGCAGTCATAAACTGCCCAAACATAGTATGGACGGATGGGTTCCCCATGTCAGTTGGATTGAACTGGGGTGGTTCAGGCACAGGTTGCTCTATCTCTGGGTTTCTTGCACCTTCTCTGGGTGCAACAACACTACTCTCTGCAACATATTCTTCGTGAGGTCCAGACATATTTAGTTTTATCTTCTTCTCCTGAGGAGTAGAAGACACTATTAGATATACTGGAAGACACTAGAACAGACTCGACGTCATAAGTCCTATGTCTATGTAGACTCAGCGAACCTAGAGCTCTGATACCACTAATTGTAGCGTCTGTCTTGGAAAAACGAGATCAACGAATGCGGAAGCGATTAACTAGCAGCGAAATTATTAAAAACCACTAAAAATTAAAACTTTTTGGAAAGAGATCTTTAGATAATAAAACTCTTTTATAAGAAAACAAGATAAATTGTTTACAACATGATTCGTCATTACATTTCTATAAAATCACATCTCGAGTGATTACATACATCAATTGCCCTATTATCTGTGCAAGGCAAGATACAAAAATCTCGAGGCATTAAGCCAAAAACCTCAGATCTACTGACTCCTAGGACCTGAGAGTACAGAGACGACACATAGGACATACTATCTACAAGACTTGACAGACAGTGTCTCCACCTGAGAATCACTGCTATCCCTGATGTTGCTGCTACTGCTGTTGTTGTTCACCCTTAGATGGGTTCTTTCGTCCTCGACATCTACCTAAAAAGTCGAATCCCACGGGGGTGAGACAATTGAATAATTGTCCCAACGAGAGTTATAACTCTCCGCCAGAAGCTTTGTTATTGCAACAAAGGAATAGCAATAAGCAATAAAACTTTAAACGTTCAACAACAGGTTTAACATTGTATAAACTAAATAAGGCAACATTCTCTTAGACAATCATTTCAGTTATAAATAATTGAATATCAAAGCATATCTCAATACGGAATATGAGGAACATGTATACTAGTTACTTGACTAGAACATTATAAACAATGTATCATCAATCATTGTTCCTCATAGTTCAACCTAAGTAGTTATGCTACGCGGCTGATTAAGTTTTTCAAACATTATTATGCCCTAAGGAGATGAGGTATACCGCTCATACTCCAACCGACCATTACGAAATCGCATCGGTACCATACATAGATCATCAGAAGGACCGGATTCCTATGACCTCATCTTCCTCAGTCAAAGTGAGGATCAACATGCATGACATCTTGTGTCTATGCTATAATAGCTTTCCAGGGTATTCTGGCAACTTCGCTATTAGAGTCACAATGGCGTTCTGTACTCTCTTCGTCATCGAGGGATCTCTTGTTTATCTCTCATCGATGCGGCATTAACGATATCCTCAGGAGATTAGTGATACATCATCTTGGCATAAAAATATAATGAAGGATTGATGGATTAAAGGTACATCTTACATCAATTCCTATACTAGGATGTAAGGGTATTTGCGTCCATAATCCCCCCACATACTCAAAAGTATGTGCTCCAGTAGTTCCCTTAGGAAAACCTATTTCACCATCATTTAGTTTCTGACAATGATGGATCTATGGTCAGGGCTCTAAATGATATCATTATACTTGATTATTTAAGTACATTATAGCATTCTTTTAGCATCAGGCATGTTTTCAAACATAAACCATTAAAGCAACTGCTATAAAGAAAGAATATTAAATATATCAAGTTCATTTCACATCAGTTATCATTGGGATATCAATCCTTAACCATCTCATCATTATGATTCAAAAACAGGGGTGTTCAAACCCTTAGATCATCATAGGTCATCTAACAACATGACCTTGATTATAACAATGTAGATATTGCTCATGGCTCTTACAGCCCATCAATCTCATATGTTACCTCTTAAACCAGGCAACATAGTATATCATTATTCATAAAGCTTATAACATGCTTTCAATTAATATGACATCATAACCCTTACCTGTCTATGATCACTTCTTTATAAAAACCTGCATGGTTAATACGTTTGATAATAGGCAATTAATCTCTATATCAGCATATTACAAAACATAGATAATCTTTCAATTCAAGGGTTGTACCATTATGCCTTCAATAAGGTTAGGTTTTCCCTATTCATTTCAATTAGGGTTATTCAACCCCTTTATCATAATTAGGAAAAATGATTCCCTATATCATACTTCAATCATGAAGTTTTATACTTAAAAGCATAACCCAGAATTAGGGTTTACTGTTCATTTCATCATATCACCCTACATTAGGGTTTACTATTCACATTACATGATATTACCCTATAATTAGGGTTTACTATTCACATTGAGGTCATACCATCATCATGTATGAAGATTACTTTCATTAATGACTTCAAATAAGTTAAGATTCATTAATCACCATAATTAGGGTTTCCATGATCTCACCTTAATGGATCATACCCTAATTCTATGGATTCATACATGTTGGAAGTATATTACTTGATTCACATTCATATTAGGTGTCTTCTCTCTCCTCTTATTATTAGATGATGTTTACATCACTCTTGATTAGGTTAAGTCAAATCAACCTTGATAACATAAGTCATGTCATCACCATTATGGTCATTAGGGTTTGTTTGATCAAGGGGTATTAGTCACACTATCCCACTAAGGGTACTTTTGTAATGTTTCCCATTGACCTTATCATGCATCAACCCACTAGTTACTTGGTCCCTTAACCACTTTAGGTATCTATAAGGTTTAGGTTAAACAGCTACTAAACAATCTTAACCACTAAGGCATCAAACATTCTTAACCTTTTTAAACCCCAAACAGTTTTGCACTTTCAACCCCCAAACGGTTTTGAAACCGTTTGGTGGTGTTGACCATTTGGTCCCTTTTACTTTTGAAATCATTGATAAAGTACACATTTAATACCGTTTGCCCTAGGTAAGGTGAAGACCGTTTGGTCTTGTTGACCGTTTGGCCAACTTTGACTTTGAAACCGTATGGGCAAATTGATCTTGAAACCGCATGATCACCAAACGGTTTGGGATCGTTTGGTCCCAAACGGTCTTGAGAACGTTTGGTCTCAAACAGTCTTGAGACTATTTGGACTCAAACGGTCTTGAGACTGTTTGGACCCAAACGGTCTTGAGACCGTTTGGTCCAAACCACCTCAAAACTGCATGGACCAAAAAGTGTCTCAATCCTTCCAATTGAGATAGGGTTTCCAAGGTTGAACCCCTCAATCGTTCATGAAATGGTTAGACACTTATCAATTGAGTCAATTAGGTCACCCCTCAACTGATTTAATCCTCAATTGATCACCAATTAGGGTTTGGATTGATTGGATTAGGGTTTGGAATCGATCATCCTTCAACATGTATTAACATGAGCCTAATTGATGTTGAACCCATTGAACCATCACTCAATTGGGTCATGACCTGACCCCAAATGGTCTTGGGATCATTTGTACATCATCCAAATGGTCTTGAGACCGTTTTCCCATTATTTTATCAAAAACCAAGTCATCCACTCAAGGGTTGAACCCTAGATTAGGTCACAAAATCAACACTTAATTATTGAACAACTTGATATGATTGAACCCTCAATTGATCAACCCCACTTGACCCTAGACCTCAAAACGGTCTTGGGTGGTCACCAAACGGTCTTGCGACCATTTGGGTGATCCCCAAATGGTTTTGAAACCGTTTGGGCCACTCAACCCAAACTTCAACATGATTGCACTATTGAAATCAGCAATAGACCTGATTAGGGTTTAGGTGAGTAAAGTGCCTTCAATTGGTGATTTACTTGGAATTAGTTGATGATTCTTGGTGGGTGATTAATCCATAATGTGTACAGAAGATCTTCAAATGGTCAACACTTGGTAAACTCATCCAAACGGTCTTGGACCGGTTGCTCCCAAACGTTCTTGTGAAACCGTTTGCTCTCAAACAGTTTTGAAACCGTTTGCTTCCAAACGGTTTTGCAAACCGTTTGGGCAAGAGGTGGAGGACCGTTTGTTAAAGTAAGATCAGGGTGAACTTTGGAAATAACGCAACCTTATTCTACCTCAAGAACATGGACTGTTCTTCATGGTTTTGGTAGCAAGAACACATAAAAGTGTCTAAGGAAGGAGATTAAACTACGTTTTCATAGAAAGAAGATGCATAAACAAAACTTAAAGGGTTAGAGTTATAAAACCCACCTTAGGATCTGATCTAGAGCTTCACTATTCATAGCTTTAATGGTGGCTTGAGCTCCATAGGTCTTACAAGGTCATTTCCTCAAGATTTGGATGGAGAAGATGGCTAGAAAGAAGAGTTGTGTAAGGAAGACTACTAAAACAACCTTGTAGCAAGATTTCCTCCATGAATTCGAGCTAGATGGCAATAAAAACTTACCCAATTCAGTTTGGTCGTCCTCCTCTTATCCTAAGCTCCCTCTTAGTCGGCCAAAGCAAAGAGATAAGTGAAGGGATGAAGGGAAACGATCCCTTGCTTTGTGAAAAAGATGTACTTATATATATTTTGGGTATATTTTCAAGACAAGGAGGATTATTTCCTTATTTCTCAAATAAGTCCCTCTCCCCTCCTTGGACACGTCTCTCCCTTCTCCCCTTAAGCAAAACTCCTCCCTTATCCAAGGTTTAGAGGAAAAGAAGCCAAACACCTTACTAAGTTTGCACATATACAAGGGCCATTTTGCATACATCTTGGTTATTTAAATGTAATGGTTACCTTTCTTATTTGATCATTCAAATGAGGCTCCATCCTCATCATCTTTGCTCTAATTGATGTCAAGAGTCATGAAAGATACTCTAGAAGGTATATATTATATGTTGCACCCTATGTTTTGGGTAAATTGCACTTTACACCAAAACTAGGTTTTAAAGCACAAGGATTGCTCTACAAGCTATATCTTGATGCCCAAGCTTGGAGAATCCATATCACTATATATTATTCATTATCATGATGTCTCAACACCATAGGAACATCTTAACCTGTGCAAATTTGCAAGTTAACCCCTCTAGTTGGGTAATTTGCACATAAGTCCATATTTAACAAAACAATATTACAACATTGTTCAAAAAGGACAGAAAAGGAGATATATGTTCCTCAAAAGCTTCAATTACATATCAAAAGATAACCACACACAGTTAATCACATAATTAAGCAAAACACCTAGGGTTGGTTCATAACCCAGGTCAGGGATGTTACAATGAGAGAACAAAATAGTATGCCTCATATACAATGCCCAAATGTTTAGTATGTGATAGTCTATAAAAAGATATATATGAGCACCCTATAGACTATAAAACTAAATATCTAGGGTATATATGTCAACAACATCATCATCCTCATCCTCGGGCTGGTAATCCTCATCTCCATCATAGGGCTCATTAGTGGCAGCATGTGTAGCTTCACCATCATCCCCATCAAAAGACCCATCATCACCAACATCACCACCAACATCCTCAAAATCATCACAATTTGCAACATATTCCTCGACATCCTAGTCAATCATCTCCTCATACACAGGAGGTACAAAAGCATGAGTACCAAGACACTTAGCATTCTGTGCCCAAGACATGCCACATGCATGTAATGCATTTGCTTGCTTGAAACTAGGAGTAGCAACTCCATCATAACCAGTAAGAACAGTGGCGACAGGGCCAACAGGACGAGCCAAAAGCGGAAGAACACAGAGGCATGGGCATGTTCACCATCAGAGGAAGTAGGGGGTACAATAGAAGCAACAGGTTGTCGGCCAGGGTAGAACTGACTATATGCATAAGAAGAGTAGTCAGCACTTGGGTATGTCTGGTAGGGTGGGTAGGAATGGCTGCATGATAGGTTAATGTGTGACATGATTTGAAAGAGGTACTGGTGGATGTGGTCCTGAACACTGATGTTACACACTTTTTGATGTATCATATTTCCCATGAGGGCTTCATTTGATACAGAAAATAAGGCATGGTTAGGTGTGGGTGGTGGTGGAGGAGGGGCTTGTGTGGAGGTGGATGTGGAGGTACAGGAACATGTTGTGGTGGATTAAGTAGGAAGAAAGGTTTTCCTTATGGTTGTATCACTGATGCAAACCACTTTATGAATTTGTTCGTATCCAAGGTTATGGTGGAGAGATTTCTTAGCATGGTGAGCAAACACACCACAGTTCAGGTTAGGATAAGGGATATGGGTACCGATGGTGTTCTTCCCTGAGTTGAAGCTCAATCATATGATGAAAAATATAATGAGCCCACTTGACTTCGATACCATTCAACAGATTATACATGATCACAAAAAAATTCTCTGCAATCTCCATTTTATTCCTCTTGGGATGGATATTGCAATTTACTACTAAAGCAATCAGACATGTCTTGATATCAAGGGAAGTAGAGGGTAGGGTGGAATTCTTCCGGTATGGGACATCATGCCTCTTCAAAAACTTATGCATATAAGCAAGGGTAAGAATAGAGTCACATCTTTTATAGAAACCTTCCGGTTCCAGCAAGTCATGGTATGAAGGATAGGAGGCCAACCAAGAAATGATAAAGTCAGTACTAGAGAAATAGGTATTGAATGAATGGTCATATATTTTTATCTTGGTACCAGCTCTCATCGAAGTCAAGATGACCTGGGTATTAGGTGGTGGCACATTGGTGTTGTAATTCCACATAAGATTGGCATAAAATTTGTGGAAAACCTTCATGATAGACATGGAATTTGAGACGCAAGAACGCACTACACACAAAGCACTAAGATGATGTGGTTTGAACACCCTTACAACCTCTTTAATCACCTCACTCGTTGTAAAATGAGGTTCAAACAAAGCATTGAAAGGAAAGGGATTCCTAGGAAAGAGTTCCTTGTACCTATTCACGGCTTGAGGTGCCATCAAAGGATACATGGCGAGGAGAAGTGGAGGAGGATGGAGCTCTAGTGTGTCCATGCCATTTCCTATCATTTAGGTCGGATTGAGAGGAGATGACCACCAAACGAGAAGGAAAACACAAGCATCAGGTCACCCAACCACCTAGGTCATGATTGGGAGAGGCAAGGAGGGCTGATCAAAGTCTAGGAAGTGTATAGGAGAGGTTGGTTAGCCTAGGGTTAGAGGATGAACACTGGAGGTTGGCTATCAGTCGACTTTCTCTAGTTGAAAGGGAGAAAAGTCGGTCGATGCCCTTTTAATTTGCATCCATTTTTTGTGTCAGTCGAGTTTTATTGTAGGGAAGTCGACTGATACTACATTTTAGTTTGGTCCTCATCTAGGGATCGATCGAGTTTGCACCAGGTTAAACTTGACCGAATGGTCAGCCTATCCAAAACATAGAAAATGTAATTCTAAACCTCTAGAGTTCTATATAAATTTATTTTTCTATCCTATCATATATTTTAAACATACTGAGGCACATTCCACTCATAATTGGCTACAATTTTGCTATAAAACATGTGTTTGTGAAGAATAGCCAAAAACAAGCAAAACAAGGCATGAAAACATGGCAATTATAGCATTTTCAAGTAAAACATGACCAATTATAAGCAAGAAACATATAGGTATGATATCATATAGCTATATGGAATGTCAATATCATCAATAGAAATAAGAAGTTTTGATCTAATAAATGTAAATTGCTCTCTAGCTAGAGGTTGTATAAAAATGTCCACAAACTGATTCTCCATGTCCACATGCATGATAGAGATATCCTTCTTGGCAATGTGGTCACGAAGAAAGTTATGATAGACTTCTATACACTTAGATCTACTATGCAATTTAGGATTATAAGAGATATTAATTGCATTAGTATTGTCATAATAGATAGGAGAAGCATCAAAATGAATGTTAAAATCTTGGAGCATTTGCTTCATCCATAGTACTAGGGAACAACAACTCCCATCTATGATGTATTCAACCTTGGTAGTTGAAAGAGCCAATGTGCTTTATTTCTTAAAGAACCAAGAAACCAAGAATGGTCCTAAGAAGAAGTAAGTGCCACTTGCTCACTTTCTATCAATCAAACACCCTGCATAATCAACATCACTATGGGCAGTAAGAGAAAAGTCCCTTGACTTGGGATACCATAGTCTAAAATTTTAAGTTTTGGCTAAATACCTCAAAATCCTCTTAAATGCTATGAGATGTGATTTTCTAGGACTTGATTAAAATCGAGCACAAAAGACAACAGTAAACATTATGTCAGGTCTAGAGGTAGTTAAATATAATAAACTTTCAATCATACCTCTATAGAGATTCTCATCTACTTTCTCACCTTCTTCATCTTTATCAAGCTTGGCGGTATTTGACATAGGAGTGTCCATCGACTTGGTGTTCTCCATCCCAACGTGCTTCAAGATTTCACTTGTATACTTGCCTTGGTTGATGAAGTTACCTTCCTTGGTTTACTTTATTTGGAAGCTGAGGAAGAAAGTAAGCTCCCCCATCATCTTCATCTCAAACTCACTCTACATAAGAGAACTAAACTCTTTACAAAGATGAAGATCAGTTTCGCCAACTATCATATCATCTACATAAATTTAAATGAATGATCAAAAAGTTGCTAGACATGTGTTTTAGAAATAGAGTAGAATAGACTTTGCCCATGATGTATCCATTGTCTAACATAAAGTTCTTTAATTTCTCATACCAAGCTCTAGGGGATTGTTTGAGTCCATAAAGAGATTTTTATAATTAACAAATATGGCTAGGCAATTTATCATGTTCAAAGTTAGGAGGTTGAGCCACAAAAACTTCCTCTTCTATTGTACCATTCAAAAACACACTTTTAACATCCATTTGATAAAGTAAGAAATTCTTATAGCTATCAAAGGCAAGTATCATTCTAATAGATTCAAGTCTTGCAACAGGAGAATATGTTTCATCAAAATCAATACCTTATACTGATTGTAGCCTTGAGCAACTAACCTTCCTTTATTCTTACCACTTTGCCACTTTCATCCAATTTTTTGTGGTAGACCCACTTGGTGCCAATGATCTTCCTATCATTTGGTCTTGGCACTAAGGTCCACACTTTGGTCTTTTCGAACAGTTCTAACTCTTCTTTCATGGCTAGGATCCATTCATCATCTTTAAGAGCTTCTTGCACATTCTTGTGCTCAAGTTGTGATATGAATATGTTTTCGGCATGTTCTTTGTTATATGCATCCCACGTCTTCATCCATTTAAAAGGATTACCTATGATGAGCTCTTTAGGATGGTTTAGTCAAACAAGGAGTTGGATCCTTCTTTTCTTATTCTTTCTCTTCTTCATCAATTATCACCTCTTTTCCTTTGTCAACAATGCTGAAATCTTTCAAGTGAGGGATCACCTCATCTACAACATCATCATTCACAATATTATTGGAAATAGATGAGTTAGTTTCAACAAATTTAACATTGATAGATTCTTCAACTTTAGACAATTCAATGTTAAATACTCTATTCGCCTTGCTAGTAGTGCTATAGACAAGAAAGAAAGCCTTGTAAGATTTTGCATCAAACTTGTCGAGGGAATCCTTGGTGTTCAAAACAAAACAAGGATGACCAAAAACTTGAAATAAATCAATACATGGCTTTCTACCACAACATAACCCATAGGGGTTTTTCTTTAAAGATGGATGAGTGAAAACCCAATTTTGCACAAAACATGAAATGCTAACAACTTCATCCCAAAACTTCTTTGGAGTGTCATACTCTAGAAGCGTGGTCCTAGACATTTCCTATAGAGACCTATTCTTTCTCTCTACAACCCCATTTTGTTGAGGTGTTCAAGGTGATGAAAAGTTATGTGCATACCCAGATTCCTCACAAATACGTTCAAACAAGTCATTTTTAAATTCTCCCCTATGGTCACTCAGATAGAGACAATCAGATAAGAGGCTTCATTTTCAACTCTTTTACAAAAAACCGAGAAAACATTGAGAGTATCACTTTTTAAAATAAGAAAGAAGGTTCAATTAAAGGGAGAAAAGTCATCGACAATCACAAGGCAATACTTGCTACCACGAAGTAATTGAGTTCTCATAGGTCCAAATAGATCAATGTGAAGAAGTTTAATATCTCTCTTAGTACTAAGTACTCATTTGGATTTAAAGGAGGATTTGGTTTAATTTCCTTGTATACAAGGTTGGCATTCCTCTTCCTTCTAAAAATCTAGTTTTAGAAGTCCTTTGAACAATTCCTTTTTACTCAACTTCTTCAACTGATGCATATTTAAATGACCAAGCCTACGGTTCCACAAAGATATATTATTCGAATTGACAACAAGATATGTACCAACAATAGGCTTAATAGAGTAAAAAACAATAACATAGAGATTACATGATTTCTAATTCCCTTATATATAAATTGTAGGAGAGGGAATCTATAAGAAAGCATTCTAGTGAGGTAAAAAGAATAAGATAGCCATTATCACATAATTGATTAACACTAATTAAATTGTGATGTGGGCCATCCAAAAGAAGAACATTCTTGATGCATAGTGAATCACCTACATCACCCTCACCCATCCCTTTACCTTTGTTGTTGTCACCAAATGTCACAGATCCTCCTTTCTTCTTTGTGAATTGGTTGAAGTAGCTGATTTCACCTGTCATGTGCTTTTAGCAACCACTGTCAACCATCCATTTTCCTTTTACCTACAATAAAGGAAGATGACGGTGCCCAATTTAAACCTCTAGATCCGGTGTTAGCTTGGGGACTCATTTCATCTTTGGGTTGGTCCCCTTCTCTCTATAGGGACAATAAGTAAGGTAATGGTCATCACTCTTGCAATACACACAAACCATAAGGTTCTTAGAGCTGGATGATTCTCCATGTAAGAAATGAGGTTCCTTTCTATGTTTCTTACCGTTACCTCTTTCTCTTGCTCTTTGGATCTACCCCTACATATCACAAACCACTAGTACCAACTTGTTTGGTAGAGTGATCTAGAGCTTCATTGAGGGACTTTTTCCTTTTAAGGAATTTTTGCAAGGAAGATCTAAGTTTGTGGTTATCATCATTAAGATAATGATAGTAGAAGATAAATTAGTAATACCATCTTGTGCATGAAGTAATTCAGCCTCCAAATAGAGGGCTTTAATATGATAAGAATCTCTTTCAGGAGTAATGCTAGCTACCTCATTACTAGGCAATAGAGGTCTAGAAGAAAGATCATTAATTTGAGCAAGAAATCTAGTATTTTTAGTTCTAAGCATGATAAGTTCATCAAGATAGATTCTATTTTCATCTTTAATAACATCACAAGCATGTTTAATATCATAGATTTCAGTCCTAAGTAAAACCAGATCATCAATGTGGGCTTGATTTTCCTCCTTAAGACTATTTATGCTCTTAAGGTAGATACCATTTTCTACTTCAACTCCCTTGTAATGGAGCTCAAGATCAACAAACTACCCTTGCAAAGAATAAAATACTATCCAGATGAATTTTCTAATTTTGATCAAGGATATCAAACTTTGGATACAAATCATCAATGATTTTCCTTAACCTCTTCTTCTTAGATTTTCATTTAGAAAGAGAAGAGTGGGAAGCATTAAACATATCCCTGAGGGTTTCTTTAGATAACTCATGCACACTTACCTCACCAATGTCTTCACTAGTAGAGGCCATGAGTGCAAGGTAGCATTCTCCCTCATTGGAGTTGGAATCACTAGAAGAAGACTCTTCCCATGCGACATGGGCTGCATCCTTGCTTCTTCTTTCCTTCTCATTCTTCTTCTTGTACTTGTCATCCTTCTTGTAGTCCTCCCTTTTCTTGGAGCTGCTCTTGAGGTAGGAATTCTTTGCCTTAGGGCACTCGTTCTTGTAATGTCCCTTTTGACCACATTCATAGCACCATGGAGTGGAGGAGGAGGATGACTTTCCTGTGAAGTGCTTCCCCTTGGAGTAGTTAGCTTCGTGGTCACTAGGGGCTTCATCTTTACTTGAGGAAGGAGGATAGGACTGGTAAGCAAGTTGTTGTTGGAGAATCATTGCCTCCACTAGAGCTTTGAATGCATTGTCTTTAATCTTCTTTGATTCCTTTTCTTCTTGATTCTCATCTTCCTCTTATTTGTCAAGTCTTGGCTCATGATCTTGAAGGTTTCCAATGATCTCTTCAATGTCTATGTCACCAAGGATTCCGACTTATTCAATGGAAGTCACCCTGGATTCCCATCTCTTGAGGAGAAACCTTGGAATCTTGGAGTTGACAGTCCCTCTATCCATGGTGTCACCCAAAGAAGCAAGTCCATTGATGATGGTGTTGAGCCTTGTGTATATCCAACCACTTTATCCTTTTTGCTCATCTTGAAGTTTTAAAGGAGACCCTTGAGCATGTAGATCTTGGACTCCTTGACTTGCTTTGTGACTTCATAGGTAATGTACAACTTTTTCCATAGCTCATGTGTTGTGTCCCAAGAGGAGATCCGATTGAACTCGGAGGGAGTGAGGGCTGCATAGATGATGCTTATAGCCTTTGCATTCAGCTATGCTTTCTTGAGTGTAGCTTCATCCCAAGCAGCTACATCTCTCACTAGCTCCTTGTATGGAATGATGACTACTTTCCACATGTCATAGTTCATTCCTTGAAGGTAGAACTGCATTCATATCTTCCAATAGAGGAAGTTTGTGTCGTCGAAGATTGGAGGTCTTATGGAGAAACCACCTTCCAAGTTGAGAGACCCAAGTAGGTTTTCTCCCATCTTCTCATCTCGTGGTAGATTTGTTGAAGAAAACCATGGCTATGATACCACTTGTTGGATCAATGGGCTCTAGTGGGTGGGTGAATAAAGCTAAAAACACTTAAACAAGATTTGTTAGACCTTCAAGTTACTTAAAGATATGGGATTTGAAAGTATTGAATTTTTAGTACAACTAAGCATACATATAAAAGATGAGAGAGATTTAAAAAACACAAGAATAATCTATGTAGAGTGGTTCCAATCTCTAAATTGGGAGAAAGTCAGTCCACTACCTAGAGAGGTCAAGCTCTATGATTTTGCAACCCATGTATACTTATATTCCATTATAAGACATACAGGATGACCTTCCTTTTCCAAGATAAGGGTACCCAACCTCCTTTTTAAGGACCATAAGGAGCCAATAAACCAACCAAGGACTTACCTATCCTTTGAGCTAGAGTCTTCTACCTCTACAAGGTCTTACCCACTCTTACAAGTAGTTGGACACCTTCGCCAAGGAGATTCCCTTCTTGCATTGAGTCTTTTGCCTTGAAGGATTTACCTACTGTACTCATGTATCTTCAACCTTGACCTTCTCCTTCATCTTGGAAAAGCTTTGAGACCTTCTCCTTCCACTTGGAGAAGCCTTTCACCTTCTCCTTCACTTGGACAAGCTTTCACCAACTTGATCTTAGATAAAGGGGTTGGGGAAAGGGAAGATTCGAGAGCTTTACAAGTCTACAATGGAGTATCTATCTCACACATATCCTATCTCACTCATATAGATGTTTTGATATGCAAACAAGAGAGATAAAGGGGCTAAAATGGACTGGATGCACTCAACCATAGCTAGGAGCTTGAATAGCATGAAGGAGCAACCTTGGAATGAACTCCAAGAGGTCTTATTTATAGTTCGGGTGTCAACCAGAGGCTAGGAGCACTAAGGAACCTTTTCTATCCCTTTGGGGTGTTGGACCGGGTGTAATTTGGACTTTTGCAACACTACAATGGTTATAATCACTTTTTATGCACACTTTATATAGTGCATTCAGTTTGAGTTTTAATAAAGGTAACTCATCCGATTGTACTATATGACAAAGCAAATTTGAAGCATCAATCAAGTTTATCCTGGATGAAACTTAGCCAATTGCTTAAGTTTTTTCAATGTAAGTTGTCAGTTGAGTTCTGTGTATTGGAAACTTGACCGAACCTAGACATTCTCAAAATGCATCAAGGGTGTCAGTCGAGTTTGTCACAGGAGAAACTTGACCGAATAGCCACTCTGTGATGTATTTTGGAAAATGCCATAGAGTGATTAAATGTTCAAATATATGGCTCCTAATTTTTTCTCATATTAGTTACAAGTTATAATATCAATACCAATGGTTACATAAACCATCCTAAGGATTTTAGGGTGTTTTCCAAAAAAGTGCATTTGCATTGCTTTTGACTTGAACTTGATCAATCTAGTGCTTGATTGAATTTATCCTTTTCATGTATCTAATACCTAAATCCAATCTCAAGTAAACATATTAGATACATATGAATGGAGTGGTTAAGTCATTATAAAAATATGGACAATATATAACTCTTAGGTCAATAGAAAGACGTGCTTTGTTTCTTAAAGAACCAACAAACCAAGCATGGTCCTAGGAGGAAGCAAGTGCCACTTGTGAATTTCCTATCAATTAAGCACCCGACATAATCTCAGTATAATATATAAGAGTAAAGTTCCTTGACTTGGGATACCATGATCCAAAATTTTGGGTTTTGGTTAGGTACCTTAGAATCCTCTTGCAAGTTGTAAGATGGGATTTTCTAGGGCTTGATTGAATCTAGCACACAAGCTAACACTAAATATGATATCTAGTCCAGAGACAGTTAAGTATAATAAGATACCAATCATACCTCTATAGATCTTCTAATTTACCTTCTCATATTCTTCATCTCTATCAAGTTTGGAGGTGTTGGACATGGGATTATTAGTTGGCTTGGTATTCTCCATCCCAAAGCGCTTCAAGAGTTCACTTGTGTACTTGCCTTGGTTGATGAAGTTTCCATCATTTGTTTGCTTGATTTGGAAGTCAAGGAAGAATATGAACTCCTACATCATACTCATATCAAATTAACTATGCATAAGAGAACTAAACTCCTTGCAAATATCAAGATCAATTTTGCTAAAAATGATATCATCAACATATATTTGAACAATAAAAAAATTGCTAGAAGTGTGTTTAAGAAAGAGTGTATAATCAACTTTGCCCATGACATAGCCATTATCTAAATTTTTCTTCTTCTCAATTTCTCATACCAATATCTGGGGGCTTGTTTGAGACCATAAAGAACTTTTTATAACAAAAAACATGCTTAGCAAGCTTATCACGTTCAAATTTAGGAGGTTGAGCCACATAGACTTCCTCCTCTATTCTACCATTCAAAAAATGCACTTTTAACATCCATTTGATATAGCAAGAAATTTTTAGGACTAGAAAAGGCAAGAAGCGTTCTGATAGATTCAAGTCTAGTAATAGGAGCATAAGTTTCATCAAAGTCAATACCTTCCTATTGATTATATCCATGAGCAACTAACCTTTCTATGTTTCTTACTACTTTGCCGCTTTCGTCTAGCTTGTTGCGGTAGACCCACTTGGTGTGAATGATCTTTCTATCATTTGTTCTTGGCACTAAGGTCCACACTTTGTCTTCTTGAACTGCTCAATCTCTTCTTGCAATGCTAGGATCCATTCATCATTTTTAAGAGCTTTTTTGACGTTCTTTGGCTCAAGTTGTGAGATGACGGTATTGCCAACATGTTCTCTATTGAATGCAACCCCCATCTTCACCCTTACAAAATGATTTCATATGATGCTTTCTTAGGAGGATCTTTAGCAAACTAGGGAGTTGGATCCTTCTTTTCTTCTTCTTTTGATTCTTCATCTACTACCACCTCTTTTCCTTTGTCATTGATGTTGATTTCTTTTAATCTAGGAATCACCTCATCTACAACATCACCATTCACAATATTCTTGGAAAAAGAGGGGTTAGAATTAATAAACTTAACATTGATAGATTATTCAACTTTAGATAATTCAATGTTAAATACTCTAAAAGATCTACTTGTAGTGTTATAGACAAGAAAGAAAGCCTTATAAGATTTAACATCAAACTTATCGAGAGAATCTTTGGTGTTCAAGACAAAACAAGGACAATCAAAAGTATGAAAACCTGGTTTTGTACAAAGCATGAGGTACTAACGGCTTCAGCCCAAAACTTCTTGGGAGTATCATACTCCAAAATCATTGTTCTAGCCATTTCTTGTAAAGACATATTCTTCATCTCAACCACTACATTTTTTTGAGGAATATGAGGGCAATAAAGTTGTGCTTATAACTAGATTCATCACAAAATCTTTCAAATAAGTAATTTAAAACTCTCCTCCATGGTCACTACGAATAGATACAATGCAACAAGAAGCTTTGTTTAAATTCTTTTGCAAAAAACCAAAAAGACATCAAGAATATCATTTTTGAAACTAAAAGGAAAGTCAAAGTGGAACAAGAGAAATCATCAACAATCACAAGATAATATTTACTACCATGAAGTGATTGAGTTGTCACCGGTCCAAATATATCAATGTGAAGAAGTTCAAGAACCCCCTTGGTGCTAAGGACTCCTTTGGATTTAAAGGAGGATTTGGTTTGATTTCCTTGGGTACAAGGTTGACATTCCTCATATTTCTCAAAGTCCAATTTAGGAAGTCCTTTGATCAAGTCCTTTTTTCTCAACTTATTCACTTGAGGCTTCATCTTCACTAGAGGGAGAAGTGGGTGGAAAGCAAGTTTTTGTTGAAGAAAAATGGCCTCCACTTGAGACATTCTCCTTCATCTTCTTGAACTCCTTCTCTTCTAGATTTTCCTATTCGTCTTGCTTGTCAAGTCTAGACTCATAGGCTTAGACATTCATAATGAGATCTTCGGTAGCAATTTCACTAAAGCTTCTTGTTTCTTCAATGGAGGTCACCTTGGATTGCCATCTCTTGGGAAGATATCTAAGGATTTTAGAGTTGATAGTGCCTTGATCCATAGGTTGGCCCAAAGAAGCAAGTCTATTCATAATGGTGTTAATCCTAGAATACATCTCCACCACTCTCTCTTTCTTACCCATCTTGAAGTTCTCAAGGATACCTTTGAGTATGTAGACATTGAACTCCTTGACTTGCTTGATCTCTTCATAGGCAATGCATAGTTTGTTCTGTATCTCATAGAAAATGTCCCAAGAAGAGATCTGGTTGAATTTGTAAGGAGTGAGGGTTGCATAGATAATGTTAATGGCCTTTGCATTCAGCTGGGCTTTCTTCAAGGTAGCTTCATCCCAAGTAGCCACATATCCTCCTGACTCCTTGTAGGGACGGATGATCACTTTCCACATGTCTTAGTTCATCCCTTACAAGCATCACTACATCCTCCTCTTCCAATATAGTAAGTTTGTGCCATTAAATATTGGAGGTCTCATGGAGAATCCTCCCTCCAAGTTTAGAGAACCCAAAAGGTTATTGCCCATATTCTCGTCTCGTGGGAGATCTAGTCAGAGAAGAATGTGGCTCGAATACCACTTGTAGGATCAATGGGCTCTGGGGGGGGGTGTTAAATAGAGATAAAACACTTAAACCAAATTCATTAGACCTTCAAATTACTTCAAGAGATATGATTTCAAATATGGAATTTGAGTGCAACTAAACATACATAGGAAGGATGAGAGAGATTTAATAAGATCAAGATCAATCTATGTAGTGGTTCCAAACTCCAAACTAGGAGAGTGTACATCCACTACATAGAGAGGTCAACCTCTAGGATTTTGTAACCATTGCACCTTTCTTATATTCCATTATAAGAGATATTATAATACATTCCTTTTCTAGGGAAGGATACCTCACGTTCCTTTTGAGGATCAAAGGAGACAATAACCTTACAAGGACTTACCAATCCTAGAGTAAGAGTCTTCAACCTCTACAAGGGATTACCCACTTTTGGAATGAGGTATACACCTTCACCAGGGATCTCTCTCTTGCATGAAGTCTTCCTCCTTGAAGGAATTACCCACTCTTCTCTTAGATCTTCAACCTTCATATTCACCTTCACCAAGGAGAAGCTTTCACCTTCATAGCTTGAGAGAAAGGATTGGAAGGAGGAAGATTGAGAGCTTCACAAGGAGTACAATGAAGCAACTCTCTCACAAATAACCTTTCTCACTCAAATTGATGTTGATCTATAGTAAGCTAGAGAGAGAAAGGGGCTCTTAGTAGACAAATCCACTCAACTATAGCTAGGAACATAAGAAGCAAACTTGGGATGAAGCCTAAGAGTCCATATTTATAGTTGGGGGTGTCTACTATCCAATATAATCAATTGAGTAACAAATTCTAGTCATTTGGGATGTTGTAAAGGATCTATTTCTAAGTTTTGCAACACTTCAATGACTAGAAACACAATCTATACATTCCGTACAATGTAGTCGGTCAAGTTTCAATAAAAGTATCTCTACCGATAACACTATGCGATAAAGAAAATTTGAGTTCTCAGTTGAGTTTATCCTAGATGAAACTCGACTAATGACTTAAATTTGATGCAGAGGTGTTGGTAGAGTTTGTCTTGGGGAAACTCGACTGACTGTGGTAGTTCCCAAAATCCATCAAGGATGTCGGTCGAGTTTATCAAAGATGAAACTCGACCGACAATAGCCCTATAATGAATTTTGGAAATTGCCATTAGAGTGCTTAATTATTCATTTTAAATGCCCCTAATTTTTTCTCAACTTAATTACAAGTCATAGCATCAATTCAAATAATTACAAAATTGTCCTAAGGGTTTTAGGGCATTTTCCACAAAAGTGCACTTGCATTGACTTTGGCTTGTATTTGGTCAAGATAGGGCTTGATTGAATTCATCCTTTTCATGTACCTAATACCTTAAATCAATCTCAAATGGACATATTTGATACATATGAATGGAATGCTTAAGTCATCATCAAAATATGGACAATGTATAAATGTTAGGTCAACACTTTTGCCTCTTGACAACTTAAGAAACATGAGAAGAACTATGCAACTCATGACCTAGAGTTATCTATTGTAGTTCTCACTTTGAAGATTTAGAGGCACTATTTGTATGGAGAGAAGGTAAAATCTTCACAGATCACAAGAATCTGTAATATTTTTTCAAAGAAGGTGTTGAACATGAGGCAGAGGATGTGAATGGAGCTCATCAAGGACTACAAATGTATGATAGATTATCATCCTGGAAAGGCAAATGTAGTTGTTGATGTATTGAACATAATCTATGTCTTCATCATCACCTACACATAAAGTGCACTTGCACTCCATGGTGTGTCACTAACATGACATTCTAGTGTCGTTTTAACAGATGAATATACAGTTGGAAGTTTCTTTGTTGGCAAGTTTGGTGGCACAACTATAGGTCAAGTAGATGTTGGGACATTAGATTAGAGTTTGGCAGTGAAAAGCATGATGGATTTCATGAGTCATATGATGGGACAATGTGTTTTCACAATCGAGTGGTGGTTCCTGATGTTGGTGGTCTTAGGGAGATGGTGCTTGAGGAAGCTCATTCCTCAATGTACGTGATGCATCCATGCAGTACAAAGATGTATCACAACCTAAAAGACTTGCATTGTTGGCCAAGTGTGAAGCCTGATGTGGAATTTTTTTGGACAAGTATCTGATGTGTTATTAGGTCAAAGTAGAGAATCAAGATCCTATAGGGACATTACAACCCTTTCTAATTCCTTAGTAGAAATAGGATCACATAACTATGGACTATGTGGTTGGGATTCCAAGGACAACCAAAGGTCATGATTCCATTTGGGTGATCATTGATCGGTTGTGTAAGACCCCTGACCTAGCCTAGTGTTTGATCTTGCTTGATTTCCTTAATTATATGCTTAAACCTTAATGTAATCATGTGACACACCTTAATACATGTGACATGCTTATGCTTTCAGTTTGGTCCGATTTGGTTGATGTTTGAGTTAGCTATGCTATATGTATGTTGCTTTTGGACCAAGTTGTAATCTTCCCATGTTGAGGGTTTATCTTGAAATTTGTCACATGTCAGATGTGCCTATTGTGCCTTAGCATCACGAGAGAGAGAATGATGCTTAGGGTTGCCTTTTTGGACCTTGGATGATGAGGTGGCATCATGGGTGTTGATGTTAGGGTTGCATGGTTTGCATGGATGCTCGAGTTGTTAGTGTCGACCATATTGGTATGACCTTTGTAGAGACCCATGTGTTTTGTGTACTTAAGAGTGCTTCGACCGATACAACTTGCTTTGGTTGGTTTTTGGGACCTAGGTGCCTTGTCCTTGGCTTTGGTTGCTAGGGTTTGCTTGTAATGATGTGTGTCAACCTATTGTTTGGGGTGACATAGTGTAGTGGTCGCTACTATGTTTTTCCTTGATTTTGTTTCGACCTTAAGGTGTAGTGGACCTAAGTGTCACTACACTACCTTGTTTTTATCACCCTTTGATGCATGCTGTTTAGAGTGCTTGCATGGCCGTGTTTTGAGGGACATGTGTCATACAAAGCTCTAATATCTTGACACCTCATAACCCTTCATCTCTCTCCTACCCTTGGATATATATATATATATATATCCTTCTTTCACATGCAAGTATCCCCTTTAGCACTCTTCTTCCTCTCCCCTTGGTTGAGTTCGGCCTTGATCTTGGTGGTGCAAGTGGAGGTTTTAACTTGGAGAAGGTGGTCATTATCCTCTTGCATGTGGTGATCTAAGGCTTGATCATATCCCTTTTGGTGTTCCTTGGTGATCTTTGACCTTGGTAAGTTGTTATCTCTCTTTGATCTCATTTTTGTTAAAACCCTATCTCTTTCTCTCTTCTCTTGGACATTAGACTATGTGTTACCATAGTGGTTATTGGTGCCTCCTAACCAAAGGTGCATACACTAGCCAACACGAGGTGACTAGATGCTCCCCACAAAACTCGAATGAATGGGATCTCTCAAAATTTATAGAAACCCTAACAAGATTCGATCACAACACTAAATAGGTCACCCACAAGCGAACGAGGTACTATTTTGTATAGGTGATAGGCAAGAGTAGGGGTCGATCCTCAGGGACAAAGGGAGCACTAGAGGTAAGTTATCATTGGCCACATTCCTAACGTGGAGACTAGGGTTGAAGGGTTTAAAGGGGTTGTTTTGGTTGTTAAACTAAGTGAACAGGAAAGTAATGGCAATATGAAATCTAAGTTATCACAAACCCTAAGTTATCCTAAGCAAGCAAGTCTAAGGAACTAGATTAAGTAATGAACTATATAGGAGCAAAGATTAACTACACTACACTACACTAGTAGAGCAATGAGCAACTAAGAGCTAAGTTAACCACTAGAGAGAGCAAGAACCTAAGTTAACCCTAAAGAGCAATATCAAGCAATTAACTAGATTGAACAAAAGCAACTAAACTAGATTAGCATGAACAAGCTAAGAAGGAAAGATAGGTTTTAAACAATGAGATTAGGTAGGTGGGCCGTTTGGGAATGTGCTTTGATATTAGTTGGGGGATGTCAACATAGCATGCAATTATCACAATTCACTCTAGATTACCAAACAAAACAACAAGGCAAGTGCTATTAGAATGTACCCTATACTACTAGTTGGAGAACTAGGGTTAGGTGTAATTCTAGTAGGGCTTGTCAAGTCTAAGTTTCTAGGGTAAGGGGTATTAGGGAAATTGAGAGCCAAGAGTAGAAATGGGAATAGAGATGAGGGTTTTTCACCCCATGCCACTAGCCATCTAGCCTTTAGAAAGCTCTAGGCAATTGCACTAATCACATTTACACTAGACACTTAGATCTCACACTCACTTGTAGAAGGAGGGATATGTATGTAGGAACAAAGGGGGCTATCTAGGGATCCACTAATTGGACCTAGGAGTCATTCCTAAGATTGCTACATACACTCCAATTCCTCCTAGAAGATAAGTGTCATCAAATATCTCAAAGCAAGCAATCCATGTTAAAAGCATAAATCACATGCAATAAAATAGGAAATGAGATAGAAGCAAGAGGCAATCATCATATATAAAAATCATGTTCATTACAAGTTATTTTTCCCCAACATGGTATCAATGTCACATTTTTACTTCAAACAGCCCACCACTAGGGGCTTAGCTAGACATAATCAAAGGAATAGCAAAAGAAAGGGGAACAAGGGGATATGACTCCGTTGAGATCGGGGTAGATATTCCTTCTTCACCTCCTAGCAACCTGGGGACGACCTCTCTCCTCCAATGGTGCATATGGGCATGATAATATGGGGGATTATGGAGGAAAATCTAGAAATCTAGGTTTCCAAGGTGGAAATGGTGGGTGGAGAGCATAAATGTAAGTAGGATGCAATGAATGCTCAAGGAGTGGGTAGAGAGGAGTAATGATGGCTAGGGAGTGTAACCTCTATGCTACAGGTGCCACCTATGTATATATAGGTGGTGGGGAAGCACTAGGGTAAGTACGGATAGAATAGGAAAAGCAGTGTAGAAAAAGGGTAGGGTTAGTTGGTCACCACGACCGTGTTGATGTGCCACGACTGTGGTGGGGGTAACACGGAATGGTCATGGGGGTGTGGACACAGACAATGTGTGAAAGGGAGTGGAAAGGCTAAGTATAGGTGGTGGCCACGGTCGTGCTGGGTAAGGGACACCATGGTCGTGTTGAGGTACCATAGCTGTTTTGAAGGAGGAAGTCATTGGTGTTGGGAGTGACATGGGCGAGACAGTCTTCCAGGGCCACGAAGGTGGTGAGTGGCCACGACCGTGGTCATCCAAGCACAAAATGGGCCGCTTCCCTATCGGATTTGGGGGACTTGGTGCATAATTCCAACATCTGTTATGAGAGGCCATGGCCATTTTGTCTTCTGCTAGTCACGACCGTGGTGTCTTCAATGGGACATGACCGTACTGATGGCCATGACCGTGGCACATTTGGTGCAAAAACTCTGAATTCCCTATTGATTATTCACAATAATTCACACGACCGTGGTGGATGCCCACGGCTGTGTTAGAGTCTTTAGTCACTACATGAACTTCAATCTTCATCATCAATGGACTTCTTTGCTTGATGTCGAATCTTGGACATTAGGGGTAGGTTGAGGGAGCTTTTGGGGCCTTCTTTGGACCCCTACATGACTAGAGGAGTCCTAGAACTCCTTCCTTCTCTCTCATACATCCAAAGCATGGTCCAAGTACCTAAAAATAGTGCAAAGAACATCCATAAGTGCATTTCATAGTAATACTCATATTGAGGGATTTAACTTGCATTCTACTATGTTTAGATGCGAATAAAGTACAAAATGGCACAAGATGGAGCCCTAATATAGGGCTGCATCACTACCCCAAACTCAAAACATACTTGTCCTCAAGTATGCTCCATCTTGATCTCTCTTTTTAGTTTCTTGCAATAAACAAGAATGAAAAATGCATAGCAACAAATGATTATTGACTAAATGGTCTTAGAAGTGACTAAGTGGATGTGTTCCACCTATCTCCTCTCCTCTTTCATATACCAATCATGAAATGAGCACTGAGCATACAAACTTCAAATATAAAGCATAGAATACACAAGCTTTCCATATGTCCTTCATATCATTTTGGGTAAACTGTTTCATGTTGGCTTTAATCAAAGATGACTAGGAGTGTTGTTTAACTTTCATGCATTCAATCTTATGCCTCAAACCACACCAAATGACCCACATGCTATAGAAAAGGGTAAAGCGAGCTAGATTTGATGTTGTCTAGATCAATGGGTATGAAAATAGAAGAAAGGGTTGTGTAAATATTTTTGGAGTGTTATTACTTAGAGCATTCATCTTTTCTTTATTTGAATGCTCTTAAATAGGAGCATACTTTTATTTTATTTTTGCTTTCTTTTACTTTTCTTTTCTTTACCCTTGGTGTAGATAAGGCATATGGTGGATAGAGTGAAGTGGGGAGATGTAGGTATGGACCCCCCAAACTTTTGGAGGTGGCCAAGGTTGATTATGTGCACTAAGGCATCCTTTTATGAGGCAGAGAGGTATGAGGATGGTGAAAGAAGAGTCAGGTCAAAGAGGGGTCATTAGTGTAGTCCTCAACATAAGATTTCCTACATGATAACTAATCCAACACTTCATCAAATGATATCACACCACATCATCAAACGACATGTGATTCACATTTATATCAAGTGATTCCATAGGCTCTAAGCGTTTGTGGCTTGTTCAATTCATAATTCAACTGAATCATTCACAAACTTGAGAGAAGTGGTGCACATATAAAAAGTCTACAATAAAGACCATATAGCAATAAACTCTAATAAATGACATGCATTTGTCAAAAGATTAAAAATTTCATTTCAAATAGTGGAGATTAAGTCAAAACATGCTTTTAGGCAAGAACATTCGAGTTTGGGCAAAATTGGCCAAAATGATGCCAATTTGCCTTCAATCACATCTAAACCTACATTATTGAACTTAAAATAGTAAATAAGAAAATCCTAGCTAAAACATGCAAAATTTACAAAAAATCTACATGATATGCAATGCATGGCAAAAAGGAGCATTTTTTTTGAAAATTATGCAAAAATGCATGAAAGTAACTACATTCTATGCATGAATGTAGGCAAGCACACAAGGTCAGGATAGACAAGTAAGAAAGTCAGTCAAACTATTCGCTCATGTTGCAAAAATTTAGCACATGGTACATAGATAAGAATGTGGTGAAAGAAGGGCTTACCGCCCTACCACCCCAAACTTTTAAATCATGTTGTCCTCAACATGAAATAAAGTTTAAAATAGTAGGGTAAAGGGCATGGAGTCGTGGAAGACAACCACCAAGAGATGGAGTAATCAATGTATCACTAGGTGAGCAGGCCAGGACCACCACGACCGTGCTAAGCAACACAGCCGTTCTATCTTTCCGGTCACACGACTGTGCTATGTAGCACGAGCATTCTGGAATCCTTCCTATAGCTCTTCTATTGATTTGCAATCTTCTCTTCAACTTTGATCTTCTCCTTGGCTAAACCCTTTATGCATCACCTTTTCTTCCTTGTGCCTATGCTAACATGATTCACAAACATAAAAACTATCTAGCATAGTGTGTGTGTGTTTCTTGAAAAATAAATGAAAGTGTGATAAAGCAAGGTTCGAGAATCTCAAACCACATGGGTTGCCTCCCACTGGCACAAAATTTATAACCTTCAACCGGGCTTGTTGCTTTCTTCACTAAGTGTTGACACCCATGGTGTCTTCCTTTTCTTCCACAATGATTCTTTCTAGAGTTCTGATGACATGGGCTTCATCCCAAGGAGTGTATATCGAACAGAAGTAAGGACTTGATCTCCACTGTTCTAGGGGGTCATAGTATCCTAGACTATTGCCGAAATATTCTTCATCCAACCTGTACCTCTCTTCCTCTATGAATATAAAAAAAATCAAACTTTCTCCTTTTATAAGTGACTGTTAGTGTACCCATACGCACATTGATCTTCGCACCCATAGTGGATAAGAAGGATCTCCCCAATATGAGGTATTATTTTCCATCAATAGGTCTAGAATCTACAATCAGAAAATTGGTCAAGTATGCAACGTTTATCCTTTGATCCATTGTTACTATTGTGTTTAGCAATATCCCCAAGGGCTTCCTCTTAGTTCCATCTCCCAAGACGAGGACACAATCCACCCGTTCCATTTTCTTAAGGCCAAGTCGTAGGTACATTCTCAATGGAATAATGATTGTCCCTACACCTAGATCAAGGAGAGCGTGCTCAACAAGTTGTGCACCGATGTAGCATGTAATGAGAGGTACTCCCTGATTGTCCATTTTTTTGGAAAACTAGTATCCAAGATGAAATTCAGTGATTTTGTTGTGATGGTTTCCTTGGATGGAAATAACACTAGTTTTCTCTTCCCCATGCAAACATCCTTCACCCATGAAAAGAATGCTTTGATGCCTTCCGTTCCTTGCTTCAAGGACCCTACAAGATTCATGATACTGCTAATCTTCTCTTAGAGAAAGGGCCCTTCTAAAGCCTAATGGAATCCCCCCCTTGCATCAAACATTTCTGCAGTAATTTGTGGGCCTTGAGGAGGTATGATGGTGATTCTTGTCTCATGGGGATGTTTTGGCTCCCAACAAGGCATTTCATCAAGTGTTGCTATGTCAATGGCATGTGGGGGGGGGCAACAAACATGATCTTGTCACAAAAGGACGGAAGAACCAAATCTCTTGCACTTTCATCACTTCCAAGAAAGGGTGGGACAACTGAGGATGTGTCTTCATACACAATGAGAGCAGTGGGAATTTGGGTGCACTCGGTATTCTTAAGCAGTAACTGAGCAGCAAATTCTTTGGCACTTTTATGATCCCTACTAGACTCTTCTATCATCGAGTCCTTGTCACCAACCTTAATCATTTTCTTCTCCCTTTTTTCAAACTTCTGAGCTACTTCTCTTCCCCATATAACAGACACCATATTAATTTATTCATGGGAAGAAGGAGGGGCTTGTGAAGATGAAGGTGGTGGCGGTTTTTGATGGGGCGAGTTAGGATTTTGGAGTATGCAAGTTGGTTGTTGGGGAGGTTGTTGTGGAGGTGGTGGTTGATAGGTGTGTGACGGTGGTGGGGGATATTGATAGTTGAATTGGGGTTGGTGAGGTGGCAGAGCATATGGATGTGGTGATCCTAGGTACTGGAGGAGTGGGGGTGCTTGGCCTTGTGGTGGGATATATGTACCTTGAGTAGTGCTCACATAGACACCATCGTTGTTTGGATTTTCCATCGGTTGAGACGGGAGCCTTCCCTCTTCATGGCGGGCAAGTGAGATTGAGATTTGATCAAGCCTTTTCTCAAGGCAGCTAATATTCTTCCCTTGATAGGACACCTCTTTATTTGCCTCATCCAAATTTCTCAACCTCCCTAGCACTTCATCTTCAAATTTGGAGTTATACCTTGGCCTTGGCTGCCTTGTCCTTGACCATATTCATTTTGTTGTTTCCATGAAAAATTGGGATGGTTCCTCCACTCGGGAGTGTAAGTGTTGGACATGAGACCTTGATTGTTCCGATTTCCAAAAGAGTGCAAAGCATGAACTTCTTCATCTACAAAATCAACCGCCAGGGTGGATTGACTAGAAGAACCACCTATTTGCCTCTTCATCATATTCATCATTTCTGCCACCATCTTCATCATATCCGGGGCGGCAATGGTGTAGACTGGAGCTACAGAAGGGGGTAGAGGGACATAGTTCTGATTGCAATGTTCCCCTTTAGTAGAGACTTGATAGCGGGAATTTTCAGCAAGGTGTTCAAACAATGGCCACGACTCCTCGGGTGGCTTTGCCATGAATGTGCCTCCACATGACAAGTCAACATTGTTCTGGCTTACTTCTTCAAGCTCGGTGTAGAAGGCTTGGACTAGCTGCCACAACGATACTTTATGGTGGGGGAAGTCTTGAAGGAGTTTTTGGAACCTTTCCCACGCCTTGTGGAAAGGTTCATTTTCCTTTTAGGCAAATGTTGTGATACATCTTCTCATGTGAGTTAGCTTGGCAATTGGGATTGTTTTTTGAGAAACTCATTTTTGACCCCATTCCAAGTCACCAACTCTGACCTCGAGATGTACCATTTTTTAGCTTTTTCCTTTAGAGAGAATAGTAAGAGAGTCCTCCAAATGGAGTCATTGGTAGCGGTAGGGGTACGAAAGGTGGAACAAGTCTCAAGGAATGCATCAATGTGATGGTAGAGATTCTCATTCTCCATCCCATAGTAGGTAGGGAGGAGTTTAAGGAGTGTGGGTGGAATGGAGAACTATTGACCCAACATTTGGTCAACTAGGTGGAAATGGGAGAATTGTAGTTTCCTAGAGTGAAATACTCGTAGAGTGGGTGGTTGGGCTACGCTGGAGGTGGTTGAGCATTCCCATGAGGGTTGTTGTCTACAATGTGGTCACCCATCTCAGTTTCTCAGTGTTGGTTGTGGCAGCTTTGGCGTCTCCTCCTACCTATCTCGGGGTTGTACAACACCAAGTCGGTACAAGTAGAATGCGTGTGTCGCATGCACAACTGTCACCTGCACAATACACAAACAAACAACAAGAAACCAAGTTAGGATGGTAGTATGCAAAAGTGAATAAAGAATAAATAATAACAATGATGAGGGAAATAGGAAAGGCTAAGCTACACTAACTAGCTAGGCCGAGCGCCTCTATCCCCGACAACGACGCTAGAAAGCTTGGTGCCTCCGAGCCAGAGGTGCACACACTAGCCAACATGATGTGACTAGATGTGCCCCACAAAACTTGAATGCATGAGATCTCTTAAAATTTATAGAAACCCTAACAAGATTGGATCACAACACTAAATAGGTCACCCGCAAGCGCATGGGGTACTATTATAATATAGGTGATAGGAAAGAGTAGGGGTCGATCCTCAGGGACAGAGGGGGCATTAGAGATAAGTTAGCGTTGGCCACATTCCTAATGCAGAGACTAGGGTTGAAGGGTTTAAAGGGGTTGTTTTGGTTGTTAAACTAAGTGAACATGCAAGTAAAGGCAATATACAATCTAAGTTATCGCAAACTCTAAATTATTCTAAGCAAGCAAGTCTAAGGAACTAGATTAAGCAATTAGCTAAATAGGAGCAAAGATTAACTACAATAAACTAGTAGAGAAATTAGCAACTAAGAGCTAAGTTAACCACTAGAGAGAGCAAGAACCAAAGTTAACCCTAAAGAGGAAGATCAAGCAATTAATTAGATTGAACAAAAGCAACTAAACTAGATTCGCATGAACAAGCTAAGAAGACAAGATAGGTTTTAAACAATGAGATTAGGTATGTGGGCCGTTTGGGAATGTGCCTTGATATTAGTTGGGGGATGTCAACATAGAATGCAATTATCGCAATTCACTCTAGATTACCAAACCAAACAACAAGGCAAGTGCTTTTAGAATGTACCCTATACTACTAGTTGGAGAACTAGGGTTAGGTGTAATTCTAGTAGGGCTTATCAAGTCTAGGTTTCTAGGGTAAGTGGTAGTAGAGAAATTGAGATCCAAGGGTATAAATGAGAGTAGAGATGAGGATTTTTCACCCCATGCCACTAGCCATCTAACCTTTAGAAATCTCTAGGCAATTGCACTAATCACACTTACACTAGCCACTTAGATCTCACACTCACTTCTAGAGGGAGGGATATGTATGTAGGAACAAAGGGGGCTAGCTAGGGATCCACTAATTGGACCTTGGAGTCATTCCTAAGATTGCTACATACACTCCAATTCCTCTTAGAAGCTGTGTCATCAAACATTTCAAAGCAAGCAATCCATGTTAAAAGCATAAATCACATGCAATAAAATAGGAAATGAGATAGAAGCAAGAGGTGATCATCGTAGATAGAAATCATGTTCATTACAAGTTATTTCCCCCCAACATGGTATCAATGGTTTCAAAGTCACATTTTTAACCCAAACAGCCCACCACTAGGGGCTTAGCTAGACATAAGCAAAGAAATAGCAAAAAAAAAGGGGAAGAAGGGGATATGACTCCATGGGGTGTGGGGGTAGATCTTCCTTTTTCACCTCCTAGTAGCTTGGGGACAACCTCTCTCCTCCAATGGTGTAGATGGGCATGAGAATATGGGAGATTATGGAGGAAAACCTAGAAATCTAGGTTTCCAAGGTGGAAATGAGGTAGAAATGGTGGGTGGAGAGCATAAATGCAAGTAGGATGCAATGAATTCTCAAGAAGTGGGTAAAGAGGAGTAATGTCAGCTAGGGAGTGTAACCTCCATGCTCCAGCCACCACCTATGTATATATAGGTTGTGGGGAAGCACTAGGGTAAGTAGGGGTAGAATAGGAAAAATAATGTAGAAAAAGGGTAGGGTTAGTTGGTCACCATGACCGTGTTGATGTGCCACGACCATGGTAGGGGTAGCATGGAATGGTCGTGGGGGTGTGGACACGACCAAGGTGTGAAAGGGAGTGGAAAGGCTAAGTATAGGTGGTGGCCACGGTCGTGCTGGGTAAGGGACACAACAACTGTGTTGAGGTACCACGACCATTTTGGAGGAGGAAGTCATGGGCGTGGGGAGTGCCATGGGTGAGGCAGTATTCAAGGGCCACGGTCGTGGTGAGTGGCCACAACCATGGTTGTCCAAGCACAAAATGGACCGATTCTCTATTGGATTTGGGGGACTTGGTGCATAATTCCAACGACCGTTGCGGGAGGCCACAACTATTTTCTCTTCAGTTGGCCACGACCATGCTGATGGCCATGGCCGTGGCACATTTGGTACAAAAAGTTTGACTTCCCTATTGATTCTTCACAATAATTCACACGACCGTGGTGGATGCCCACGACCGTGTTGAGGTCTTCAATGGATAAATGAACTTCAATCTTCATCATAAATGGACTTCTTTGCTTAATGTCAAATCTTGGCCATTAGGGGTAGGTTGAGGGAGCTTTGAGGCCTTATTTGGACACCTCCATGAGTGGAGGAACCCTAGAACTCCTTCATTCTATCTCATCCATCCAAAGCATGGTCCAAGTACATGAAAATAGTGCAAAGAACGTCCATAAGTGCATTTGATAGTAATACTCATATTGAAGGATTCAACTTGCATTCTATATATTTAGATGTGAATAAAGTACAAAATGGCACAAGATGGAGCCATAATATAGGGCTACATCAGTTATCTTGAGGAACTTCTCTCCATAGAGGTTGAGACTATGGTTTGACTGTGGTAGTACCTAAGTGAGATAAATATCGCCTCTCTCTTCTTTCTTTTTCAACCTAGGATTTTCATTCTCTCTCTTTTGAGCTTCCATTGACCTTGGTGTGTTCTTCTTCTCTTGAGGTGATCTTGCTTGGAGTTGGAATTGATCCAAGCTTGGCATTTCCTTCTCTCTCTGGGAGCTCATGGCTTGGAGTTGATCTTCACCTCAAGGTTGAATACACATCATAGCTTGTGACTGCTATGATATCTCTTAAATGATGCAAGGTGATGAATATGAGCCTTTATGAGGCATGTTGAGATAATCATGTTGTG
This sequence comes from Alisma plantago-aquatica, assembly GCA_963693085.1. NCBI lineage: Eukaryota > Viridiplantae > Streptophyta > Magnoliopsida > Alismatales > Alismataceae > Alisma > Alisma plantago-aquatica. The sequence goes on from OY856415.1 coordinate 642,817,583, forward strand.
CAAGGACTAGGTGATTGGGTCTTATGACTTGGAAGAGGCTCAATGCCTAAATTGAGGTAATATCCTCTAGTGATGTATGAGGTATGATTATCCCATGATGATGTGATAATGATGATGGCCTTGTATGGTAGTGTCATCATGTGATGTGATGATTTTATACCTCATATGTTTTATATCTTCTGACATTGTAACCAACACTTATCTTTGTAGAGTTTGTTTTGGGTTTGTACATTATAGCTTGATTGATGCACTAAAAATACCCAATTGGCATAACTAATCAAGTGAAACTCTAATTATGTAGGTTGCCCTAACCCACAGATCCATCTTCAGTGTCAGTACTTGCTGGATGATGAAACAAGTAATTCCTATGGGAAAATCAGAGTGCATATTGTTGAATATGCAGGGTGGGGGTGCAAGTTGAGGATATATCCTTGCATCTAAAATCACTAAGATTGGAGGATGACCGTGGTCATACCTGACAGGAGAATGGTTGAGGCAGTATCTTAGATAATATGTTATCAGGGATGGTTGCAATCATACCCCAACATGAGAATGACTACAATCATATCTCACAAGTGTCGTACCTATATACCAAGTCGGCCTAGACTAAGTGCAATTTGACTTTATATGTCACTGTGGCGGACTCAGACTGACTGAGGGTGTGGGATATCTTAGGAGTCTGGCTCTCCTAGATCTTGTATAACACTAATTTCAACTTAGTAGTGGTCAGTTGGAGCATGAATGGTATACCTCATCTCCACAGGGTATAGTAAAATACATAATACAGGTGGAGTATATTTGCTTAGGGTCAAATACTATTCACATTGGATGACCCCTTAACTTATTTCTTATACTTTTTAGTTGTTAAAGGCTATAAATGTTCTTCATAATGCTTCTGAGAATATATGATAATCTGCTTACCAGTTCTAGTTGCTCAATTTGCTTAATATGTATTACCAATTTTCACTTATATCATTTAACCGAATCTATTCATCCTACTAATGGTGTTACCTTTCTACTCTATAATCTATCTGTAATACTAGTTGTTAGCGGATATTTATATCTCTTGCTGGGACGTTGGTCTCACTCCATGAGTTTCCACATCTTGTAGATGGTCGTGCACGATGTGGTAGAGATCTTGCGATTGAGTAAGAGAAGCAAAGAGAGTAGTAGCTGTTGAAGGTTGTATATGATGCTAGTGTTTTGTAGTAGAGTCCTATTTGTCGTCCATGTACTCTCAGGTCCTTGGGGGTGTTTCATAATTGTTGTACATCAATACAAATTTTTTGGTAGATTTCCATGGTTGTACATGTATGGCTTGTATGTATAAATATGTTATCTCTTGTGACAGATCTAGTGAACATTGATGTATATACCTTTGTGGTATGATATGTAATACAACTTGCATAGTTTATGGACTTGGGTATAATATGTTCCCGCTTGTGAATATATGTAAGTTATCGATTTTAATTTATTGTGTTTCCTAGTAATATGGATGTTTAGTGATAATTTTGCGCTTATTTTGAGTAATCTCACTCATGTGGCGTCGGGTTGTCACATGGAAAGCTTGGTATCAGATATCTAGGTTTGCCGAGTCTACAGGGACATAGGACTAGGGTTTGTGTCTGCTCTTGTGTATCTAACATATCTGATCACAACTTTTGCTTATGCAGAAGAAGAAGAAGGAAAAAGATATGTCTAGAGAACATGAAGAACATGCTAAGAGAAATGTTGCTACACCAGGAGGTGGTGTGAGGAGGCATGCAAGGTTTGATGGAGTGCCTGAGGTGCCTTAGTTGGACCCAAAAACTGTGGCCAATCCCACTCTTCAGTCCATATTTGGGCCGTTCATTGCCATGATGACGCGTATGGTGGATAAAATGCCCATACCCCAAGCAAAGGTAGTTGTTCCCAACGAGGAACCCTAGGGTTTTGGGAAGACCTTTGAGAGGTAAATGCATGCGAGGGCAATAGAGTACGATGATATGGTTGAACAGACATACACATACATGTGGTTGACTAAGTTGGAGAAGGCCTTTAAGATCCTCAACATCTAGGAAGAGGATAAGGTGAAGAACACAATATACCTGTTGAAGGGTAGTGCTGGCCATTAGTGGACCATCATAGGAGGAGAAGAGGCATGGTGTGGTGATCAGTTGGGAAGGCTTTTAGCAGGAGTTTGTGAGCCGATACTTCTTGGAGAGCTATCTGGATAAAAGACCTCTCAGTTTGAGAAGATCCGACATGGATCTATTATGATCAACGAGTATGAGGCCAAGTTCATGGACTTGCTGAGGTTTTTCCCGCATATGGCTTCAACAGATAAAGAGAGGATTTGACGTTTTGAAAAGGAGTTGAGCTCAGAGTTGACGACCACTATGTCAGCCTTAGAAAATAGATAAAGGTTTTCCATATATATATGTGTGTGTGTGTATATGTATATATATGTGTGTGTATGTATATATATATAAGAGAGAGAGAGTAATGATATGGTACGAGACACGTACGATGTAAGCGTGAGAGGAATTGTTGGTGACCACTCGCCTTTCGAGTCTGCTCCATTTCTAGGTTGAGCTTTGCTATACAATAGCAATATGGGACCAGATCCTAGACCCATTTTGTCTCCATTAGCAGCTATCCCATCACTTTAACAATCACACACATACATCAACAACATTAGCAACGTGACTTTCAGTTGCTGATGGGACAATAGCGTTGGAAAAGAGAGGGGTGGGTGGAGGGTTGGAAAGAGAGAGTATAGAGAAAGTAAAAGAGGGGGGAGTGAGTGAGGAGAGAGGAGTGGCCGGAGGAGAGAGAAAAAAGAAGAGAGAGATTTTTATTTTGTTAATAACTTTCAATCTGTGATGTATTTTTTGACAAAATTAAAAGCATTAGATTCCTTATCAAAAATAATTTCCAATAAGACCAATGTCGATGTAGTTTTGAGAAATTTAATACACACTCTAAAAATCATACAAAAATTCTTATTACATTTGGTCCAATTTTATTTTTTTAAAGAAAGATAAATTTTTTTTGTTTAAGTAGTATTAAAAAATTTCTCCAAAGATTTTTTTTTGTTATCCCTAGCAAAATTTTCTTATTTCAAGTCAAACTTTTTATTTCTTGTTATCCTAGTAAATATTTTATTATCCCTTTCAAATATTCTTGTTATCCATGGTTAATATTTTGTTATCTCTAGACAATTTTTTTTTGAAAAATAATTGTTATCTATAGGATTTTTTTTTATCCCTAACAAATGTTTTGTTATCTATAGTCATACTTTTTATTATTCAAGTAGTATTTTTTTTAGAAATAGTTGATATCTTTAGAGATTTATTTTGTTATCCGTAAATGTTTTGTTATCCCTAATAATGTTTCTTGTTATCCCTAATAAATGTTTTATTATCTCTATACAAACTTTCGTCATCCAAGTAGCATTAAAAAAATAGTTGTTATCCCTAGTAAATATTATGTTATCCCTAGAAAATGGTCTTGTTATCGTTTGTTAATGTTCTGTTATCTTTAGACAATTTTTTTGATCCAAGTAGTATATTTTTTTTTGAAAATTAGTTGTTATCTATAAATTTATTTTTGTTATCCCTAACAAATTTTCTTGTTATCCCTAGTAAATGTTTTGTTACATGTAGTCAATTTTTTTGTTTTTGTCCAAGTAGTATTTTTTTAAATAAAATTAGTTATTTTTTCTAGAGAATAGGAGAGAAGTAGTGCAATTAATTTTTTAAAAATATGTTGTCATAGGAGAGAAGTAATGAACTTAATAATTTAAATTAATTAATGAATATCTCTCTCTAAGTTTTTCTCTCTGTTAATTATTAGCAAAATAAACACCTCTCTCATAATTTTTCTCACTCCGTACAATCACTCACTCTCTCCAGTCCTCTTTCTCACACTTTTTGATTTTCTTTTATCGATATTAGTTCTGTTAGAATACATATTTAATTAGGAATTTAACGGTTTTTATTTTGTTTAAAAATACATAACAGTTTAAAAGTTATTAACAAAATAAATATCTCTCTTTTGATTTCTCTCTCTTTTTACAACACATAATATTTTTCAAAAATATGTCGATATTAGTCTTATTAGAATGCATTTTTCATCAAGAATCAAATAGAATTTATTTCGTTAAAAAATATATAACAGATTGAAAGTTATTAGCAAAATAAATATCTCTCTCTTGATTTTTCTCTCTCCTTACACCCACATGTTGCATTTTTCAAAAATATGTTGACATTATTCTTATTAGAATGCATTTTTCATCAGGAATTTAATGAAATTTATTTCGTTCAAAATTATATAACGGCTTGAAAGTTATTAGTAAAATAAATATATCTCTCTTGATTTTTTGTCTCCTTACACCCACACGTTACAATTTTCAAAAATATGTCAACATTAGTCTTATTATAATGAATTTTTCATCAGGAATCGAATGAAATTTATTTTGTTAAAAAATAGATAATAGTTTGAAAGTTATTATCAAAATAAATATATTTCTCATGATTTTTCTCTCTCCTTACACCCACTCCCTCTCACTCCCTCTCTCTCTCTTTCTCTCTCACCCAGCTGGTCCCATCGTCAACCACCCTCTCTTCCTCTTTTCCTCTTTCTCTCTCGCCCAGCAAACAAGTTTCGTCGCCAGACAGCAGGTCCCGTCGCCACCTAGCTGGGCCCGACGCCAAATCCGAGTCTCGTTTCTGGACTGAGTTCTGGTCCCTATATCATTTTGCTTCAAGGTTTAATATGAACCCCTTGCCATTTCATAGCTATGACAAGACACTACTTCAGACATCACGTTCTCTAGTTTAGCTAGATCAATATTAAACTATTAACCCTCTACTACACATACTGTCTCCTTATATCGCCCACTTAGTGCGCAAAGGATGTCTTACTGCATAGTGATTTACTTACGAACGATTTGTTAAACCAAATTTGTATCCCAATTGTGTTCCTCCTGCATTACTTCTCATTTCCTTCCATTTGTATTCTGTTACAAAAGTTCAATTCCATGAGACGAAAGCATGTGTATAAAGTAGTAAATCCAACCGTGCATCTTTCCATTCATGCCGCTTCACATTATTCGAGTTGCTTTCCATGCATTTTATTAGAACAACTTGCTTTCTTTGGTATGCAATTTTTTTTGCTAGAGTTGTAACTAATTTAATTATAGGAATATGTTGAATCCACTCAACAAAGTAATCTCGAGGCAAGAGACGTCGCGATAAGTTACCCTGTCACGTTATTTTACAAAAGTACATGTTGTTGATAGCAATAATTGAATAGCTTACTTTAATTGGTACATATTTTCTAAATTGGGGTGATGACATATTTAGCTATAAGTACATGAAAATAATATGCTAGCTGGCGACACACATGGTCAACTTTTTTTAGAACTCCTCCCAGAAAAGGTCACATTAGACCTACCTAGTATTATAATTCTGAGACAAATACATGGTGGCAAGTCATCACACGTCAAAAGTATATAAGTGCTATCTTTTAATGAACTTTTTTTCTAACAAAAGCAATGTCATATTGATCAGTTGTTATTTGAGCAGTTTTCTTAAATGGATTTTAATTTTTTTTTTTACACGAGGAGTCACAGAGAGTGATGTTTAACACTATGAACAACTTATTTCGGACGCTGTGTAATATTTTTTATAACAGGGTGACAAACTTAACTATATGTAAAAAGAAACCTTAAAATGATGGTATATATTACCATCTTTTAAATGGTTTGAAGGACTCCTCTCAACTATGATCACATTATATCCACATGATAGATAATCCTAGAAAGCAAGTCACCATGTTTCAATATTTAACAACAATGATTGTTGTTAATCTTGCTATAGTAGTACGCGATAGCAATTGTTTTTATTGTAGTAATGATAGATAGACTTAACTAACTATAGATATAGAAGAAAGCCAGTGATATGCCAAGATATGTTTCTATTTTCCTAGTTTCATAAGAAGTAAGCTTCTTAAATAACTGTTGCACACTATGATGTGGGGTAACTTACCACCACGCATATAGTCCCAAGGTAAACTCTTATGTGGGCTAATTTAACTCTTCTCAAACAATAGTTTGCCATTGACTCTTTGTGTATGTGTCATTTCAAATATTATGTTTGCTATCCTTGTGGGGT